>CM054061.1:205108178-205708178 GCA_028641055.1 Alopecurus myosuroides | reverse complement strand
CCGACAAAGTTTGTCGTAGTGGGAACCGGGATGACCGACAAATAGGAAAGCGCGCTCGTCAAGTTCCTCTGTGAGAACTGGGATATTTGTTCCTAGTGTCCTACGGACATGCCAGGTGTACCCAGGGAACTTGCTGAGCATCAACTCAAGGTGATTCCACGATCAAAACCCGTCAAGCAAGGTCTCCGCCGATATGACGGAAGAAGACGAAAGGCTATTGGCAAGGAAATTATCCGGATTTTAGCAACTGACTTTATCTGGGAAGTTATACATACTGATTGGTCTGCAAACCCAGTATTAGCCCTGAAGAAGGATAGTACTATTCTTGGGATGTGTATAGATTACACGGGATTGAACAAATTGTGTCCAAAAGATAGGTTCGCGTTACCGTGGATCGATCAAATAATAGATGCCACTGCTGGTTCTGAGCTTTTATGCTTTTTGGACGCTTATTCCGGATACCATCAAATACGCATGAAAGAAGAAGATCAAATCAAAACCTCTTTCATAACACCCTACGGAACGTACTATTACGTAACCATGCCTTTTGGCTTGAAGAACGCAGGTGCAACATACCAGCGTTGCATGCGACGTTATTTGCATAGTTAGCTTGGTAAAAACGTGCACGTTTACATGGACGATATTGCCTTCGTTTCAAAGTAAAAGGATACACTCCTTGAAGATGTACGAGAAACTTTCGAAAATTTGAGCACTTATAAAATGAAGTTGAATCCATTAAAGTGTGTATTCGGCCCCCCCTCAGGAAAACTTCTGGGTTTTATCGTTTCTCACAGAGGAATAGAAGTAAACCCAGAAATGATCAAGGCAATCTTGAACATCTCAAAGCCTACGTGCTTAAAAGATGTCCAAAGATTGACGGGTCCTGCAGCCGCAGTCAGCAGGTTTATAAGACGGCTAGGAGACAAAGTTCTTCCATTATACAGATTGTTGAAGAAATCCGATAAATTTGAGTGGACAGAAGAGGCGGACAAAACATTAAACCAGTAAAAAGAAACCCTGATGAAAGCTCCTATTTTGGCATCTCTAAAAGACGAAGAACCCATGTTACTGTATCTTACAACAACAAACAGGGTTATTAGTGAAGTGATAATTGTGGAAAGGCGGAAGAACGGACAAAGCATACCGGATCAATACCCAGTGTATTATGTCAGGGAAGTATTCTCCAAGTCAAAACAAAGGTATCCATATTATCAAAATCTGGCATATGGCGTATTTTTCGCATCTAGAAAACTCCGCCATTATTCCCAAGGATATTCCATAACAGTGATAAGCAAAGAACCACTAGGGGATATCATCAACAATGCAGACGCAACATGACGAGTAGCCAAATGGGGCATCGAGCTTGCCGCGTTCGACATCAAGTACCAACCCCGAACGTCAATAAAATCCCACGTGTTGGCAGATTTCGTCGCCGATCGGACAGAAGCAATGGAAAACACTCCAATGTCGGAGTCGGAATACTAGGTCATGCATTTTTATGGATCCAAGATGAAAGAAGGCGCTGGAGCTGTTGTAGTGCTAAAATCTCCAAAAGGTGACACTATGGAGTATGTATTACAAATAGACTTCAACGCCAGTAACAACGTGGCAGAATACGTGGTTTTGCTTCATGGCTTGCATATTGCAAAAGGAATAGGCGTCAAACGCATACTTTTCTATGGTGATTCAGATTTGGTACAACATCAGCTAAACCAAACATGGGACGGCAAAAGTCCCATCATGGCTGAATATCGGAGAATACTGGATGAATTCGCCATTTGCTTCCTGGGATTTGAAGTACTTCATATCAAAAGGGAAGAAAATTGGAACGCGGATGCATTAGCCCGCATGGGCTCGAAAAGAGTGAAAACCCTACCACCCGGTGTGTTTGTCCAACATTTGCATGAACCATCGATCAAAGGTGGATATGTTGATTATCCTCTTGTTTCCGAGTCAATTGAAGTTCTGCTTGTTAAGCCGAATTGGACAATTTCATACTTAAACTTCTTAGTTGACCAGAAGTTCCCGGATGGACAAGACGAGGTCTTGCAAAGACAGATACAACATCGATGTAAAGGATACACGTTAATTAATGGTTGCCTGTACAATCGCAATACTGTCGGAATTTTTCAGCGATGTATTTCGCAAGAAGAGGGCCGAGAAATCCTGCAAGAGATTGTGGACATCATGCTCAATCAAAAGCATAGTCAAAAAAGCATTCCGCGCAGGGTTTTTCTGGCTAACGGCCAAGACAGATGCCGAACACATAGTGAACACATGTGCCGGATGTCAGTACTACGGCAAGCAGACAAACATGCCAGCCCAAGCACTCAAAACTATCCCTATTACATGGCCATTTGCGGTCTGGGGGGCTAGATATGATGGGACCATTCAAAACTGCCATAGGTGGACTTACACATCTACTTGTTGGGGTAGATAAGTATACCAAGTGGGTGGAGGCGAAACCCAGAAAAAAACTAGACGGTGTGACTGCCAGAAATTACATCATTGACGTAGTGATGAGATACGGCGTTCCACATAGCATAATCACGGACAACGGGACAAATTTCTCTATTGGAGAGTTGGCAAAATATTGCTGACAAACGGGAATACGACTAGATCTAGCATCTGTGGCACACCCACAATCCAATGGGAAGGTTGAAAGAATGAATAGTTCAATCCTGCAGGGAATACTCCCAAGACTCGAATCTCCTCTTCATAGAGCAGCTGGAGCATGGGTAGAAGAAGTACTTTCCGTGCTTTGGAGTATTCGAATGACGCCAAACAGATCAACCGGGCAAACCCCGTTTTCCTGGTTTATGGTGCAGAAGTAGTGCTTCCAATGGACATGCTCCATGATAGCCCATTTGTGCAGGCTTACGATGACTCGGATGCCGAAAACGCACGACAGGATGCCTTCGATCTTTTAGAATAAGAACGAGAGCTTGTGCTTCAAAGATCCGCCATATATCAGCAGGGATTACGATGCTACCATAGTCGGAAAATCAGACACCGTTCTTTCAAAGAAGTGGACCTAGTGCTAAGATTGGTGCAGGAAAGGAAGCACAAATTATCCCTAGTTTGGGAGGGACCATTCGTCATTAGCAAGGCTATGAAAAATGGATCTTACTATCTTGTAGATATTCAGGATACAGAGGATGATCCCAAAAGACCGAATCAGAAAAGACAGATGTCGAACTAGGAGAGACAAAGAGACCCTGGAGTATCCATCAGTTACGCCCCTTCTACACGTAGTTCAATTTCTATGTAATCATCTTTGAGATCATGAAATAAAGTTGTTGAAATTCATGCATTTATGTTTCATCTGTCTATTTTCATACGAAACATAAGTCCGTCTTATCTATTTCAAAATGATCTTTCAGAATACTAAATTTTAACCCGAATTGTGCCTGCGTGCTCGGAGTTATAAGACTGAATGCTTTGCAGCCTAAGGAGGCTTAAGGAAACCCAGATTGTGCCTGCGTGCCTGAGTTTCATACAATTTCGAAATTCCTTACTTTTCCCTAAGTATTACTCCCTCCGTTCCATAATATAAGGCGTATTTCATTTGCTTTGACCGACCCTTTGACCAACAATTAATCTATCAATATGGAATTTATGCGACATACAAGTGATATCATTATATTCCTACTTAAAAGTACTTTCTTATGATTATGAGTTATATCACAAAAGTTTCATATTAAATGAGTAAATCTTGGTCAAAGTCTCGGTCAAAGAAAACAATATACGCCTTATATTTTGGAACGGAGGTAGTATATGATTGTTTCTATGTTGGTTCACTGAAATTAGTAAGTAAAAATGCCTTAGTACAATCCATGTTTCTGAGTTTCGACTGATCGGTTAAACCTAGTCACTTGGCGTGAAGATTAAGTACTATTGAGCCATTTCAAACACTAAGGACGGTTAAAACATATAAACCAGAGAACTTAGAAGGCAAAGGAATTAAACCCCATAAAAAACTTGGAAAGACATATAATTTAACTGCAAAAGAGGGATACTTGTTTATACAAATGATAGATAGCATTACAATTAGTATTACATTGTGAGAATAGTAATGCTTCTATTTTTTTTCCTGCTAACTACCCAGGAATCAGGCGGCCTCCTTAGAATCCGACTCCTCCTCTTCGCTGCTGGGATCTTCAGGAGTTGTCGGAATTTCTTCTTCTGTGTAGAAGGTGGAGATCGACACCATCTGTGCTATCTTGGTAGCATGCCATTTGATAGCGTCAAAGATGCTGGCCCGCTGCGCGTCTGTGTACCCTTGGAGGATACCTGTCGCCACGCGCCAAGACTTGGCGGTGGGGTAGTGCATACGCATAAGCCCAAGGGCCATGCGCGCACCACCTCGAGCTGCAGAGCGGAACCAGGAATCCTTCTGGTTCGCCACCTTCTCGATCGCCTCCTGAAGTTTGCTAACTTCCGAGAATTCTCCTGCTTTGTCGGGAATGTACTTGTTAACAAGTAACATCCCCACGGCCTCGAGCGCGGTGAAGATCTTCCCGAAAGCCCGGATTCTTTCGATTCGGGTAAGCGAGGGGCCACCTTATGTTTAAATCAACAAAGTAAAGTTAGAAAAAACAGAGGTAGAAAAAGGAAAAATTCCGGTAAAAGTGTTAAAAACTTCCCGAGAATCCTGTCCATTTCAATGCCTTCTTCGAGGCGTTGATTTAGGGAATTCTCTAAGTCCAGGATGGTGGCCCTGTCCTTCTCGTCCTGGCTCGAAGCCTTGGACTCGCAATCCCGACAGCCAGCTGGCTGGCCTCCAGATTCTCCTTTCGTAGGTTCTCGGCATTGCCAGCATCTTCAGCTATTTGTTTTCGTAGGTTCTTGCCAAGAAGCTGAAAAGTAAGGAAAATGAAGAGTTAAAACTCGGAAAATGACTTAGAAAATTTTCTCACAAAAACGGTGGTGAATTTACGTGCTGATTCTTCCAGCTTATGCTGAATGGAGGACAACTCCGAGTCTTTCTCTTCGAGAATGTTAAGGAGAGTTTTTACCTCCTTATTATTGATGGTAAGTTTGTTAAAAACTTCCATGTTGATGTTTTCGACAGTTTGCTAAAACATGGAAAAGAGACGCATCACTTAAGTCAAAAAACAAGCAAGGTCAATGATAAAAGCATTAAGTAAAAAAAGAATACATTTGGCAAATCCTTGGGTGCTAGAGATATTACCTGTCTCATTTTTTGGACACCTGCCAAGTTCTCGGTAAACTCTTTTGCATAGTCAGCAAAGAGAATTCCGACATGTCAAAGGCTGTCTTGGATGACCTGTCGAGGCGAGAACACAAAATTATTCCTAACAATAAGTCCGCCCACGGATGAATGTAACCATGTTCGTCAAAGTGATCTTCTTGTTTTACCTTAAATTCGGGGTCCTCCTTTGGGATATTTGAAGGGCCTCCCACTTCCGGTTCTACCCTTTCCGCCCTTTCCCTCACGACCGAGTCAGACGCAATAGGCTGGCTGGACTGCAGGGGGTTTTCTTCTTCCCTCGCAGCCGTGTTCTCTTCTTCAGCTGTGGCCGGAGTGTCGGGTGCAGCAGCAGGAGAGGGCTGTGTTCCTCTCCTAGCAACAGACTTGTGTTTCTTCTGGCTCTTTGGCTTCAAAGTTGTAGGATCCAGGCTAGAAAGGAAATATCCGAGAAGTAAGAATTCCGAGAAAGAATAAGTTCATGCAACAAAAAGCATAGAAAGGAAAATAAACCCCGGGTTGTTTACCTACAAGTTGCGACAGGAACGCCTTCAAGATCGATCACTTCCTGAGTGGCGGAAGGCTTCTTGCGCTTCCGTCCACCGGCAAAGTTGGAGCGCAGCGCGTCCAACTCGGCATCGGAGGCAAGATCAGCCTCAGGAAGAGTTAGAAGCTGTCAAAAAAGACAAAGTCCGGGTTAGAAAAATATCCGAGAAAAGGAAAATCGAAATAATTTCCCAAAATGATAAAAGCATACTTTGTTGCTGGGTTTTCCGCCGTGTACATCGGCCGGCTTTCCTCGTATTTCTCACGAGTTGAGACCAGCTGGTTGACGAGTTTCTTCAAGTCTTTTTTCGACAAAGACTTGATCGTCGCCCTCATTGCATCCTCGGGACCCGTGTATTTGCACATTAGTCGGGGTCCGCGGTGAGCCAGAGGATGGATCCGCCTTTCAAGCCAACATAGAACCGTGTCCATGCCAGTGAGAGGAGGGGAGGTGGAAACAAGCTTGGTGATGCGCCGCTTGAATATCATCAGATCCGGCGGCAGGGTCTGGACCGCGTCCACTATCCAACTGTCTTGTGGAGTGGGCGCGGAATTGACAAAAGGTGGGATTCCCATTTCCTTTCCAGGAAACGGGACATCCTTATGATAGAACAAGGAACCCTTCCAAAATTTGACGGATTCCGAGGTTTTTATTTTCCGGAACCAATCTTCCCTAAACCTACATAAGGTAAAGTAGATGGTTCCACAAGTGGGAAGGGCGCCCTCAGATGGGTTGCGCTTTACTCCAAAATAGTACTGCCAGAAATCTAGCCTAGGCTCTATTCCTAAGTACCCTTTGAACAAAGCCTGAAATCCGGCAATGTAAAAAATGGAGTTTGGAGGGAGGTTGTGTGGCTGGATTTGGTAGTAGTCTAAGACCTGGATAAAGAAGGAAGATGGCGGAATTCCGATACCTCTGTTAACATGAGATGCAAGGAGGACTCGTTCGCTGTCTTTCGGCAACGGCTCGGCCTCGCCCGGGACGTACCGCTATTTCTTCTCCCGGATGAACCCTTCCTTCTCCATTGCCGAAAGCAAGGAGGAAACCACATTACAGTGGATCCAGTTCCCGGAGTTCTCCTTCGTGTCTTCTTTGCCTCCGGCGGCGCCGGAGGCAATGACCTCCTTGCCGCCGAGATTGGAGGTTTCCTCCGCGGGCTCGGTGAAGAAAGGTGGAGAAGGAGGAGCTGACGACAACGGAATGTTCGCGGCCGCGGGAGGCTGAGCCCCGCAGACCGCGTCGCTGGCGTTTCCCTCCGGCGCGCTTGCGGTGGCGCGGACGGGGGAGTCCAGCTGCGGGTCAAGGTCGTTGATAATCGTCTCGATGTCTAGGGAGGCGCTCGCGTCCGCGACGCGGGGTGATTCTCCGTCAACCATTCCCGGGCGATGCGTCCGTGAGCCGGATCCTCCGATGTTTCTCCAGGGAAGGTGAGGGAACTCACTCTCTTCTCACTTGCTCGAGCTCTGTCTATGGTTCTGGCTATGGCGCTGGAGGGCTCGAGGAAGAAGAGGAAGCGGAAGAGAGAATGGAGCTCTCGAGGTGGCTATTTATATTCAGAGGTGCGTTGAGATTGGTCCAACCGCCTATTTTAGCCGTTGGATCCTTGACTCGTGTCACGCCCAAAAATTCCGGGAAACGAGGGGACGTGGTGATAATTGCTATATCCTCGCTTCCCGCGAGAATCTGTCAGAGGATACGTTTGCAGGGTTTTTGACTGAACCGAAACGTCCGTGATGTCAGCACAATTTCATCGCTGACGTCATGAAGTTCCTTCTCCACGAAGGCTCGTGGATGAAAAAGCCGGATTTTGGTAAAATCCGAGTTATACGTCAGGAAGTTCATTCTCTGTGCAGGCTCGTGGAAGAAAAAGGTAGATAAAGTACGAGTTTTGTATTATGAAGTTTTAGGAAAAGGAAGAATCGAGACGAAGCGCCAGCATTTCTCGGAAAAGAATGCAAATTGACGAAAGGTGGCAGAATGAAGTCTCAATCCTTCTTAGGGGCTACTGTCGGATATATACCGATTAGGGGTATATCCGGCATTGTCCTAAAGAGCCGGATTACCAGGGTGGCCTGTCGGTAATGGACCACAGTCCATTTGGCGGCCCAGTAAGCTGATGCACAGAAGCCGGATTCTAGAAAAACCCGAACCACGGCCCAAAGTGTTGCGGCTTGGAGAAGAAGACGGATTCCTTGCTTTCCAAGTTAGATATTTTCCGTAGTCTTTTAGGTTTCCTTTTCTGTAAGCCCTAACCCGGCTATCTATATAAAGCCGGACGGGAGAGAATAAAGAGACAGACAATTAGCTAGAAGCCTACTCGCCGAGAAGTTGATCCTCGTCTAGTCAGCGAAACCCTACTCACTTTGTACTTTGTATACTTCAGGCTTCAGCCCTGATTTAGTGAGATTGTAGGAGTAGGAAGGCCGCCTAGTTGCGTCGTACCGAACCTGGGTAAATTTGGTGTTCATGGTTGTCGTACTACCACGTCCCCCCACGTCTCTACCAGTAGTGTCATGGCACCCCGTCTATGAAATCTACTACGATGTCTCGATGCATGGTGTGATCTATATGTGACCGTGAGCTTTGTAATCTAGTTGAATACGTAGATGTTACTCTTCATCTATTGTGCTACTCAAGTGGTTTATTAATATGAACTTTGGAGTCACCTTGTCCCGCGGTGTGAAGGTGACAGTGTGCACATCGTGTGTGTATCCTCTATGAATTGTGGTGTTTGTCTAGTACCTTCTAGGGTGCTCAAGTTGACAGTGTGGGGCTAACTAGACACGGGAATGCTTACATTAAGGAATGCCTTTTGCACCCCTACGCAATGATTAGTGTTCGCTATCCAACAGGAGAGGGTTAAGAGTAGCATAGTGAAGAGAAGATATTTAGTTATTCAATTATGTGATCATTGTTGAGAGTTTCCACTAGTAAAAGTAGGATCCCTATGCCTTGTTTCCAAGCATTGGAACACCATTTTCCACCTGTTCTACTACATGTTTGCTTGCTGCCATATTTATTTCAGATTGCTATTATTACTTATAACCATCCATATTACTCGCATTTCACTATCTCTTTGCCAAACTAGTGCACCTATATACTTGACAAGTATATTTGGTGTGTTGGGAACACAAGAGACTTCTTGTATCTTAATTGCAGGGTTGCTTGAGAGGCATATATTTGACCTCTACCTCTCTGAGTTCGATAAACCTTGGGTGATCCACTTAAGGGAAACTTGCTGCTGTTCTACAAACGTCTGCACTTGGAGGCCCAACACTGTCTACAAGAATAGAAGCGCGCGGACACCACACGCGTCAATCATCCAACGGCTAAAATAGCCGTTGGAGCTAATCTCAGCGTGCCCGACTATAAATTGCCGCCTCGGGGCCTCCGGTTATTCTTCTGCACCATCTCCTTCCTCAAGCCCCCAGCGCCATAGCCAGCGACCAGAGCCAGAGCCTGAGCACGAGAGTGAGCACTGAGACAACAAGCTTCTAAGCCTTCCCCGGAGAAAATCATCGGAGGTTCAACTTCACGGCTACGCCGCCACCAAATGGCCTCTGGAGATTCTCCCCGCACCTCGGAGGTGGAGAACGCTGCCGTGGATACTGATTCCATCATCAATGATGTAGACCCGCAGCTCGACTTGCCGGTCCGCGCAGCGGCGACCGCACCGGAGGAAACCTCCACCAACTCAGCCCGCGGGGATCTACCTCCCGCGGCCGAAACTGCGGCGCCGTCGACCTCGACCGTCCCTCCTTCGCTCCTCTTCTCCGCGCCCGCGGAGGAAAACACCACTCCCGGCGGCGAGGAGGCCTCCGCTTCCGCCACCGCCGGCGTTGAGGACGAAGAAGAGGAAAATGCCGGGAATTGGAGCCACTGCAACGTGGTTCCCCCTCCTTCCGGCAATGGAGAAAGAGGGGTTCATCCTCGATGGAAAATGGCGGTGTGACGCAGACGAGACCGAGCCATCGCCAAAATCCGGCGAATGAGTCCTCCTCGCGTCGCACATCAATAGAGGTATCGGTATTCCGCCATCCTCCTTTTTCCTTCAGGTCTTAGACCATTACAAAATCCAGCCACATAATCTCCCTCCGAACTCTATTCTTTACCTACCTGGGTTTCAGGCCCTCTTCGAGGGATATCTAGGAATAGAACCTAGGTTAGATTTTTGGCAGTATTGTTTTTGGGTTAAGCGGAATCCTTCTGAGGGCGCCCTCCCAACCTGCGGGGCCATCTCCTTTACCTTACGTAGGTTTAGGGAAGATTGGTTCCCAAAAATCAAAACTTCAGAATCCGTCAAATTCTGGACGGGTCCTTCTTCTATCATGCGGATGTCCCGTTTCCAGGAATGGAAACGGGGATCCCGCCTTTCGTCAATTCCGCAGCCACTCCCCAAGATAATTGGGCGGTGGACGCGGTCCAGACTCTGCCGACCTATCTGATGAGGATCAAGCGGCGAATCGCCCAGATTGTTTCCACCTCCCCTCCTCTTACCGACATGGACACTGTTTTATGTTGGCTCGAAAGGCGGATTCAGCCTCTGGCTCACCGCGGAACCCGGATCATGTGTGATTACACCGGCCTAGAGGATGCGATGAGGGCGACAAACAAGTCTTTGTCGAAGAAAGACTTGAAAAACACGTCAATCAGCTGGTTCCGACTCATGATCAATACAAGGAGAGCCGGCCTATGTACAGCGCGGAAAACCCAGCTCCAAAGGTATGGTTTTATCATTTTGGGCATTTTTCCGAGTTTTCTTTTTTCTCCGATGTTTTTTTACCCGAACTTTATCTTTTTTGATAGCTTCTAACTCTTCCTGAGGTTGAGCTCGCGACTGACGAGGAGTTGGACGCTCTTCGCACTAATTTCCAATCTGGCAGAAGGAAGCGCAAGAAGATGTCCGCCTCTGAGGAGGTTATTGATCTTGACGGTGTACCCTTCGCAACTTCCAGGTAAACATCCCGGGTTTTCTTTTTCTTTCTATGATTTTTATCGCATGCTTTTGTTTCTTGAAATTTCATTTTCTTTCTAGACTTTCCCCTACCACGTTGAAGGGAAATGTCAGACCCCGGACCCAGAGATATACATACCGTTATGTGCTCCTAGCCATGGACTCACAAGGGCTTCAGGGTTACCAGCCCCGGCCGCAACAAACAACGGCAGGCAGACCGGATTCATCGGCACGTAGTCCGGATCCCCGGTCTACTACTCCTTGTATCCATGCTAGTCATAACCAATTATGCATACCCAAGCGTCCACGAGTCGGATGAAACTGAAGGAACGGGATCAAAGTTATACAGAGCTGCTATGTGTCCAGAAAGTGCAACAACAATCGAGGGTTACTGGGGTTACCTCGACCCAGGCCGATCAAATCGACAGGCGGGCTCGGACATGGATCATCGGCTCCACAACCCCTCGACTGCGACAACTATGCAGGCATAGCCAAAACTGTATAACAATGAGCTCGAAACCAACAACCGATCAAAGCAGTACTCTAAGCATGAAGCTTTATTAAACAGGTGTTACTAGAGTATAGCTTACAAACAGAGGTCACACGACCCAACATTACATCAGACAACGGAAGGCAAATTATGTTGCTAATCAACAAGAACCAAAAAGGCCTAAGAGGCCGCAACATAAGGCGACGTCCCAGCCCATAGATTCCAGGCTGCCACCTGGGAACCCCAAACTACTCGTCGATGTCCACATCGAAACACCACCGAACTGAGGAACTCCACCTGAACCAAGTTGAAGCAAACATGAGTACGGGAGGTACTCAACAAGACTTAGTTAACCTATTATATACCTGCTTCTTTTAGAAAGAGTTATGAAGGTTATTTTGCGTAAAGCCATCTTTGTTTTCCAAGTTGAGGGAGGAATAGCACGTCTCATGGAGTATTTTAAAAAACAGATGAGAAAGCTATTCAACTACTGAAGTCATCATCTTTTTCATCCACCAACAATTTCAGCACCTCGTGCTTCAAAGATCACCACCTCAAGTTGTTCCACACTATCTCATGCTACAAGGTAACCCCTCTCGGCATCTCCGAGGAGGCATCCTTCATTCGTTATCAGCAAGTTTTAATCATTTCGTTTAAGTTGTCTATGATCACAGAATCCGTCACCAAGTCGTCCTTAACCGCGGACACGGCTTTTCGAAAAGATTTAACCCTGCAGGGGTGTACAACTTTAACCACACGTATCAACCAACTCTTAATGCCAGAACGTTGGCACTATTCCGGGAAGTGCCGGCAGATGGAGGTCGACCACGACCTTTCCCTTGCTTCGCCTATTCCATGAGTCGCTCCGAGTAGAGATGGTCCGCCAATAGGGAGTGGCCATCTCCTGCCGGGTCTCTATCGTTGTGCGCAATGCTCGACGGTTACCTACCCGCAGAGCGCCGATACACCACCACGTCCTAGTTTTGAAAACGTTTTAATATCCCCAGCAAATCCAAATGGAACGCCCGAACTAGGCAACTCGTGGAACAAACTAGGCAAGTTGAGACCGAGGGGAATCCAATCCCCCGTGTGGATGCACGCTCAGTCTTGGCTCGAAGACGAGAACTCGCTCCTAGGGGCATGAACGAGACAACCACCACAGACCCTCTGTGGTCTCGTCATCCACACCTTTAAGTCATGTTTAACAAGTTCTATTAACTTTCCACAACATACTATCATACTAGATTCATTAGCGGCTCTGATTCATCAACCGGATGGAGCAGAGATCAACAGGCATGTATGACTAAGCATGGCATATTTGAGGCTCTGGCGATACACACAAACAAACCCTATGTCTGCTAGGAGCATTGAATCATGATATCTGGGTTATGCAAATAAATAGGATAACTCTATCTATTGACTCAATATACATTGGAATCGAATGCATTTGTACGAGAATCAAAAGTCTTTCGAAATCATATATGGGCAGATAAGAGGTTATGCTTGCCTTGCTTCAAGAAAACCAGAGGAAGTCTTCGGGAATAAGTGCTTGACTTGTCGGTTAGGATCAAGTATTCGCCATGGCGTTGTCGATCTTCTCTTCGGGGTCGCGTTCTACCGAGGGGGAAATAACACCGAAAAGAGAAAGAACAACAATCAAACATGGCATCGATGCAATGCACAATATGTATGCATGAGCAAGTTAATGCGCTTAAATAAAGCCCTAGACAGGATCAAAGGGTTGCTAGGGTTCGTATGTTAGTTAAACATTTTTACTGAAATTATCCCGAAATAGACCCCGGAGGGGGTTTCGGCGATCTTAGAAGTGAGTATAATTTTAAAAGCCCGAATGGGTTTGAAAACATCATAACTAGGTTCCAAATGTCATTTTGAGCAATTTGGTATATTACTTTTAATTTTCTAATTTTCTTGAATAAAAACTTATTTTTCTATTTTTAAATGAATTAAACAACATTATAATAAATCTCATTTTTGGACTTTGACAAACATGTGTGAAAATGACATAACTAGATAGATTGCATTTTTCTGAACATACTGATACCTTTCTTTTATTTTTTTGAGTAACATTTAAAGAGATATTAATTATACAAATCTTATTCAATTACTGTAATTAAGTAAATTGGGTTATGACACCATGCTGACGTCAAGATGACGTCAGCAATGGCCGGATCTCCACTGCCACGGTCCAATTGGTCGATCTGCTGGTCGATTCGCGAATCCGACTAGCTGGGAACGTAGAGGAGGCCGAGGCAAGCCTGGGAGTGGTCGCGGCTGCCCGGAAGCTCGCCGGAAGCTCGCCGGCGACGAGCTTCTGCGGCCGTCGGGGATGGCAACCGACGTCGTCGGTGTTAAAGATGGGGAGGGGCCGAAGCAAGGACACGGGCAGATGCAGGGCCTCACCGGGAACCCGACGCGATTGTCGGAGGTGTAGGGCGGTGCCGGAGTTGGCCGCGGCGTGCGGTGGACGGCGGCGGTCGGAGGCGAAGGGGACGACCTCGATCTCCCGCGTTAGACCCTCCCGTATCGATTCCTTGGTCCAGGAGATGTAAGAGGGGACGACGGGGCTTCCTGGTCACTCGATGGGGCTCGCCGGACCTCGGGGTGACGTTGGTAGGCGGCGGACGGCGATGAGCTAGGGTTTGGTCTTGTGCGCTGCACAGAGAGAGAGAGGAGGCACCGAGAGATAGGGTAGCGATACAGAGAGGAGGGAAACAGAGCACGACGCCCTCGTGGTCGTCTCCTGCAAGGCGGCGAGTAGGACGTGGCACCGGAAGCGACCAGCAGCGCGGCAGCGAGCTGCTTCCATGCGGGAGGAAGAAGACAAACATGCGTTTCCAAGAAAACCCCCTCCAAAAACTGGAAACTACAAACTGGTCCTTTTCTCTTTAAAAACAGAACAGAAACAGAAGTTTTGAGGACCTTTTTGCAAACAGAAAAATTGGCAAAAATAGTTTTTAGAAAGCTTATGAAATTTCCAACAAAACCATGTCTTGTTTTTCCCAATTTGAATTTGTTTTTAAAACAAATTTTGGGTGATCACTTTAAGTGGTTTTTGAGCAAGTTTCATTTAAATTCGAAGTTTAAATTGTTTCAAAATTCTTTCATGCATGAATGAGATGAGCACAACACAACAAACCCTATTGCAGCAAAACAGGGATGTTACAAATCTACCCCCCTTACAAGAATCTCGTCCCGAGATTCCCGAAGGAGAAGTAAGAAGGAACACCGGTTTTGAACGATCTTCTTGAACCTTACGGTTCTTTTCTCGAAGAGGTTGATCCGTAGCATCGAGTGTTGCTTGGCTACACCTTAGGTGAGAGGGAAAACTCTTAGGAAATGATCTTCACGAAGATCGAGTATCTCATGGCTAACTCAGGACAAGAATGTTCGTAAAGAACTTTTGAGTTAACAGGCATGAAACACATCAAGATAACGGAGGGAATAGAAGATGGTTTCAAGTTTGTGAACGATTGTTCTTGAAAGGATTTAGAATATGAGCTTTGCACAAGACTTTAAATCCTTTTGAGAAGAAAGGTTGAACAACTTGTAACACCGAGGTTTCTTCGAGGTAGAATACCAAGATGGGAAGGATGGTCTTGGATACCAAAACATAATATCCGTAGACGAGGGAAACACGAGAGAACACTGTAATTCGTGTGTCAGAGAAAACTTGATACATGATCATGTTCACTCTTCGGAGTGGACACGAAAGATAACGGAACTTCCATTCCGTCAAATTTGTCGAAACCTTGTCAAAGATCGGAATGTTACTTCACGGCAGAGGATGAGTAACCAAAGGATGTTGGGACACCGTAGTGAAGTAGGAACTCTTGGACACACCATAAGACTGGTTAACCAACGGGGATTAGAATACCGGAAGGAATAAGGAATCTTTTTCCTATTGTGGATTTGACGTAGCAATACGTTTACCACATGGTTAAGATCCCATGGCTGAGGTAACTGACAAAGTCACACAATGTGTGAAATGAAAAGAAATTCAAGTACCAACTACTTGAAAAGGAAACTGATCATTGGCGGTTACGAAACACCAGGAGATGGTTCTCGGGATGAACTTGTTTCCACTAGAAGGAAGGTTTGGGGGATCAACAAAGAGACGTTGAACAGAACAACTTCCAAGTTCTCCTTGATGTTTTAGATACCGACAGCAGGCTCACGACAAGCCTTCGATAGGTCATCAAGTCAAAGTAGAACTTCTGTCAAAAGAACGGTGAGGGAAACTTGTTAGAATGAGCTACACAAGAATTCTCACGGAGAGTGGCTGTTCTTACGGATTCAAAGAGATATGACATTAGGTCTTCCGGCTAATGGTGTCAACCACCACATCAACCATGCCGTATTTTAAAAAGACCTAATTCAGTACCCTTGAGGAAAACACAAGCCATCATTGCTGCTTCAGATTCAGCTCTGGTTAGTGGATTGAATAACTGAGACTCAACGTGTTTGGTTGAAGGGATTGCACCGGTTACCAACGAGATACATATGCTAGATTCTCAAGATATGGGCTACGATGTCAAGCTCAAGAAGATGAGCAGGATTGCAAAACTCATGTATTAGCAACTTGCGAAAGACGGTTGCACCTACATGGTTTAGTTGCAACAAAACACATCGGAGTCCTTGTGAGAAAGATGGTTACAAAGATATCGAAGTTCTTAAACTTCCTCCCTTTTACGAACGATCGGTCAGTGGCTTAGCGTGGATGCAAACTTCTTTAAGTGAATGGAGGTAAAAACCAACCATCTCAAGAATACTCCACACATGCATGACCGTCTGGGAATTATTCCCGAAGGAACAAGAAAACTTTACTCGAATCCACGGCGACAACTTTCACCTTAAGCACATGAACTGGAGTAAGCCACTTCGAACATCGAGAACACAACTTCGTGATACACAAAGTTGGTTCTCAAAAGTTTCCAACATTGTTGCCAGTTGTTCAACATGAGCCTCTCGCAACTTGGAGAAAATAGGAATGTCATCGATGGGCTCGAAAACACCCTTATCAAAACACTCCAAGAAGAGGGATTCATATGATACATGAACGAGGCAAGGTATTGGTCAGACCAAAGGACATGAAGGTGTACTCGGGCAAAACACCATAAAGATAGTCCTTGGATCTTTTCTCAATTTGACGATAGCCCAAATCAAATCAAGGTAGAATGACAGCGTTTCCGCAAAGGAGATACTATCCTGCTTCAACACGAGGAAAACTAGATATCCCTTAACAAAGGAACAAGTTAGGATGAGCTTTTGTCTTTCAACTCTCCAAGTTATTGTTTATGACCAACCGACTAGTCCAGGATATCCAGCGAAGTTTCTTGGAGAAAGGAGTAGTTCAAATTACCCCTTATTTAGACATTACGGCCAGGTAAAATCTGGTGATACTTCTAGAAAGACAACCAGAATATCACAACCCACCGATATGTCTTGGAGTTTGAAAGGAATCTTGCTTGTCAAAGCAACTGATATGGTCTTGAGAGCTTTGGTGTGAACCTAACTCTTTGACCAAGAATGTGCACCAGCATGAACAGATTTGGTAACACAGTCAACTTTAACAGAGGCTAGGTGACTAGTAGTGCTAAGAAGGATACAGATGTTTCTTAGACTTTTCAAAGCAATCAGAATTGCTA
Source organism: Alopecurus myosuroides (assembly GCA_028641055.1). Taxonomy (NCBI): domain Eukaryota; kingdom Viridiplantae; phylum Streptophyta; class Magnoliopsida; order Poales; family Poaceae; genus Alopecurus; species Alopecurus myosuroides. Next base: position 205,691,309 of record CM054061.1, on the reverse strand, counting down.
GGAATAACTGGTACACACCTCAAAGCACAAACCCATCATTCTCAAGCATTCAAGCTTGGAAGAAGGGGGAGTGAATACAGTAAGAGCATCACTTCATCAATAAGGCCATGAAACTTAACACAACCTCTTGATATATAAGAGTGTGATACTCGAAGGTAGAACAGAACAGAAGCTAATGAAACTTCTTTAATCTGTGGATTACAAAACTTTGACCTGGTCCTGGAGATGAACGAGGTACTGGAGTTTGTTTCTCCTGACATCCCAAGGTGGAATGTTCTGACGGAAACCAAGAGAAAATGTATTGGAGGAATCCAACACACATATGCAACTTGGTTTCAAAAGAACGGACGGAGATTTGGGAGCAACTGGAAGATAGGAACATGCTCCGGAAATCCAGAGGCCATGGGGAGTGCACAGGTGATACTCTTTTTGTAAAACCCATGCTAGAAGATCGATATAGCTGAATTGAGAACGAAGATGTGGATTTCATGATGACCACTCTTGTTGTGATCCCTTCTTGATTACAAGGAAAACCTATGGCTATTTGAGTTGAAATTACCTAGCCATCCTGAGGTAGAAGATATTCCTTAGGATCCAAAGAAACAGAACTTGGGTTAAAGGTCAGCATCCTGTACTGATGGTGTTAGCATCACATGGTTATGACCACATGATTCAACCCACCACAACTCAGCACATTCCGGGACCTTCGGTTCAAGTCCAAGGGTTAGAAACCGAAAGAAAGGAGTAACTACTATCTTAGTGTCTTGGAGGACAGTACGAATAGTAATCACGAAGTATCTTTCAAAAGACAAACATAGCTCCGGAAGAACTTGAGCAGAGGATGACGGACACATTCGAGATGAGAAGGAAATCTCGAGGTTCAGGATTTGGGACTTTAGAACAGGAGTATGTGGAACCCACACAACTCTGAGAGATTGTGGATGGAAAGGAAATCTCCCAGTTTAAGAGAAACAACGGAGTAAGAAACACACACGACTCTAGAAACTTTAACACTAGGTCAACTTGGGTGAAAACGTCATTGCCAACGGAGGCACCTGAGTTTTGAATGACTAGAAGCATAGCAAAACCTTTTCAAATCAAAACAGGTAAGATGACCCAGAGTCAGAGCGATACCAGGTAAGGAGTAAAAAGAATCCTAAGAAGGTTTTTCACAATCCATTTGGAATTCGAAAGTAGTTTTTCACAAACACTAAACTCGACATCGACCAAGCAGTAAGGTTTTCCTACAGGCAGTCCTGCTCTGATACCATGACTTGTCAGACCCCGGACCCAGAGATATACATACCGTTATGTGCTCCTAGCCATGGACTCACAAGGGCTTCAGGGTTACCAGCCCCGGCCGCAACAAACAACGGCAGGCAGACCGGATTCATCGGCACGTAGTCCGGATCCCCGGTCTACTACTCCTTGTATCCATGCTAGTCATAACCAATTATGCATACCCAAGCGTCCACGAGTCGGATGAAACTGAAGGAACGGGATCAAAGTTATACAGAGCTGCTATGTGTCCAGAAAGTGCAACAACAATCGAGGGTTACTGGGGTTACCTCGACCCAGGCCGATCAAATCGACAGGCGGGCTCGGACATGGATCATCGGCTCCACAACCCCTCGACTGCGACAACTATGCAGGCATAGCCAAAACTGTATAACAATGAGCTCGAAACCAACAACCGATCAAAGCAGTACTCTAAGCATGAAGCTTTATTAAACAGGTGTTACTAGAGTATAGCTTACAAACAGAGGTCACACGACCCAACATTACATCAGACAACGGAAGGCAAATTATGTTGCTAATCAACAAGAACCAAAAAGGCCTAAGAGGCCGCAACATAAGGCGACGTCCCAGCCCATAGATTCCAGGCTGCCACCTGGGAACCCCAAACTACTCGTCGATGTCCACATCGAAACACCACCGAACTGAGGAACTCCACCTGAACCAAGTTGAAGCAAACATGAGTACGGGAGGTACTCAACAAGACTTAGTTAACCTATTATATACCTGCTTCTTTTAGAAAGAGTTATGAAGGTTATTTTGCGTAAAGCCATCTTTGTTTTCCAAGTTGAGGGAGGAATAGCACGTCTCATGGAGTATTTTAAAAAACAGATGAGAAAGCTATTCAACTACTGAAGTCATCATCTTTTTCATCCACCAACAATTTCAGCACCTCGTGCTTCAAAGATCACCACCTCAAGTTGTTCCACACTATCTCATGCTACAAGGTAACCCCTCTCGGCATCTCCGAGGAGGCATCCTTCATTCGTTATCAGCAAGTTTTAATCATTCCGTTTAAGTTGTCTATGATCACAGAATCCGTCACCAAGTTGTCCTTAACCGCGGACACGGCTTTTCGAAAAGATTTAACCCTGCAGGGGTGTACAACTTTAACCACACGTATCAACCAACTCTTAATGCCAGAACGTTGGCACTATTCCGGGAAGTGCCGGCAGATGGAGGTCGACCACGACCTTTCCCTTGCTTCGCCTATTCCATGAGTCGCTCCGAGTAGAGATGGTCCGCCAATAGGGAGTGGCCATCTCCTGCCGGGTCTCTATCGTTGTGCGCAATGCTCGACGGTTACCTACCCGCAGAGCGCCGATACACCACCACGTCCTAGTTTTGAAAACGTTTTAATATCCCCAGCAAATCCAAATGGAACGCCCGAACTAGGCAACTCATGGAACAAACTAGGCAAGTTGAGACCGAGGGGAATCCAATCCCCCGTGTGGATGCACGCTCAGTCTTGGCTCGAAGACGAGAACTCGCTCCTAGGGGCATGAACGAGACAACCACCACAGACCCTCTGTGGTCTCGTCATCCACACCTTTAAGTCATGTTTAACAAGTTCTATTAACTTTCCACAACATACTATCATACTAGATTCATTAGCGGCTCTGATTCATCAACCGGATGGAGCAGAGATCAACATGCATGTATGACTAAGCATGGCATATTTGAGGCTCTGGCGATACACACAAACAAACCCTATGTCTGCTAGGAGCATTGAATCATGATATCTGGGTTATGCAAATAAATAGGATAACTCTATCTATTGACTCAATATACATTGGAATCGAATGCATTTGTACGAGAATCAAAAGTCTTTCGAAATCATATATGGGCAGATAAGAGGTTATGCTTGCCTTGCTTCAAGAAAACCAGAGGAAGTCTTCGGGAATAAGTGCTTGACTTGTCGGTTAGGATCAAGTATTCGCCATGGCGTTGTCGATCTTCTCTTCGGGGTCGCGTTCTACCGAGGGGGAAATAACACCGAAAAGAGAAAGAACAACAATCAAACATGGCATCGATGCAATGCACAATATGTATGCATGAGCAAGTTAATGCGCTTAAATAAAGCCCTAGACAGGATCAAAGGGTTGCTAGGGTTTGTATGTTAGTTAAACATTTTTACTGAAATTATCCCGAAATAGACCCCGGAGAGGGTTTCGGCGATCTTAGAAGTGAGTATAATTTTAAAAGCCCGAATGGGTTTGAAAACATCATAACTAGGTTCCAAATGTCATTTTGAGCAATTTGGTATATTACTTTTAATTTTCTAATTTTCTTGAATAAAAACTTATTTTTCTATTTTTAAATGAATTAAACAACATTATAATAAATCTCATTTTTGGACTTTGACAAACATGTGTGAAAATGACATAACTAGATAGATTGCATTTTTCTGAACATACTGATACCTTTCTTTTATTTTTTTGAGTAACATTTAAAGAGATATTAATTATACAAATCTTATTCAATTACTGTAATTAAGTAAATTGGGTTATGACACCATGCTGACGTCAAGATGACGTCAGCAATGGCCGGATCTCCACTGCCACGGTCCAATTGGTCGATCTGCTGGTCGATTCGCGAATCCGACTAGCTGGGAACGTAGAGGAGGCCGAGGCAAGCCTGGGAGTGGTCGCGGCTGCCCGGAAGCTCGCCGGAAGCTCGCCGGCGACGAGCTTCTGCGGCCGTCAGGGATGGCAACCGACGTCGTCGGTGTTAAAGATGGGGAGGGGCCGAAGCAAGGACACGGGCAGATGCAGGGCCTCACCGGGAACCCGACGCGATTGTCGGAGGTGTAGGGCGGTGCCGGAGTTGGCCGCGGCGTGCGGTGGACGGCGGCGGTCGGAGGCGAAGGGGACGACCTCGATCTCCCGCGTTAGACCCTCCCGTATCGATTCCTTGGTCCAGGAGATGTAAGAGGGGACGACGGGGCTTCCTGGTCACTCGATGGGGCTCGCCGGACCTCGGGGTGACATTGGTAGGCGGCGGACGGCGATGAGCTAGGGTTTGGTCTTGTGCGCTGCACAGAGAGAGAGAGGAGGCACCGAGAGATAGGGTAGCAATACAGAGAGGAGGGAAACAGAGCACGACGCCCTCGTGGTCGTCTCCTGCAAGGCGGCGAGTAGGACGTGGCACCGGAAGCGACCAGCAGCGCGGCAGCGAGCTGCTTCCATGCGGGAGGAAGAAGACAAACATGCGTTTCCAAGAAAACCCCCTCCAAAAACTGGAAACTACAAACTGGTCCTTTTCTCTTTAAAAACAGAACAGAAACAGAAGTTTTGAGGACCTTTTTGCAAACAGAAAAATTGGCAAAAATAGTTTTTAGAAAGCTTATGAAATTTCCAACAAAACCATGTCTTGTTTTTCCCAATTTGAATTTGTTTTTAAAACAAATTTTGGGTGATCACTTTAAGTGGTTTTTGAGCAAGTTTCATTTAAATTCGAAGTTTAAATTGTTTCAAAATTCTTTCATGCATGAATGAGATGAGCACAACACAACAAACCCTATTGCAGCAAAACAGGGATGTTACAGGAAAAGGCCACAAGAAGAACAAGGTTGCAGCTCAAAGAGTAGATAGGCCCTCTCCTGCTGCTGCGCCGGATATTCCGACAATAGTAGGAGAAGAAAACTCGGCTACCCGGGAGGACAAGCACCCTTTGCCGTCCGGGCAGCCCATTGCATCCAACTAGGATGCGAGGGAAAGGGCGGATCCGGAAGAGGGAGCCCCTTCAAACATTCCCAAGGAGGAGCCCATCCCGAATTTTGACAAGGACTTCAAGGTAAAAGAAGAGCATTTTGACGAACAAGGATGTATTCATCTGTGGGCGACAAAATACTTTGCTCCAACTCCTTTAATCCATCCCTGGCCGCAAGGCGGGCTTATAGTTAGGAATAATTACATGTTCTCACCTCGGCAGGTCATACAAGATGGCCTTTGCCATGTCGGAATCCTCTTTGCCGAATACGCAAAGAAATTTAACGACAATCTCGCAAGCCTTACAAAAATGAGCTATGTAAATATCTCTAGCCCCCAAGCATTTAGCCAATTGTATTCTGTTTGACTGAATGCTTTTCTCCTTATTCTTGCTTGATTTTTAACTTAAGCGATACTTCTCTTGTTCGTGTTTCAGCAAACTGCTGAGACGATTAACATGGAAGTTTTAGTTAAACTTACCATCAAGAACAAGGAGGTAAAAACTATGCTTAGTATTCTTGAAGATAAAGACCCGGAGTTGGCCTCCATTCAGCAGGAGCTGAAAGACTCGGCAGGTAAATGTTTGACCATTTGAGCTTCTTGAAATTTTCTAAGTCATTTTCTGAGTCTTAAACGGTTCATTTTCCTTGCTTTTCAGCCTCTTTGGCGAAAGCCAAGCAAATTGCTGAAGATGCCGGCGATGCCGAGAACCTTCAAAAATACAACTCAGAGCTTTACAAAATCAACGTAAAGCTCCAGAAGGACCTGGAGGCCAGCCAGCTGGCTGTTGGAATTGTAGAGTCCAAAGCTTCCTCCCAGGTAGAGAAGGACAAGGCCACCATCCTGGACCTAGAGGATGCTCTAAATCAACGCCTTGAAGAAGGCCTTCAAATGGACAAGATTCTCGATAACTTTTTAGATCTTTTACCGGATTTTTCCTTATACTTTTCGCAGTATGTTTCCTTTTCCCATCTCAGTTTTTTCTAACTTCGGTTTGTTGATTCAAACCGAGGGAACCCCTTGCTTACCCAGGTTGACAGAATCTGGGGTTTTGGGAGAATCTTTGCCGCGCTGAAAACTACGGGGATGTTACTTGTGAACAAGTACATTCCCTACAAAGCAGGAGAAATCTCGGAAGTTAGCAAGCTCCCGGAAGCAATCCAGGAGGTGCCAACAAGAAGGAATACTGGTTCCGTTCCACAGCTCGCGGTAGTGCGCGCATGGCCCTTGGGCTAATGCGTATGCACTACACCACCACAAAGTCCTGGCGTGTGGCGACCGGTATCCCCGAAGGATACACGGAAACGCAGAGAGCCAACATCTTCGACTCTGTCAACGGGAATGCTACAAAGATAGCGCAAATGGTGACGATCTCCACGTTCTACCCGGAGGAAGAGATTCTGGCAACCCCCAAAGACCCCAGCTCCTTAGAAGAGGATTCAGATTCTAAGGAGGCCGCCTCATTCCTGCGTAGTTAGCAGGAAAAAATAGAAGCATTACTATTCTCTCAATGTAATATCCATCGTAATGCTATCTATCATTTTTATGAACACGTATTCCCCTTTTGTAGTAAAATTTATGTATTCGCAAGTTTTTCTGGGTTTTTTAATTCCTTTTCCTTCTAAGTTCTCTGGTTTATATGTTTTGACTGTCCTTAGTGTTGAAATGGCTCAATAGTACTTAATATTCATGCCAAGTGACTGGGTTCAACCTATCAGTCGAAACTCGAAAACTTGGATTGTACTAAGGCATTTTTACTTACTAATTTCAGTGACCCAACATAGAAACAATGAGATAATACTTAGGAAAAAGCAAGGAATTTTGAAAATGTATGAAACTCAGGCACGCAGGCACAATCTAGATTTCCTTGGTCCTTTTTAGGCTATAAAAGTATTCAGTTTTTTAACACCGAGCACGCAGGCAAGTTTGGGTTAACATTGAGCATTTTGAAGGATCATTGGGAAATAGATAAGGCGGACTTATGCTTTGTATGTAAATAATCAAGTAAAATAGGAATGCATGAATTCCGACAACTTTATTTCATAATCTCAAAATATGTTTACATAGAAATTGAACTAAGTGTAGAAAGGACGTAACTGTTGGATGCTCCAGGGTCTCTTTGTGTCGGGGGGTTACCCCCGAGTAGGGTAAAGGCAAGTGCTAAGGGCAAGATCAGAAGGGATGTTTGGCCGAGTAGCTGGCTACCCGGTACTTGCTACCCGGTCGACTACTATTCGTCGTACACGCTGATGGCCAGAAGAAAGAATCAAGGAAGTTATACTTCTTCGAGTAGAGGAAGAGGCCCGAGTAGAGGGAGTGGGTTCCTACCCGGGCCAAAAGTCAAAGGAGCCGTTCTGACACAGGATCCCGCGTATCCTGGGTCCGTACTGAGGCACTGTTCATCTGCAGAGCGCGTGCCTGTCCGCGCTAGGGTGTCAGCAGGGCGTCACAGGTTAGGGGGGCCTACTCTGTGTTCGTGGCAGTGATAACAGAACGTCACCTTGGTTTTGCACAATGACTTTCCACACAAGACAAATTAGGAAGCCAAAGCTGTCAGCGGGAAGCCGGAAGTACGCAGTGTGCACACTATGTCAACATATGTTTGTACTTTTCCCTGTTGGCTGTATCCGGCTGGGCACCAGTATATAAGGTGCCCTGCCCCCTCCTGCGCGAGGGACGATCACGAGGCGGAGAACCTTTTCACATTCTTGACCTAGATCATCACGTAGAGAGGACAATGGCTACCCGGCTGTAGGCCAAACTTGTATTGTGGCTACTCGGTGAGACACCAATATACAGAGAGAAAGGCAGGAGTAGGGGTTTTACCTCCACACGAGGGCCCTGAACCTGGGTAGATCTTGTTGTTTGCAGTGCTAGTTTCATATCACACGCGGCTACTCGCTGCGTGATCCCTACCCGAGCACCTCCAGCGTCCTTCGTCCCCACATCTTTAGCCATCCCATGGCATCTGCCGTGACACCACCACGACAGTTGGCGCCCACCGTGGGGAAACCAGCGGCGCTGGCTGGAGTTCACGTTCGGACGGGATCCATTCTTGCTACTGGGGAGCGCGTGGTCTGTGGCCTCGTCCACAGATTCGGCTCCTTCGACTTCGTCATCGACAACGCCGGTGATTTTGGTGGTAGGGCCATGCCGGAGGGCGGCTCGGTGATCTCCTTCGGCTCTCACCTCGTCTACGTCGCCACCACCATCGTCCGCGAGTACCCCGAGCAGGTGCACGTCGCGGAAGATCCACCTGCTGTCATCGCTGCCCGCGGGAAGCCATCTGGCTGTTCTGCGGACCACACAGAAGTGATGATGACTGCCCCGGCTGCCGCTGCTGCGGCAGTCGTCGAGGAGGTTGGTGGCCCAAGCGAGCCTGCCAGGACGCACAAGCCCTACGAGCTGCCCCAGAACCACCCGGGCTACATCCCTCCTTCCACGACCCCGACGGTACCGGCATCTGCGGTGCGGGTGGGTATGCCGCCTCCCACCGAGATAGAGCTCATGACCATGAGGGCGCAGCTCGAAGAGCAGCGCCTGGCGCTACTTGCCGAGCAGGTGGAGTTGGAGAAGGTGAGGCTTGAGCTTAACCTAGATCAGAACGAGTACAACCGTGCTCACGGCTTTACGCCAGTGGTTAGGAAGCCTCTCAAGGTAGGCGCTACGCGCCGCAACCTAGGCACCGAGATGGCAGCGGTTGGTGAGACCGCTGGCCGAGCGGATAGCCAAAACACAGCCACCACCAGACCCAAATAAAGCACCCCCGCCAAAACTCTTAGAGCTGCTGAGGCTGTAGCTGCCGAGTTGCCGCATCTCACTGGTGACGCGCTTGTTAGGCAGCAGGATAGGCTCAATGAGCTAGTGCTAGAGGCTGCTAGGCAGAACGAGGAGTTCCGGAAAGCCAATCCGGGTGCTGGAGCTTCTCAGGTGGTGCACTCGCATGCGGTCAGATCTAACGATCAGGGCTCATCACCGCATCCCAGTCGTGAGAGGGAGCGTAGCGGCTATTCTGGTAGAGACAGACAGATGCAGGTGTACGACCCGGCTGCCGCCGCGAAACAGCACGCTGTGCCACGGCAGTCCGGTCAGAAACACAACTCTGCAGGAGCAGACTTTCAAACCCATAAAGCTCACAGCAAGAAGCGAGGTGGAGATCGTCCGTGCCCTTCTCGGCAACAGGTTGCTCAGCCTACTCGGCAGAGGCCGCAACAGCCAGCTGCTGCTCAGCCACGTGCGGCTGCCCGAGTAGCCAACCTGGTGGAGCAGCTTGCAGCCATGGAGGTGGACATGTATGATGATGGGTACTCGGCTATGCGGCTGGCTGGTTATGATATCATGGATCGTGTGGGTGAGCGTGTGCTGGAGCCCAATGATGTCCGGTACAAGCTGGACCGGATCAATCTATCCGCACGGCTCGAGAACACGGGGCCTCCTGGCCCTGAGTGCTTTGGCCCACGCATCATGAACGAGCCGTCCGTGAAGAACTTCCAGCTCGCTAGAGGTACCAAGAGTTACAATGGCAGCACCAAGCCGGAAGACTAACTCAATGACTATGTCACCGCGGTTCATATCGCGAACGGCAACCGGAGATGGGTTGTGCGGTACGTTCCGCAGATGCTTGAGGGCCCAGGTCGCACCTGGCTCAACAACCTGCCCAAGAACAACATCAATTGCTGGCTGGACTTCTCGGAGGCCTTCATCAGCAACTTCACCAGCACTTACAAGAGGCCGAATAGGCCACAACAGTTGTCCGCTTGCAAGCAGCGGGAATACGAGACGGACCGCGAGTATCTTACTCGGTGGAGCACATTGAGGAACACCTGTGAAGGTGTGAATGAAGCCCAGGCCATCACTTGGTTTGCGCAGGGTTGCAGACATGGCACCATGTTGTGGCAAAGGCTGCAGAGGGAGATGCCGAACACTCTTGCGCAGACCATCAAGATTGCGGACCAGTACGCACTTGGTGATCCCACTCAGCCCCTAATGGACTCCTCTGAGCCGAGAAGAGGCTACAACAGCAACAAGCGCAATGAGTTTCGCAACAAGCGCAGGGGTGACCGGATAGATACTCGGTATGACCCTGAGGAGGTGAATGCTGTGGCTATCGGAGCTGGGAGTAGCCAAAGGCAGAAACCTGCTGGAGCCCAGTACGGGCAGAACCAGAACCAGGGCGAAGGCAACAAGAAGCCATACCGTGCTCCTCAGCAGGGTAGCGGCAACCCGGATCCGGTTAAGAAGTTTGTCTTCGACGACATGAGGGATGGTCCATGCAGCTTTCATACTCAGCATCCTTCGAGGCCTGCCAACCACACTACTCGGCAATGCGACTGGTGGGATTTGATCAGGAATGAGGGCCTGCCTCCTCCTCCTCCTCCTCTGCCAGCCGCGAATGCCAATGTGCAGCCTATCCGAGTGGCCGCAGCCCGGCCTCCAGCATTCCCGAGAAGAGAGAACGCCAACCAAGTGGCTTTAGGAGCCAACCGCAACCGCAACTACAACAACAACAATGGTAACCGCAACTTCAACAACAACGGCAATCGCAACTTCGTCAACAACAACAACCGCGACAACGGCAACAATGGCAATCACGGTGCGGAAGGCCGCAACCAGTACCAGGAGCATCATGAGAGCTATATGATCTTCACCTCCGAGTCCGCCGATAAGCAGTCACTGCAGAGGCGCGCGATGGAGGTCAATTGTAACATCCCAAGTATGAAAACTTACCATTTAGAATGTTTGATTTCTTGTTTATTAAAGTACTGCATCATGTCATCATGCTCATTGCGTTGTTTGCATTTGTTTACTTTGTTTTCCACTTGTTTGCTTCTGTTTTACTCTGTTTTCACAATTGAAATTCAAATTTTATTCAAACATTTAGTTCATACTTGTTATGTTACAACCTCTTAAATAAAAAGTTCAAATAAAAACAACCATTGTTTCCATTTAAATCCATAATGTTCAACCATTTAAATTATGGCTTTTAATAATTTAATTATTTCCAAATGGTATTTCAAATTCAAGTCAAATCACCAAACAGCACCCCAATTTGAAATCATAAAAATTACCAAAACCAAGCTACTCATTTGTTCTAGTTAATCAATAGGGTTCACCCTATTAAAAACATTGTTTTCAATATTAATCATTTAATTATCAAATTCATTAAAAATGGAATCAATTTGCAAACAACAAAAGAATATGAACTTTTTAGAAATCCAAGCTTGGCAATTGATTGCTTTTGACCTAACAAACTCACCCAAATTTTTTCCCTAATTTTTACTAACTTAAAAACCCCATTTTCTTCCTATTTCTATTTGCTGCAAAAAAAAAAACAGAAGACTAAAATTCAAAAAAAAAAGAAACAGCGCGCGCGCGGCAGCTAACCCGCAGCCCAGCCCAGCTTACCTCCCGCCCGGCCCGCATACCGCTTCGCAGCTCCCCTCCTCCTTCTGTTTCGTGTACGGCGCGCATCCGCCGCCGCCACATCGGCGTACGGCGGAGCTGACGGCCACCAGGGCTCCCTGGCCTCTATAAGACCCCCTAGGACCCCGCAGCTGTGCCCTAGACCCTAGGTTCCCTCTCCCCTTCGCTCCGCCGCCGTTTTTCCCTCTCTGCCCCGTGCTCCACCTCTCTGCCACTCGCCGGAGCGCGCCACCTCTGAACTTCGATGGCCACCGCCGCCTCTCAACACCACCACCCATCCTAGCTACTGGAACCAAACCGCCGTACTTCCTTCTTCCTCGACGACGTCTACGTGGATGGGCTCCGTCTTTCTTTCAGTTCCCGGCTTCTTAAGCCTATTTGGATTTGTCTGTACTCAGACCCTTTGAATGCTTCCGCTGAGATGTAATGATGTTATGTTGGGACATGTGTCCTCTGGACGATTGTATTTGCTATCTCTGCTCTAGTGAGAGCTATTTGCAACTTATTTCAATCTTTTGTGTCTTAGAGATATGTTGTGCTATCATTCTGTTACAAGCCGTTGACGTACCGTGTGTGTATGGTATGAAGTACGTCAATGGTAGTATCCTGATTTCTATGGGATAGTTTACATCGACGCTGAACAGATAGGGGTTGGTTGTCACACATACGTGTGTTGGCCTACTCGTAAGAGGACGCGGGTGCCGGTAAGCCCCGTAATCCAACCTACTACTGTTCAACGGAACGGCGAGTATCCTTTAGAAGTCCGGGTGCGACAAATGGTATCAGAGCCTGTCTGCCTATAGGACCCCTTTTACTGGTCGCAGTTGAGTCTAGAAACTATTTTGTAGCTATATAGGAAAAATGAAACGTGAGAGTAGGAATTCTGCCATTTTTCTTCTTTCCCCACCCATCCACCCTTTCTGGTAAGGAAGTGCAACGTTGTTTTCTCTTCTCATCTAAACTTTCAAGTTAGGGTTTTCACGTGTTCTGGGTTCTCCGTAGTACCTCAGGATTTTTGGTCTCGTGTTTCCCGATGTTGCTTCAATATCTTGTTATTCTCAAACATCCTTATCGTCCGTTGAAACCTTGTTGTTGCTTTCCACTTCAGTTCTCTACCAGCGTCTAATCAAAACTTCCCTGATCATCTGCAGATGGATCTCAGGTTCTTCCCGCAGGTGGTTCGGATGACTCGTTGCGAGAGCACTGCCGGTTATCCGGAGATGCTGAGAGACATGGTCACTTATCTGGGGTTCCGTTGGGCACCGGAGTACCAGGTCTACGAGCAGCAGCGAGAGTTTGACCAGACCTACTACCAGGCTATCGTCTACATTCTGTCAGATGATGGCATGAGCGTTGTCCACCGCTACGAGGCAGTAGGTTCCACAGTGGATATGGCTGTGCAGCAGGCAGCTTATGTGAGTCTCACCGTCCTTCGTGCTGACTACTGGGGATTTGACGATTCTATCTATCGCCACATCCCCCGTGGTTACATCACTTCGGAGGGAGCTCATTTCACTCTCTACGACAACTTGGATGTCTACGAGCATGATAACACCAGGCTGCACACCACCGCTCAGTTTGTGAGGCACAGTGACGCAGTTGCCACCACACTTTCTCAGGAGTTGGCCTCAGTCAGAGAGCAGCTCTACCTTGCTTTGACTCGTCTGGCGACGTACACCACAGACTTTGTTGGAGATGAGCGCTTTGCACGTTTCGATCAGCCAGTTGGTCGTCGTCTGCCAGATGCTGGAGGTTACGAGCCGATCAGAGGTCCACTCCTCAACCTCGGTGCTGGTTACACCGGGATTCCACGCTTTGGAGCACAGGGAGTCGACGCTATGTACTTCACCACACCTAGAGTCGCTCTCAGGCCACGTCAGATCTATGTGGATCGTCGTTCTACCTACTTTCATGGGCGTGCTCCTCACCGTACCCCTCGTCGTACTACTCACCGCCGTCCTGCGTGATGAGCATGGGAGTACCGATGTATCCATTCTTAGCTATGTTTAGTTATCCTTTGGCTTTCGAACCATGTATTGGTGTGTTGGATATCTTGATGTAATTGAACATGTGATGATGTACCTGTTGGTTATCTATTCATGCGTCGGAATAATCTCTCTTTCGGTTACCAAGTCTATCCTTTTCTATTGTTGTGCTAAAATGCATGTCTATTCAGGATGCCGCCAACAAGGAACAACCCGCCTGAGCCACCGCCAATCACGGAGCTGTTGACTCAAATGACTCAGGTCGTGGCACAGATGGCCCAGTTCCAGACTAACCAGCACAACAACCAGAATGCTCCACGGGTCGGCATCAAGGAGTTCCTCAGTATGGGTCCGAGAGCTTTCGTGGCAACACGTGAGCCTCTGGATGCTGATGACTGGATCCGTGAGATGGCCAGGGCTCTGGACATTGCTCACGTTGCTGAGGAAGACAAAGTCAAGTATGCCACCTACCTACTGAAGGGTCAGGCAGCTACCTAGTGGGAGAACTACCAGACCATGAGAGCTGGATACCCAATCACCTGGGGCTGTTTCAAGGATGCCTTCCTGAAGCACCACATCCCAGATGGTCTCATGGAAAGGATGCGTGAAGAGTTTTGCTCTCTTAAGCAAGGCAAGCTGGACGTCATCGGCTATCAGAACGAGTTCAATCGTCTCGCTCGATACGCTGGTGATGAGGTGTCCACTGAGGCTAAGAAGATGGCAAGGTTCCGCCGAGGTTTTAACCCGGAACTCAAGTACGCACTCACCAACATCAAGTGCAAAGACTTCGAGGAGCTCTTGAACACCGCGCTCAATGAGGAAAATGGGCGCAAGGCGTTCGAGGAGTCTCGCAAGCACTCGCGTGAGGGTGGTTCCTCCTCCAACATGACCACCCCTCCGCAGAAGCGCCGCATCTGGGTGCCAAATGGTGCTGTCACTCGGGCTCCATATGCCCAAGCTTCTCCAGGCTTTGCTCCCCGCCCACCCAACCCATCTCAGATGCATGGTCAGAGGGTTCCAATGGGGCAGCCAAGGCCAGGTCCTCCTCGTGTCGTCACTTGCTTCAAGTGCAAGGAGACGGGGCACTACGCTGATAAGTGCACTCAGAGGCAGCTACCTCCACCTCCTCGCCCCAACACCAACCAGGCAATGGTTCGTGCTCCCCCGGCTAAAGCCTTCAACTCCAACAACAGGCCTGTCGGGAGGACCGCGAGGGTGAATCATATCAAGGCCGACAAAGCTGAGGAAGCTGCTGACGTCGTTCTCGGTATATTACCCGTAAACTCTTTTCCAGCTAAAGTGTTGTTTGATACCGGAGCATCGCATTCTTTTGTGTCAAAGATCTTTGCTACAACGTACAACCTAGTTCTGGTTCCACTAAGCAATCAAATCACTGTTCACTCTCCGAGATCTCAAATGTTGACTTCCAAGATAAGTATGGACAATCAAATCTTAATTGGAGGTCGCATATTCCTTGCTTCACTCATGTTGCTGGGAAATTCTGACATTGATGTCATTCTGGGCATGGATTGGTTGAAGACCAACGAAGCTAAAATTGACTGTGCTCAAAAGTCAATAACTCTCTCCCACCCTTCTGGCCAGATAGTCTATTCTCCATATGGATCAAGGTCTATTCAGCTATGCACACTCGATGCAAAACCTCTTCCTGCAATTGAAAATGTTCCGGTGGTTTGTGAATTCCCTGACGTCTTTCCAGAAGAGTTGCCAGGGATGCCTCCGGACAGAGCAGTTGAGTTCGTGATCGAGCTTGAGCCAGGTACTGCTCCAATCTCTAAGCATCCATACAAGATAGCTCCTCCTGAACTGAAATTGTTGAAGGAGCAAATCGATATGTACATGGAGAAAGGTTACATTCAACCTAGTTCCTCCGCTTGGGGTTGCCCAACTCTGTTTGTTGCGAAGAAGGATCAAACAAAGAGACTCGTGGTTGACTATCGTCCTCTCAACGAGAAAACCATCAAAAACAAGTATCCAATTCCTCGTATCGATGATCTTTTTGATCAACTTGCTGGAGCCTCAATATTCTCAAAGTTGGACTTGAGGATGGGTTACCATCAAATAAAGATCAGAAAGGAAGATATTCCAAAAACAGCTTTCACCACTCGGTACGGTCTATATGAATACACCGTCATGTCCTTTGGTCTCACCAATGCACCGGCGACATTCTCTAGACTCATGAATTCTGTCTTCCATGAATACCTCGACAAGTTCGTTGTGGTATATCTCGATGACATTCTGGTCTACTCAAAATCCGAGGAAGAGCATGGAGAACACCTTCGTCTCACTCTCATGAAACTTCGCGAGCATCGTCTATATGCCAAGTTCTCCAAATGTGAGTTCTGGATTCCAGAAGTTGCTTACCTTGGTCATATCATCTCTGCCAAAGGCATAGCCATTGATCCAGAAAAGGTTAAAGCAATTGTTGATTGGAAACCTCCTAAGACGGTGAAGCAAGTCAGAAGTTTTCTTGGCTTGGCTAGCTATTGCCGTCGTTTCGTCCAAAACTTCTCCAAGATTGCCAAACCACTCACTGATCTCACAAAGAAGGACAAGAAGTTCGTTTGGACTCCACAATGTGATGAGAGTTTCAATCTCCTGAAGACTAAGCTCACTTCTACACCAGTTTTGGTTGGCCCAGATACTACCAAACCTTTCCAGATATACTGCGATGCATCTCTCCAAGGTCTAGGTGCAGTTCTTATGCAAGAACGTCAAGTTGTGGCTTATGCTTCACGCCAGTTGAATGCACATGAGCAAAACTATCCCACACATGATCTTGAACTTGCAGCAGTTGTGTTTGCCCTCAAGAAATGGAGACAATACTTGTTGGGTAACCGCACTGAAATCTTTTCCGATCATAAGAGTCTGAAATACATCTTCACTCAACCAGATCTAAACCTCAGGCAAAGGAGATGGATTGAAAAGATTAAAGACTTTGATCTCACCATTTCTTACACTCCAGGCAAGGCTAATGTTATGGCCGATGCTCTCAGTCGCAAATCCTATTGCAATAATCTCATGATCATGGAAAGCCAACCTCCACTTCATGAAGAATTCCAGAAGCTGAACCTTGGTCTTGTTCCTCAAGGATATCTTGCAAGCTTGACAGCTAGTCCAACTCTCGAGGACAAGATTCGTTCTGAACAACTTCGTGATGCTGAAATCAAGAAGATTGTAGAGCACATCAAAGAAGGCAATGATAAATTCAAGTCCTTCTCAATTGATGACAAGGGAACTGTGTTCTTCGAAGGACGCATTGCAGTTCCTCAGATTCAAAGTCTCAAAGATGTCATTCTCAAGGAGGCTCATGAAACTCCT
The DNA here is from genome assembly GCA_028641055.1 of Alopecurus myosuroides. Classification (NCBI taxonomy): domain Eukaryota; kingdom Viridiplantae; phylum Streptophyta; class Magnoliopsida; order Poales; family Poaceae; genus Alopecurus; species Alopecurus myosuroides. Next base: position 205,674,556 of record CM054061.1, on the reverse strand, counting down.
CTCTCCATACACCCTGGAAGTACAAAGATGTACCAGGATCTCAAGACTCTGTATTGGTGGCCTGGCATGAAACGTGAAATTGCTCAATACGTTTCTGAATGCGATGTTTGTCAACGTGTTAAGTGTAACATCCAAGTATGAAAACAACCCTTAGAATGTTTGATTCCTTGTTTAATTTCAAGCAATGCATCATGGCATCATGTTTATTTATTGTTTGCATTTGTTTCTACCTGTTTTATCTTGTTTTCACAACTCAAATTCAAATCTTTTTCAAACATTGCTTTCATACTTGTTATGTTACAATTTTGGAATAAAAATAACAACTAAAAAACAACCATGTTATTCCTTTTCTCACTTATTAAATTGTTGCTTTAAATCCAACCAATATTTCAAACAATAATTCTCAAATCACCTTTTAAATTTCAACCAAGTTTCAAATCAGTACTTGTTTTGAATCCATCAATTTCACCACACTTTGAAATTGTAAAATCATGTTTAAACAACCTAGGGGTAACCCTATTCAAATGGTTATTTTCAATAACTAAATTTAATATGAAAATACCCCAAATTTGGTTTCAAACACCAACTATAATTTTAAAATTTCATTTTTGAAATCCAAGTTGATAATGTGGTTTCTATTTAACTAAAAAGCTTAACCTAATTTTTCTATAATTTTTCTCAAATAAATCCTTAACAGAATTCTTCTAAAAGCAAAAGTACAAAAAAAAATAAAAACCAGAAAAGAATAAAAGAGAAAGCGCGCGGCAGCTAACCATCTGGCCCAGCCCACCTAGCCCTACGCGCGCCCCCGCCAGCCCGCAGCACAACTTACCGGTTCAACCGCGCGGAGATTCGTGCAACTCCTCTAATCGCGCTTCTTCCCGCGGTACGGCGCGCATCCAGCGGAGCCACGGCGGCCCCGCGCGACTCCGGCGGCCAGGAGCAGACCCGCGCCCTATAAAAGCACGCCCTGGCCCCTAGCTGTGCCCTAAGCTTCTAGGGTTTCCGCCTCCACCTCGCAGCGCCGCCGATCGCCACCTTTTATCCGTCCATTTCCCCCCTCTGCTCTGAACCCTCACCGGAGCGCCGCTTCTGAACCTCGCCATGCCACCGCCACCCTCGACTCCCTCCTAGCTACCAAAACCCTGCAACCTCGTCGCCTCTTCTTCCTCCTTCGATTGCACACCCGAGGAACCCCGGAGAGCCTCTGTAGCCAAGCCGCCGTCCACGGGCTCGCCGCTGTCGCCGTCGAACTCGCTGCCCCGGGCCTCTGCTTCGATTACAGTCACGGTGAGCAACACCGTACCCTCCCATCTCATTCCCTCTCCGTTGCACGTCCAGGCTTGCACGCATCGCCACCACAACATCACCAGCACGAGCGCCTGCTTCCGTTGATCGCCGCCGGTGTCCCTCTGCTCTGACGAAGATGCAGTCGGGTGTTTCGTCAGTGAGTTTCAGATCCGCGAGCAACACCTCAACCTGTCCGCGCCCTGTTAACTGACAGAAACGCAGCGCAGCGCAGCTGGTTCAGGGAACAGCGCGCGCACGGGGGGGTCGCGGGTTCGATTCTCTCGGGCGCGGAATAAAACCATTTTTGCATCTCCCTCTGACAACCGTGGCCCACCAGTCATCCACCCCACTTGCCACGCAAGCACACGGTCCCATTGGGCCCCCCCCTGGCAGTGGCTGGGTGTACGTTCAGTGCGTATAAAAAGAAATAAAAACCAATCTGTTTTAGTTTCTATTTACTTTTAAATAGCAGAATTAAATCAAAACTTTGAAATTCCATAACTTTCATTTTGCAAATCCAATAAATACAAACTTGATATCTATTCTGATCCAAATTTCCTAATCTATCCAAATATGCAATTTGTGTTCTGTTTTGAATTTTCAAAATGCAATTTAAATTCAAATTCAAATAATTCAAATGCAAATTGAAATAATTCATAACTAATTCATACTGTTTTCAAATAATTCAAATAAAATATGTTTTTCACACCATTTTGAATGCTCTATTCAAATATAAATTTTGTTTTCTGGTTTGAATAATTTAAATTGCCCAAACTATTTAATTCTTGCTTAATTCAATTAAAAATTGTTTAATATTGTTTAATTCCTAAATAATTAATCCTAAGTCCAATTCCAAATTGTGAAACATGTAATCCAACTAAAATTTGATAATCTTTTTAAATATAAAATTTGTAATTGGTTTTGCATACTTTAAATTGTTGAAAACAATCAATACTTGTTCAACACCATTAAGTAACTAATTTCCAAACTTGTTAATGTTTTCTAAAATGATAAACTATCATTCCAATTGCAATTAACTTTGTTATCTTATTGTTCCTCATCATGCATGCATCATACTAAGTCACTTACACATGATGCTTAGTGATAGAACAATTAATTCAACTACAAGCATGGGCTTCCATATGCACCCTTTTGCATATGGAATCCATTTAAACTTGTGTTTCATGTCAAGCAAGTTATTTTGTTGCATCTATTAAACATGACATGCATCATCCAATGCTTGTGCACTTATGCCATGTATTGATTGCCTGTCTTCCTTCGTTGTTGTTTTTGCTTCTTCTCGATTAGACGACGACGTTGGTACCGACGAGCCTTACGACACCACTACTCAGGACCTAGCCCAGTACGAGGCTGAGCTGCCAGGCAAGTTATCACTCACATGATTCATTGAGTTCCTTTCCACACTTGTTGTCGATACTATCTTTTGTCTACTATTGCTAGCCCTATGTATCGTTGCTTGTTCTCCGAACCCATCACATGATACCTTGAGCCATGATATTGCCAGCATCTCCATACCTACAGCCATTGCTTGTGCCTGTTCTTATCTAGCATGCTTAGGGTTGCTTTTACTCGAGTCTGTTGTCGGTTACTACTTTTACTATCTTAGTATCTTGTACCGGGGCTCGTTATTAATCAATCAATCCTGTTAATTGCTAATGGTAATAATAATTTGATGATAAGGCACCGGCAGGAGGCCCATGAGTGGTTTTGGAGCCTGCTAGTGTCGACCCTAATAGGAAAAGGGTCTTGTCTACTGATCCATGATGAGCGCACTACCCGCATTTGGGAAGCGAGTATGGGCGCCCCCCTCAACTTGACCTGATTCGCATCTCGTCCAAATCGCCTCATTTAGTTCGTGTTTTCCATTTGCCGCATGCATGTTTTTGCGAGCCCAGCGCAGGGTGGAACTTTTGTAGTCGGCATATAGGGGGACACGTTCTTAGAGTGCTATGAGGGTCCATTTTCTTCTGGGCTCGATTAGCCGTGCGCCCAAGGTGCTTTGGGCTTGATGCGGAGAATGGTTGGTTGTGTAGAGTACCCCGCTTGGTGGGTTAGCTTCCCATCTGGCGGGTTATTCTTGAGTGTACGGCCAAATTGGTGCAACCCTGCAGGGATAATCTTCTCGAGAAGCCGTGTTTTCCGCGGTTATGGATTACTTGGTGAAAGTACTGGCTAACAAGTACTCAGGACAACTTCAACATAATGATCAATCATGTTTCACCCAATGATTAATAACCTGACTAGTAATAGGTTATCCACACAATAACTTGATTCACCTTATTTACAACTGTGTGAGTTATCCTCGGATTGCTTCTTTGGATAAGGGGCGAGATCCAGGATGGGTTTGGTTGAATTTATCTTTCAGTTGGTTACAATCCTCGATCTTATCTTTTCTATTAGCCGGAACTTGTAGATATTTCTGTAGTTGGTTAGAGCAGCCAGCAGCAACTGTTATATCACCCTTCCTTCCGTTGATCCCAAGCATCTATGCTTGTGTTGACGGGTAACTCCTTGATGAATTGTGAGTCTTGCTTGCCAGTACTTGGATGTACTGACCCCGTTGGGGCTGTGGTTTACGCAGAGTACTACTACGACTACGATGCTACCCAGGATGGCTACTTTGTGGAGTTCGATGACGCTGCAGACGAGTAGCTAGCTGGACCAGGGCAGGATCCAGACCTTCGTGGATGGGCTTCGTTTCCTTTATGTTCTCAGGCTTCTTAAGCCATGGATTTGTCTGTACTCAGACCCTTTGATTGCTTCCGCTGTTGTAATGGATGATATGTTGGGACATGTGTCCTCTGGATGACTGTATTCGATATTTTCTGCCTTAGTGAAGGCCAGTTGCACTTATTTCATTCTTTTGTGTCTTAGAGACATTCTGTGCTATCATTCGTACCAAACTGTTGACGTACCGTGCGTGTTTGATTATGAAGTACGTCGACAGTAGTGCCTTTAGGTTCCTAGCGGATAGTTTACTTCGACGGTGGAAGCAGGGCTTGTGTTGTCGCGCATAAGCGCAGGCCTACCAGGAAGCTGGGACGTGGGAGCTTGTTTGCCCCATAATCCAAGCACCTGACTTCCAGTTCGTGCGAAGAGTATCCTCTAGAAACCCAGGGTGCGACAAATGGTATCAGAGCCTGTCTGCCTGTAGGATCCCTTTTTACTGGTCGCAGTTGAGTCTAGAAACTATTTTGTAGCTATATAGGAAAAATGAAACGTGAGAGTAGGAATTCTGCCATTTTTCTTCTTTCCCCACCCACCCACCCTTTTTCTGGTAAGGAAGTGCAACGTTGTTTTCTGTTCTCACCTAAACTTTCAAGTTAGGATTTCACGTGTTTTGGGTTATCTGTAGTACCTCAGGACTTTTGGTCTCGTTTTCCCGATGTTGCTTCAATATCATGTTCTTCTCAACATCCTTTCGTCCGTTCAACCTTGTTGTTGTTTTCCACCTCCTTTTTCATCTACCGGAGTCTAATCAAAACCTTCCAAATAATCTGCAGATGGGTCTCAACTACTATCCGCAGGTGGTTCGCATGACTCGCTGTGAGAGCACCGCCGGTTTTCCGGAGTTGCTGAGAGACATGGTTACCTTTCTGGGGTTCCATTGGGCACCAGAGTACCAGGTCTACGAGCACCAGCGAGAGTGTGACCAGACTTGCTACCGGGCTATCGTCTACATTCTGTCGGATGATGGCAGGAGCATTGCACACCAGTACGAGGCAGTAGGGTCCACAGTGGATATGGCAGTGCAGCAGGCAGCGTACGTGAGTGTCACCGTTCTCCGTGCTGACTACTGGGGGTTTGATAAGTCCAGCTTTCGTCACATCCCCCGTGGTTACATCACGGCAGCAGGAGCTCACTTCACTATCCACCGTGACATGGATACCTACGAGACTGATAGCTCCAGGCTCCAGGTCACTGCCCAGTTCGCTAGTCACAGTGATGCCGTTGCTTCCGCACTTTCTCAGGAGTTAGCCTCAGTCAGGGAGCAGCTCCGCCTTGCTCTCACTCGTCTGGCGACGTACACCACAGACTTCGTTGGAGACGAGCGCTTCGCACGTGTCGTTCAGCCAGCTGGTCTTCCGTTGCCAGATGCAGGAGGTTACGAGCCGATCAGAGGCCCACTTCTCGACCTCGGAGCTGGTTACACCGGGATTCCCCGCTATGGAGCACAGGGATACGACGCTTCCTACTTCACCACACCGAGAGTTGCTCTCAGAGCAGTTCCTATCTACAGGGATCGTCGTGATACCTACTTCCGTGGGATTCCTCCTCACCGTATCTCTCGTCGTACTACTCACCGCCGTCCTGCGTGATGAGCATGGGAGTACCGTTGTATCCATTACTAGCTGTGTCTAGTTTATCCTTTCGTTTTCGAACCATGTATTGGTCTGTTGGATATTCTGATGTATTTGAACATGTGGTGATGTACCTGTTGGTTATCTATTCATGCGTCGGAATAATCTATCTTTCGGTTACCAAGTCTATCCTTTTCTGTTGTTGTGCTAAAATGAATTTCTGTTCAGGATGCCTCCAACCAGGAACAACCCGCCACCGCCACCACCAATGGGGGAGCTGTTGGCTCAGATGACCCAAGTGGTGACACAGATGGCCCAGATCCAGGCTAACCAGCAACACAACCAGAATGCTCCAAGGGTCACCATCAAGGACTTCCTCAGCTTGGGCCCAAAAGCTTTCGTGGCAACACGTGAGCCCCTGGATGCTGATGACTGGATCCGTGACGTGGCAAGAGCTCTGGAGATAGCTCATGTTGCTGAAGAGGATAAGGTCAAGTACGCCACCTACCTACTGAAGGGTCAGGCAGCTACTTGGTGGGAGAACTACCAGGCCATGAGGGCTGGCTTTCCTATCAACTGGGGATGTTTCAGAGATGCCTTCCTGAAGCACCACATCCCGGATGGTCTCATGGAAAAGATGCGTGAGGAATTCTGCTCTCTCAGACAGGGCAAGCTGGACGTTCTCGGCTACCAGAACGAGTTCAATCGTCTCGCTCGGTACGCTGGTGACGAAGTGTCCACCGAAGCCAAGAAGATGGCGAGGTTCCGCCGAGGTTTTAACCCGGAACTGAAGTACGCTCTCACCAACATCAAGTGCAAGGACTTCGTCGAGCTTGTGAACACCGCGCTCAATGAGGAGAATGGGCGCAAGGCGTTCGAGGAGTCGCGCAAGCACTCGCGTGAGGGTGGTTCCTCCTCCAACATGACCACCCCTCGCAGAAGCGCCGCATCTGGGTGCCAAATGGTGCTGTCACTCGGGCTCCAAATGCCCAAGCTTCTCCAGGCTTTGGTCCCCGCCCACCCAACCCATCTCAGATGCAGGGTCAGAGGTTCCCGATGGGGCAGCCAAGGCCGGGTCCTTCTCGCATCGTCACTTGCTACAAGTGCAAGGAGACTGGACATTATGCTGATAAGTGCACTCAGAAGCAGCTACCCCTACCTCCTCGCCCCAACACCAACCAGGCTATGGTTCGTGCTCCTCCGGCTAAAGCCTTCAACTCCAACAATAGGCCTGTCGGGAGGAACGCGAGGGTGAACCATATCAAGGCCGACAAAGCCGAAGAGGCTGCTGACGTCGTTCTCGGTATATTACCCGTAAACTCTATTCCAGCTAAAGTGTTGTTTGATACTGGAGCATCGCATTCATTTGTGTCAAAGATTTTTGCAAAAGCATACAACCTAGTTCTGGTTCCGCTAAGCAATCAAATGACTGTTCACTCTCCGGGACCGCAAATGTTGACTTCCAAGATAAGCATGGACAATGAGATCCTAATTGGAGGTCGTGTATTCCTTGCTTCACTCATGTTGCTGGGAAATTCTGACATTGATGTCATTCTGGGTATGGATTGGTTGAAGACCCACAAAGCTAAAATTGACTGTGCTCAAAAGTCAATAACTCTCTCCCACACTTCAGGCCAGATAGTCTATTCTCCATATGGATCAACTTCTGTTCAGCTGTTCAGCCTCGATGCCAAACCCCTTCCGGCAATTGAAAATGTTCCGGTGGTTTGTGAATTCCCTGACGTCTTTCCAGAAGAGCTGCCAGGGATGCCTCCGGACAGAGCAGTTGAGTTCGTGATCGAGCTTGAGCCAGGTACTGCTCCAATCTCTAAGCATCCATACAAGATAGCTCCTCCTGAACTGAAATTGTTGAAGGAGCAAATCGATATGTATATGGACAAAGGTTTCATTCAGCCTAGTTCCTCCGCTTGGGGTTGCCCAACTCTGTTTGTTGCCAAGAAGGATCAAACTAAGAGACTCGTGGTTGACTATCGTCCTCTCAACGAGAAAACCATCAAGAACAAGTATCCACTTCCTCGTATCGATGATCTTTTTGATCAACTTGCTGGAGCCTCAACATTCTCAAAGTTGGACTTGAGGATGGGTTACCATCAGATAAAGATCAGAAAGGAAGATATTCCTAAGACAGCTTTCACCACTAGGTACGGTCTATATGAATACACCGTCATGTCCTTTGGTCTCACCAATGCACCGGCGACCTTCTCAAGACTCATGAATTCTGTCTTCCATGAATACCTCGACAAGTTCGTTGTGGTATATCTTGATGACATTCTAGTCTACTCAAAATCCGAGGAAGAGCATGGAGAACACCTTCGTCTCACTCTCATGAAACTTCGCGAGCATCGTCTGTATGCCAAGTTTTCCAAATGTGAGTTCTGGATTCCAGAAGTTGCATATCTTGGTCATATCATCTCTGCCAAAGGCATTGCCATTGATCCTGAAAAGGTTAAGGCAATTGTTGATTGGAAACCCCCTAAGACGGTGAAACAAGTTAGAAGCTTTCTTGGCTTGGCTAGCTATTGCCGTCGTTTCGTCCAAAACTTTTCCAAGATTGCTAAACCTCTCACTGATCTCACAAAGAAGGACAAAAAGTTCGTTTGGACTCCACAATGTGATGAGAGTTTCAACCTCCTGAAGACTAAACTCACTTCCACACCTGTTCTAGTTGGCCCCGACACCACCAAATCTTTCCAGATATTCTGTGATGCATCTCTCCAAGGCTTAGGAGCAGTTCTTATGCAAGAACGTCAAGTTGTCGCTTATGCTTCACGTCAGTTGAACCCACATGAGCAAAACTATCCCACTCATGATCTTGAACTTGCAGCAGTTGTGTTTGCCCTCAAGAAATGGAGACAATACTTGTTGGGTAACAAAACTGAAATCTTTTCCGATCATAAGAGTCTGAAATACATCTTCACTCAGCCAGATCTGAACCTCAGGCAAAGGAGATGGATTGAGAAGATTAAAGACTTTGATCTCACCATTTCTTACACTCCAGGCAAGGCTAATGTTATGGCCGATGCTCTCAGTCGCAAATCCTATTGCAATAATCTCATGATCATGGAGAGCCAACCTCCACTTCATGAAGAATTCCAGAAGCTGAACCTTGGTCTTGTTCCTGAAGGATACCTTGCTAGCTTGACAGCCAGCCCAACTCTCGAGGACAAGATTCGTTCTGAACAACTTCGTGATAATGAAATCAAGAAGATTGTGGATCACATCAAGGAAGGCAATGATAAGTTCAAGTCCTTCTCAATTGATGACAAGGGAACTGTGTTCTTCGAAGGACGCATTGCAGTTCCCCAGATTCAAAGTCTCAAGGATATCATTCTCAAGGAGGCTCATGAAACTCCTCTATCCATTCACCCTGGAAGTACAAAGATGTACCAGGATCTCAAGACTCTGTATTGGTGGCCTGGCATGAAACGTGAAATTGCTCAATACGTTTCTGAATGCGACGTTTGTCAACGTGTTAAGGCAGTCCATCAGAAGACAGCAGGTCTACTCCAACCTCTGAAAATTCCTGAGTGGAAGTGGGACATGATTGAAATGGACTTCGTTACTGGGTTTCCAAAGTCCAAAAAGGGCAACGATGCAATCTTCGTTGTTATTGATCGTCTTACTAAGGTTGCTCACTTCTATGCTGTAAAGGAAACTATCTCAGCTAGCCAGTTAGCAGAGCTCTACACAGCAAAGGTTGTTCCCCTTCATGGTGTTCCATTGGAAATAAGCTCAGACCGTGGAAGTATCTTCACTTCTCATTTCTGGAAGAGCTTTCAAGAAGCTTTGGGCACTAAACTTCTGTTCAGCACAGCTTATCACCCTCAGTCTCAGGGGCAAGTCGAAAGAGTCAATCAGATTCTCGAGGATATGCTCAGAGCATGTGGTCTCTCCTTTGGCATGAAATGGGAGGATTGCCTTCCATATGCTGAATTCTCCTACAACAACAGCTACCAGGCAAGCCTAGGAATGGCACCATTTGAGGCACTGTATGGTCGCAGATGCAGGAGTCCAATCAATTGGTCTGGAGCTGGTGAACGTTCACTTCTAGGCCCTGACATTGTTAAGGAAGCCGAGGAGAAAGTTCGTATCATTCGTGACAATCTCAGGATTGCACAGTCTCGTCAGAAGAGCTATTATGATAGCAAGCACAGGGATATGGTCTATGCACCTGGTGATAAGGCATATCTCCGTGTAACTCCCCTCAGAGGCACCCATCGTTTTGGTGTCAAAGGAAAGCTTGCACCAAGATACATTGGTCCTTTCAACATCCTCTCAAGACGTGCAGAGAATGCTTATCGTCTTGAACTTCCAGAAAAACTATCCAAAGTGCACGATGTGTTCCACGTGTCACAACTCAAGAAGTGTTTCAAAGATCCAGATCGTGCAGTTGATCATGATTCCATTGAGCTGCAAGATGATCTATCTTATGAGGAGCACCCTATTCGTATTCTCGATGAGACCGAGCGTAAGACTCGCAACAAGAGCACCAAGTTCTTGAAAGTCCAATGGTCGCATCATTCTGATAAAGAGGCAACGTGGGAGACCGAAGAGGATCTTCGCAAGAAGTATCCGGACCTGTTCATTTCTCAGTAGGGAATCTCGGGGCGCGATTCCTTCAAGGGGGGGCGTTTTGTAACATCCAAGTATGAAAACAACCCTTAGAATGTTTGATTCCTTGTTTAATTTCAAGCAATGCATCATGGCATCATGTTTATTTATTGTTTGCATTTGTTTCTACCTGTTTTATCTTGTTTTCACAACTCAAATTCAAATCTTTTTCAAACATTGCTTTCATACTTGTTATGTTACAATTTTGGAATAAAAATAACAACTAAAAAACAACCATGTTATTCCTTTTCTCACTTATTAAATTGTTGCTTTAAATCCAACCAATATTTCAAACAATAATTCTCAAATCACCTTTTAAATTTCAACCAAGTTTCAAATCAGTACTTGTTTTGAATCCATCAATTTCACCACACTTTGAAATTGTAAAATCATGTTTAAACAACCTAGGGGTAACCCTATTCAAATGGTTATTTTCAATAACTAAATTTAATATGAAAATACCCCAAATTTGGTTTCAAACACCAACTATAATTTTAAAATTTCATTTTTGAAATCCAAGTTGATAATGTGGTTTCTATTTAACTAAAAAGCTTAACCTAATTTTTCTATAATTTTTCTCAAATAAATCCTTAACAGAATTCTTCTAAAAGCAAAAGTACAAAAAAAAATAAAAACCAGAAAAGAATAAAAGAGAAAGCGCGCGGCAGCTAACCATCTGGCCCAGCCCACCTAGCCCTACGCGCGCCCCCGCCAGCCCGCAGCACAACTTACCGGTTCAACCGCGCGGAGATTCGTGCAACTCCTCTAATCGCGCTTCTTCCCGCGGTACGGCGCGCATCCAGCGGAGCCACGGCGGCCCCGCGCGACTCCGGCGGCCAGGAGCAGACCCGCGCCCTATAAAAGCACGCCCTGGCCCCTAGCTGTGCCCTAAGCTTCTAGGGTTTCCGCCTCCACCTCGCAGCGCCGCCGATCGCCACCTTTTATCCGTCCATTTCCCCCCTCTGCTCTGAACCCTCACCGGAGCGCCGCTTCTGAACCTCGCCATGCCACCGCCACCCTCGACTCCCTCCTAGCTACCAAAACCCTGCAACCTCGTCGCCTCTTCTTCCTCCTTCGATTGCACACCCGAGGAACCCCGGAGAGCCTCTGTAGCCAAGCCGCCGTCCACGGGCTCGCCGCTGTCGCCGTCGAACTCGCTGCCCCGGGCCTCTGCTTCGATTACAGTCACGGTGAGCAACACCGTACCCTCCCATCTCATTCCCTCTCCGTTGCACGTCCAGGCTTGCACGCATCGCCACCACAACATCACCAGCACGAGCGCCTGCTTCCGTTGATCGCCGCCGGTGTCCCTCTGCTCTGACGAAGATGCAGTCGGGTGTTTCGTCAGTGAGTTTCAGATCCGCGAGCAACACCTCAACCTGTCCGCGCCCTGTTAACTGACAGAAACGCAGCGCAGCGCAGCTGGTTCAGGGAACAGCGCGCGCACGGGGGGGTCGCGGGTTCGATTCTCTCGGGCGCGGAATAAAACCATTTTTGCATCTCCCTCTGACAACCGTGGCCCACCAGTCATCCACCCCACTTGCCACGCAAGCACACGGTCCCATTGGGCCCCCCCTGGCAGTGGCTGGGTGTACGTTCAGTGCGTATAAAAAGAAATAAAAACCAATCTGTTTTAGTTTCTATTTACTTTTAAATAGCAGAATTAAATCAAAACTTTGAAATTCCATAACTTTCATTTTGCAAATCCAATAAATACAAACTTGATATCTATTCTGATCCAAATTTCCTAATCTATCCAAATATGCAATTTGTGTTCTGTTTTGAATTTTCAAAATGCAATTTAAATTCAAATTCAAATAATTCAAATGCAAATTGAAATAATTCATAACTAATTCATACTGTTTTCAAATAATTCAAATAAAATATGTTTTTCACACCATTTTGAATGCTCTATTCAAATATAAATTTTGTTTTCTGGTTTGAATAATTTAAATTGCCCAAACTATTTAATTCTTGCTTAATTCAATTAAAAATTGTTTAATATTGTTTAATTCCTAAATAATTAATCCTATGTCCAATTCCAAATTGTGAAACATGTAATCCAACTAAAATTTGATAATCTTTTTAAATATAAAATTTGTAATTGGTTTTGCATACTTTAAATTGTTGAAAACAATCAATACTTGTTCAACACCATTAAGTAACTAATTTCCAAACTTGTTAATGTTTTCTAAAATGATAAACTATCATTCCAATTGCAATTAACTTTGTTATCTTATTGTTCCTCATCATGCATGCATCATACTAAGTCACTTACACATGATGCTTAGTGATAGAACAATTAATTCAACTACAAGCATGGGCTTCCATATGCACCCTTTTGCATATGGAATCCATTTAAACTTGTGTTTCATGTCAAGCAAGTTATTTTGTTGCATCTATTAAACATGACATGCATCATCCAATGCTTGTGCACTTATGCCATGTATTGATTGCCTGTCTTCCTTCGTTGTTGTTTTTGCTTCTTCTCGATTAGACGACGACGTTGGTACCGACGAGCCTTACGACACCACTACTCAGGACCTAGCCCAGTACGAGGCTGAGCTGCCAGGCAAGTTATCACTCACATGATTCATTGAGTTCCTTTCCACACTTGTTGTCGATACTATCTTTTGTCTACTATTGCTAGCCCTATGTATCGTTGCTTGTTCTCCGAACCCATCACATGATACCTTGAGCCATGATATTGCCAGCATCTCCATACCTACAGCCATTGCTTGTGCCTGTTCTTATCTAGCATGCTTAGGGTTGCTTTTACTCGAGTCTGTTGTCGGTTACTACTTTTACTATCTTAGTATCTTGTACCGGGGCTCGTTATTAATCAATCAATCCTGTTAATTGCTAATGGTAATAATAATTTGATGATAAGGCACCGGCAGGAGGCCCATGAGTGGTTTTGGAGCCTGCTAGTGTCGACCCTAATAGGAAAAGGGTCTTGTCTACTGATCCATGATGAGCGCACTACCCGCATTTGGGAAGCGAGTATGGGCGCCCCCCTCAACTTGACCTGATTCGCATCTCGTCCAAATCGCCTCATTTAGTTCGTGTTTTCCATTTGCCGCATGCATGTTTTTGCGAGCCCAGCGCAGGGTGGAACTTTTGTAGTCGGCATATAGGGGGACACGTTCTTAGAGTGCTATGAGGGTCCATTTTCTTCTGGGCTCGATTAGCCGTGCGCCCAAGGTGCTTTGGGCTTGATGCGGAGAATGGTTGGTTGTGTAGAGTACCCCGCTTGGTGGGTTAGCTTCCCATCTGGCGGGTTATTCTTGAGTGTACGGCCAAATTGGTGCAACCCTGCAGGGATAATCTTCTCGAGAAGCCGTGTTTTCCGCGGTTATGGATTACTTGGTGAAAGTACTGGCTAACAAGTACTCAGGACAACTTCAACATAATGATCAATCATGTTTCACCCAATGATTAATAACCTGACTAGTAATAGGTTATCCACACAATAACTTGATTCACCTTATTTACAACTGTGTGAGTTATCCTCGGATTGCTTCTTTGGATAAGGGGCGAGATCCAGGATGGGTTTGGTTGAATTTATCTTTCAGTTGGTTACAATCCTCGATCTTATCTTTTCTATTAGCCGGAACTTGTAGATATTTCTGTAGTTGGTTAGAGCAGCCAGCAGCAACTGTTATATCACCCTTCCTTCCGTTGATCCCAAGCATCTATGCTTGTGTTGACGGGTAACTCCTTGATGAATTGTGAGTCTTGCTTGCCAGTACTTGGATGTACTGACCCCGTTGGGGCTGTGGTTTACGCAGAGTACTACTACGACTACGATGCTACCCAGGATGGCTACTTTGTGGAGTTCGATGACGCTGCAGACGAGTAGCTAGCTGGACCAGGGCAGGATCCAGACCTTCGTGGATGGGCTTCGTTTCCTTTATGTTCTCAGGCTTCTTAAGCCATGGATTTGTCTGTACTCAGACCCTTTGATTGCTTCCGCTGTTGTAATGGATGATATGTTGGGACATGTGTCCTCTGGATGACTGTATTCGATATTTTCTGCCTTAGTGAAGGCCAGTTGCACTTATTTCATTCTTTTGTGTCTTAGAGACATTCTGTGCTATCATTCGTACCAAACTGTTGACGTACCGTGCGTGTTTGATTATGAAGTACGTCGACAGTAGTGCCTTTAGGTTCCTAGCGGATAGTTTACTTCGACGGTGGAAGCAGGGCTTGTGTTGTCGCGCATAAGCGCAGGCCTACCAGGAAGCTGGGACGTGGGAGCTTGTTTGCCCCATAATCCAAGCACCTGACTTCCAGTTCGTGCGAAGAGTATCCTCTAGAAACCCAGGGTGCGACATTAAGGCAGTCCATCAGAAAACAGCAGGTTTACTTCAACCTCTAACAATTCCTGAGTGGAAGTGGGACATGATTGAAATGGACTTCGTCACTGCTTTTCCAAAATCCAAGAAGGGCAACGATGCAATCTTCGTTGTTATTGATCGTCTCACTAAAGTAGCTCACTTCTTTGCTGTCAAAGAAACAATCTCAGCTAGCCAGTTAGCAGAGCTCTACACAACAAAGATTGTTCCCCTTCATGGTGTTCCATTGGAAATAAGCTCAGACCATGGAAGCATATTCACTTCTCATTTCTGGAAGAGTTTCCAAGATGCATTGGGCACCAAACTTCTGTTCAGCACAGCTTATCACCCTCAGTCTCAGGGGCAAGTCGAAAGAGTCAATCAGATTCTCGAGGATATGCTCAGAGCATGTGGTCTCTCCTTTGGCATGAAATGGGAGGATTGTCTTCCATATGTTGAATTCTCCTACAACAACAGCTTCCAGGCAAGCCTAGGCATGGCACCATTTGAGGCATTGTATGGCCGCAGATGCAGGAGTCCAATCAACTGGTCTGGAGCTGGTGAACGTTCACTCTTAGGCCCTGACATTGTTAAGGAAGCCGAAGAGAAAGTTCGTATCATTCGTGACAATCTCAAGATTGCTCAGTCTCGTCAGAAGAGCTACTATGACAGCAAGCACAGGGATATGATCTATGCACCTGGTGACAAGGCATATCTCCGTGTAACTCCCCTTAGAGGCACTCATCATTTCGGTGTGAAAGGAAAGCTTGCACCAAGATACATTGGTCCTTTCAACATCCTCTCAAGGCGTGCGGAAAATGCCTATCGTCTTGAACTTCCAGAAAAACTATCCAAGGTGCACGATGTGTTCCACGTGTCACAGCTCAAGAAGTGTTTCAAAGATCCAGATCGTGCAGTTGATCATGATACCATTGAACTGCAAGATGATCTCTCTTATGAGGAGCACCCTATTCGAATTCTCGATGAGATCGAGCGTAAGACTCGCAAAAAGAGCACCAAGTTCTTGAAAGTGCAGTGGTCGCATCATTCCGATAAAGAGGCAACGTGGGAGACCGAAGAGGATCTTCGAAAGAAGTATCCGGACCTTTTCGCTTCTCAGTAAGGAATCTCGGGGCGTGATTCCTTCAAGGGGGGCGTTTTGTAACATCCCAAGTATGAAAACTTACCATTTAGAATGTTTGATTTCTTGTTTATTAAAGTATTGCATCATGTCATCATGCTCATTGCCTTGTTTGCATTTGTTTACTTTGTTTTCCACTTGTTTGCTTCTGTTTTACTCTGTTTTCACAATTGAAATTCAAATTTTATTCAAACATTTAATTCATACTTGTTATGTTACAACCTCTTAAATAAAAAGTTCAAATAAAAACAACCATTGTTTCCATTTAAATCCATAATGTTCAACCATTTAAATTATGGCTTTTAATAATTCAATTATTTCCAAATGGTATTTCAAATTCAAGTCAAATCACCAAACAGCACCCCAATTTGAAATCATAAAAATTACCAAAACCAAGCTACTCATTTGTTCTAGTTAATCAATAGGGTTCACCCTATTAAAAACATTGTTTTCAATATTAATCATTTAATTATCAAATTCATTAAAAATGGAATCAATTTGCAAACAGCAAAAGAATTTGAACTTTTTAGAAATCCAAGCTTGGCAATTGATTGCTTTTGACCTAACAAACTCACCCAAATTTTTTCCCTAATTTTTACTAACTTAAAAACCCCATTTTCTTCCTATTTCTATTTGCTGCAAAAAAAAAACAGAAGACTAAAATTCAAAAAAAAAAAGAAACAGCGCGCGCGCGACAGCTAACACGCAACCCAGCCCAGCTTACCTCCCGCGCGGCCCGCATACCGCTTCGCAGCTCCCCTCCTCCTTCTGTTTCGTGTACGGCGCGCATCCGCCGCTGCCACGTCGGCGTACGGCGGAGCTGACGGCCACCAGGGCTCCCTGGCCTCTATAAGACCCCCTAGGACCCCGCAGCTGTGCCCTAGACCCTAGGTTCCCTCTCCCCTTCGCTCCGCCGCCGTTTTTCCCTCTCTGCCCCGTGCTCCACCTCTCTGCCACTCGCCGGAGCGCGCCACCTCTGAACTTCGATGGCCACCGCCGCCTCTCAACACCACCACCCATCCTAGCTACTGGAACCAAACCGATGTACTTCCTTCTTCCTCGACGACGTCTACATTGAGCTCAACGCTGCCTGGATCCGCGCCGCCGTCCACAAACCTGTCGCCGGCCACCGTCTCCCCCGAGCCTCTGCTCGACTCCAGCCGGAGGTGAGCCACCACCGTGCACTCCTCCTCCCTCTCTGCTTGCGCAACACGAGCGTGTGCACACCGCAGCACCAACCCACGCGAGCCACCAGCAGCAGCAACGATCACAGCACCACGGCACGCCGCCGGCCACCGCACCTGCTGTCCAAAGTTCAGAAAGTTTCAGTTAAAAATTCATAGCTCGAAACTGAACCTTACCTTGGCGGCTGAGCGTATACTGACAGAAGCGAATTGCACACCGCAGTGGCAGCACTGCTCCCTATCGCGCGCCTGGTCGTGGGTTCGAGCCCCCGCGGCACCAATCTTTTTGGGATTTATTCCCTAAGCCCGTGGCCCACCTATCGGTGGCCGTGGTGGCCAGCTGTGCTGCCACGCAGCGCCACGTTGCCCCCTGGCCCACTGGCAGTGACCGTAGCTAGGTCACTGCGCGGTGCAGGTCCTTTTTTCCAAGTTTTCTTTTTCTGTTTAGGTCCTAAACTTCACAGTTTGGTCCCTGAAAGTAAAATGCAAATAACATTTATTTTATAATTCCAAATAACAAAAATAAAATATGTGCACTGCTCTAAATTAAATTATCTACCTATTGGTAGCATTTGTTTTCTGTTTTGAATTTTCCAAATGCATTTCAAATTTGAATTCAAACAATTCAATTGTAATTTGATAAAATCCATAACTAATTCATACTAAATCCAAATAATGCAAATAAAATATGTTTTCCATGCTATTTCAAATAAACTTTTCAAATATAAATTTTGTTTCATGTTTTGAATAATTTAAATTGCTTAAATAAATTAAACCTTGTTTAAGTCATTTAAATTTGATAAAATCATAACTTGCTCAAATTAAATTATTTTTGAACATGCAAAATATGTTTTCAAACTAGAAAAGTATAACCTTTTCAAATGTGAGTTTGAATTTATGTTTTGAACAAATAAAATTCAAATAATATTCAAACTTGTTTTAAATCTATACTATAATACGGCCTAATGCCGTGATGGTACGTCAAACTGGTACGTCGTACGTCCTCCGCTCGACCACGCACGGTAGCGTGCCTCTATCGTACCCGCACGATAAGTCGCGACATTTTTATATGAAACCCCCTAATAAATTTGAAAATCAATCGCAGTCCAGCTTCGCTCATCCGTTGACTGAACAAGATAAACGATTCCTCAACTGCGGCCGCTGTCAGCTCGAGGAGGAGACAAGGCGCATAGCTGCCATCGTGAGTGACGACATGGTGAGGGACAGATCCGACGACCCTACGACGAAGACGGCATAAATTCTAGAATAGATTGATCCGGCCGTCGGAGGCGCGTGCGTGCTGAACTCCATCTGATTTTTTCTCGGGAGAGGCAACGAACAGAGGATCCACCACCAGCCTAAATCCAGGGCATCCCTCGCGTCAGCGGATCCACTTCAAGGTCCGCATCCCCCATCCTTCTCGTGCATGCAGTACGCCCGGCGCAAGACCACCGCGAGCCACGGCGGCAGCAGGTCGGCGAAGTGGAGCGGCGGCCGGCGAACGGTTTCGGCGGAGGCGGCAAGAACATGGCGCTGGCGAGCAGGGCCGAGAGCCGCCTGCTCTGCATCAACAACCGACTCCCCGGCCTCTCGCAAACTACCCTCCACAGAGTCCACACCAGCAAGATCCAGTAGGGTAGATATGGTCCTTGTATGTGTGGCGGCACAAGGCCAACGTGGCCAGTTGCGTGTTGTGTGTGAAATCGCTGCAATAGATGGCAGTGCCAAAGCTTCAGCTAATCGTGAGCTCATAAGCAGTTATGTAGCCCTGAAGATTTACATATCTGAAATTTTGATTGTGTCCGCCTCTTCAAATTAATATTATGCCTTTTCTCTTATACAGTATACCGTAGATTGTAAGATAGCTGATTCCTTTATGGATAACGAAACTGAAGAAATAGCTTGCAGAAGCTGCAAGCAATCCAGAAAGTTTATTCTTGAATGCTCTTCATTCCGCTGCTTTGACAAACCCACTGATTGCCTCAGAAGCTTCAGTTAGCAGATTAATGCAGGCTCTGAAAGATTTCTTAGCTGTGAGATTCATCCACAAAATGCCTTAGTAGCATAGCTGTGTCAGTACTCTTTTTAAAATGATGTCTGCATTTCTATTGTATGAATGTGAGGAGAACTATAGCTCCACGCTAAACTTGCATCAGTCGCTGAACCACTCTTGCCCGACATTCCCAGTGTAACTGGAATAGTAACCCAAGATCTGTCTATGGTAACTGTTTTAAATAAATCAACAACAACGTTAGCTTTCTGAATTTCACATGATCGTTTTGGATCTGAACTTGATTATCATGTATGGCCAAATATTGTTTCCTTTTAGAGTCAGATGGGTCATTTTGTGTGTGCATGTTGTTGAGCAGTCGATCCTGGAGATACTCAAGGGTGCTGGGGAGTAGGCGTTCAACATCATCTCTTGGACATACGAAGTTCTTTTTGTCAACAAGATTGTGATGCTGGACTTGGGAAAACCGTAGTTTAGGATGATATTGTGGTAACTTTTTTACTGTACTATGTCCACCAATGGAGTATGACTTGTTAGCGTTGTCTTGCAAAGAATATAAGCATAGTCTATCTGACCAACAAACAACAAGTCTTGTGTGTGCGGCTCCCAATTACTCGGTGCAACTTTGTTTTCCTCTCATTTTATTTGTCTTCTATATTCTCGTATGTTGCTAGATTTTAATCTTTGAAATGCATTCATGGTGTGAGTGATGCATTACATCTTTTAAATTCTTGTAAAAATATATTTCTTTAGATGTAGAGGAGGGAATGGCGACATGCTATTATTTAATATTATCCGCATAAAGATTTTTTGATCTGTTGCAACGCACGGGTTTCTTTGCTATTATTTAATATTATCCGTACAACAAAAAATACGACATGGGCTAATTTGGACTACAATGAAGACTAGCCATTTTAGGCGGTTTACGCCGTCTGCCCGTTGCAACGCACGGGCCAATTTACTAGTTCATTTAAAACTTGTTTAATCTCGTTTAATTCATAATAAATTCATCCTAATTCCTTTTTCAATATTTGAAACATGTAATCCAACTAAAATTTTGCATTCTTTTCAAATATGAATTTTGTTATTGATTTTGCACAATTTAAATTGGTGAAAATAACAACTATTTGTGTAATCCCTTTAAGGAACCAAAAATTCCCTAACTTAATAGATAAATTTCTAAATTGGTAAACCTTATTTCCAATTGGTTCTATTGTTGTTATTTTGTTGTTTTCCTCATCCCTGCATCATACTAATCCACTTTCACCTGTTGATTAGTTGAAAAACAAATATTCCAACCTTATTTGATGGGCTTTTCATATGCAACTCAAAATTGCATATGTGTCCATTTAAATTGTGTTACCAAGTCCACTAGTTTATTTTGATGCATCCATTTAACTTGACATGCATCATCCCTTGATTGTGCACTATGCCATGATATTGATTGTCTATCTTTCTGCATTGTTTGTTTGCTTCTTCTCGGATAGACGACGACGTTGAGACCGACGATCCTTACGACACCCCTTCTGAGGATCTAGCTCAGTACCAGGCTGCTGAGTTTGCAGGCAAGTTATCACTCACATGAACCACTGTGTTCCTTTCAACATTGGTTACCGATACTTTCCGTTGTCTATTTCTGCTAGCCTTAGTAGTAGTTGTTTCTGTCACAAACCTATCACATGAATCCCTTAACCCTGATACTGCCTCACCTCCACTCCTACAACCCCATTGTTTGAGCCAGTGTCTTACTAGCATGCTTAGCTTGTTTTTGCTCGAGTATGTTACCCGTTACTTTCTGTTACTATATTTCTATCATGTTCTGGGCTCGAGGCTAATCCATCACCTATTAATAATAAAATGCTGATAAGGCACCGGCAGGAGGCCCTGTGTGGTTTTGAGGCCTGCTAGTGTCGACCCTAATAGGAAAAGGGTCTTGTCTACTGATCCATGATGAGCGCACTATCCGCATGTGGGAAGCGTGTATGGGCGCCCCTCTCAATTTGATTCGATTCGCATCTCGTCCAAATCGCCTCATTTAGTTCGTGTTTTCCATTTGCCGCATTCATGTTTTTGCGAGCCCAGCGCAGGGTGGAACTTTTGTAGTCGGCATATAGGGGGACACGTTCTTAGAGTGCTATGAGGGTCCCCTTTCTTCGGGGCTCGATTAGCCGTGCGCCCAAGGTGCTTTGGGCTTGATGCGAAGAAGAGTTGGATTGTGTTGAGTGCCCCGCTTGGTGGGAGGCATCCCATCTGGCGGGTTATTCTTACGTGTACGGCCAAATTGGTGCACCCCTGCAGGGATAAATCTTCTCGAGAAGCCGTGTTTTCCGCGGTTATGGTTGACTTGGTGAAAGTACTGGCTAACAAGTACTCAGAACAACTTACACCTAACTATTGATAACTTGACTAGTAATAGACTTATTGACACAACAACTTGATCCATCATTCATTAATCCAACTGCGTGAGTTATCCTCGGATTGCTTCTTTGGATAAGGGGCGAGATCCAGGACGGGTTTGTTTGGTGGTTAGTTATAATTGGTTACGATACGCTATCTTATCTTCTTTTCTGCTAGTCGGGAGTTGTAGTATGTTCTGTAGTTGGTTAGCGCAGCCAGTTGCAGCATCTTTTATATCCCCTTTCTTCCGTTGAACCCAAGGCATCTGTGCTTGGTGTTGACGGGCTACATTTTGGTGAACTGTGAGTCTTGCTTGCCAGTACGTTTATGTACTGACCCCTTTGGGGCTGTGGTTTCCGCAGACTACGCTTACGAGGATCCCAGTGACGGCTACTACGTGGAGTTTGACGAGGCTGCTGACGAGTAGGTAGCGGACCCGGGAAGGATCCGAGACTACGTGGATGGGCTCCGTCTTTCTTTCAGTTCCCGGCTTCTTAAGCCTATTTGGATTTGTCTGTACTCAGACCCTTTGAATGCTTCCGCTGAGATGTAATGATGTTATGTTGGGACATGTGTCCTCTGGACGATTGTATTTGCTATCTCTGCTCTAGTGAGAGCTATTTGCAACTTATTTCAATCTTTTGTGTCTTAGAGATATGTTGTGCTATCATTCTGTTACAAGTCATTGACGTACCGTGTGTGTATGGTATGAAGTACGTCAATAGTAGTATCCTGATTTCTATGGGATAGTTTACGTCGACGCTGAATAGATAGGGGTTGGTTGTCACACATACGTGTGTTGACCTACTCGTAAGAGGACGCGGGTGCCGGTAAGCCTCGTAATCCAACCTACTACTGTTCAACGGAACGGCGAGTATCCTTTAGAAGTCCGGGTGCGACAAATGGTATCAGAGCCTGTCTGCCTATAGGACCCCTTTTACTGGTCGCAGTTGAGTCTAGAAACTATTTTGTAGCTATATAGGAAAAATGAAACGTGAGAGTAGGAATTGTGCCATTTTTCTTCTTTCCCCACCCACCCACCCTTTCTGGTAAGGAAGTGCAACGTTGTTTTCTCTTCTCATCTAAACTTTCAAGTTAGGGTTTTCACGTGTTCTGGGTTCTCCGTAGTACCTCAGGATTTTTGGTCTCGTGTTTCCCGATGTTGCTTCAATATCTTGTTCTTCTCAAACATCCTTATCGTCCGTTGAAACCTTGTTGTTGCTTTCCACTTCAGTTCTCTACCGGCGTCTAATCAAAACTTCCCCGATCATCTGCAGATGGATCTCAGGTTCTTCCCGCAGGTGGTTCGGATGACTCGTTGCGAGAGCACTGCCGGTTATCCGGAGATGCTGAGAGACATGGTCACTTATCTGGGGTTCCGTTGGGCACCGGAGTACCAGGTCTACGAGCAGCAGCGAGAGTTTGACCAGACCTACTACCAGGCTATCGTCTACATTCTGTCAGATGATGGCATGAGCGTTGTCCACCGCTACGAGGCAGTAGGTTCCACAGTGGATATGGCTGTGCAGCAGGCAGCTTATGTGAGTCTCACCGTCCTTCGTGCTGACTACTGGGGATTTGACGATTCTATCTATCGCCACATCCCCCGTGGTTACATCACTTCGGAGGGAGCTCATTTCACTCTCTACGACAACTTGGATGTCTACGAGCATGATAACACCAGGCTGCACACCACCGCTCAGTTTGTGAGGCACAGTGACGCAGTTGCCACCACACTTTCTCAGGAGTTGGCCTCAGTCAGAGAGCAGCTCTACCTTGCTTTGACTCGTCTGGCGACGTACACCACAGACTTTGTTGGAGATGAGCGCTTTGCACGTTTCGATCAGCCAGTTGGTCGTCGTCTGCCAGATGCTGGAGGTTACGAGCCGATCAGAGGTCCACTCCTCAACCTCGGTGCTGGTTACACCGGGATTCCACGCTTTGGAGCACAGGGAGTCGACGCTATGTACTTCACCACACCTAGAGTCGCTCTCAGGCCACGTCAGATCTATGTGGATCGTCGTTCTACCTACTTTCATGGGCGTGCTCCTCACCGTACCCCTCGTCGTACTACTCACCGCCGTCCTGCGTGATGAGCATGGGAGTACCGATGTATCCATTCTTAGCTATGTTTAGTTATCCTTTGGCTTTCGAACCATGTATTGGTGTGTTGGATATTCTGATGTAATTGAACATGTGATGATGTACCTGTTGGTTATCTATTCATGCGTCGGAATAATCTCTCTTTCAGTTACCAAGTCTATCCTTTTCTATTGTTGTGCTAAAATGCATGTCTATTCAGGATGCCGCCAACAAGGAACAACCCGCCTGAGCCACCGCCAATCACGGAGCTGTTGACTCAAATGACTCAGGTCGTGGCACAGATGGCCCAGTTCCAGACTAACCAGCACAACAACCAGAATGCTCCACGGGTCAGCATCAAGGAGTTCCTCAGTCTGGGCCCGAGAGCTTTCGTGGTAACACGTGAGCCTCTGGATGCTGATGACTGGATCCGTGAGATGGCCAGGGCTCTGGACATTGCTCACGTTGCTGAGGAAGACAAAGTCAAGTATGCCACCTACCTACTGAAGGGTCAGGCAGCTACCTGGTGGGAGAACTACCAGACCATGAGAGCTGGATACCCAATCACCTGGGGCTGTTTCAAGGATGCCTTCCTGAAGCACCACATCCCAGATGGTCTCATGGAAAGGATGCGTGAAGAGTTTTGCTCTCTTAAGCAAGGCAAGCTGGACGTCATCGGCTATCAGAACGAGTTCAATCGTCTCGCTCGATACGTTGGTGATGAGGTGTCCACTGAGGCTAAGAAGATGGCAAGGTTCCGCCGAGGTTTTAACCCGGAACTCAAGTACGCACTCACCAACATCAAGTGCAAAGACTTCGAGGAGCTCGTGAACACCGCGCTCAATGAGGAAAATGGGCGCAAGGCGTTCGAGGAGTCTCGCAAGCACTCGCGTGAGGGTGGTTCCTCCTCCAACATGACCACCCCTCCGCAGAAGCGCCGCATCTGGGTGCCAAATGGTGCTGTCACTCGGGCTCCATATGCCCAAGCTTCTCCAGGCTTTGCTCCCCGCCCACCCAACCCATCTCAGATGCATGGTCAGAGGGTTCCAATGGGGCAGCCAAGGCCAGGTCCTCCTCGTGTCGTCACTTGCTTCAAGTGCAAGGAGACGGGGCACTACGCTGATAAGTGCACTCAGAGGCAGCTACCTCCACCTCCTCGCCCCAACACCAACCAGGCAATGGTTCGTGCTCCCCCGGCTAAAGCCTTCAACTCCAACAACAGGCCTGTCGGGAGGACCGCGAGGGTGAATCATATCAAGGCCGACAAAGCTGAGGAAGATGCTGACGTCGTTCTCGGTATATTACCCGTAAACTCTTTTCCAGCTAAAGTGTTGTTTGATACCGGAGCATCGCATTCTTTTGTGTCAAAGATCTTTGCTACAACGTACAACCTAGTTCTGGTTCCACTAAGCAATCAAATCACTGTTCACTCTCCGGGATCTCAAATGTTGACTTCCAAGATAAGTATGGACAATCAAATCCTAATTGGAGGTCGCATATTCCTTGCTTCACTCATGTTGCTGGGAAATTCTGACATTGATGTCATTCTGGGCATGGATTGGTTGAAGACCAACGAAGCTAAAATTGACTGTGCTCAAAAGTCAATAACTCTCTCCCACCCTTCTGGCCAGATAGTCTATTCTCCATATGGATCAAGGTCTATTCAGCTATGCACACTCGATGCAAAACCTCTTCCTGCAATTGAAAATGTTCCGGTGGTTTGTGAATTCCCTGACGTCTTTCCAGAAGAGTTGCCAGGGATGCCTCCGGACAGAGCAGTTGAGTTCGTGATCGAGCTTGAGCCAGGTACTGCTCCAATCTCTAAGCATCCATACAAGATAGCTCCTCCTGAACTGAAATTGTTGAAGGAGCAAATCGATATGTACATGGAGAAAGGTTACATTCAACCTAGTTCCTCCGCTTGGGGTTGCCCAACTCTGTTCGTTGCGAAGAAGGATCAAACAAAGAGACTCGTGGTTGATTATCGTCCTCTCAACGAGAAAACCATCAAAAACAAGTATCCAATTCCTCGTATCCATGATCTTTTTGATCAACTTGCTGGAGCCTCAATATTCTCAAAGTTGGACTTGATGATGGGTTACCATCAAATAAAGATCAGAAAGGAAGATATTCCAAAAACAGCTTTCACCACTCGGTACGGTCTATATGAATACACCGTCATGTCCTTTGGTCTCACCAATGCACCGGCGACATTCTCTAGACTCATGAATTCTGTCTTCCATGAATACCTCGACAAGTTCGTTGTGGTATATCTCGATAACATTCTGGTCTACTCAAAATCCGAGGAAGAGCATGGATAACACCTTCGTCTCACTCTCATGAAACTTCGCGAGCATCATCTATATGCCAAGTTCTCCAAATGTGAGTTCTGGATTCCAGAAGTTGCTTACCTTGGTCATATCATCTCTGCCAAAGGCATAGCCATTGATCCAGAAAAGGTTAAAGCAATTGTTGATTGGAAACCTCCTAAGACGGTGAAGCAAGTCAGAAGTTTTCTTGGCTTGGCTAGCTATTGCCGTCGTTTCGTCCAAAACTTCTCCAAGATTGCCAAACCACTCACTGATCTCACAAAGAAGGACAAGAAGTTCGTTTGGACTCCACAATGTGATGAGAGTTTCAATCTCCTGAAGACTAAGCTCACTTCTACACCAGTTTTGGTTGGCCCAGATACTACCAAACCTTTCCAGATATACTGCGATGCATCTCTCCAAGGTCTAGGTGCAGTTCTTATGCAAGAACGTCAAGTTGTGGCTTATGCTTCACGCCAGTTGAATGCACATGAGCAAAACTATCCCACACATGATCTTGAACTTGCAGCAGTTGTGTTTGCCCTCAAGAAATGGAGACAATACTTGTTGGGTAACCGCACTGAAATCTTTTCCGATCATAAGAGTCTGAAATACATCTTCACTCAACCAGATCTAAACCTCAGGCAAAGGAGATGGATTGAAAAGATTAAAGACTTTGATCTCACCATTTCTTACACTCCAGGCAAGGCTAATGTTATGGCCGATGCTCTCAGTCGCAAATCCTATTGCAATAATCTCATGATCATGGAAAGCCAACCTCCACTTCATGAAGAATTCCAGAAGCTGAACCTTGGTCTTGTTCCTCAAGGATATCTTGCAAGCTTGACAGCTAGTCCAACTCTCGAGGACAAGATTCGTTCTGAACAACTTCGTGATGCTGAAATCAAGAAGATTGTAGAGCACATCAAAGAAGGCAATGATAAATTCAAGTCATTCTCAATTGATGACAAGGGAACTGTGTTCTTCGAAGGACGCATTGCAGTTCCTCAGATTCAAAGTCTCAAAGATGTCATTCTCAAGGAGGCTCATGAAACTCCTCTCTCCATACACCCTGGAAGTACAAAGATGTACCAGGATCTCAAGACTCTGTATTGGTGGCCTGGCATGAAACGTGAAATTGCTCAATACGTTTCTGAATGCGATGTTTGTCAACGTGTTAAGGCAGTCCATCAGAAAACAGCAGGTCTACTTCAACCTCTAACAATTCCTGAGTGGAAGTGGGACATGATTGAAATGGACTTCGTCACTGCTTTTCCAAAATCCAAGAAGGGCAACGATGCAATCTTCGTTGTTATTGATCGTCTCACTAAAGTAGCTCACTTCTTTGCTGTCAAAGAAACAATCTCAGCTAGCCAGTTAGCACAGCTCTACACAACAAAGATTGTTCCCCTTCATGGTGTTCCATTGGAAATAAGCTCAGACCATGGAAGCATATTCACTTCTCATTTCTGGAAGAGTTTCCAAGATGCATTGGGCACCAAACTTCTGTTCAGCACAGCTTATCACCCTCAGTCTCAGGGGCAAGTCGAAAGAGTCAATCAGATTCTCGAGGATATGCTCAGAGCATGTGGTCTCTCCTTTGGCATGAAATGGGAGGATTGTCTTCCATATGCTGAATTCTCCTACAACAACAGCTTCCAGGCAAGCCTAGGCATGGCACCATTTGAGGCATTGTATGGCCGCAGATGCAGGAGTCCAATCAATTGGTCTGGAGCTGGTGAACGTTCACTCTTAGGCCCTGACATTGTTAAGGAAGCCGAAGAGAAAGTTCGTATCATTCGTGACAATCTCAAGATTGCTCAGTCTCGTCAGAAGAGCTACTATGACAGCAAGCACAGGGATATGATCTATGCACCTGGTGACAAGGCATATCTCCGTGTAACTCCCCTCAGAGGCACTCATCATTTCGGTGTGAAAGGAAAGCTTGCACCAAGATACATTGGTCCTTTCAACATCCTCTCAAGGCGTGCGGAAAATGCCTATCGTCTTGAACTTCCAGAAAAACTATCCAAGGTGCACGATGTGTTCCACGTGTCACAGCTCAAGAAGTGTTTCCAAGATCCAGATCGTGCAGTTGATCATGATACCATTGAACTGCAAGATGATCTCTCTTATGAGGAGCACCCTATTCGAATTCTCGATGAGACCGAGTGTAAGACTCGCAAAAAGAGCACCAAGTTCTTGAAAGTGCAGTGGTCGCATCATTCCGATAAAGAGGCAACGTGGGAGACCGAAGAGGATCTTCGAAAGAAGTATCCGGACCTTTTCGCTTCTCAGTAAGGAATCTCGGGGCGCGATTCCTTCAAGGGGGGGCGTTTTGTAACATCCCAAGTATGAAAACTTACCATTTAGAATGTTTGATTTCTTGTTTATTAAAGTATTGCATCATGTCATCATGCTCATTGCCTTGTTTGCATTTGTTTACTTTGTTTTCCACTTGTTTGCTTCTGTTTTACTCTGTTTTCACAATTGAAATTCAAATTTTATTCAAACATTTAATTCATACTTGTTATGTTACAACCTCTTAAATAAAAAGTTCAAATAAAAACAACCATTGTTTCCATTTAAATCCATAATGTTCAACCATTTAAATTATGGCTTTTAATAATTTAATTATTTCCAAATGGTATTTCAAATTCAAGTCAAATCACCAAACATCACCCCAATTTGAAATCATAAAAATTACCAAAACCAAGCTACTCATTTGTTCTAGTTAATCAATAGGGTTCACCCTATTAAAAACATTGTTTTCAATATTAATCATTTAATTATCAAATTCATTAAAAATGGAATCAATTTGCAAACAGCAAAAGAATTTGAACTTTTTAGAAATCCAAGCTTGGCAATTGATTGCTTTTGACCTAACAAACTCACCCAAATTTTTTCCCTAATTTTTACTAACTTAAAAACCCCATTTTCTTCCTATTTCTATTTGCTGCAAAAAAAAACAGAAGACTAAAATTCAAAAAAAAAAAAAGAAACAGCGCGCGCGCGGCAGCTAACCCGCAGCCCAGCCCAGCTTACCTCCCGCGCGGCCCGCATACCGCTTCGCAGCTCCCCTCCTCCTTCTGTTTCGTGTACGGCGCGCATCCGCCGCCGCCACGTCGGCGTACGGCGGAGCTGACGGCCACCAGGGCTCCCTGGCCTCTATAAGACCCCCTAGGACCCCGCAGCTGTGCCCTAGACCCTAGGTTCCCTCTCCCCTTCGCTCCGCCGCCGTTTTTCCCTCTCTGCCCCGTGCTCCACCTCTCTGCCACTCGCCGGAGCGCGCCACCTCTGAACTTCGATGGCCACCGCCGCCTCTCAACACCACCACCCATCCTAGCTACTGGAACCAAACCGCCGTACTTCCTTCTTCCTCGACGACGTCTACGTTGAGCTCAACGCTGCCTGGATCCGCGCCGCCTTCCATGAACCTGTCGCCGGCCACCGTCTCCCCCGAGCCTCTGCTCGACTCCAGCCGGAGGTGAGCCACCACCGTGCACTCCTCCTCCCTCTCTGCTTGCGCAACACGAGCGCGTGCACACCGCAGCACCAACCCACGCGAGCCACCAGCAGCAGCAACGATCACAGCACCACGGCACGCCGCCGGCCACCGCACCTGCTGTCCAAAGTTCAGAAAGTTTCAGTTAAAAATTCATAGCTCGAAACTGAACCTTACCTTGGCGGCTGAGCGTATACTGACAGAAGCGAATTGCACACCGCAGTGGCAGCACTGCTCCCTATCGCGCGCCTGGTCGTGGGTTCGAGCCCCCGCGGCACCAATCTTTTTGGGATTTATTCCCTAAGCCCGTGGCCCACCTGTCGGTGGCCGTGGTGGCCAGCTGTGCTGCCACGCAGCGCCACGTTGCCCCCTGGCCCACTGGCAGTGACCGTAGCTAGGTCACTGCGCGGTGCAGGTCCTATTTTCCAAGTTTTCTTTTTCTGTTTAGGTCCTAAACTTCACAGTTTGGTCCCTGAAAGTAAAATGCAAATAACTTTTATTTTATAATTCCAAATAACAAAAATAAAATATGTGCACTGCTCTAAATTAAATTATCTACCTATTGGTAGCATTTGTTTTCTGTTTTGAATTTTCCAAATGCATTTCAAATTTGAATTCAAACAATTCATTGTAATTTGATAAAATCCATAACTAATTCATACTAAATCCAAATAATGCAAATAAAATATGTTTTCCATGCTATTTCAAATAACCTTTTCAAATATAAATTTTGTTTCATGTTTTGAATAATTTAAATTGCTTAAATAAATTAAACCTTGTTTAAGTCATTTAAATTTGATAAAATCATAACTTGCTCAAATTAAATTATTTTTGAACATGCAAAATATGTTTTCAAACTAGAAAAGTATAACCTTTTCAAATGTGAGTTTGAATTTATGTTTTGAACAAATAAAATTCAAATAATATTCAAACTTGTTTCAAATTCATTTAAAACTTGTTTAATCTTGTTTAATTCATAATAAATTCATCCTAATTCCTTTTTCAATATTTGAAACATGTAATCCAACTAAAATTTTGCATTCTTTTCAAATATGAATTTTGTTATTGATTTTGCACAATTTAAATTGGTGAAAATAACAACTATTTGTGTAATCCCTTTAAGGAACCAAAAATTCCCTAACTTAATAGATAAATTTCTAAATTGGTAAACCTTATTTCCAATTGGTTCTATTGTTGTTATTTTGTTGTTTTCCTCATCCCTGCATCATACTAATCCACTTTCACCTGTTGATTAGTTGAAAAACAAATATTCCAACCTTATTTGATGGGCTTTTCATATGCAACTCAAAATTGCATATGTGTCCATTTAAATTGTGTTACCAAGTCCACTAGTTTATTTTGATGCATCCATTTAACTTGACATGCATCATCCCTTGATTGTGCACTATGCCATGAAATTTATTGTCTATCTTTCTGCATTGTTTGTTTGCTTCTTCTCGGATAGACGACGACGTTGAGACCGGCGATCCTTACGACACCCCTTCTGAGGATCTAGCTCAGTACCAGGCTGCTGAGTTTGCAGGCAAGTTATCACTCACATGAACCACTGTGTTCCTTTCAACATTGGTTACCGATACTTTCCGTTATCTATTTCTGCTAGCCTTAGTAGTTGTTGTTTCTGTCACGAACCTATCACATGAATCCCTTAACCCTGATACTGCCTCACCTCCACTCCTACAACCTCATTGTTTGAGCCAGTGTCTTACTAGCATGCTTAGGTTGTTTTTGCTCGAGTCTGTTACCCGTTACTTTCTGTTACTATATTTCTATCATGTTCTGGGGTCGAGGCTAATCCATCAACATGTTAATAATAAAATGCTGATAAGGCACCGGCAGGAGGCCCTGTGTGGTTTTGAGGCCTGCTAGTGTCGACCCTAATAGGAAAAGGGTCTTGTCTACTGATCCATGATGAGCGCACTATCCGCATGTGGGAAGCGTGTATGGGCGCCCCCCTCAATTTGATTCGATTCGCATCTCGTCCAAATCGCCTCATTTAGTTCGTGTTTTCCATTTGCCGCATGCATGTTTTTGCGATCCCAGCGCAGGGTGGAACTTTTGTAGTCGGCATATAGGGGGACACGTTCTTAGAGTGCTATGAGGGTCCCCTTTCTTCGGGGCTCGATTAGCCGTGCGCCCAAGGTGCTTTGGGCTTGATGCGAAGAAGAGTTGGATTGTGTTGAGTGCCCCGCTTGGTGGGAGGCATCCCATCTGGCGGGTTATTCTTACGTGTACGGCCAAATTGGTGCACCCCTGCAGGGATAAATCTTCTCGAGAAGCCGTGTTTTCTGCGGTTATGGTTGACTTGGTGAAAGTACTGGCTAACAAGTACTCAGAACAACTTACACCTAACTATTGATAACTTGACTAGTAATAGACTTATTGACACAACAACTTGATCCATCATTCATTAATCCAACTGCGTGAGTTATCCTCGGATTGCTTCTTTGGATAAGGGGCGAGATCCAGGATGGGTTTGTTTGGTGGTTAGTTATAATTGGTTACGATACGCTATCTTATCTTCTTTTCTGCTAGTCGGGAGTTGTAGTATGTTCTGTAGTTGGTTAGCGCAGCCAGTTGCAGCATCTTTTATAATCCCTTTCTTCCGTTGAACCCAAGGCATCTGTGGTTGGTGTTGACGGGCTACATTTTGGTGAACTGTGAGTCTTGCTTGCCAGTACGTTTATGTACTGACCCCTTTGGGGCTGTGGTTTCCGCAGACTACGCTTACGAGGATCCCAGTGACGGCTACTACGTGGAGTTTGACGAGGCTGCTGACGAGTAGGTAGCGGACCCGGGCAGGATCCGAGACTACGTGGATGGGCTCCGTCTTTCTTTCAGTTCCCGGCTTCTTAAGCCTATTTGGATTTGTCTGTACTCAGACCCTTTGAATGCTTCCGCTGAGATGTAATGATGTTATGTTGGGACATGTGTCCTTTGGACGATTGTATTTGCTATCTCTGCTCTAGTGAGAGCTATTTGCAACTTATTTCAATCTTTTGTGTCTTAGAGATATGTTGTGCTATCATTCTGTTACAAGCCGTTGACGTACCGTGTGTGTATGGTATGAAGTACGTCAATGGTAGTATCCTGATTTCTATGGGATAGTTTACGTCGACGCTGAACAGATAGGGGTTGGTTGTCACACATACGTGTGTTGGCCTACTCGTAAGAGGATGCGGGTGCCGGTAAGCCCCGTAATCCAACCTACTACTGTTCAACGGAACGGCGAGTATCCTTTAGAAGTCCGGGTGCGACATCAATGCTGTGATCCCTGCTGTTCCTCATTTCATGCACTGGTGCAACCAAGAGATCACATGGTCCAGAGCGGATCATCCTAAGGTGATGCCCAATCCGGGTAGCTACGCCTTGGTGTTGGATCCCACCTTCTTGGGTACTCAGAAGAATGTCAGGTTCAGCAAGGTGCTGATTGACAATGGTAGCAGCATCAACATTGTGTACAGAGACGCACTTGAGAAGCTGGGCATGGCCGAGAACATGTTGCTACCCAGCAAGACCACTTTCCACGGCATTGTGCCAGGAGTTTCTTGTTCTCCAATGGGTCGTGTGTGGATAGATGTTCTATTCGGCACCAGGGAGAACTGACGCACAGAGAGCCTGCAGTTTGAGGTGGTTGATCACCAGAGCCCATACCATGCTCTACTCTGCAGGCCTGCTCTAAGCAAGTTCATGGCTTCTACTCATACTGCATATCTGAAGATGAAGATCCCTGGCCCCAATGGCGTGATTACCATCTCTAGTGATTACAAAAGGTCTATAGAGTGTGCCTCTGCTGGTTCCCAGCTGGCGGAGTCAATGGTGATTGCTGCCGAGAAGAAGAAGATACATGAAGTGGTGGCTATGGCGCAGGCAGCACAAGGTGTTGCGCCCGGGATGCCGAGCTCCCAGTACGGGACCGCGTTCCAGGCATCCCAGGAGACGAAGAAGGTCCAGGTTGACCCTGAGTTCCCCGACCGTGTTGCCATCATTGGCTCAGGGTTGGCGGAGAAATAGGTAAGCGAGCTCATCCACTTCCTCTGTGAGAATCGGGACGTCTTCGCCTGGTCCAATGAAGATTTGCCAGGTGTCACGAGGGAGTTGGTTGAGGACTCGCCACATGTGCGTCCTGACGCCAAACCAGTGAAGCAGGCTATGCGCCGCTTCGGAGATGAGAGAAGGAAGGCCATCGGTGATCAGATCACCAAGCTGCTGATAAGCAATTTCATCATGGAGGTTCTGCATCCGGATTGGCTAGCCAACCTAGTCATGGTCGAGAAGAAGAAGGAGGATCCCAAGGCTGCTACCGCGTGGCGCATGTGCGTCGACTACACCGACTTGAACAAGGCCTGCCCCAAGGACCCCTTTCCGCTACCTTGCATCGATCAGGTGATCGATTCCACTGCTGGTTGTGAGCTTTTGTCTTTCATAGATGCCTACTCTGGTTTCCATCAGATAGCTCTCAACCCTGCTGATCAAATAAAGACTGCTTTCATTACCCCGTACAGGGCTTATTGCTATCGTGTCATGTGTTTCGGGTTGCGGAATGCGGGTGCCACTTATCAGAGATGCATGCAGAAATGCTTGCATGATCAACTCGGCAAGAATGTGCAGGTGTACGTAGATGACATTGTCATCAAAACAAATAAAACACAAACTCTGCTTGCCGATCTTGAGGAAACCTTTGCCAATTTGCGCAAGTATAAGATGAAGCTGAACCCGAGTAAATGCACCTTTGGCGTCCCGGCTGGCAAGCTACTCGGCTTCTTGGTATCCAGTCGGGGCATTGAAGCCAATCCTTCGAAGATAAAAGCTATTGAAAGCATGTCTTTGCCGAGATCCTTGAAGGATGTGCAAAAATTCACTGGTTGCTTGGCATCTCTGAGTCGCTTCTTGGGCAGAATGGGCGAGAAGGCCCTGCCTTTGTACCAGTTAATGAAGAAAAGTCACAAATTCGTCTGGACACCGCAAGAGGATGTGGCATTCAATTAGCTGAAGGCAATGTTGGGTAGCGCTCCCATCTTGGCTAGTCCGCTACCCAAAGAGCCAATGCTGCTATACATTGCTGCTACCAACCGGGTAGTCAGCGTGGTGATAGTGGTGGAGCGAGAAGAGGAAGGCAAAAGTGTGCAGCGGCCAGTATATTATCTCAGTGAAGTGCTATCCAGCTCCAAGCAGAACTACCCGCACTACCAGAAAATGACTTACGGCGTGTACCTGGGCGCCAAGAAGCTGAAGCACTATTTCCAAGAACAACTATCACCATGGTGAGCTCTGCTCCCATCTCAGATATCATGGGCAACAAAGAAGCAAGCGGCCGGGTAGCCAAGTGGGCAATCGAGCTAGCCGCGTATGCTCCTGCATATGCGAGAAGAGAAGCCATCAAGTCACAAATTCCGGCGGAGTTCCTGGTGGATTGGGCTGAGGTGCAGTACGAGCCTCCTTCTCCCGCAACCAATTACTGGAAGATGCACTTTGATGGCTCAAAAGTGAAGGAAGGCCTTGGTGCTGGCGTAGTGCTTACGTCACCCAAGCGGGATCAACTCAAGTACGTACTGCAGATCCATTTCAAGGCATCCAACAACGTTGCAGAGTACGAAGCTGTGGTACATGGTTTGCGATTAGCCAAGGAGGTTGGTGTGGAGCGCATTATATGCTATGGCGATTCAGATCTGGTGGTACAGCAAGTTTCTGGCACTTGGGATGCTCTGGATGCCAACATGCATCATATCGCTTCCTGGTGCAGTCTATGACTGGATTCTTTGAAGGCTGCGAGTTCCAACACATCCACCGAGCAGAGAATGAAGCTGCAGGCGAGCTGTCCAAGTTGGGGTCTTCTCGGCAATCCATCCCGGCGGGAATTGCCTTGGAGCATTTGAGAAAGCCATCCATCAAGCCATCCCCCAACTCGGAATCTATATTCGTTCCTTCTCTGCCAAACGAAGAAGTTGTTCCCATGGAGATTGACTAGGAGAATGCAACAGAGAACCTGGGGACTGCAGTCTCCATGCCGGGGACTGGCGCCTGCAACCAGGGGACTGCCCCTCCTTACTCGGGGACTGTCCTTCCCTACTCAGAGACTGCCCCTCTCAACCCGGGGACTGTCGCATTCATTGAGGAGGTTCTTGCCAATTGCTCAGGGCTTCAAAGAAGTGCTCCCAACTCCGAAGAGCAGACAGTGGTGCATGTTCCAATGGAAGTGGATGAACCAGTGTTTCCCACGCGGGAGACACCGAGTTGGGCTGTGCCCATATTATCCTTTCTAAAGGATGGCACCCTGCCAGATGATAAAGTTACCGCGAGGCAGATTCAGAGAAGATCCAAGGGCTACACCATATTCAGAGAAGTGTTGCACAAGAGAAGTCCCACTGGCGTGCTGCAACGCTGTGTGGAACCGGAAGAAGGAGAAGAAATTCTGGTAGAAATACATCAAGGAGAATGCGTACATCACGCCTCTTCTCGGGCTTTGGTCAAGAATGCTTTTCAGCATGGGTTCTTTTGGCTCACTGCCTTGAAGCAAGCTGAAGATATTGTGAGAAAGTGCAACGGCTGCCAAAGATTTGCAAGTAAGATCCACTTGCCTGCTTCCGAGTTGAAAACCATTCCCATTACTTGGCCCTTTGCGGTTTGGTGCTTGGATATGGTTGGTCCCTTCAAACCGGCTAGAGGCAACATGACTTACATCTTGGTCATGGTTGATAAGTTCACCAAGTGGATTGAAGTGAAGCCTATTCGGAAGTGTGACGGAGCCACGGCTGTGAGTTTCCTGAAGGATGTGATCCTGAGATACGGCTATCCGCACAGTATCATCACGGATAACAGCACGAATTTTGTTGAGGGCGTAATGGTGCGGTTCTGCAGAGATAAGCATATCCGGCTAGATGTCGCATCCGTTGCGCATCCCGCCTCTAATGGGCAAGTTGAAAGAGAAAATGGCATGGTACTGGCAGGCATAAAGCCAAGGCTGATTGAGCCGCTGCTGAAAACACCTGGGTGTTGGCTAGACGAGTTGCCAGCGGTGTTGTGGAGTCTAAGGACCACCCCTAACCGGTCAACCGGCTACACTCCATTCTTCTTGGTTTACGGGGCTGAGGCCGTGTTGCCAATAGACCTAGAGCATGACTCCCCCCGAGTAACCCTCTACACTGAGGCGGAGGCGAGAGAAGCTCAAGAAGATGACGTTGACCTGCTAGAAGAAGCAAGAGAGCTTACTCTGTCACGTTCAGCTGTTTACCAGCAAAACTTGAGGCGTTATCATAGCCCAAAAGTGAACCCAAGGGTTTTCCGAGAAGGAGACATGGTCCTGGCTCGTGCAACGCACAGCCGGGATGCACAAGCTATCCACTCCGTGGGAAGGGCCTTTCGTTGTAAGCAAGGCTCTGCACAACGATGCGTACTACCTTGTAGATCCGCAACCATTGTAGAAGAACAGACCGGGTAAAGCTGGGGAGGAATCTAAGCGCCCCTGAAATGTAGCTCTACTTCGTCGCTTTCATTCATGAGAAAAGATGTGTATGTACTCTCTTATCCGAGTTAAACTTCTACTCTGCAATCTGAAATTGAACTCGGGGACTGCCCTCGTCCGAAAATTGCTCTATGTGTTTCTACTCTGCTTTACTTTTGTCTACCCGGTTGCTCTGCTTAAAATTTTCATGGGTACATCTAGTACTGTGTTTAAACCTAAATGCCAACTCTTCGACTCTGCTGCTATCCGAAACCCGGCTTCATGGCAAGCAAGAGAACAAGCTAAAGGTCAATGATCACAAGAAAAATTACTAAGGAAAAGAAGAGTGCAGGAACCGAGTAGAGTGTCTTTTACTATTGTTTTTTGTTATCTTTTTCGGCTAAATGGTGGGTAGCGTTACTATGACTGTTTCTAAAGTGGCTAAGTATTTGAAACTCCAACTTTGGACTCTTGTGACTCGAATACCAAAAAAGCAACAAGTTGCAGGTAAGAGCTGAGATAAAAAGGAAGGGTGGATGAAAAATGCAACTCGGGGACTTGCATGATAACACAACCCGGCATCGAGCCAAAGTTGCTCAAATTACTAAGTGTAAAATATCAAATTGGAATAAAAACTGAGTAGCAACGGAAAGGATAATTGTTTTGATACATTTGCACCCGGCAACCCGGGGATCTGATAAGAGTTTGCGAGCATAAGTGTTGCAGGAAATAATCAAGTGGAGGTAGCAGTGTTCTCCGTGTTGGCATTGGCGGCATCAGCCTCAGTGTTGGCAGCATCCGCTTCAGTGTTGGTGGCAGCTTGATCAGAAGTGGCTGTGGCCACCGAGATGGGGTTCGTAGCCAAAGTGGAGGCGATAGACTGGGTGCGGGGTAGCGCCGCATCGTCGAGTGCCGCGCCAGAGGAAGAGCCCAACTCGGGAGCAGGAGCGTCGATCACCATCTTGGTAGTGATGGTGGCATCTTGGCTTTCGGTCTCCTCGTCGCTATCCGCGATGACCTTGCCCTTCCCCTTCCCGGACTTGTCATCAGCACCAGTGCTATCGAAGCAGCTCAATTCGTCCGACTCGGTGGCCTCGTCATCATCTTCATCCTCCTCTTCACCTTCGCTTTCTGGCTCGGTGTCGGCTCGGTGAGGCCGTCGATGAAGCGAGCGGTATTCGCATACGAGGCGACCTCGTACGCGACTGCCTGACGGCGAGCCACGCAGTCGGGATCCTTCTCCCACTTCGACTCCTGCCGCATCTCAAGGATGGTGTTGAGGTTGAGGTTTTCGTACCAGCTGCAGATGAAGAGGAGTAGCATATCGGCGCCTGCCCGAGCTCCAGATGCTCGCCACTTCTTCAACTCGGTTTTGACACCATTGAGCTTCTCGGCGAGCGCGCGTACGGTCTTGGGCACAGGGTCTTGGGGACAAAACAAACATGAAGCTTGAAGGCAGTGGACACCAAGTCGGTGCCCAAGCCCCTAAGACGCTGGAGCTGGGTCTGCATGCTCGTAAGATTGTCTTCAATGGAAGACTTGGTGTCCGTGGGCAGGCCCTTCTCAGTTCGGATTTCCTGTGCCTTGGCCAGGGCAGGTGTGCAAGACGAGCATAGATCGGGGAAGATTTCTGAAAATGCTATCAGAAAAGATTAGAAATGGAGGCAGAGAAGAAATGCAAACCAAGTAAAGTAGAAGAAGAGGGAAATAAACAAGTGCAGAGAAGCGAGAACTTACTGTTTAGCTCGCAGAGTAGCGATTCCAGCTTTCGCCTCCAAAACTCCTCGTCAGCAACGTGTTTCTCTTCAACCTTACGGAATTGGGCCAGTTGGAGCATGAGATCCGAATTGCTCGTCTTCAGCACATCGTTTTCCAACTCAAGGGCCCTTTCCTTAGCCTTGGCTTCTGCCTCCATCTTGTCCTTCTCGGCGGCTAGATCTATGTCATCCTGAAGGGCAGCCCTCAATTGGACCTGCAGCGGTTCCAGCTCGGTGACGTGTTTGTTCTTGAGCTCTACTGCTTGGCTTTCCAATTGCTGCTTCACCTCGGCGGGTTTCAGGCAGTCGAGATGCTCCTCAACAAACTTCTTGTGATCTTCTGCGGAAAGAAGAGCACGATCAGCAGAGTAGCAAAGGAAAAAGAAGGAAGACAAGCCGAAAAGACGGCAACTCACTTTCCAACTTCTTGATCGTGGTCTCAGCGTTGGCAACAAAGACATGGCAGTGTTTGTGCTCCTCTGCCATCGCCTCAAATTTGCCTGTAGAGTAGAAGCAGTTAGAGCAGAAAGCAAAAGCGGGCGTAAACACAAAACGCATGAACCGAATAGCTAAAAGCTTACTCTCGAGCTCAGAAAGTCGAAGAGTACGATCCAGGGCCTCCTTCTCCGTCACAGCATCACTCTTACGCTCGTTTTCAAGGGCCTCAAGGCGCCTTTTCGCAATGCTGTGATTAAAAAGTAGACGCCGGTAAAGGGCTGTCCTCTTCATGAGGCTATTCTGTGAAGGAGAAAGAAAAGGAGTTAGACAATATTTTGAAGATTTGGCCCGAGAAGACGGCAACTCGGTTGAGTACCCGTCTACTCGGCCCGAATCTCGGGGACTGGGTAATGGATAAGAAGAAGGAGAGGAATAGAAGAGAAGAAAAGCGTAACTCGGAACAGGCAAACAAAACTTACAGTGTAGGTTTGCTCGAGGTCCTCTGCAGCCTTGCGGTGGACGAACATCTTCGCGGCCAGCGTGCAGGTGTTGGATGAAATAGTCATGGGATTGTAGCCCATGTCCGCTTTGTTCCAATCAGTGCGCCAGTGGTCCAGCGGGCCCAAGGTCAGGCCATTCCAGCTTGTGTTGCCAAGGATGTCGCTCTCCCATATTGCATCGATGAAGCCTACCCTGTCGATTATCTGCTCGAGCCCCTCGAACACTACTTCATGCTCTTGGACCTCGCGCGAGTAGATAGAAAGGGCCTTATTCTTCTTCTCCGACAATTTGGCGTCCACCGCCGTGGCCTGCTTGCCTTTTGTAAGAGCGAGCCGCTTCTCGGCCGCGGTCAGCTTAATGTTGTACGGCTTGGCCGTCTGCACCATGTAGGGCAAGTAGCTGGGCGGATCTTCAGCGCCTGATCCCGCGCCTGTGCCGGCAGAACTGCCAGAAGCGCCAATGGTTAGCTGCCCACTCTTCGCGGCAGGCTTCATGGGCAGCTTTGGCGGCGGCATCGCGGCAGAATCTTGTGCAGCGCCGCGCGATGGATTCCTGCGGACGGGGGCATCAGGTTGGACGGTTTTCTTCTCGGCAGCATTCTTCTCGGCAACATCCTTCTTGCTGGCAGCATCAGAAGCAGTTTTCTTAGTGTTCTGCTTGGCTGGAGGGCTTGCTGCGGTCTTGGTCTTCTCCGCTGGGGAGCTTGGTGCGGTAGGTGGAGCAGCCTGCTGGGTAGGCGGCACCAAGGGCTGGCTACCCGGCGCAGCGTCCGGCTGCGCTTGGCTCTGCGGGTTCTGCTCCACCGCAGCTGTCTCAACCCGCTACTCGGCAGCGGGATCTGGTTGTATGTCTTCTTGTTCTTCTACCCGCGGCTGGGCCGCCAGGTCATCTTGGTCAGCAGCATCAGTGTCCTACTGCTCTTGGGTCTCCTCTTGCCGCTCAAGGGCGGCATGGTATTGGTGCTCAGTGTCTTGTTCAGCGTTCTCCCCAGCTGAAGCAGCAGGGGGAGAAGGGGGTCTCTCGTCGCGAGCAGCATCCTGCGCGTGTTCTTCTGTGCGGGCCTGCTGCTCCTGGTCGGTGTCTTGGGCACCAACGTCCATGTCCTGGGCGTTGGCATCTTCTTCGTCTTCTTCCTTCACGGGAGAGGGCGCACGCGCCCTATCCCGTGCTGCGGTCTTGTCCTCATCAGAGAGATTGATGAGGTCGTCGAGGTTGATGGCGGCTTTCCTCTTGGTGGTGGTGGAACCGGTGGCAGCATCAGCATCCAAGGGAGCGCTATAGAGAAAAAGGGATTCATGAAAAGAAGAGAGAAAGAAAAAACCGAGAAGCAGCAGCAGAGTATATCTTAGAAGAAAATCACTTACCCTGCACGGGAAGGGGGTAGCCGTCTCCCGGAGACCTGCTTGGTCTTCTTCTCGCCCTTCTTGGCCTTCTTGGCGATGGGCTCCTGGGCACCGCTACCCGCCCTCTTGCGAGTGGTG
Source organism: Alopecurus myosuroides (assembly GCA_028641055.1). Classification (NCBI taxonomy): domain Eukaryota; kingdom Viridiplantae; phylum Streptophyta; class Magnoliopsida; order Poales; family Poaceae; genus Alopecurus; species Alopecurus myosuroides. The sequence goes on along the minus strand of CM054061.1, from coordinate 205,633,710 downwards.
GGAGCGACCACTGCAACTGGATCGACCTAGAGGACGTCCTCGTCCTCCTCGTCAGCATCAGCATCATATGCAGAGTAGAGGAGAAGAAGGAATTCAGAAGCGGAAAGGAAAGTTAAATTGCGCTACTCACAACAGCGGAGGTGAACTCGATCACCTTCTTCCTCGTCCTCGGACCAATCCCGAATGGACGCATCGACGTGGCGCTTACCCTGCCGTTCGGTGCGAGGAACGCAGAGGGTATCCTGAGTGTCGTAGGAGACCTCGTCGTCCTCCTGTCGATCTTTGTTCCAATTGGCCTCGAAGCGCTCCTCGCTCTCGGTGCACTGGCGAGCAATGTGCTGGAAATATAAGCAAGCAACACAAATCAGTTGAGCAGTATAAGGAATTCTACCCGGTACGGGATGCAAACACGAAGCATAATTGAGTAAGCGCTCTACTCGACATGGCGTGCAAACACAAAGCACATGAAGCCTAAGAGATATTAGCAGGAGCTCTACTCGACATGGCGTGCAAACACAAAGCACATGAAGCCTAAGAGATATTAGCAGGAGCTCTACTCGACATGGCGTGCAAACACAAAGCACATGAAGCCTAACAGATACTAGCAAGCGCTCTACTCGACACGGCGTGCAAACACAAAGCACATGAAGCCTAAGAGATACTACTAAGTGTCCTACTCGGCACAGCGTGCAAACGCTAAGCATACCAAGCTGGAAGGCCATCTACTCGGTATCATTATGCAGAAACGAGATGTGAAGTACTAACCTGCTCAATTGGCTTCGTGCGGCTATATGACACGAAGCCGTACTGCCAGTTGTCGTTGAGGCCGGTACTCACGATGGAGCGCGCCCAGACGGCCACATCCGCATTGCTCAACTCGAACGTGGTCGTCCTTGTGCAATCTTTGTTGCCGCCCATGTAGCACATGAGGTGCGCACGGCGCTGCAAAGGGAGCACACGGCGAGAAATCCAGCACGCGGTGGGGTCGTCGCTCTTCATCCCCAACTCCGTCAGCTTAGCGAGGCGCTTATTGACTTGCTTGATGTCGCCTTCTAGCGAGGGCTTGTATCCCCAGTTCTGATGAGTGGGCGCCGAATCGGTCCACTTGGGGAGCCTAATCCGGTCGACGAACTGCTCTCCCTCTTCAGCAGGCACATTCTTCACGTAGAAGAAGGACCTCTGCCACTTGCGCACGGAGTCAAGGCCCTTGATGCGCGGGTGGTTGGTCCCGCCGCGTTGCAGGATCATTGCGCTACCTGTCTTTGTCATCTTGCGGGCGGCCTCCGTGCTTCCCGGTTTGGGCACGCTCTGCTTCCTGAAGAAGAAGTAGCGCGCCCAGGTGTGCACCGTGGGGCGCACACCCAGGAAGGCCTCGCACACCACGGCGTGGTATGCGAGCATGACGATGGCATTCGGCGGCAGGTGGTGAGGCTGCAGGCCGAAGTGACTGAGGAACTGCTTGAAGAAGTCGCTGACGGGAAGCCCGAACCCTCGCTTGAAGTGCGCGAGGAACACCACGTACTCGTCCGCCTCCGGTGCGGGGACGAGCTCGCCGTTCGGGGGCCGGCAGCGGACGCCGGGAGGAACGCGTCGGGTGTTCACCAGCCACTGGCAGTCATCTGCCGTGACTTTGGATCCAGCCCATCCGGCGCGGGCGTCGTCGTCGCGAGCCATCGAGAAGGAGAGAAGATTTGATGGAAGTTGGTGGAGATTGGTGGAAAAAGCTAGCCTTTCGGCGTCGCAGAGAGCGGCGGCACGGAGAGATGCGTGGCGGAGAGCTCTACGGCGGCGGAAAAACGAAGAGACAGGGAAAGATTGAATGGGAGCAGGAAGGGGAAAATGGAGTTACCGAGGGGGTATTTATACCTCCCCTCGGGTTGCCGTTACAGTCGGAGTTAGTGGGATCAGTCGTGGCCGGAAATCGTGCGGCGTGGGGTGTGTGAGCCGGTTAGAAACGCACACAGCGCAGACTGCGCGCGTAACGGCCGCAATTGATCCCACGACGAGATCGTGGGTAATAACTGCACTTGATGGGACCTAACGGGCCAGTGGGCCCAGGTCGCGGAAAATGGGTGCGTGGCCTGTCAGATCCCGGGCACCGAGTCGTCGGGAGTACGAGAGCGTGACACGTGCCTAGTTGCAGCGCGGAAAGGCGGATTTGCTCTGCCACGCCAGGATTCGGTTCAAAATTTCGCTAAGTCCTTTTACTCGGCGACAGAGAAGAGAAGTGGTTCTATTCGGAAGAGAAGAAACTCAAAACAAGATTGAGAGCTACTCGGAGGTTCTACTCGGCAACCTAAGGTTCAAAGGCAAGATTGGTTTTTAAGCTGGAAGAGCCCAGTGAACAAGTTCGCAGGACTCTACCAGCTTCGGGGACTAATGTCGGGGGGTTACCCCCGAGTAGGGTAAAGGCAAGTGCTAAGGGCAAGATCAGAAGGGATGTTTGGCCGAGTAGCTGGCTACCCGGTACTTGCTACCCGGTCGACTACTATTCGTCGTACACGCTGATGGCCAGAAGAAAGAATCAAGGAAGTTATACTTCTCCGAGTAGAGGAAGAGGCCCGAGTAGAGGGAGTGGGTTCCTACCCGGGCCAAAAGTCAAAGGAGCCGTTCTGACACAGGATCCCGCGTATCCTGGGTCCGTACTGAGGCACTGTTCATCTGCAGAGCGCGTGCCTGTCCGCGCTAGGGTGTCAGCAGGGCGTCACAGGTTAGGGGGGCCTACTCTGTGTTCGTGGCAGTGATAACAGAACGTCACCTTGGTTTTGCACAATGACTTTCCACACAAGACAAATTAGGAAGCCAAAGCTGTCAGCGGGAAGCCGGAAGTACGCAGTGTGCACACTATGTCGACATATGTTTGTACTTTTCCCTGTTGGCTGTATCCGGCTGGGCACCAGTATATAAGGTGCCCTGCCCCCTCCTGCGCGAGGGACGATCACGAGGCGGAGAACCTTTTCACATTCTTGACCTAGATCATCACGTAGAGAGGACAATGGCTACCCGGCTGTAGGACAAACTTGTATTGTGGCTACTCGGTGAGACACCAATATACAGAGAGAAAGGCAGGAGTAGGGGTTTTACCTCCACACGAGGGCCCTGAACCTGGGTAGATCTTGTTGTTTGCAGTGCTAGTTTCATATCACACGCGGCTACTCGCTGCGTGATCCCTACCCGAGCACCTCCAGCGTCCTTCGTCCCCACATCTTTAGCCATCCCATGGCATCTGCCGTGACACCACCACGACAGTTGGCGCCCACCGTGGGGCAACCAGCGGCGCTGGCTGGAGTTCACGTTCGGACGGGATCCATTCTTGCTACTGGGGAGCGTGTGGTCTGTGGCCTCGTCCATAGATTCGGCTCCTTCGACTTCGTCATCGACAACGCCGGTGATTTTGGCGGTAGGGACATGCCGGAGGGCGGCTCGGTGATCTCCTTCGGCTCTCACCTCGTCTACGTCGCCACCACCATCGTCCGCGAGTACCCCGAGCAGGTGCACGTCGCGGAAGATCCACCTGCTGTCATCGCTGCCCGCGGGAAGCCATCTGGCTGTTCTGCGGACCGCACAGAAGTGATGATGACTGCCCCGGCTGCCGCTGCTGCGGCAGTCGTCGAGGAGGTTGGTGGCCCAAGCGAGCCTGCCAGGACGCACAAGCCCTACGAGCTGCCCCAGAACCACCCGGGCTACATCCCTCCTTCCACGACCCCGACGGTACCGGCATCTGCGGTGCGGGTGGGTATGCCGCCTCCCACCGAGATAGAGCTCATGACCATGAGGGCGCAGCTCGAAGAGCAGCGCCTGGCGCTACTTGCCGAGCAGGTGGAGTTGGAGAAGGTGAGGCTTGAGATTAACCTAGATCAGAACGAGTACAACCGTGCTCACGGCTTTACGCCAGTGGTTAGGAAGCCTCTCAAGGTAGGCGCTACGCGCCGCAACCTAGGCACCGAGATGGCAGCGGTTGGTGAGACCGCTGGCCGAGCGGATAGCCAAAACACAGCCACCACCAGACCCAAATAAAGCACCCCCGCCAAAACTCTTAGAGCTGTTGAGGCTGTAGCTGCCGAGTTGCCGCATCTCGCTGGTGACGCGCTTGTTAGGCAGCAGGATAGGCTCAATGAGCTAGTGCTAGAGGCTTCTAGGCAGAACGAGGAGTTCCGGAAAGCCAATCCGGGTGCTGGAGCTTCTCAGGTGGTGCACTCGCATGCGGTCAGATCTAACGATCATGCCTCATCACCGCATCCCAGTCGTGAGAGGGAGCGTAGCGGCTATTCTGGTAGAGACAGACAGATGCAGGTGTACGACCCGGCTGCCGCCGCGAAACAGCACGCTGTGCCACGGCAGTCCGGTCAGAAACACAACTCTGCAGGAGCAGACTTTCAAACCCATAAAGCTCACAGCAAGAAGCGAGGTGGAGATCGTCCGTGCCCTTCTCGGCAAGTTCGGGTTAACATTGAGCATTTTGAAGGATCATTGGGAAATAGAAAAGGCGGACTTATGCTTTGTATGTAAATAATCAAGTAAAATAGGAATGCATGAATTCCGACAACTTTATTTCATAATCTCAAAATATGTTTACATAGAAATTGAACTAAGTGTAGAAAGGACGTAACTGTTGGATGCTCCAGGGTCTCTTTGTGTCGGGGGGTTACCCCCGAGTAGGGTAAAGGCAAGTGCTAAGGGCAAGATCAGAAGGGATGTTTGGCCGAGTAGCTGGCTACCCGGTACTTGCTACCCGGTCGACTGCTATTCGGTCGTACACGCTGATGGCTAGAAGAAAGAATCAAGGAAGTTATACTTCTCCGAGTAGAGGAAGAGGCCCGAGTAGAGGGAGTGGGTTCCTACCCGGGCCAAAAGTCAAAGGAGCCGTTCTGACACAGGATCCCGCGTATCCTGGGTCCGCGCCAGGGTGTCAGCAGGGCGTCGCAGGTTAGGGGGGCCTACTCTGTGTTCGTGGCAGTGATAACAGAACGTCACCTTGGTTTTGCACAACGACTTTCCACATAAGACAAATTAGGAAGCCAAAGCTGTCAGCGGGAAGCCGTAAGTATGCAGTGTGCACACTATGTCGACATCTGTTTGTACTTTTCCCTGTTGGATGTATCCGGCTGGGCACCAGTATATAAGGTACCCTGCCCCCTCCTGCGCGAGGGACGATCACGAGGCGGAGAACCTTTTCACATTCTTGACCTAGATCATCACGTAGAGAGGAGAGTGGCTACCCGGCTGTAGGCCAAACTTGTACTGTGGCTACTCGGTGAGACACCAATATACAGAGAGAAAGGTAGGAGTAGGGGTTTTACCTCCACACGAGGGCCTTGAACCTGGGTAAATCTTGTTGTTTGCAGTGCTAGTTTCATATCACACGCGGCTACTCGCTGCGTGATCCCTCCCCAAGCACCTCCAGCGTCCTTCGTCCCCACATCTTTAGCCATCCCATGGCATCTGCCGTGACACCACCACGACACTTTGTCTCTCCCAGTTCGACATCTATCTTTATGTTTCTCTTGCGATTCGAGTTTTTAGGATCGTCCTCTGTATCTCGTATATCTACAAGGTAGTATGATCCATTTTCCATAGCCTTGCTAATGACAAATGGTCGCTCCCAAACTGGGGCTAATTTGTGATTCCTTTCTTGCACCAACCTTAGCACTAAGCCACCTTCTTTGAAAGAGCGGTGTCTGATTTTCCGACTATGGTAACATCGTAATCCTTGCTGATAAATGGAGGATATTTGAAGCACAAGTTCTCATTCTTCTTCCAAAATATCGATGGCATCCTGTTGTGCGTTTTTGGCATCTGAGTCGTCGTAAGCCTGTACTCTTGGGCTATCATGGATCATGTCCGTAGGAAGCACCACTTCTGCACCATAAACAAGGAAAAACGGTGTTTGTCCTATTGATTTATTTGTTGCCGTTCGAATACTCCAAAGTACAGAAGGTAATTCTCCTACCCATGCACCACCTGCTCTGTGAAGAGGAGATTCGAGTCTTGGGCGTATTCCTTGCAGGATTGAGCTATTCATTCTTTCAACCTGCCCATTGGATTGCGGGTGTGACACATATGCGAGATCGAGGCGAATTCCTGTTTGTCGGCAATATTTTGCCAACTCCCCAATGGAGAAGTTTGTCCCGTTATCCGTGATTATGCTGTGCGGAACGCCGTATCTCATAATTATGTCAATGACGAAATTTCTGGCAGTTCCACCGTCAAGTTTTTTGATGGGTTTCGCCTCCACCCACTTGGTATACTTGTCTACTACAACGAGTAGATGTGTAAGTCCACCTCTTGCAGTTTTGAATGGTCGCGTTATATCTAGCCCCCATACCGCAAATGTCCATGTAATGGGGATAGTTTTGAGTGCTTGGGCTGGCGTATTCGTCTGCTTGGCGTAATACTAACATCCGGCACATGTGTTTACTATGTGTCCCGCGCCTGTCTTGGCTGTTAGCAAGAAAAACCATGCACAGAATGCTTTTTTAACTATTCTTTTTGATGGAGCATGATGTCCGAAATCTCCGGCATGGATTTCATTCTAAGATTTCTTGGCCTATCTCTGGCGAAATACATCGCTGAAAAATTCCGATAGTGCTGCATTTATACAGGCAACCATTAATTACCGTGTATCCTTTGCATCGGTGTTGTATCTGCCTTTGCAAGACCTCGTCTGCTCCATCCGGGAACTTCCGATCAACTAAGAAGTTTAGATATGGAATTGTCCAGTCCGGGTTAACGAGCAAAACTTCTATTGACTCGGAAACTAGAGGGTAGTCAATATCTCCGCCTTTTATTGATGGTTCATGCAAATGTTGGACAAACACGCCCGACGGTAGAATTTTAACCCTTTCCGAGCCCATGTGGGCTAAAGCATCCGCATTCCAATTTTCTTCCCTTTTGATATGAAGTACTTCAAATCCCGGGAAGCAAATAGCGAATTCGTCCACCGTTCTCCGATATTCGGCCATGATGGGACTTTTGGCATCCCTTGTTTGGTGTAGCTGATGCTGTACCAAATCTGAGTCACCATAGCAAAGTATACGCTTAACTCCTATTTCTTTTGCAATATGCAAGCCATGAAGCAATGCTTCGTATTCTGCCACATTGTTGATGGCGTTGAAGTGTATTTGTAATACATACTCCATAATGTCACCTATCGGGGATTTTAGCACTACACCAGCTCCAACGCCTTCTTTCATCTTGGATCTGTCAAAATGCATGACCCAGTATTCCCACTCCGGCATTGGTGTGTTTCCCATTACTAATTTTCCGTCAAAATTTTCCAAAACCTAGGATTTCATTGCCGTCCTAGGTTGGTACTTAATGTCAAACGCAGCCAATTCAATGCCCCATTTGCCGACTCGTCCTGTTGCGTCCACATTATTTATGATATCCCCTAGTGGTGATTTTCTTACCACTGTTATGGAATGTCCTTGGAAATAATGGCGGAGTTTTCGAGATGCGAAAAACACTCTCATCAAGCACAGTAGAAGCATCATCAAAAGTATCTGATATTTTTAGCTTTAGCAATAGTAGCATCTAAGAAAGGACCGAGAGAACCACTCTCATCAAGCACAGTAGAAGCATCATCAAAAGTATCCGAAGTATTTTCGGATTCAACAGAAGTAGCATGTGTAGCATGTGCATGTGGTGGTGTAAGCAGCTTACTCATAACAGATGGTGAATCAAGACCAATAGAGGTGTTCAAAGTTGTACCTCTTCTTGTAGTGGATGGTAATATAGGACTTACCCATGAGGAATGATTGGAAGTAGATAATAGTACTCTCCGGTGAGCTTGCAAATAAAGCTATTCTCCCCGGCAACGGCGCCAGAAAATAGTCTTGATGACCCATGTTTGGTGTAGCTGATGTTGTACCAAATCTGAGTCACCATAGAGAAGTATACGCTTAACTCCTATTTCTTTTGCAATATGCAAGCCATGAAGCAATGCTTCGTATTCTGCCACATTGTTGATGGCGTTGAAGTGTATTTGTAATACATACTCCATAATGTCGCCTTTTGGGGATTTTAGCACTACACCAGGTCCAACGCCTTCTTTCATCTTGGATCCATCAAAATGTATGACCCAGTATTCCGACTCCGGCAATTGTGTGTTTTCCATTACTTCTGTCCAATCGGCGATAATTTTTTCCAAAACCTAGGATTTCATTGCCGTCCTAGGTTGGTACTTAATGTCGAACGCAGCCAATTCAATGCCCCATTTGGCGACTCGGCCTGTTGCATCCGCATTGTTTATGAAATCCCCTAGTGGTGCTTTTCTTACCACTGTTATGGAATGTCCTTGTAAAAGAATGGCGGAGTTTTCGAGATGCGAAAAACACGCTGAAAGTACACAAAGGTCAACTGGAGGGGGGTGAATAGGTGACCTACAAATTTTAAGTCTTTTTCAATTTTAGTGGGGCTTTGGGAAGTTAATAACTTGGTTATCTAGATGTGCAACTAAGTATACACCCTATGTGACAATTAACGAGTAGCAAATGAAGTAAATGCAACGCACATGATAACCACAAGTGAAAACACGGAGACAAGGATATGTTTCCCGTAGTTCCTTCTTAAAAGAAGTACGTATACGTTGGAGCGGTGGGGAGCCACCTAGGCGCTCCTCAATAGCACGGATGTGCACACCTTGTTTCCTTGAGCTTCTCCGGTGAGGGAGATTATCGTTTCCACTATGAGCTCGACTTGAAGGCGTTGACCAAACCTTTACAAGTGTTTGAGGCTACTCCACAAGTGAGATGGAGGCTCTCAACAATCTGAAGCTTCTTGCTACAAGGTGGAAGCTACAAGCACTAGGGTTTTTCCTTGGATGACAAGGCAACCAAGAGATTACAAGATCCCAAGGATTATAGTGTGGAAACACAATTTTTGGCTTGGTAGAAATGTAGATCTAGGCCTCCTCCATGAGATGCTTGAAGGGCATCAAGTTTGGTTGGAGGAGGAGGGAGATCGGGGCGTTTTGAGCTCTTGAACAATGGAGGAGAGAGAAGAATGGACGAACTAACTATTTAGAGGAAGAAGACAACTATTTATAGGCTCCTCCAAATTCTGACCGTTGCAGTGCGCCAGGGCCGGAATATTCCGGGGTTTGCACCGGAAATTTCCGGTTCAGCACGACCGGATATTTGAAATATCCGCGCGGGGGGGGGGGGGATTTTGAATATTCCGGGGCCGGAAAATTCCGGCCAATATTTCGCCCCCATCTCTATGCGCGGGCTGCAGCACCACGCTGAAAAACCGCTAAGGACCAGGCCGGATATTTGAAATATCCGGGGGGGGCGGATTTTTGAATAATTCAGGGCCGGAAATTTCCGGCCAATAATCCGCCCCCATCTCTGCGCGCGGGGACCTGAGAAATCTCCAAAAACTGCTAAGGACCTGAGAGCCGGAAATTTCCCCCGGAATATTCCGGGCAAATATCCGCCCAACCTTCCGTGCATGGGCAGTTGGAGAAGATACTTAGTCGATTAAAGAGGCCAGAGAGGCCGGAATATTCCGGTGCAAGGGCCGGATATTCCGCCCCATATCCACCGGAAATTCCAGGGTCAGCAGCTGAAAAATCTGGTAGCAGTATAGATCATTTTCAGAAATCCTCTTTGAACTTTGTGAGCGCATTATCAATAATAATCATCTTGTAGCAGTATAGATCATTTTCAGAATATCCACGTTGTTATCATCACCAAAATCATTAGAGGGATCATGAGCTTTCAATCTCCCCCTTTTTGGTGAGTGATGACAACACGGGTATTTGCATGGGGATAATCTAATAATGCGATATAAAGTAAACATCACAAATAGCATATATAGGAGACATGCCTCCTAATAATAAGAGTTCACACAACCAAATCCACAAATAACGAGCACGATGAGACGAAGTTCGAAAAGACGCACGAAAAGATAAAAATCGATAAAGAACGAAGCCCACCCTAGAAAATCCCCGCGATCACTAGATCATCTCCCCCTTTGGCATCAGGATACCAAGAAGAGAAAAGAGAGCACTACGTCCCATAGAGAAAACTCTAGGCCTGGATATCTTCTTCTTCCTCCTCGCTAGCAGACGCAATGTACTCATCATCATCCACGCCCAAGATCCCAGTCGACGTCGCGGTTGTTCAAGTTCTTGTATGGAATCCTGTCAGGAGGAGGAGCAGGCACATTGGGAATGTTGCGGGCAGTCATGATGGTGCGCTGATTCTCCTGGATGTTTCGGCGCTCAACATAGGCATTGTAGTTATCCTTGTGGATGCACACATTCATGCACATCACCTTCTCAATGGCACGAGTGAGACATGAGCGCTTCTTGGTGCCTGGAGGAGGTGGACGCATGCGAGGATCACGGTGACCTTGACCCGTGGCACCAACAGCATGAGCAGCCTGGTGAACATGGACGGCCTTCTTGTACATCTTGACGTCCGTGTGGTCATCATAGTCTAACTCCAGATCAGCACGGAGTTCAGCAGGGTAGCGAGACTTGATGAGCTTCATGATGTATTGAGCATATGGGGACACCTTGCGGTTGGAGAGAGCAAAGTGGATCTCGTTGAAGATGAAATCCATCACATCAATCTTGTGACACTCTGTATCAGTCATGTCGCCCTCAGTGAAGTTCAGGTAGGCATGGTACATGAGGTTAACCAAGCCACCACAAATCTTATCATTATTGCCCGCGCTCGGGGCAATAGTCGCTCTAAACATGCGCAGCAGGATGTCATAAATGGGGAAGAGACCCTTTGCATAGCCCAGAACACCAAGAGGACCATACAGCTCAGCAAGCCTGTTCTTCTCATATTCCACCCCGTGAATGTGCATGCGAGTACCCCGAGGAGTGTTGAGGCTAGCAAAGGGGTATCCAAGCTTGGCTGCAAAGTCATGGAATGTGGTGGTGAGCAGGTGAGGGCCAGACATCCAGGACATCCCAATATCCTCAGAATCGTCTATGACAAGAGTGGAGAAGAACTGCTGGATGAAAGTGATGTTGAAGGAGCATTGGGTCTCCATGAGGTGAGGTAGACCCAGAAGTTGAGCCAGTTGGACAGAGTTGTTGAAGTATGCGGGATTGGCAGCCATGTGGGGAAAGTTGATGAACTTCATGGGGCAAACTGGCTTGCTCATCATAGTGTACACTTGCTTGAAGAGAGTCTGCTGCTCATCGTGCCAGAAGCAGGAGTCAATAGTTGGGTCTTGAGGACCCTCAGTGTATCAGGCCTTGGCCCGCATTGCCTTGAACTCAGAGATAGACATGGTGGCCAAGTTGAGAGCGGCCTTCCCCTGCTGCTTATTGACCTTGCGAGCTGCCATGGAAGCATCACGTTCACGCTCATATTCCAGCTCAACATCCCTCTCACAACGGCGAGTCTCCGCCTCATCCACTAAAGTGCCCTCAACATCTTCCCTCAAGTGTCGGTACTTCTTGCGCGAGCTAGTCACCTTGGGAGGCATAGAGCTTGAACTATCTGCGAGAAAAGCAAGAGAAAGCGCAAAGATAACAAACAGAAAAAGAGGAAAACGGTGGCTCACAACTTGTGGAAGTGGAATAACAGATCTCAGTGAGAGATTCAGGGCAGGCCGGATATTCCGGCTTGGGGCGGAAATTCTGGAGGGGCAGAAATTCCTGCCTCGGGTGAAATTTCTGCGGGGCGGAAATTCCGGTCTAGGGGCGGAAATTTCCGGCCCTCAAGATTTCGCACCAGATCTAAGAATATGGCTTGCCACGAATCTAAAAACAATGAGGAAGTGAAATAGGGGGAACACTAAGGGATGTGTGATACTGGTATATGGATGTTCCTCCCAAAAAACACATGGAAGATGGAAGAACATGAGATCAAATCATCCGGTAACCCTAGATCGCGGAGAAAACTAAACACATACCGGGATCCATTGTTGATGAACAGATGTGCGGTCTCTTGATCCGCAAAAGGCTACCGGAGGATGAAGAGGGGAGGCAAGAGGGCTTCCCGGACGTCTCGGAGGCGGCGGCTGCGGGGTTGGGGGCGGAGTGGAGGCGAGGGGAGGGGAAACAGTCAGGAACTACCCCTCCTGTCGCCTATTTATAGACCCCAGCTGCGCAGACCGGATTATTCCGGTATTAGGACCGGAATTTTTCGGGGGCCGGAGATTTCAGGCCGGAATATCCGACCCAAATATCCGGAGTGACTTTTGCGGGCGGGCACACTAGATGTTTGGGTGAATTTTCTGGACAATCTCGAGCCCCGGAAATTTCCGGGGCACGAGACACAGAATATTCCGGTCCCTGGATATTTGCACCGGAAATTTCCGCCCAAATTTCCGGGGTGCCTTCTGTGAGCGGGCAACTTGGAAATGGGTGAAAATTTCTGAGGGAAATATCTTGGTGACGGAAATTTCTGGGCCTTAGGCCGGAATTTCCGGGGTTCCCGTGCCCTCCGAGGTTTTTGTGGAAAAAGATACAAGAAGTGAGCCTCCAAAACAGACACTAATAATGTCGATGAACACATAAAACACAAACAAAAACTAAATAACAACACAAAGAGAAATGTTGGTGGCCGGAGCCACAGTGTTCGAGTGTATACCAAGGAACCGCGAAGATGTATCTTGGGCCCAAAAGTATGACTCACATTTAAGCACAATAAGTCACAAAATGACTAGATATGCGTGAATTTTTGATTGTTTTGCGCATGATAGGCGGAGTGTTGGTTCATGAATTGAAATACGCTCCTCCTATGTCCATGGCTACATCTACACCTAGATAGCACATGTAGTTAAGGTAATTATGCAAGGGTTCAAGAGAAGTTAGACGCATCGATAAAATTTAGTTCATTCCTCAAACCCCGAAATCTTCGTTCGTCAAGGGCCTTAGTGAAGATGTCCGCGAGTTGATCCTTGGTCGGCACATAGGAAAGATCAATATCACCCTTCTCAACATGACCCCGAATGAAATGATGTTGTATCTCAACGTGCTTTCTCTTGGAGTGAAGAACGGGATTGTAGGCGATCTTGATGGCACTCTCATTGTCGCACAAGAGGGGAACTTTGTCGAAGTCGATGCCATAATCTCGCAATGTTTTCCGCATCCATAGTAATTGAGCACAACAAATCGCCGCAGAGATGTATTCGGCCTCGGTGGTAGAGAGGGTGATGCAATTTTGCTTCTTGGAAGACCAACATACCAATGAGCGACCAAGAAATTGACAACCGCCGGATGTAGATTTCCTATCCATCTTCTTGCCCGCATAATCCGCTTCCGAATACCCAATGAGATGAAATCTTGAACCCTTGGGATACCAAAGACCGAAGTTTGGGGTATGAACTAAATATCGAAAGATGCGCTTAACCGCTTCAAAATGACTTTGTCTCGGAGAGGCTTGAAACCTTGCACATTTACCTACGCTATACATGATATCGGTTCTAGATGCACAAAGGTAGAGCAAAGAGCCAATCATGGAGCGGTATAGATTTTGATCTACCTCTTTACCATTCGGGTCGGGTTTCAAGTCAATAGTCGTGGACATGGCAGTCTTCATAGGTTTGGCATCATGCATGTTGAATCGCTTGAGCATGTCTTGAGTATACTTGTCTTGATTGATGAATGTGCCTTCGGGATGTTGCTTGATCTCAAAGCCAAGGAAATACTCTAACTCGCCCATCATAGAAATCTCGAATTTATCCGTCATAAGCTTGCAAAACTCATCATTGAATGCGATGTTAGTAGAACCAAAGATGATATCATCCACATAGAGTTGGCATATGAACAAGTCACCTCCAACCTTTTTGGTGAAAAGGGTGGGATCGATTAAACCAACATTGAACCCACGATCCACTAAAAACTCTTTAAGGTGCTCGTACCATGCACGTGGTGCTTGTTTAAGTCCATAGAGTGCCTTATCGAGTTTGTAGACATAATCGGGGTGGTTGGGATCCTCGAAACTCGGAGGTTGCTTGACATAGACCAACTCGTGGATGGGACCATTCAAAAATGCACTTTTAACATCCATTTGTTGTAGTTTAAAGTTGTGATGAGAAGAATATGCAAGCAAGATACGATTGGATTCAAGATGAGCTACGGGAGCGAATGTTTCACCGAAATCGACGCCTTCGACTTGAGAGAAACCTTGAGCTACCAATCTCGCCTTGTTGTGAATGACGATGCCATCTTGTCTTGCTTGTTCTTGAAGATCCACTTGGTGCCGATGACGTTCTTGCAATCCTTGGGTCTTGGCACAACCTTCCACACCTTGTTGCACTCGAAGTTGTTGAGTTCATCGTACATAGCTTCAAGCCAATCTTGATTATCAAGAGCTTGATAGACCTTCTTGGGCTCAATGTGGGAGACGAAAGCATGAGCTTTGCTAAAATCCGCCAATTGCCTCCTTGTGACGACCCTTCCACGTACTTGTCCAAGAATCATGTCCTCCGTGTGACCGACACGAGCAACATTATCTATCCTTCTCTTTTCCCTACGAGATAGCATCTCCTCCAAAGTTTCATTGGATAGCACTTGACCATCACCTTCATCATCGGAGTCTTGTCCACCTTGACCTTGATTTTTTTCATCAACGGGAGGTGGATCCCTTATCTGTCGAGTTGTATCATCAACATTAGTATCTTGTTCTTGTCCTTGATTGTGAGCTTGGCCTTCATCATGAGCTTGGCCTTGATCGATGTGATGATCTTGATCATTAGCTTGGCCTTTATTTGAAGCATGAGGGCTTGGTGCATCTTGTTGGGTATCAATGGGTGTAGTCAATGGCTCCACTTGAGTGGAGCATAGTCCTTCTCCCTCCGTCATCCGGTAACCCACAATGGGTATACCAATCCCCAATGTTCTAATGACGATGGGAGGAATTGCATCTCCTACAACAGCATGATCTATACGCCCCCCTTGGGACCCATTATCCTCATCAAACACCACGTCTATAGCTTCTTCAACTTGTCCGGTGGACTTGTTGTAGACTCTATAGGCGTGAGCATTTGTGGCATAACCAAGAAAGATACCCTCATAAGATTTAGTCTCGAATTTCTACAAGCGTTTAACTCTATTTCAAATGAAGCACTTGCACCCAAAGACCTTGAAGTATGAAACATCCGGCTTCTTGCCCGTGAGAATTTCATAAGGGGTCTTGTTCAAGATCTTGCGGATATACAATCGGTTGCTAGCGTTACAAGCGGTGGCGACGGCCTCGGCCCAAAAGTTATAAGGAGAAGAGAACTCCGCAATCATGGTTCGAGCCGCATCCATTAGTGTCCGATTATTTCTCTCCGCCACACCATTTTGTTGAGGGGTGTAGGGAGTGGAATATTGATGAGCAATTCCTTCCTCGCTAAGAAATCCCTCCACGGTGTAGTTCTTGAACTCGGAGCCATTGCCACTTCGGATAGCCATGATGCTTGTATTATGTTGGCGCTCCACCAAAGTGATGAACTCGATGACCCGCTTTTGAGTCTCACTCTCCCTCTTGTAGAAATACACCCAACAATATCGTGAGTAGTCATCCACAATCACCAAGCAATACTTCTTGCGTCCAAGACTATCATATGATAGGGGACCAAATAGGTACAAGTTAATGAGCTTGAGGATTCTTGAGGTGGCTATGTTGGTCTTGGTGGGGTGAGCTTCTCCATGTTGCTTTGCAAGAACGCAAGAGCTACACACATGGTCTTTGGCAAACTTAGCATTCATTATTCCTAGAACGTGATTGCCACTTTGTAGGTAATGCAACGTTCTCATATTGGTGTGGGATAACCGGCGATGCCATAGCCAACCCACATCAACTTTAGCCATTAGGCATGTCGCGGCACACGTGTCTTCTTTAGAGAAGTCCACTACATACATTCCGTTCTCGACATGCCCTCAAAGGCTACTTTAAGAGTCGTCTCCCAAGTGACAATCACATTCTCCTTATTAAAGAACGAGGTAAAAACTCTTTTAGCAAGTTGAAGAACCGAGATGATATTATAACCAAGGGACTCGACAAGGAGGAAATTCTCAATTGACAAGTCATTTGAGATTGCCACCTTGCCTCGTCCCAATACCTTTAGTTCAGAGTTATCACCAATAGTAATGCAATTGAGATGAGGTAATGGAGGATGAAGATCACTCATTGCGTCATTGCTTCCGGTCATATGTTGGGATGCACCACTATCCACCGTCCATTTGCTCGAACCGGAAGCACTCCCCAACAATAGATTAGTGTCTTGATATAGGTACCCATCGTTGAATGGGTCCTCTTTTGTAAGCGACAAGGGTCTTTGGAACCCAAATACTCCAATTATAATCATCACCATAAGAAGTACCAACATATTTAGCATACACATGACCATCTCTAGATTTCATAAGAACATAAGATGGGTTGTATTTCCCGGCAAAGTCATTATGAGTGGTGCTCCCCCTAGAGGTCTCACCACCCACAATGGTGTTGGTCTCCTTTTCTTTGGCCACCTCTCCCTCCTTCACAAATCTTACTTATTGTGAGGAAGAGGTGACTTTCTTTTTGTTCTTCCTCTTGTACTTCTTCTTTGACTTGGCTACATAGCCAAGTCCCTCCTTTCCATTCTTGCCTCATTGAGGAGCAACCTCATTGAGATTATTCTCACTTCGTACAAGATTAGTCTCCCTACAAGAATTTCTAGGAAAGGCATTCATGCTAGTAGATGATGATGACATAACTTGCTTGTTTGATTGTTGAGCTAGAAGATTGTCACGAGACTTGGTTAACTTGTCATGAATTTCTTTAAGAGACATGAACTCCTTTTCTAGTTTCTCATGACTAGTAATAAGTTCCTCGTGAGCAATTCCAAGCTTCAACTCTTCATGTTCAAGTGTTTTAATGATAGAAAGAGTTTGTGCATTATCCTTCCTAAGCTTAGAGACACTCATGGCAAAATTGTCTTCAAGACTAGATAATTTCTCCTCAAGAGAGGCACGAATGGAACCCTCATCCTCAAGAGCCTTTTCAAGCTCTTGTTCATTGCAAGTGTGACCTCCATGGATTTCCAAGGTCATGATAATCTCCTCCTTTTCATCTACAAGAGAGTTAGCCTCATCAAATTGCCCCAAAAGGGCATTAACTTTTTCCTTAGTCTCACCTTTAAGGCTAGCTAGCCAAATTCCTAACTCGTTAGCCTCACCATCCTCAACACAATCCAATAATGAAGGAGGGTTAGTGATAATGGTCTTGGAGTTAGGAGAGCATACCGAAGTGGCTTTTGCCATAAGACATGTAGGTTGGGTAGCCACACTCTCATTGGGGGATTCAAATAGAGAGATCGATGGAGATGACGTGGTAGCTATGGCGACGTGAGCAACTCCTACCATTTCATCTTCTCCTTCATCTCCGGAGATATAGGTCTCTAGGACCTCCCCTTCTTGAACATAAAGGGGATCCTTGGACTTGTTTTGCGAACAAGCTTGCCTACATTTTCTTCTCTTGGCTCAAAAGGGCACTCCTACACGAAATGGTTTGCGCTACCACAGTTGTAGCATGTCCTTGGTCGCTCCCCCTTCTTCTTGTAGTTCTTGTTTCGTGGAGGTCTTGGAGAGCCGGCCTTGTGAGCTTCCCATATCTTCCAATATCCATGCATAGAAAGAGCAATGCATTTGTGAGCTCCGGTGTAGGTGTCCTCATAGCCTTCCTCGTCATCATCATCTTCTTCACTTTCATCGACTCGAGCCATTGCCTTTCACTTCAAAGCGAGGTTGGGTGACCTTCCCATTCCTCTAGAGCGAGCTAGAGCATCATCTGCACTCTTGTGTGAGAGAGAGATGGTGATGAACTCACTAAGCACACCAATTGAATTGAGAGTGTTGTAGTCCACTCTTGTCCGTATGCTAGTGGAGAGATTCTTCTCAAAGGGTGTAATGGCTTGGAAAAAATTCCTCTTAATCCACTCATCGGAGATCTCTTCCTTTCCAAAGTCTCTCAATTGATTGGCCAGAGTGACAACTCTTCTATATAGCTCTTCTGGAGTCTCATCCTCATGCATAACGAAGTTCTCAGAGTTATCAATGGCCACGTCGTACTTGGAAGATTGGATGCTAGCATTTCCTTGAAACAAGGTGTCAAGCTTGTCCCAAGCTTCCTTGGCGGTCTTGCAACTCCAAATGTGAGTGAAATACTCCATTGGGAGAGCCTGCTGGCTGATGAAAAGTGCATTCTTGTTGAGTTGAGATTCCACATCCTCCCTCAGAGTCAATTTTCTTGGGTCATGAGCATGAAATCCATGAGTCACGCTCCTCCACAATGCGGTGCACGATCCGTAAATATGGGACTCCATTTCAAACTTCCAAGAAGAAAATTCATTAGTGTTAAGCATGGGAGGAATTCCAACATTAAGAATGTGTGGCATGGAAACAATTGGGTGGTTGGAGTCATAATTTGGCGGTGGTGGAACTTTTGAATTGGACCCCGAACCATTAGCCGTTTGAAACTTGGAGCCACGAAACTCTCCTTTGCTTTGACTTTAGCCTTTTGTGCGGCTTTAGCCTTAGCATTGGCAATGTTCTCTAAGAGTTCGGAACCGTCCAGAGTCCTTTCTTCTTTCGAACTATCCTCACCGGAGATGTGGGGAGAGTTCGAGGGCCCCTTAGGTTTACCCATCATGTTCTCCAACATCTTCTTGATGGAGGAAACCTCCGAGCCTACACTACAGCTAAGCTTGGACAATTGGGTTTGAATGGTACAAACCGTTGTCTCTAGGTTAGCTATAGTGTCGGCCATTTTGGAGAGCTCCTCCTTAGAAGATTCGGGATCATATCCAATGACCATGATACTCATAGGCGGTTTAGACCGATAAAAGAGCCGAGGCTCTGATACCAATTGAAAGTACACAAAGGTCAACTAGAGGGGGGGGGGATAGGTGACCTACAAATTTCAAGTCCTTTTCAATTTTAGTGGGGCTTTGGGAAGTTAATAACTTGGTTATCTAGATGTGCAACTAAGTAGACACCCTATGTGAAAAATAACGAGTAGCAACGGAAGTAAATGCAAGGCGCAAGATAACCACAAGTGAAAACACGGAGACAAGGATATGTTTCCCGTAGTTCTTTCTTAAAATAAGTACGTCTACGTTGGAGAGGTGGGGAGCCATCTAGGCGCTCCTCAATAGCACGGATGTGCACACCTTGTTCTCCTTGAGCTTCTCCGGTGAGGGAGATTCTCGTTTCCACTATGAGGTCGACTTGAAAGCGTTGACCAAACCTTTACAAGTGGTTGAGGCTACTCCACAAGTGAGATGGATGCTCTCAACAATCTGAAGCTTCTTGCTACAAGGTGGAAGCTACAAGCACTAGGGTTTCCCTTGGATGACAAGGCAACCAAGATATTACAAAATCCCAAGGGTTATGGTGTGGCAACACAATTTTTGGCTTGGTAGAAAGCTAGATCTAGGCCTCCTCCATGAGATCCTTGAAGGGCATCGAGTTTGGTTGGAGGAGGAGGGAGATCGGGGCGTTTTGAGCTCTTGAACAATGGAGGAGAGAGAGTAATGGACGAACTAACTATCTAGAGGAAGAAGACATCTATTTATAGGCTCCTCAAAATTCTGACCGTTCTAGTGCGCCAGGGCCGGAATATTCCGGGGTTAGCACCGCAAATTTCCGGTGCAGCACGGTCGGATATTTGAAATATCCGGGGGAAGGAATTTTGAATATTCCGGGGACGGAAAATTCCGGCCAATATTCCGCCCCAATCTCTATGCGCGGGCGGTAGCACCACGCTGAAAAACTGCTAAGGACCAGGCCGGATATTTGAAATATCCGGGGGGCGGATTTTGGTATAATCCGGGGCCGGAAATTTCCGGCCAACAATCCGCCCCCATCTCTGCGTCTGGGCACCTAAGAAATCTCCAAAAACTGCTAAGGACCAGAGAGCCGGAAATTTGCCCCGGAATATTCCGGGCAAATATCCGCCCCACCTTCTGTGTGCGGGCAGTTGGAGAAGATACTTAGTCGTTTGAAGAGGCCAGCGAGGCCAGAATATTCCGGTGCAAGAGCCAGATATTCCGCCCCATATCCACCGGAAATTCCGGGGTCAGCAGCTGAAAAATCCGGTAGCAGTATAGATCATTTTCAGAAATCCTCTTTGAACTTTTTGAGCGCATTATCAATAATCATGTGAGTGGCCAGCTAAATACACTTAAACAACATTATTAGAGAGAGGATACCCGCGTTGTTATCATCACCAAAATCATTAGAGGGATCATGAGCTTTCACACGCCATATGCCAGTTTTTGATAATGTGGGTACCTTTGCTTGGATTCAGAGAATACTTCACTTATATAGTATACTGGATACTAATCTGGTATGTGATGACCCACAAGTATAGGGGATCGCAACAGTCTTCGAGGGAAGTAAAATCAAAATTTATTGATTCGACACAAGGGGAGCCAAAGAATATTTGTGAGCCTTAAGAAGTGAGTTGTAAATTCACTTGCACCTAAAAGTTGACTAGTTCGCAGTGGTTTATCAGTAGTAACAGTTTTATAGTAGCAGCAGTAGTGAAATATCAACAATAGTAGTATGAAAAGAACAGAAGTGGTGATTGAGGTGAACAACAGGATTAAATATTGTAGGCATAGGGATGGATGAACGGGCGTTGCATGGATAAGAAAGTTCGAATAATGATCATGTCATGGCCATTGCAGATAAATGAGATAAAGCATCCAAGTACTAAGTAACCATATGCATGTGTTCCGTAAATAGTCGTACTTGCTCGCAATGAGAACTTGCACACCATCTATTGTCCTACCAGCCCGTGTCAGCGGGGCCTCAAGGGAACTACTGGTAATTAAGGTGTTCCTTTTAATAGAACACTAGATAAAAGCATTAACACTCCATGAACACATGTGATCCTCACATTGCAGCCATCCTCTCCGGTTGTCCCAATATCTGTCACTTCGAGGCCTCGGGTTCTGGACAACGATATGTGTAAACAACTTGCAGGTATGATCAAGAAACAATAATTATCATCATGATTCAATAACATGTTCAGATCTGAGATCATGGCACTCGGGCCCAAAGTGGCAAGCATTAAGCATAACAAGTTCTAACAATGTCAATATCACTAATAGAGGATACTAGGCACTATGCCCTAACAATCACGACATTATTACATGAACGATCTCATCCAATCCCTACCATCCCCTTCAGCCTACAGCGGGGAATTACTCACACGTGGATGGGGGAAACATGGATGGTCGATGGAGAGGCGTTGGTGATGATGGTGGCGATGATCTCCTCCAATTCCCCGTCCCGGCAGATTGCCAGAATAGGAACTTCTAACCCCCGAATCGAGGTTCGGGACGGCGGCGGCGCTCTGTTGTGTTTCTGCGGAATATGACAAACCCCCTCGGGTTGTAGGGTTGGAGTCTACTTGTAGTCGAAAGGGGAGTCCGAGGGGGGCTCTGGGGGGCCCACACCCTATGCTAGCGCGACCAGGGGGACCCGCGCCAGTGGGGGTGTGGCCACCCTGTGGCTCCTCTCCCGGCCCCTTCTGGCTCCCGGGGTCTTTCGGGGTGAAAACACCAATGGGCTCTTTTCTCGGGATTTTCCCGAAAGTTGATTTTTCTGCACAAAAACAAGACATCGAGGTAATTCTACTGAAAACAGCGTTAGTTCGTGTTAGTTGTATCCAAAACACATAAGTTTAGAGGAAACAATAAGAAAAGTGTTCGGAAAAGGAGATACGTTTTCGACGTACCAGTATGCTATGTTCATCTTTGCGTCTTTCCACGATTATCACTACACTGATACACTACAAGAAATATGTTGATACGTGACCCTCAATTTTTGTCACTAGAAGGTCACGTAGTTTCATTCATGACCCCTTTTTGACCAAAAATGGAAAGTCACATACCGAGCGTCTTATTTGATCGTCAATGACTAATTGAATGGAATTTTCATAGACTCTATGACCCAATCAGAGGGGTCATAACCCTATACCAATTGATTTAGTCATGTGATATCCTGTCATAGCCACGTCACATCCTACGTGGCAAAAATTATGACCAACTGACTAGGTCATGGAAGAGATTCAGCCCAGTCCATGCCGCTCCACCAAATGGGCCAGCCCAATGTTTTAGCCCATTAACTTTTTTTTCCTTTAATTTTTTGTCACGTTAAAAGGCTCATGTGAAATTTCGTCTGGGCCTAGGCCTTTTTCATCCATTTCGAATCTGGGCCTTGGCCTATTTATGGTCCAATGTATTTCCTGGCTGTTGACTACTTTTGGTCCATTTAAATTCGATTTTTTTTATAATTGAATACAGCCCACTAGTAGTTGGGCTGATGCCATGGGCTTTTTACTGTTAAGCCCAATGGCATATAGATAGGTCAAATTCAAATCCATACAAACAAATCTGAATTCCAATAAATTTGAATTACAACTCATTCCAGAATGCAAATCCTCACAGAACTCATATTCAAGGCACATCATTCCAGTATGCAAATCCTCACAGAACTCATACATTCAAGGTTCACAAGATTCCAAGTTCACATAACTCATACCACCAGGTTCGTTCAAATCATCTAGAGCCATAACTCATTCAAGGCAAAACTGATACCACCACGTACCAACGAAAAAAAGTAAAACAGAAAACGGAATGTTGCACTTCCACTTCTATCTTCAACTCCACTTCCT
This sequence comes from Alopecurus myosuroides, assembly GCA_028641055.1. Lineage (NCBI taxonomy): Eukaryota > Viridiplantae > Streptophyta > Magnoliopsida > Poales > Poaceae > Alopecurus > Alopecurus myosuroides. The sequence goes on along the minus strand of CM054061.1, from coordinate 205,611,088 downwards.
GTTATCTGACCTGAAAAAAGGAACACAACAGAAACTTCAGAGAACCTGACAGAAACTGCATTCAGAGTCTCTTTGTCGCACCCGGACTTCTAGGGGATACTCGCAGTTCCGTTGAACAGCAGAGGATTGGATTACGGGGCTTACCTGCACCCGCATCTCTTACGAGTAGGCCAACACACGTATGTGTGACAACCAAACTCTACTGTTCATCGTCTACGTAAACCATCCCATAGAAATCAGGATACTTCCATTGACGTACTTCAAAACATACACACATGGTACGTCAACGGCATTGGAACAAGTGATATCACAACAGATCTCTACGACACAAAAGATTGAAATAAGTTGCAAATAGCTCTCATTAGAGCAGAGATAGCAAATACAATCATCCAGAGGACACACGTCTCAACATAACATCATTACATCACAGCGGAAGCATTCAACATGTCTGAGTACAGACAAGATCCAAATAGGCCTAAGAGACCGGAAACGAAAAGACGGAGCCCATCCACGAAGTCTCGGATCCTGCCCGGGTCCGCTATCTACTCGTTAGCAGTCTCGTCATACTCCACGTAGTAGCCACCATGTAGATCCTCGGAAACGTAGTCTTCGGAAACCACAGCCCCAAAGGGGTCAGTACATAAACGTATTGGCAAGCAAGACTCACAATTCACCAAAGTGTAACCCATCAACACCAAGCACAGATGCTTTGGGTTCAACGGAAGGAAGGGGATATAAAAGATGCTGCAACTGGCTGCTCTAAACAACTACAGAGGTACTACCACTTCCGGCTAACAGAAAGAAGATAAGATAGCGTATCGTAACCAACTATAACTAACCACCAAACAAACCCATCCTGGATCTCGCCCCTTATCCAAAGAAGCAATCCGAGGATAACTCACACGGTTGGATTAGTGATGGTTCAGATTGTTGTGTCAATAAGCCTATTACTAGTCAGATTATCATTAGTTAGTTGTAAGTTGTTCTGAGTACTTGTTAGCCAGTACTTTCACCAAGTAATCCATAACCGCGGAAAACACGGCTTCTCGAGAAGATTTATCCCTGCATGGGTGCACCAATTTGGCCGTACACGTAAGAATAACCCGCCAGATGGAATGGCCTTTCCACCAAGCGGGGCACTCAACACAACTCAACTCTTCTTCGCATCAAGCCCAAAGAACCCCGTGCAGTGAGCGCACGGCTAATCAAGCCCCACGAAGAAAAGGGGACCCTCATAGCACTCTAAGAACGTGTCTCCCTAAATGCCGACTACAAAAGTGTCACCCTGGCGCCAAGGGTTCGCACCTGCAATATGCATGCGGCAAATGGAAAACCCGAACTAAATGAGGCGATTTGGACGAGATGCGAATCGAATCAAATTGAGGGGGCGCCCATACACGCTTCCCACATGCGGTTAGTGCGCTCATCATGGATCAGTAGACAAGACCCTTTTCCTAATTAGGGTCGACACTAGCAGGCCTCAAAACCATGCCGGGCCTCCTGCCGGTGCCTTATCAGCAAATTATTATTACCTCAAACATTAACAGGTTGATTGTTTAAACATCGAGCCCCAGAACATAATGAAAATAAGGTAATAGAAAGTAACGGGTAACAGACTCGAGCAAAACAACCCTAAGCATGCTAGTAAGACACGGGCTCAAACAACGGGGTTATGGGAGTGGAGGTGAGGCAATATCAGGGTTAAAGGATACATGTGATAGGTTCGTAACAGAAGCAACGATTCATAGGGCTAGCAGATATAGACAACGGAAAGTATCGGTATCCAATGTTGAAAGGAACACAATGGTTCATGTGAGTGAATACTTGCCTGCAAACTCAGCAGCCTGGTACTGAGCTAAATCCTTAGAAGGGGTGTCGTAAGTATCGTCGGTCTCAACGTCGTCGTTTATCCGAGAAGAAGCAAACAAACAACGCAGAGAACAAACAATCAATAACATGGTATAATGCACAAACATGGGATGATGCATGACCATTTAATTGATGCATGGAAATAAACTAGTTGACAAGATAACATAACATGATTAAATGGACCCACATGCAATTGGGATTGCATATGGAAAGCCCATGAATTATGGTTGAATTAATTGTTCTACAACTAATCATCATGTGTAGGTGAATTAGCATGATGCATGTATGAGGAAAACAGAAAGTAAACAACAATGGAAACAATTAGAAATAAGGTTTACCAAGTTTGGGATTTTATTTATTAAGTTATGGAATTTTGGTTCCTTAAGGTGTCACACAAGCATTTATTGTTTTCACCAATTTTAATTGTTCAAAATAGATAACAAAGTTCATATTTGGAAAGAACACCAAGTTTTAGGTGGATTACATGTTTCACTTGTTGAAAAAGGATTTCAAATAAATTATTTATGAATTAAACAAGTTTAAGCAAGAATTAAATGAATTTAATTCAAACATGAACTTAATTGAATTTTTATTTGTTCCAAACATTAAGTGAGATTAATATTTGAAAATCTTATACTTTTATGGTTGGAAAACATATTTTATATGTCCCAAAAGAAATTAATTTGACCAAGTTATGAATTTAACAATATTAAATGATTTAAACAAGGTTTAAATCATTTAACCAATTTTAATTATTCAAAACATGAAAAAAAAATATTTGAAAAGGTGGTTTAATTTTGCATGGAAAACATTTTTCATTTGTTGAAATTGGATTTAAAATGAGCGAGTTATTATTTTGGCAATTTTAAATGCATTAAACAAGAAACGGTTGTTTTCAGCAATTTAAATTATTCAAAACAGTAAACAAAGTTGATATTTGGAAAGTACATGAAAAATTGATTGGTAAACATATTTAGTTTGTTGTATTTGGAATTTTTATGCCCAAGTTATGAATTTTGCAAAATTAAGTGAATTAAACAAGTTTTCAAATATTTCACCAATTTAAAATATTCAAAACAGGAAACAAATTGCATTGAAAAGGTTGAAAACATGTAGCAAATGTTTCATTGAACATTTAGAGCTATCAAACATAATTTTTGGGTTATTATTGAAGTTATTATGCAATTTTCCATAAATAGTCTTATTCGGCCCTTTTTAGTAAACAGAGGAAAACATGTTCAAAATTAATTCAGTTGTGCCCAAATAAAATACCAATGTGTAGAGTTTGTTAAGACAAATTTTTAGAGTCCAAGTTTGCTTAAATTGGATGAACCAAACTCAAGTTATGAAATTCCAAAGTTTCCAATTTTTATTGCATTTTCGGTAATTAATTATTTAGTGCAAAAATTGTTACAGAAACATGTTGCAAACTTGACATTAATAGAAGGAGCACAAAATTATGAATCCACAGGATTTTGAATCATTCAAATTGGAGCAATATTCAATTTGATATTGATTTTAGAAGTAAGTGCTCAGATCTGAGTTTCTGAAAGTTGGGCAGAAAAAGAAAAAACTGAAACAAAAAGGGTGTGGCTTGGGGGATCGAACCCTAGTCCTGAGGCTGTGCGCAAGGGGTGGTGACCAGTGGGGTGGTGCGATGGCTTGTTGATAGGAAGGGGAGCAGGGGGGTTAAGCTGGCGTTCGCGGTGAGGTTTCTGAAACTGAAACGGATCGGTCGCTTCTGTAACTCGACAGCGACAGGGGCATCGACGGCAGCGGTCTTGCTGCGCTCGCCGGAGGCGCTGGGGTGGCCGAGGGTGCTGGACGTGCTGTGGGCTCGTGCTTGCGGTCGGAAGGGAGAGGGAGGAAGGGTAGCGAGAGGGGAGGAGGTGAGGCTCACCTCGAGCGGGCGGACAGCGAGCGGAGGAGCAGGGGGGTGGTCGCCGGCGACGGGAGGATGGCGGCGGCGCTGTGCTTGGTCCCCGTGGCCGCCGAGAGGTCGAGGAGGGAGAGGGCGGTGCGGGGATTCCATTCCCGCACCCGCCATGGCCGGTGGGAGGAGCTACCGGCGGCGATCGCCGACGAAAGGAGGTGTTTTTTTTTCGGTGGAGTGGTTCAGATAGCTTCAGAGGGAGAGCAGAGAGTAGATGGAGGTGGGAGAGATGGAGGAAGATTGGAGGCGGGGAGAGGGAAGAGAATGGAGAGGGCAGAGGCTAGGGCTCGGCCTAGGGTTTTAAGGGAGGGGGAGGTGGAGCTCAGCCGTCTGCTGCTCCCCTCTGTCAACGTGGAAGCACGGATGGAATCCGTACGAGGAAGAAGACAGAGCAAGGGGTTATCGGGCCAGGGGGAGTTTGGGCTGGGCCTGCCCCCCTTTTCTCTGTTTGCTGTTTTTTTATTATCTCTACTATATAATTTTGTTTAACGACGCGTACGTCGTACGTCCGCTCACGAGCGCTCTGTCGCTCCGTTGTTGATTTCGCGATCGTTCTGTCGCTCCGTCCGCTCACGAGCGTTATGTCGATAGCTAGCGGCCCAACTCATCCAATCTGACACCTACCCAAGTAGGCCGAGACAATTTTTACTGAGCCTGTCCGTCGATCTTTAGCAGCCTAATCTAATGCCTACACCAAGTAGGCCGAGGCAATGTTTAATGGGCCTGACTACTGCAGATGCTCCTTGCTCTTGATTAACCTACACGCTTGTCTCAACAAAAGAGAAAAAACCCTTCACGCAGCGAGCTCTTTTTTTTGAGAAACACAGTACAGACGCAAACGCTCACATACACGCGCATACACGCTCACATTCACGCAGCGAGCTCTGATCCGGCACATACCCCGCTCAGAGCACACGCAGTCGTTATGGACTCCTACGCTTCGTTTTTCTTTCCCAAAAATACAAGGAGTTCGTGCTAGATATGTTGTTCTCCATATATGGACACTATGCATGTTCATATATAGCTCTCATTTTATTTCACGAAAATCTCATTTTATTTCACGAAAATCATACACTACCTCTGGATGCAGCGTACAACAGCACAAATGAGTTGTCTAATGGTCCAAGATTCTATACATGTACCATAATCTTTAAAAATATTACTCCTATCTATACTATAATACGGCCTAATGCCGTGATGGTACGTCAAACTGGTACGTCGTACGTCCTCCGCTCGACCACGCACGGTAGCGTGCCTCTATCGTACCCGCACGATAAGTCGCGACATTTTTATATGAAACCCCCTAATAAATTTGAAAATCAATCGCAGTCCAGCTTCGCTCATCCGTTGACTGAACAAGATAAACGATTCCTCAACTGCGGCCGCTGTCAGCTCGAGGAGGAGACAAGGCGCATAGCTGCCATCGTGAGTGACGACATGGTGAGGGACAGATCCGACGACCCTACGACGAAGACGGCATAAATTCTAGAATAGATTGATCCGGCCGTCGGAGGCGCGTGCGTGCTGAACTCCATCTGATTTTTTCTCGGGAGAGGCAACGAACAGAGGATCCACCACCAGCCTAAATCCAGGGCATCCCTCGCGTCAGCGGATCCACTTCAAGGTCCGCATCCCCCATCCTTCTCGTGCATGCAGTACGCCCGGCGCAAGACCACCGCGAGCCACGGCGGCAGCAGGTCGGCGAAGTGGAGCGGCGGCCGGCGAACGGTTTCGGCGGAGGCGGCAAGAACATGGCGCTGGCGAGCAGGGCCGAGAGCCGCCTGCTCTGCATCAACAACCGACTCCCCGGCCTCTCGCAAACTACCCTCCACAGAGTCCACACCAGCAAGATCCAGTAGGGTAGATATGGTCCTTGTATGTGTGGCGGCACAAGGCCAACGTGGCCAGTTGCGTGTTGTGTGTGAAATCGCTGCAATAGATGGCAGTGCCAAAGCTTCAGCTAATCGTGAGCTCATAAGCAGTTATGTAGCCCTGAAGATTTACATATCTGAAATTTTGATTGTGTCCGCCTCTTCAAATTAATATTATGCCTTTTCTCTTATACAGTATACCGTAGATTGTAAGATAGCTGATTCCTTTATGGATAACGAAACTGAAGAAATAGCTTGCAGAAGCTGCAAGCAATCCAGAAAGTTTATTCTTGAATGCTCTTCATTCCGCTGCTTTGACAAACCCACTGATTGCCTCAGAAGCTTCAGTTAGCAGATTAATGCAGGCTCTGAAAGATTTCTTAGCTGTGAGATTCATCCACAAAATGCCTTAGTAGCATAGCTGTGTCAGTACTCTTTTTAAAATGATGTCTGCATTTCTATTGTATGAATGTGAGGAGAACTATAGCTCCACGCTAAACTTGCATCAGTCGCTGAACCACTCTTGCCCGACATTCCCAGTGTAACTGGAATAGTAACCCAAGATCTGTCTATGGTAACTGTTTTAAATAAATCAACAACAACGTTAGCTTTCTGAATTTCACATGATCGTTTTGGATCTGAACTTGATTATCATGTATGGCCAAATATTGTTTCCTTTTAGAGTCAGATGGGTCATTTTGTGTGTGCATGCTGTTGAGCAGTCGATCCTGGAGATACTCAAGGGTGCTGGGGAGTAGGCGTTCAACATCATCTCTTGGACATACGAAGTTCTTTTTGTCAACAAGATTGTGATGCTGGACTTGGGAAAACCGTAGTTTAGGATGATATTGTGGTAACTTTTTTACTGTACTATGTCCACCAATGGAGTATGACTTGTTAGCGTTGTCTTGCAAAGAATATAAGCATAGTCTATCTGACCAACAAACAACAAGTCTTGTGTGTGCGGCTCCCAATTACTCGGTGCAACTTTGTTTTCCTCTCATTTTATTTGTCTTCTATATTCTCGTATGTTGCTAGATTTTAATCTTTGAAATGCATTCATGGTGTGAGTGATGCATTACATCTTTTAAATTCTTGTAAAAATATATTTCTTTAGATGTAGAGGAGGGAATGGCGACATGCTATTATTTAATATTATCCGCATAAAGATTTTTTGATCTGTTGCAACGCACGGGTTTCTTTGCTATTATTTAATATTATCCGTACAACAAAAAATACGACATGGGCTAATTTGGACTACAATGAAGACTAGCCATTTTAGGCGGTTTACGCCGTCTGCCCGTTGCAACGCACGGGCCAATTTACTAGTATATATAGGGATGGTTGGAGCACACAAGGCCTGGTCGATAGAGTAACAAAAACCGTACTTCATTGACAAAAGATTTGCGACTCCAATCATTGAGCATCACGAATGATCTTGCACTTAATTTTTTCACGGCGATACTGCAAAAAATGTATTAGCTTATTTAGCGCGGCATGCTTATAGAGCCGATGGAACTATTTCTCCTTTTGCTAAAAAACACAACCCAAGTTTAGAATTCATATAGTATATATCTGGTTTACACTTGGAGGGCATATATATGATATAACAGCCACTTGTTTACCCTCCCTCCTTATTTTTTTACTTGTTCCTTCGTTTATTTACTTTGAATTACTTGAGGATGCTCCAATTTGCACTTATATTTTCTTACTCTAAGATTAATTTGGTTGTGCATCCGAGAAAATAATTGGTTCTGAAATATGTCTGATACGTAAAAGAATAGTATTTTCTCTGTGTACTTTGATGGGTTTTTTGTTTTTGCATGATGATTTCATACTTCTGTTTTTTTTGCAGGATGATTTCATACTTTTGGATACCCATGATGTATATGTGAGTACATTACGAAGCAATTCATCATTTTTTTCTTTTACTTTTGTGAGGGTTGGATATGTAAGAGAACTGAAATCAGTGAGATATTTAACATAATTTTAAAACTATGATAGAACAACATTAAAGTTTACTTCAAACATAAGTTGTTTCATTTAGTTTAGACCCGTTGCAACGCACGGGCAATTGGCTATTTATTATTATTTCTCTTGCTATTATTATTATTTTTTTGCTGAAAATGAAAAAGAGAAAAAGGAGAGGTTTTTAGGGTTTAGAACATTGGGTAAAATTTGGTAACAATTATTTGTATTGTGACAGCAACATGTGCAAGTTTAAATTTCCAAAATAAATAAATTATGTTGCTGTTTGAAATGTGAGTGGATTTGAATGAATTTTGATTATTAAGTGATTTATTTTAAAGGAACATTTTCCAAGAGTTTGAACCCTCAAATTATTTGAAACAAATTGCTTAACTTTGTTTTGGTAAATTGCAATAATTCCAAAGGGTTGCTGTTTGGAATTTTGTTTGAATTTGAACAACATTTGGATTAAGTGAACTATTAAAAACCACAATTTTAAATAGTTGAACCTTAGGGATTTAATGGAAACAAATGATGGAATGTTTTGGTCATTTTCATAATTTTCAAAGGGGTTGTTGTTTTTGAAATTAATTGAATTTGAAAGGGGTTTGGTATTAAATGAATTTTTGTTAGCAACAAAACAACAGTTTGGAATCACAACTTTAATGGAAACAATTGATTGTTTTGATTTGAAATATCAATTTGGAAATTGTAACATCACAAGTATGAAACAAAAGGTTTGAAATTCAAATAGAAAACAAAGGAAAACAAAGGAAAACAGTTGGAAAACAAAGCAAAACAGAGGAAAACAAATGGAAAACAAGCAAAACAAATGCAATGAACATGATGTCATGATGCAAAACATAAAATAACAGAGAGCAAACATTCTAATGGCTATTTTTCATACTTGGGATGTTACACTCTTCAGTAGCGTCAATGTGAAAATTGGCCTACCAAAATAGGAAACAAGGCAATGGGACAGTCAGATAATCATATTGCCAGGGGTATCCATAGCAAGAACATGAGATTCAGGTTCAAAGTAGTTAGCTTACAGAAACTTCCCCAATTAAGTTCTTGACAATGTTGGGGTCCTTCTTGTACTCCTTAAAGTGAGGCAGCACCGACAGAATAGATCTTGCAATATAGCCACACTCTGATGCAAGCAATGCAGCCTGCATCGGCTTCTCTGGACGGTTCATCCCTTGAGAAATTTGGATGGTGACCTTCTCACCCAATCCCTTGGTTAACCGCTCTAGCCATGTTCCCCTTCTCTTGTGTTTGACCAAAGCAGTTTCATCTGAAAATGGAAATATAGCAGAATGTCATATATACATGCATGCCATCGGTTAACAGAATACACTAGTAAGATGGCATGTTCTATAGAAGGATATATCAAACCAAATGTAGGAATGGCATAGGAGTGACTTTCCTCCATCAGAAGTATGTTGATTCTGTTCAGTAGAGCCAGCAACTGTCAATGACGACTCCTTTCTGACTTGCATAGTTCTTTCTCCATCCATGTTCCCTGAGCTTCCTTCATCCACATGCAGCGGGCCTTGTACATTGTTGCATAGCAAGCTTCCACCATCATTGTGAATTGTCCTTTCTCCATCCATGTTCCCTGTGCTTCCTTCATCCACATGCAGCGGGCCTTGTACATTGTTGCATAGCAAGCTTCCACCATCATTGTGCATTGTCCTTTCTCCATCCATGTTCCATGTGTTTCCTTCATCCACATGCAGGTGTGGTGTGGTTTATTCCATGCTGGTTGGAGCCATCACCTTCTTATGCCTTTTGAAGCGACAATTTTCATCTTGATCTGGTCTGATATCAGCTAGCATTCTTTTAGTTCCTTCTAGATCTGGAGCCACCACCCTTCCAGGAGCCATTGTAGAAGATTGAGTTGAATCAAGTGTGCGTATCCGTGTGCTTGTCCTTCTGCTGCTTACCTTCTTAACAACACACTTCTTCCTTCTAGAAACCTTGGGTCCCTCTTAGAAACAACAAAGACAATGGCGTTAGATAATGAGTAAGAAAAGTGTTTGCAAAGATTAAACAAAGAGCACACAAATTAACCCCCTCCCCCTTCCCACCACCACACCCACCTTAACTTTCTTCTTCACTACGGTATCATCACTTTCATCTTGACCAATCACTTCATCGTCCTTAGGACTGTACTCTGAGCTTGAGTCTTGAGTTATGTCAGATGTTGAATCATCGGTTGTAATTGCACTAGCTTCAGTAACATCATTGTTTGAATTCCTAATCATGGATACTAGTGCACCGATGCCAAGGGACTGGAATATACGATTGTTCCTCAACATTTGTTGAACCCTAATCTTCTCGTATTCAGTGGCAGGTTTGATTTGGTTGAATTGCATTGAGAAGCAAGACAACGAAAACAAGTAAGTTGAATCTTTGAAACATGGTATTGAGTACAATTAATTCATTAGCAACTAATAAACAACCCCATTCTAAGCAATTTATCTATCCTATCATGTTTTATTTATCCTTATTCCTGGTACCTTAACAAGCACAAGAAAAAATATGACCATAGCTAAAACAGGACATAATAGCATGCAATACAATGAAAAAATATAACCATATATTACAAGAACGACATGTAATAAGCTAGAGATACATGGAAGTAAACATAGACAAGGTAGCAGGATAAGCATAAGGAACAAGGTTACTTACCAGCTAGCAGGTTCTTCTTTGACATCTTTGCCATTGATGATCTCAACCTGGGGTTTTGATCTGGTTAGTAAAAAATTATAATGAAAAGAATTTGTTCACACAAAAAATTGATGTAACAAGAAATTAACTTCCTTCTTAGGAAATATAGCATTCTTTCTTAGCAAATATGATTTCATATCAGAGTTATCGTAGAACTAAAAAAAAGTAGCATCAATGAGCCCTAAAATAAACAACAGTAGCATCAAGAATCAACATAAATATGATAGGATTACAGGGCTAATTTCAGATAAATCAACATGGGCAGCAAAAACCCTGTTCTAATTGGTGTCTGTTCTCCTAGAATCCTAGGATCAACCTAGAAGGAGGAGCTAGGGAGCTATGGAGATGGATAAAATCATGCAGGTGGGGATCAAATCATGCTATGGAGAAGAACCCTAAACCTAGAACAAGGAGCTAGCTAAGGGATATGGACGGGAGAACTCACCGTCAACGAGTTTTAGACCGATGGTGTCGCGGTCGTCGTCGTTCCTGTCTCGCCTCGTGCCGCTATCGTCGTGGTTCCTGTCGCGCCTCCTGTCCCGCCTCCTGCCGCTGTTGTCGGGATAGTGGTGATGTGCGGTGGTGCGGTGCGGTGGGGAGAGGGTAGAGGGGATAGTGGTGCAGTGCGGTGGCGCGGTGAGGAGGGGAGAGGTGGGGTGCGGTGTGCCTCCTCCGTCGCTGTCGGGAGAGAGGTGGGGTGTGCAGTGGTGTGGTGCGGTGCGGTGCGGTGTGGAGAGGGTAGAGGGGAGAGGTGGTGCGGTGCGGTGGGGAGAGGTGGTGCGGTGGTGCGGTGTGCCTCCTCCGTCGTTGTCGGGAGAGAGGTGGGGTGTGCGGAGAGGGGATTGGATCTGAGCGGTGGGGAGTCGTGCGGGGAATGAATTGGTCGTAGGAGGGGATTAGAATTGTCGGGGGCGGGAATTAATTGGTTGGGGCGAAATAATTGGTCGGAGGCGGGACAGGAGGCGCCGACAGAATCAAGTTTGGAGACTAAATTTTGAGATGGTTTTCTATCGCAACGTTAGCGTAATCAGCTGACGTCACAGTACATGCAGCTTACGTCATTACGATCGCAACGTTTTTTTCTTCAAAAATACATTCTGTTGAGGCCCCGTTTATGACATCCCCAATCCGTTCATGACGTCATAACCACCGATCCCGTTCACTACGATTTTTGTCGTCGCGGCCTCGACCAATCATGTGAAACCATGTGGACGCCATCTGCGACGAACTTGCTAGCGTCGTGGTATGATATGACGCAACGAGATGACACCACGTGGAACAATCGTACATCGTCGCGTGTTTTTTTTCGGGGACGATCTCCGGTCGTCGTGGGCTACGCGGTGACGGAATTTTTTTCCGACCCAAAACGATGCCACGTGGACCAAGTGCACGGTGTCACGTGGAGCCCTTTTCCGCGACGTTTCTGTTTCGTTGTGGAACTACCCAGTCATAAAATGACAAGTGGACCATGCGCTTTGCCACGTGGCACCTTTTCGCGACATTTTTATCTTCGTTGTGGAACTGTCCAACCGTAAAACGACACGTGGGTATGGCATACGGCACCATTTGTCCTAATCCGGGTCTGTTTTTATGTTACGATACTATGACGTCTTTTTTTGTGCGAGATGGGTGCTTAAAAATCATCGTTCGAATTGACCTTTCCATGTTCCATATGCAAAAAGCAAACCACATAGCAGGCATCAAATACAGAAATTGCAACTCTAGTGGTTTATTTTACAGAAAAGCAAACCAACATACAGAAATTCATCTTTCAGCAACACGACCATAGTTTCAATTACCACTTATGCGCTGAGCTAACTGATCAAGCAGGGAAACTCCTTCTTGTTGGCATTTTTTTAGCTCGTCTTGTTCCTTCCGCATTTCTTCCATTTCAAATGCAAACCGGAGCCTCATTCGCTCAGATTCTGCATTCGCTGCCCTCAAATAAGCAATTGTGCTGCGCATATTGGCATCCCCATCTCTCAACATGAGTTTTCACTTGGTGTTCAGACTTTGAAATACTTGTTTCCACACGAGATTTCTTCGACAAAGTATGCTTTCCACGATCCAGCATGACACCTAAAGTATCATCCTCATCCTCTGAAGCTGGTGTCGACATCATCCTTTTCTTGCTTGCCTATCAAGCATGCAAAGAAAATAGATGTAAGTATGTACAGAAAACAAATGAAACTAGCAGGTGACCAGCAATGTACATAAAATAGATGAAACTAGCAGATGGCCAGCAATGTACAGAAAATATTTGGAAAATAGCAGATGACAATCAAACAAGCGTGTCTGTAATGAAAAATGACCTAGCAGATGTGTCGGGGGGTTACCCCTGAGTAGGGGTAAGGCAAGTGCTAAAGGGGAAGGTCAAGGGGATGTTTGACCGGGTAGATGGCTACCCGGGTACTTGCTACCCGGTAGGTTTCTATCCGGACATATCCACCGAAGGCCAAGAGAAGATATCAACGAAGTTGCATCCGTCCGAGTAAAAAAGTTGGTCCGGGTAGAGGGACTGCGTTCCTACCCTGGAAATAAGTAAATGGAGCCGTTCTGACAAGGGATCCCGCGTATCCTGCATTCGTACCGGCGTGCGGTTCAACTTACGGAGCGCGTGTTTATCCGCGCTGCGGCGTGGCTACAGTGCGGTAGGCGCATGTCAAGTCCTTTCACTGATAGAGGGGACATGACAGGTCTAGGGGCCTACCCTATCTCACTGGCAGGGTGGACAAGGGTTGTCAGGCGTACGGCGCGGCGCTTCTCCATGCGGGATCTCGGAGGCGTGCTGTCGTCACAGTTGTCAAGTCACATCACCGTACCTTTTAGTCTTTATCTAGTCGGCTGGGCACCAGTATATAAGGTGCCCTGCCCCCTTCTGCGCGAGGGACGTTGCCACACTTCGCATTTATTGCTAGAGCTTACAGTAGAGCGAGAGAGAGCAGCAGAGTGGCTACTCGGCTAGAGGCACACATTGTACTGTGGCTACTCGGTTTACACCATATAGAGAGGAAAGGCAGGAGTAGGGGTGTTACCTCCACACGAGGGCCCTGAACCTGGGTAAGATCGTGTTGTTTACCTCCACATCTTAGCGCGGCGCTACTCGCCGTGCGATTCCTCCCCGGATACCTCCAGCGTCCATCGGCCCCAACCTTAAGCCATCCCATGGCGTCTGCCGTGATACCACCACGCCAGTTGGCGCCCACCGTGGGGCCAGCAGCGGCGCTGGCTGGAGTTCACATTCGGATGGGACCGGTTTCCGCTTCAGGGGAGCGCGTGGTCTGTGGCCTTGTCCACAGATTCGGCTCCTTCGACTTCGTCACCAACAACGCCGGAGATTTCGGCGGCAGGCCCATGCCTGCAGGTGGCTCGGTGCTCTCCTTCGGCACGCACCTGGTCTACGTCGCCACCATCGTCATCCGCGAGTTCCCAGAGGAGGTGCTCGACGCGGAGGATCCTCCTGCTGTACTCGCTGCCCGCGAGAAGCCTCCCGGCTGCTCTGCAGACAGCGTGGAGGTGATGATGACAGGCCCGGCTATCGATGCCGGGAAGGGCGCGGCCGCTGCCGACTGCGTCATCGAGGAAACTGTGGGCACGAGGGTCCACAAGCCCTACGAGAAGGACTCGAACCTGCCTCATTCCACCTCTACGGCCATCCCGGTTGTTCGCGCTGGCGTCACCATGCCGTTGGGCATGCCGCAACCCACCGAGGCGGAACTTGCCGCCATGAGGGCGCAAATCGAGCAGCAGCGTCAAGCGCTACTCGCAGAGACCCATGAGCTAGAGAAGGTTAGGCTTGAGCTCAACCTTGCGCAAAGTGAGTACAATGCTGCGCATGGCTTTACTCCTGTTTCTAGGCTGCCTAGCAAGTTAGGCGTTACGCGTCGCAACTTAGGCGCTGAGCTGGCTAGAGATGGTAGGGATGCTAGCCAATCTGCTAGTTTAGACACTGTGCTTAGGCCCAGATACAGCACCCCCGCCAAAACTCTTAGGGCTGCAGAGTTTCCGCATCTCACCGGCGACGCGCGCGCTAGGCAGCAGGAGAGGCTTAACGAGCTAGTGCTAGAGGCTAGTCGGCAGAATGAGCACTTCCGGAAAGCCAATCCGGGTGCTGGCGCTTCTCAGGTTGTGCACTTGCGTGGGGCCGGATCTATGGGTCAGGCCTCATCGCCGCTTCCCGGCAACAAGGGGGACCAGAGTGTGCACTCTGGAAAGAGTAAGCAGATGCAGGTGTACGACCCTGCTGTCGCCGCAAAATAGCACGCTGTGCCGTGGCAGCCCGGTCAGAAACACAACACTGCAGGAGCAGGCTATCAAGCCACTAAAGCTCAGAGTAAGAGGCAAGGAGGAAACATTGCAGGGTCTTCTCGGCAACAGCCTGCTCAGCCTACTCGGCAGAGGGTGCAGCAACCAGCGGCAACGCAACCGCGTGCAGCTGTGCAGGCAGCCATCCCGGTGGTGCAATCCGCAGCGGTGCAGCAAGACCGCTATAATGATGGTTACTCGGCAATGGGGATGGCTGGGTATGCTGGCCCAAGAGACATCACTGACCGCGTGGGTGACCGCGTGTTGGAGATCAGCGATGCAAGATACAAGTTGGACCGGATCAATATGTTTGCGCAGCTCGAGAACAAGGGGCCGCTTGGCCCAAAATGCTTTGCTCATCGTATCATGGATGAGCCTTCAGTGAACCACTTTCAGCTGGCCAGGGGGACCAAGTGCTACAATGGGAGTACCAAGCCGGAAGACTGGCTGAGTGACTACGTCACGGCCGTGCATATTGCAGGCGGCAATCGGAGATGGGTTGTGCGATATGTGCCGCAGATGCTAGAGAATCCGGCTAGGACTTGGCTCAACAACCTGCCCAAGAACAGTATAAACTGCTGGCTAGACTTCTCGGAAGCCTTCATCAGCAACTTCACCAGCACATACAAGAGGCCGAATATGCCGCAGCAGCTATCTGCTTGCAAGCAGTGAGAAGAGGAAACTGACCGCGAGTATCTTACTCGGTGGAGCACATTGAGGAACACCTGCGAGGGTGTGAATGAGGCTCAGGCCATCACTTGGTTTGCCCAGGGCTGCAGGCATGGCAGCATGTTGTGGCAGAAGCTGCAGAGAGAGATGCCGAGTACTCTCGCCGAGACAATCAAGATTGCAGATATGTATGCACTCGGTGATCCTACTCAACCTCTGCTCGATTCTCCTAAGCCGAGAAGGAAGTTCCAAGATGGCAACAGGCGCAATGATTACCGCAACAAGAGAAGAGGTGACCGGATTGTTACTCGGTATGATCCCGAGGAGGTGAATGATGTGACCACGGCTGCTGGGAGTAGCCAATGGGGTCATCACCATCTCGGGTGATTACAAGGGGTCTTTGGAGTGTGCCTCTTCTAGTTCTCAGCTGGCGGAATCCATGGTTATTGCGGCCGAGAAGAAGAAGATGTACGAGGTGGTGGCTATGGTGCAGTCCGCGCAAGGTGGTGCGCCTGGTATGCCGAGTTCCCAGTACGGGACTACGTTCCAGGCGTCCCAAGAGACAAACAAGATCCAGGTTGACCCTGAGTTCCCAGACCGTGTTGCCATCATTGGCGCAGGGTTGGGAGAGAAATAGGAAAGCGAGCTCATCCACTTCCTCCGTGAGAATCGGGATGTCTTTGCATGGTCCAATGAGGATCTGCTGGGTGTCCCGAGGGAGTTGGTTGAGCACTTGCTACATGTGCGGCATGATGCCAAGCCAGTGAAGCAGGCTATGCGCCGCTTTGGTGGCGAGGGGAGGAAGGCTATCGGTGATCAGATCACCAAGTTGCTAATAAGCAACTTTATCATGGAGGTATTGCATCCGGACTGGCTAGCCAACCCGGTTATGGTTGAGAAGAAGAAGGAGGATCCCATGGCCGACACCGCATGGCGCATGTGCGTCGACTACACCGACCTGAACAAGGCCTGCCCCAAGGATCCATTTCCGCTACCCCGCATAGATCAGGTGATCGATTTCACTGCTAGTTGTGAGCTTTTGTCTTTCATAGATGCCTACTCTGGTTTTCATCAGATAGCTCTCAACCCTGATGATCAAATAAAGACTGCCTTTATTACCCTGTACGGGGCTTATTGCTATGGTGTCATGTGTTTTGGGTTGCGGAATGCTGGGGCTACCTATCAGAGATGCATGCAGAAATGCTTGCATGACCAAATTGGCAAGAATGTGCAGGTGTACGTAGATGACATTGTCATCAAAACGAATAAAACACATACTCTGCTTAGTGATATTGAGGAAACTTTTGCCAACTTGCGCAAGTACAGGATGAAGTTGAATCCGACTAAATGCACCTTTGGCGTCCCGGCTGGCAAGCTACTCGGCTTCTTGGTATCAAGTCGGGGCATTGAGGCCAATCCTTCAAAGATAAAAGCTATAGAGAGCATGTCTTTGCCGAGATCCCTGGAGGATGTGCATAAGTTCACTGGATGCCTAGCTTCTCTGAGCAGCTTCCTGAGCAGAATGGGCGAGAAGGCCTTGCCTTTGTATCAGCTGATGAAGAAGAATGACAAGTTTGTCTGGACACCGCAAGCGGATGTGGTATTCAAGGAGCTGAAGGTCATACTGGGTAGCGCTCCCATCTTGGCTAGTCCGCTACCCAAAGAGCCAATGCTGCTGTAAATTGCGGCTACTAACCGAGTAGTCAGTGTGGTGATTGTGGTGGAACGAGAAGAGGAAGGCAAGACTGTGCAGCGGCCAGTGTACTACCTGAGTGAAGTGCTATCCAACTCCAAGCAAAATTATCCACACTACCAGAAGATGACATACGGCGTGTACCTGGGTGCCAAGAAGCTGAAGCACTATTTCCAAGAGCATCCCATCATGGTGGTGAGTTATGCTCCCATCTCGGACATCATGGGCAACAAGGATGCAAGTGGCAGAGTAGCCAAGTGGGCGATCGAGCTAACCGCGTACACCCCTTTGTACGCGAGAAGAGAAGCCATCAAGTCACAGATCCTAGCAGATTTTCTGGTGGATTGGGCCGAGGTGCAGTATGAGCCTCCCTTGCCGGAAACCAATTACTGGAAGATGCATTTTGATGGCTCCAAAGTAAAGGAAGGCATTGGTGCTGGCGTAGTGCTTACGTCACCCAAGCGAGATCAACTCAAATATGTGCTGCAGATTCACTTCAAGGCATCCAACAATGTGGCCAAGTATGAGGCCGTGGTACACGGCTTGCGAGTAGCCAAGGAGGTTGGCGTGCAGCGCATTATCTGTTATGGCAACTCGGGTTTGGTGGTGTAGCAAGTATCTGGTACCTGGGATGCTCTGGATGCCAACATGGCGTCGTATCGGTTTCTGGTGCAAACCATGACTGGTTTCTTTGAAGGATGTGAGTTCCAACACATACACCGAGCAGAGAATGATGCAGCTGATGAGTTGTCCAAGTTGGGGTCTTCTCGGCAGTTCATCCCGGCTGGGATTGCCTTGGAGCATCTGAGAAAGCCATCCATCAAGCCATCCCCCAACTAGGAGTCTATCTTCGTGCCTTCGCTGCCAGGAGAGGAAGCTGTTCCCATGGAGATTGACTGGGAGGCTGCAAAACAGAACCCGGGGACTGCCGTCTCCATCCCGAGGACTGGCGCCTGCAACCCGGGGGCTGTCCCTTCTTACTCGGGGACTGTCCCTCCTAACTCGGGGACTATCGCATTCATCGAGGGGGTCATTTTCGAGTACTCGGGGACTCGTGACCTTGTCCTTCACTCAAAATAGGTAGTAGTGGCTGATCCAATGGAACGGGACGAACCAGTGTTTCCCATCCGGGAGACACCGAGTTGGGCTCTGCCCATATTATCCTTTCTAAAGGACGGCACCTTGCCGAATGATGAGGTGACTGCGAGGAAAATTCAGAGAAGATCCAAGGGCTATACTATCTTCAGAGATGTGCTGCATAGAAGGAGTCCTACTGGTGTGCTGCAGCGCTGTGTAGAGCCGGCGGAAGGAGAAGAAATTTTGGTGGAGATACATCAAGGGGAATGCGGGCATCACGCCTCTTCTCGGGCTCTGGTCAACAAGGCTTTTCGGCATGGCTTCTTTTGGCTCACTGCCTTGAAGCAAGCTGAAGACATTGTGAGAAAGTGCAACGGCTGCCAAAGATTTGCAAGTAAGATTCATATGCCAGCTTCCGAGTTGAAGACCATTCCCATTACTTGGCCATTTGCAGTTTGGTGTTTGGATATGGTTGGCCCCTTCAAGCCGGCTAGAGGCAACATGACTCACATCTTGGTCATGGTTGACAAGTTCACCAAGTGGATTGAGGTTAAGACTATTCGGAAGTGCGATGGAGCCACAGCTGTGAGTTTCTTGAAGGATGTGATCATGAGATACGGCTACCCGCACAGCATTATCACGGATAACGGCACAAACTTTGCTGAGGGTGCTTTTGCAAGGTTCTGCAGAGAGAAGCGCATTCGGCTAGATGTTGCATCATTTGCGCATCCCGCCTCCAATGGGCAAGTTGAAAGAGCAAATGGCATGGTGCTATCCGGCATAAAGCCAAGGCTGATTGAGCCACTGCTGAAAACACCTTGGTGTTGGCTAGACGAGTTGCCGGCGGTGTTGTGGAGTCTAAGGACTACCCCTAACCGATCAACCTGATACACACCATTCTTCCTGGTATATGGAGTTGAGGCCGTGTTGCCCACTGACCTAGAGCATGACTTGCCCCGAGTAACCCTCTACACTGAGGCGCAGGCTAGAGAAGCTCGAGAAAATGACGTTGACCTGCTAGAAGAAGCAAGAGATTTAACTCTGTCACGTTCAACTGTTTACCAGCAAAACTTGAGGCGTTATCATAGCCGGAAAGTTAACCCGAGGGTTTTCCGAGAAGGAGACATGGTCCTTAGGCTCGTGCAGCGCACGGTCGGGATGCACAAGCTTTCCCCTCCGTGGGAAGGGCCGTTCATTGTGAGCAAGGCTCAACACAATGATGCTTACTACTTAGTTGACGTACAGGCACCCCAGAAGAACAGGTCGGGTAGAGCTGGAGAGGAATCTAAGTGCCCCTGGAATGTAGCTCTACTCCGACGTTTTCATTCATGAGCAAAATGTGTATGTATCCTCACCCGAGTTAAATTCTAGTCGGCACTCCGAATTCGAACTCGGGGACTGCCCTTGCTCAAACTGTTCCTTGTGTTTACTCTGTTTTACTTTGTCTATTCGGTTGAACCACTTAGAATTTCAAAAGCATACGAAGTAGTGTGTTTAAACCCACAGGACACTCTGCGACTCTGCTGCTGTCCGCAACCCGACTTCATGGCAAGCTAGAGAACAAGCCAAAGGGTCAATGAACACATGAAAAATTGCAAAGGGAAGGAAACGTGTGGTAATCGAATAGAGCGTTTTTTACTGTTTTTTCTTTTCGGCTAAGTGGTGGGCAGCGTTACCATGCACTTTTCTAAGTGGCTAAGTATTTGAAACTCCAACTTTGAACTCTTGTGACTCGACTACCGAAAAATCAACAAGTTGCAGGTAAGAGCTGAGATAAAAAGGAAGAGTGGATAAAAAATGCAACTCGGGGACTTGCATAGAAACGCAACCCGGCATTAAGCTAGAGTTGCTAAAATATCAAACTGAATTAAAAGATTGAGTAGCAAAGAGACAATAAGTGTACGATTACATCTGCACCCGGCATCCCGGGGATCTGATAAAAGTTGAAGGTAAAAGTTTTTCACGCAACACTTGGAGGTAGCGGCAGTGTTGTCCGTAGCTGTGTTGTCCGCATCAGTTTTTTCAGCATCGGCATCAACCTTAGCAGCTGGATCTGGAGTTACGGTGGCGACGGAGACGGGATCGGCGGCCGAGGTGGACGTAGCTGACTGGGTCCTGAGTAGCGCAGCGGCGTCAGGTGCCGCAGCAGCAGTCGTGCCCAGCTCGAGAGCCGCCTGGTTGATCACCATCTCGGTGGTGATGGTGGCCCCTTGAGCGCTGGACTGCGGCTGCTCGGCACCCGCGCCGGTGGCCAACTCGGTCCCCTCCATGACCTGGGCTTTCCCCTTCTCGGCTTCTCCCTTGGCAGCGTCCTCCTCGAACATGGTCAAATCCTCACTGGCGATCTCGTCATCATCGTCCTCTTCATCTTCGTCCTTAGCCTCAGTTTCTGGCTCTGGGAGGCCGTCGATGTAGGTGGCGGTGTCGGCGTAAGAAGCAATCTCATACGCCACTGCCTTACGGCGAGTGACGCAGTCGGAGTTCTTAGTCCAGTTGGAGCCTTCTCGGATAGTGAGGATCCTGTTCAGATCAAGATTTTCGTACCAGCTAGTGATGAAGTGCAGCAGCTGATCGGCTCCTGCCCGAGCTGCAGAGGCTCGCCACTTCTTCAGCTCGGCCTTCACTCCATTCAGCTTCTCGGCGATCTCGCTGAAGCTGTCTGGCGCATTTTCATCAGGCCAGAACAGATCGTGCAGCTTGTATGCAGTGGACACCATAGTGGTGCCCAAGCCCTCGAGGGAGCAGAGTTGATACTTGATGCTTAAGAGATAATCGTTGATAGTAGAAGTATTGTCGATGGGAAATCCGGAGTCAGCTCGGAGTTGTCTTGCCTTCGCTAGAGCAGGCACGCTGGCAGAGCGGAGATCGGGGAAAATATCTGCATAGGGATCTATTCGGGATAAAAAAACGGACGTAGAGAGAAGATGAAACCAGGTAGAAAAAAGGCAGAGAAGAGAAAAGCAAATCAGGTGCAGAGAAGAGAGAACTCATGTTCCAGATCCACCAGCAGAGCCCCTAACTTGATCTTCCAGTCGTTCCCATCCGAGAGGTGCCTGTCTTCAATGTTGCGCGCATTTGCCATCTGGAGGACGAGTTGCTCGTTGTGCTTCTTCAACAGCGCGAGTTCCATCTCAAGTGTTTGCTCTCTGGCTTTGGAAGTCTTCTTGACCTCGTCCTTCTCGGCAGCCTGGTCGATGGCATCCTGGAGGGCAGTTTTCAGCTGGATTTGCATCTTCTCGAACTCAGCTCTCTTAGCAGTGCGTTCCTTCTGGATCTTAGCTTCTCAGGTTGCCAGCTGCTGCTGCATCTCGGCAGACATGAGGCAGTTTAAGTGTTGCTCCCGGAATGTCTTATTCTCTTCTGCAAGAAGAACAACAGTGTCAGCAGAGTAGCCAGATAAGTAAAAAGAGATACAAGTGCAGAGTAGATGGCAACTCACCTTCCAATCTCTCATTGTGCTTTCAGCGGAGGCAGCGAAGACATGGCAGTGTTGGTGCTGCTATATCAGTTTGTTGAACTTGCCTGCAGAGTAAGCAAGGTTAGAGCAAAAAGCAAAACACGGGCGTAAACACAAAACGCACAAACCGAATAGCTAAAAGCTTACCTTCAACTTCAGAAATCTAGAGAGTGCGGTCTAGTGCCGCCTGCTCCATCGCTGCACCATCCTTCTTCTCGGCTTCAAGAGCCGCGATGCGGTCCTTGGCGATACGATGGTTCCAGAGCAGCTGGCGGAACAGCTTTGTTCTCTTCAAGAGGCTATTCTGTAGAAGAGAGGAGAAAGAGTGTGATAATTTTTGAAGATTTGGCCCGAGTAGACGGCAACTCGGTCAAGTTTTCGACTACTCGGCCCGAATCTCGGGGACTGGGGAATGGCTAAGAGGAAAAGAGGAAAAGAAGAGAAGAGAAGAAGAAAAGAGAAACTGCAACTCGGAAAAAGCAAGAAAGGAGAAAATACTTACATCATAAGTTTGCTCGACGTCCTCGTCGGCTTTGCGCAGGCAGAACAGCTTCCCGGCCAGAGTGCATGTGGGGCTGGCGATGGTCATCGGAACAGAGCCGACATCGGCCTTGTTTCAATCAGTCCGGTAGTGGTCGATTGGACCCAGCTTAAGGCCATTCCACTTTGGGTTGCCAAGGGCCTCGCTGTCCCAAGCTGGGTCCACAAAACCTACTCGGTCCGAGATCGCTGTCAGGCCCTCTGATTCAATCTCATCCTCGTCTGCCTCGCGCGACAAAAGCGAAGGAACTGGTGCTGGTCCCTTGCCCTTGGACTTGGCGTCGGTCGCCTTGGCCTGGCCTCCCTTCAGGGCAGAAAGTTTCGTATCGCCTTTGGCCAATGAGATATCATGTTGCTTGGACACCTCTAGCAGGTATTGCAGCCAGCTGGGTTGTACGCGGACAACAGCTCCATCACTCGGCCCTTCGGCAGCTTCAGCAGATCCAGCAGCAACCGATTTGCTGCTACAGGTGGGCGCGCCAATGGTGAGTTGTGTGCTCTTTGTCACCTGCTTCGCGTCTGGCGCAGTTGGTGGTTTGGGTGGCGGCATCTAGTCGCCAGCCTGCGCAACCTTGCGCGGCGGGTTCTTCCGTGTAGGCGTGGCTCCAGACTTAGCAGTCTTCTTGGGCTAGGAGCGGTGTCCGCCTGATGCATGTAAAATGCATAGATGAATTTTGCATATTTTCACATGGTTTTCTATTACATATTGCATCATATAAGGGTATAATTCAATGTTTTATAGTATTTTTGGGTTAAATTACAAAGTCCCCCAACTTTTATGGAATTAACCCTGCCTGCCAGAAACCCCGTTTTCTATATTTTTGACGTTTCAGGGGGCAAACTTCCGCGAAATCACCTGAAAATCTGCGGGGGTCATTTTCTTGGAAGGAGAAGACTTGCGGGCGAAGGATCCACGAGAATTGGGCAAGGAGGCCCAAAAGAGGACCCTCCACGCGGCCAGATTCCTTGGCCGCGTGAGAGGCCCCCTTTTGGCCCCTGTGGCCCCAATTCCTTCCATCTTTGACTTAACGACTCCGTCTTGACCTAAAACCGACTATAAAAAGGGTCCCCCGTACCCTTACGGAGAGAGCGCCGCCGAAACACCGAAACACCAAAACAGAGACCAGAAGTTCCAGATTGGAGGGGGAAAACTCCGGCGGGGCGCCACCGGTGTGATCTCCTACCCCTCCAACGTCATCTCCATCGACATCTCCATGAAGAGGGAGTAGTCAACCCCAGGGCTATGGGTTTGTGGAAGTAGCACTTGTATCTCTCTCTCTCTATGTGCTTCACTAATTAGATCTGTATGAGCTGCCTCACATGATTACGGGCACCGTTGTAATTCCTATGTGGTGGATCTTTTCTATGAGTTATTGAATCTGAGATTGCAATTGTTTCTCTTGAGTTATTTGAGTAGATGTATCTTATGTACCCCGTTCTTATTTGCTAGCTTTGATCAATCTAGTCCTTGAGAGCGTGTGTGGGGGTGATGGGTGCATTAGTTGGAGTAACGGGGGGTGGCTAGTGCTGTGAAAGTGACAGAAGTTCAGCGATCCACTTAGGTTTTGTTAAACCTTTCTTAGTTACCTCACTAGGGATAAAGAGGAGTAGCTTGTTACCGGGGATTTGAAGTGACACTAATCAATCTCCATGACTAGATCTAGCAAGTTCTTACTTCAACTTCATGTCACATTGCTTAAAGCTATACTCTGGTTTTTCCTTAATTATCGAGGTGTTATGATTTATTTCGCATCTTGGTGGAGTATAAGAGGGATCAATATGACCGTAGAGATCTCTATGCTAGGACGTGATGCCCATATGAAAGTACTCAATGTTAAACATGTTATTGTAATCTCACATGTAATTTTTTATGTCCACCGTCTACCACTTTATTTGAGAGAATGCAAGTGTGAAACCATGAACCCCGGTCCTATTTTAAATATAAGAAAACACTCTAGTTACTTTGCTGCAATTTACTTTACTTGCACTTTACTTTACCTGCATCTCCAATTCGAATTTACATTATCTCCATCACCACTTGCATCACAAAAATACAAAAACAATCCATTGCATATTTATTTTCTCATTTGCATTTAGGAGTAGATTTAATTATTGCACATTTACTTTCAGTTTTGCATTGCAATTTAGAAGTATCACACCTTGTGCTTGACAACCACTTGGTGAGGTTGAGGGCACAAAATTCTCTACTTGTTTGCAGGATCCTGGAGGAAGCTTGGAAGACAACTGCTGAAATACTGGCTCCCCAAGAGTTTGATATAAACCCTCGAGTCACCCTCGTGGGGAAGAAGGCTTGCCACTAGCTACACACTCTTCCCTTGGAGTCTCAACCTAGCCATCACCGCCCGAGAAGCGGACGGAGGCACTTGGCGTGAAGCAGACGAAGGCACTTGCTTAGAAGTGGTCGTTGATGCAGTCTGCGTTGGTGGAGTGATTGGCGCGTTCGGTGGAGTCGCCTGCTGGGTAGGCGGCACAGGGGGCCGGCTACCCGGCGCAGCATCTGGCTGCACTTGGCTCTGGCCGGCGGGCTCCACCACAGTTTCTTCTACCCGCTTCTCGGCAGTGGGATCAGGTCTCGTGTCCGTAACTTCTTCTACCCGCGGCCTGGCCGCGGGATCATCTTGAGCTGCAGCTTGAGTATCCTGCTGCTCGGTGGTGTCGTCTTGCCGCTCCAGGGCGGCACTGTCTTGTTGCTGGAGGTTTTCTTCAGTGTTTTCCCCAGCTGATGCGGCTGGGGGAGATGGCGGCGTCTCGTCGTGAGCAGCATCCTGCTGCTGTTGGAGGTTGGGGTCAATATCATCACCGGCCCCAGTGTTCTCGGCGCCGGTATCTTTTTCCAACTTAATAGGATAGAATGCACGCATCCTATCCTGTTGGGCTGGCTCTTCTTCCTCGTCTGAGAGATCGACGAGTGTCTCAAGGTCCACGACGGCCTTCCTCTTGGGGCGAGTGGGGCCTGCAGCGGCATCAGCGTCCAGAGGGGCGCTGGAAAAAGGAAATGGTTCAGAAAGGGAGAAGGAGAAAAGCACCATGGGAAGTAGTAACGAATTGGTATTCGGATGGAGCAACTTACCCTTTGCTGGTGGGGGGTTGTCTTCTGGCGGTGGTCTTCTTTACACCTGTCTTCTTGGGCTTCTTTGGAGGAGGTTCCTGGGCACCACTGCCAACCCTTTTCCGAGTGTTGGGACCTGCCACAGATAGAGGATTAACCTCCAAGGCCTCATCGTCATCGTCCAGCTCAGGCTCCTCTGCAGAGTAGAAGAAGAAATAGATTCATAAGTAGAGAAGGGAATCAAGGTGTGATGCTAGTGAGCGGAGAGGTGAACTTGGTCACCTTCGTCATCCTCGGACCAGTCCCAGATAGACGCGTCAACTCGGGACTTACCAGGCTGATTGGCGTGAGGGATGCAGAGGGTGTCTTGAGTGTCGTAAGCGGTCGCATCGTCCTCTTCCCGGTCCTGGGACCAGTTGTCCTCAAAGATCTCGGTATCTTCTTCTAGCTGGCGATCGATGTGCTGTTGAGGCAAATATGAAACACTGTGAGTGGTTTTCTCGCCTAAGGATTTCTACTCGGAACAGCATGCAAACACAAAGCATATTTGGCTGAGTAATCCTACCCGACAAGGCATGCAAACACAAAGCATATAAAGCCAAAAGGATGTTTGTGATGTCCTACTCGGTACAGTGTGCAAACACAAAGCACAGTAAGCTAAGAGTCCCTACTCGGTATCAAAGTACAAAAGCAAAGCACAGAATGCTAACCTGTCCAATGGGCTTGAGGCGGCTATACGGCTCGAAGCCATACAACCAAGTGTTAGTAAGCGAGGTCTACATGATGGACCTGGCCCAGAGGGCCACCTCGGATTTGGTGAGCTCGAAGGTCGTTGTCCTCGTGCAGTCTCGGGGTCCTCCCATGTGGCACATTTTGTGTGTTCGATCCTGGAGTGGGAGCACTCGGCGTGATATCCAGCACACGATAGGATCGTCCCGACAGAACCCTTCCGATGCCAACTTGGTCAGGCGTCGCTCAACCTGAAAGACATCCGGGATGGTCTTCTTGGGGTCGTAGCCCCAATTCTGCTGGGTGGGCCTTGCATTCTTGAACTTTGGAAGCCTTATTCGGTCCTCGATTGGCTTCCCCTTCTCGGCAGCAACATTCTTCACATACAGGAAACTGAGCTGCCACTTGCGCACAGTTTCAAATCCCTTTACCCGCGGGTGATGCCCGGTCTTGCGCTGTATCATCATGGCGCATCCGGTCTAAGTCATCGCGCGCGCGCTCTCAGTGTTCCCTGGATTGGGAACACTCTGCTTTCAGAAGAAAAAGTACCGTGCCCAGGTGTGGACGGTTGGATAGACGCCTAAGAAGGCCTCACACACGACGGTGTGAATGGATAGCATTATGAGGGCGTTGGGTGGAAGATGATGTGGTTGGAGGCCAAAGTTTTTGAGGAATTCAGAGAAGAAATCTGAGATGGGGAGGCCAAAGCCGCGCTTGAAGTGAGAGAGAAACACGACGTACTCGTCCTTCTCGGGTTTGGGGATGATTTCAGTACCTGGGTGCCTGCACACGACGCCGGGAGGAACACGGCGCGTGTTGACTAGCCACTGGCAGTCTTCCGCCGTGACCTCTGATCCTTCCCAGCCGGCGCGGGCGGCGGCATCATCGTCTCCGTGAGAAGCCATGGAGGCGGAGGCGCTCGTGGAAGATTGGAGGCGGAGGTGAGCGGAGGAGTTCCTCTCTGTCTCTTTCGCGGTGCGTGGAGCAGCGGTGCAGCAAGGATTTGCGGTGGCAATGTTCTCGACAGCGGCGGAGAGGCGAGGGGGCGCGAAATTGGGAAGACGGGAAAGAGGAGAAGGGAGCGTCGCGGGGGTATTTATCTCTCCGCCTCGAGTTGCCGTTACCAGTGGATTGATCGTGGCATTGATCTTGGGCCACGATCGTGTGGCGTGGATTAAGTGGCCGTTAAAAATGCACATAGCGCATAACGCGCGTGTAACGGGCGTAGTTAATCCCACGTCCAGATCGTGGGCTCTCGAGTACAACCGACGTGACCTAACGGGCTGGTGGGCCCAGGTTGCAAAGATTGGCGTGTGGCCTGCTGTGTCCCTGGCATCGAGGCGTCGGGGGTACAGGGGTGTGACACGTGCCCAGTAGCGACACAGAGAGGTGGATTCGGTCCGTCTCAACGAGATTGTGTTCGAAATTTCACTAAATTATTTTACTCGGAATCACAGAAGAAAGAAGGTGCTACTCGGAGAAGAAGAGATTCAAGCAAGAGTTTAAGGGCCATACGGAGATGCTACTCGGCCTCTTACAGTATGAAGAAAAGGTTTGTTTTTAAGCTGGCAGGGCCCAGTGAACAAGTTCGCAGGACTCTACCAGCTTCGGGGACTAATGTCGGGGGGTTACCCCCGAGTAGGGTAAGGCAAGTGCTAAAGGGCAAGGTCAAGGGGATGTTTGACCGGGTAGATGGCTACCCGGGTACTTGCTACCCGGTAGGTTTCTATCCGGACATATCCACTGAAGGCCAAGAGAAGATATCAAGGAAGTTGCATCCGTCCGAGTAAAGAAGTTGGTCCGGGTAGAGGGACTGCGTTCCTACCCGAGCAAGAAGTCAATGGAGCCGTTCTGACAAGGGATCCTGCGTATCCTGCGTCCGTATCGGCATGCGGTTCAACTTACGGAGCGCGTGATTATCCGCGCTATGGCGTGGCTACAGTGTGGTAGGTGCCTGTCAAGTCCTGTCACTGACAGAGGGGACAGGACAGGTCTAGGGGCCTACCCTATCTCACTGGCAGGGTGGACAAGGGTTGTTAGGCGTACGGCGCGGCGCTTCTCCGCGCGGGATCTCGGAGGCGTGTTGTCGTCACAGTTGTCAAGTCACATCACCGTACATTTTAGTCTTTGTCTAGTCGGCTGGGTACCAGTATATAAGGTGCCCTGCCCCCTCCTGCGCGAGGGACGTTGCCACACTTCGCATTTATTGCTAGAGCTTACAGTAGAGCGAGAGAGAGCAGCAGAGTGGCTACTCGGATGGAGGCATACATTGTACTGTGGCTACTCGGTTTACACCATATAGAGAGGAAAGGCGGGAGTAGGGGTGTTACCTCCACACGAGGGCCCCGAACCTGGGTAAGATCGTGTTGTTTGCAGTGCTTGAGACATCTTAGCGTGGCGCTACTCGTCGTGCGATCCCTCCCCGGATACCTCTAGCGTCCATCGGCCCCAACCTTAAGCCATCCCATGGCGTCTGCCGTGATACTACCACGACAAGATGTCAAGCATGTCAGGAGCATAGATGGAAACCATGTTAAAATGACAACCACAACCTTAATTAGCTTGCCAAAATGTCTTATGGTATGGAATAGATGAAGTACCACAAAATATATGACACGACAGTAATCAAACTGTTCAACACAAGATAAGTAAGATAGGCCCTAGTTGTTTTTTTTAACTAAAGGGAGTGTTTATTACTTAAAGAGTTTTAAGCATTACACCCTAGTTGTTGTGATATCATGGAAGAATGTTGAGCTGCCGAATTAGGGAATAACCTGCAACTCAATGTCCTCACTAAATAGGGATTGACATGACCAGTCTCCTTCACTGGAATCTGATTCCTCTTCAACATCATCCTCAGGATTGTACTCAGATCCAGAGTCTTCCTTCTTGATCTTTTTGGGTGTGAATACAGTAGGACATGAAAGAATACTTGCTAAAGACTTAACACCCAGTTGATGCATCCTTGCACTGTTTGCCATGATAGTTCTGGCACGCTCTTCTTCCATGGGGTGTAGTGGTGATCCTAACATGAATAAATAACTCAAAGTAAGCTCCAAATATAAACATTTGGTAATATAAATTCTGTAAGAACAGTCCAGTGTAAGTAATATAAATTCTGATCATAGATTTGCAGCTGGGCACTTGCACAGCCGGGAACCTGCCCGAACCGCGGGTCCGAGGAGTGCCACCACCTAGTTTAGGATTTTATTGACTGTAATTATTAGTATCTTAATTAAGCTTCCTTCAGTGTGAATGTATTATCTTTATTTTGACTCAAGTTTTATTGAAACTCCCTAAATTTCAGCTCGGAAGGGGGTGTCCCAATTGTATATTTAGTTTGCCTGTGTTAGGGCTTCTCATGCTCATAGACAACTTTTTTGTCTACCCCTTCCACTGGCGTCGGAAGGGGGGTGTACCAATGGGATATTTTTTTTGGGTGTGTTAGGGTAGACCATATGTACATGCAGAACTAATATCTACCACTAGTTCTGATAAGCCATTCGCTCAGGTTCGTTTGAAGGGGGAGTTTCGAGATGTAGTGGAAGAACCCTTCCTTTGTACAAGTGATGTCGGTGAAACCGGTCACACCTCTTATTAGGATCTTGGATCTCTCTCCGCCTCGAAAAACACTTGTATATACATGATTGGACACCATCTAGGTTTTGTAGGGATTCCAATGCTCCGGAGCCCCCGCTTCAGCGATACTCTGGCATGTTGACCGAAAAGTCAACTTGTTCGTCTACCCTTTCCACCAGCGTCGGAAGAGGGCGTCCTAATGGAATATTTTGTTTCGTCATGTTAGGGTAGGCTATACATAGATGGAAAACTAATATCTACCACATGTTCTCATAGTATTCCCTCGGGTTCGTCCGAAGGGGGAGTTTCAAGCTCTAAGTAGTCTTGGAACCTGCGAGAGAGAATCTGACGCTGGTGAAGCCCTAACACAAAGAGTGAGGGAAACTTGGGCATCCAAGCCCCATTACACTCTCTAACACACATGGTATGACAAACCCTAGGTTTGGGTGGGATTCAGACGCTCTGGAACCCTCCCGGAAAAACCCTTGGCCCGCTGGAGAAAATGATGAATCTGTCGTTCTGGTCCCTCTACGTGAGCCAGAAGGGGAAAGAAAAGTGTAACTGATTGCTTGATTGTGTTAGGTTAGGCCCAAGTAACACCCAAGAAAATGGTATGGCCCACCTCTTGGCAAGATTCCCCCCGTTCCATCAGATCCTGAAGTTTTCGGCTATGAATTGCTCTAGAACCCGAGAGAGAGAATCTGACGCCGGTGAAGTCCTAACACAAAGAGTGAGGGAATCTTGTGCATCCAAGACCCATGCCACACTCTAAAAAAAATGTTATGTGATACCATAGGCTTGGGTGGGATTAATACGCTCCGGAGCTCCTCTCCGGAGAAACCCCAGGTCCGTTGGAGAAAAGGACGGAACTGCCGATCTAGCCACTCTACGTGAGCCGGAAGGGGGTAGCAAAGTGGAACTAATTGCTTGGTTGTGTTAGGTTAGGCCCAAGGAACACCCAAGACAATGTAGGGCCTACCTCTTGGCAACATTCCCCCCGTTCCTTCAGATATGGGAGTTTTGGGCTCTGGGTAGTCCTCGAACCCATTAGAGAGAATCGAACGTCGGTGAAGCCCTAACACAAAGAGTGAGGGGATCTTAGTAATCCAAGGCACATGCCACAATATAACACACATGGTATGGCAAACCCTTGGTTTGGGTAATATTTAGACGCTCCGAAACCCCTCTCTTGAGAAACCCTAGCCCCGTTGGGGAAAAAGATGGCACTGCCGTTCTCGCCCCTCTACGTGAGCCGGAAGGGGTTAGCAAAGTGGAATTAATTGCTCGGTGTGTTATGTTAGGCCCAAGGAACACCCAAGACAATGGTAGGGCCCACCTCTAGGCAAGATTCCCCCGTTCTCCGTCCGATCCAGGAGTTTCGGGCTATATGAGTAGTCCTGGAACCCACGAGAGAGAATCCGACGCCGGTGAAGCCATAACACAGAGAGTGAGGGAATACTGGGAATCCAGGACCCATTCCACACTATAATACACATGGTATGGCATACTCTAGTCTTGGGTGGGATTCAGACGCTCCGGAGCTCCTCTCCGGAGAAACCCTAGGCACGTTGGAAAAAAGGACGGAACTGTCGTTCTGGACCCTCTACGTGAGCCGAAAGGGGTAGCAAGGTGTAACTAATTGCTTGTTGTGGTAGTTTAGGCACAATGAAAAACCAAGACAATGGTAGGGGCCACCTCTTGGAAAGATTCCCCCGTTCCGTCAGATCCGGGAGTTTCGATCCCTGACTAGTCCTGCAACAACTAGAGAGAATCTGACGCCGGTGAAACCCTAACACAAAGAGTGAGGGAATCCTGTGCATACAAGACCCATTACACACTCTAAAAAACATGTTATGTGATACCCAAGGGTTGGGTGGGATTAAGACGCTTCTGAGCTCCTCTCTGGAGAAACCCTAGGCCCGTTGGAGAAAAGGACGGAATTGTCGACCTGACCCCTCTATGTGAGCCGAAAGGGGGTAGCAAAGAGGAACTAATTGCTTGGTTATGTTATGTTAGGCCCAAGTAACACCCAAGAAAATGGTAGGGCCCACCTCTTGGCAAAATTCCCCCCGTTCTGTCAGATCCGGAAGTTTTCGGCTATGAGTAGCCAGCCCTGGAACCTACGAGAGAGAATCTAACACCGGTGAAGCCCCTAACACAAAGAGTGAGGGGATCTTGGGAATCCAAGACCCATGACACACTCTAACAAACATGTTATGTGATACCCTCCGCTTGGGTGAGATTAAGACGCTCTGGAGCTCCTCTCCGAAGAAACCCTAGGCCCGTTGGAGAAAAGGACGGAACTACCGGTCTAGCCCCCTCTCCGTGAGCCAGAAGGGGGTAGCAAAGTGGAACCAATTGTTTGGTTTAGTTAGGTTAGTCCCAAGGAACACCCAAGACAATGTAGGTCCCACCTCTTGGCAAGATTCCCCTTGTATCGTCAGATCCGGGAATTTCGTGCTTTGAGTAGCCCTAGAACCCGCGAGCGAGAATCCGACGCTGGTGAAGCCATAACACAAAGATTGAGGCAATACTGGGCATCGAAGACACACGACACACTATAACACACATGGTATGGAATACCCTAGGCTTGGGTGGGATTCAGACGCTCCGAAGCTCCTCTCTGGAGATACCCTAGGACCGCTAAAGAAAAGGACGAAATTGTCGTTATATACCCTCTACGTGAGACGGAAAGGGGTAGCAAAGTGGAACTAATTGCTTGGTTATGTTAGGTTAGGCCCAAAAACAACCCAACACGATGGTAGGGCCCACATCTTGGAAATATTCCCCCCTTCAAATCAGATCCGGGAGTTTCGGGCTCTTAGTATCCTGGAACCCATTAATTAGAGAGAATCTAACGTGAGTCAATCCCTAACACAAGTAGTGAGGGAATCTTGGTAATCCAAGGCGAATTACACACTATAACACACATGGTATGGAATAAACTTGGTTTGGGTGGGATTCAGACGCTCTGGAACCCCTCTCCGGAGAAACCCTAGGCCCGGTGGAGAAAAGGACGGAACTATCGTTCTGACCCCTCTACGCGAGCCGAAAGAGGGGGTAGTAAGGTGGAACTTATTGCTTGGTTGTGTTAGGTTAGTACCAAGAAACACCCAAGATATGTTAGGTCCCACCAATTGGCAACATCCCCCCCCCCCCCCCGTTCTCCGTCACATCCGGGAGTTTCGGGCTAGGAGTAGTCTTGGAACCCACGAGCTAGAATCCGACGCCGGTGAAGCCATAACACAAAGAGTGAGGGAATATTGGGCATCCAAGACCCATGCCACACTCTAACACACATGTTATGCAATACCCTAGGCTTGGCTGGGATTCATACGCTCCGGAGCTCCTCTCCGGAGTAAGCCTAGGCCCGCTGGTAAAAGGACGAAACTGTCGTTCTGGACCCTCTGCGTGAGCCGGAAGTGGGTAGAAAAAGTGTAACTAATTGCTTGGTTCTGTTGTGTTAGGACCAAGGGAACAACAAATACAATGGTAGGGCCCACCTCTTGGCAAGATCCCCCCGTTCCGTCAGATCCGGGAGTTTCGGTCCCTGAGTAGTCATGCAACAACTAGAGAGAATCTCACGTCGGTGAAGCCCTAACACAAAGAGTGAGGAAATATTGGGCATGCATGACCCATGCATGCAACACTATAACACACATTGTATGGCATACCCTAGGCTTGGGTGGGATTCAGACGCTCTGGAGCTCCTCTCCGGAGAAATCCTAGGCCCGCTGGAAAAAAGGACAAAACTGCCGTTCTGGACCCTCTACGTGAGCCGGAAGGGGGTAGCAAAGTGGAAATAATTGCTTGGTTGTGTTGGTTTAGTACCAAGGAACAACCAAGAAAATTGTAGAGCCCACCTCTTGGCAAGATCCCCCCGTTCCGTCAGATCCGGGAGTTTTGGTCCCTTAGTAGTCATGCAACAACTAGAGAGATCAAATCTCACGCCGGTGAAGCCCTACCACAAAGAGTGAGGGAATATTGTGCATCCAATACCCATTCCACACTCTAACAAACATTTTATGTGATACCCTAGGCTTGGGTGGGATTAATACGCTCTAGAGCTCCTCTCCAGAGATACCCTAGGCCCGTTCGAGGAAAGGACGAAACTGCTGATCTGGCCCCTCTACGTGAGCCGGAAGGGGGTAGCGAAGTGGAACTAATTGCTTGTCTGTGTTAGGTTAGGCCAAAGGAACACCCAATACAATGTAGGTCCCACCTATTGTCAAGATCTCTGAGTAGCCCTGGAACCCGCGAGAGAGAATCCAACGCCGGTGAAGGCATAACACAAAGATTGAGGGAATCTTGGTCGTCGAAGACACATGCCACACTATAATACACATGCATGGTATGGCATACCGTAGGCTTGGGTGGGATTCATACGCTATGAAGCTCCTCTCCGGAGATACCCTAGGCCCGCTAGAGAAAAGGACGGAACTATCGTCCTGACCCCTCTGCGTGAGCCGAAAAGGGGTAGCAAAGTGGAACTAATTGCTTGGTTGCGTTAGTTTAGGCACAAAGACCACCCAAGACAATGATAGGGACGATGTCTTGGAAAGATCCCCCTACATCCGGGAGTTTTGGGCTCTGAGTATATCCTGGAGCCATCAAGAGAGAATCTGACGCCGGTGAAGCCATAACACGGAGACCGAGGCAATATTTGGAATCCAAGACCCATGTAACACTCTAACACACATGGTATTACATAACCTAGGCTTGGGTGGGAATAAGACGCTCTACAGCTCCTCTACGGAGAAAACCTAGGCTCGTTGGAGAAAAAAGGACGGAACTGCTGTTATGGACCCTCTATGTGAGCCGGAATGGGGTAGCAAAGTGGAACTAATTGCTTCGTTGTGTTAGGTTAGGCCCAAGGAACACCCAAGAAAATTGTAGGGGGGCCACCTATTGGAAAGACCCCCCCACTCTCCGTTAGATTCGGGCTATGAGTAGTCCTGGAAACCACAAGAGAGAATCTGTAGTCGGTGAAGCCATAATACAGAGAGTGAGGGAATATTGGGAATCCAAGACCCATGCCACACTCTAACACACATGGTATGGCATACTCTAGTCTTGGGTGGGATTCAGACGCTCCAAAGCTCCTCTCCAGAGAAACCTAGGCCCGTTGGAGAAAAAAGGACGCAATTGTTGTTCTGGACTCTACGTGAGCCGGAAAGGGGTAGCAAAGTGGAACTAATTGCTTGGTTGTGTTAGGTTAGGCCCAAGTAACACCCAATACAATGGTAGGGCCCACATCTTCGCAAGATTCTTCCGTTCTTCATCAGATCCGGGAGTTTCGGGCTATGAGGACTCCTGGAAGCCACGAGATAAAATCCGACGCCGGTGAAGCCATAACACAGAGTGTGAGGGAATACTGGGAATCCAAGACCCACGCCAGACTCTAACACAGATGGTATGGCATACCCTATGGGTTTGTTGGGATTCAGACGCTCCAGAGCTCCTCTTCGGAGAAACCCTAGGCCCGCTGGAGAGAAAAAAGGACGGAACTGTTGTTCTGGACCCCTCTACGTACGTGAGACGGAAGGGGTAGAAAAGTGGAACTAATTGCTCGGTTGCATTAGGTTAGTCACAAGGAACAACCAAGACAGTGGTATGTCCCACCTATTGGAAAGATTCCCTCCGTTCCGTCAGATCTGGGAGTTTCGGGCTGTTTGTAGTCCTAGAACCCACGAGAGAGAATCTGACGCCGGTGAAGCCATAACACAGATAGTGAGGGAATATTGGACATCCAGTACCCATGCCACACTCTAACACACATGGTACGGCATACCCTAGGCTTGGGTGGGATTCATACGCTCCGGAGCTCCTCTCCGGAGAAACCCTAGGCCCGATGGAAAAAAGGACGGAACTGCCGTTATGGAACCTCTACGTGAGCCGAAAGTGGGTAGAAAAGTGGAAATAATTGCTTGGTTGTGTTGGTTTAGTCCCAAGGAACAACCAAGACAATGTTAGGGCCCACCTCTTGGCAAGATCCCCCCGTTCCGTCGGATCCGGAAGTTTCGTTCATGCAACAACTAGAGAGAATCTCACGCCGGTGAAGCCCTAACACAAAGAGTGAGGGAATATTGTGCATCCAAGACCCATTGAACCATCTAACAAACATTTTATGTTATACCCTAGGCTTGGGTGGGATTAAGACGCTTTGGAGCTCCTCTCCGGAGAAACCCTAGCCCCCCTGGAGAAAAGGACGGAACTGACTATCTGGCCCCTCTATGTGAGCCGGAAGGGGGTAGCAAAGTGGAACTAGTTGTTTGGTTCTGTTAACTTAGGCCCAAGGTAACACCCAAGACTATGGTAGGGCCCAACTCTTGGAAATATTCCCCCCCCCCCCCCCCCCCCGTTTCGTCAGATCCGGGAGTTTAGGCCTCTGAGTAGCCTTGGAACCGGCGAGAGAGAATCCGACGCCGGTGAAGCCCTAACACAAAGAGTAAGCGAATCTTGGGAATACAAGACCCATGCCACGCCCTAACAAACATTGTATGTGATACCCTAGGCCCGGGTGGGATTAAGACGCACTTGAGCTCCTCTCCGGAGAAATCCTAGGCCCCTGGAGAAAAAGGACGAAATTGCCGATCTGGCCCCTCTTTACGTGAGTCGGAAGGGGGTAGCAAAGCGGAACTAATTGTTTGGTTATTTTAGGTTATGCCCAAGGAACACCCAAGACTATGGTAGGACCCACCTATTGGAAAGATCCCCCCGTTCCATCAGATCCGGGAGTTTCGGGCTCTGAGTAGCCTTGGAACCGGCAAGAGAGAATCCGACGCCAGTGAAGCCCTAACACAAAGAGTGAGGGAATCTTCGCCATCCAAGACCCATGCCATGCTCCAACAAACATGTTATGTTATACCCTAGGCTTGGGTGGGATTAAGACGCACCGGAGCTCCTCTTTGGAGAAACCCTAGGTCCGTTGGAGAAAAGGACGAAATTGTTGATCTCACTGTTCCAAATATCATCTGATATGCCGATTTATCAACCGATTTATCGCTTATCGGGTAGTGAACGATATGATAAATGAATATCGGTGGAGTTTATGATTCAGGCCATTTTATCGGTCTTACAAGCGGTTTATCAGTCGACATGCCGATAAATCGGTCGATATATCGATTTTCGAACACTAGAACATATGGTAGATGACATTCATCATAGAATTTTTAGAATTATTGAATAAAATATATTTATATATCATAATTTAGAGTTTTTAATGCCAATATGATATATTTTAATATCATATTTTAGTGCTACAATTTGGGATTTACAAGAAAAATGGCCGATAAACAGTCTACCGATAAAATCGATTTATCGGCCGATAAGCCGATATATCTCTTATCATGGGCCGACCGATAAGTTAACGATAAGCGATATCCTGAACATTGGTTGATCTGGACCCTCTAGGTAAGCCAGAAGGGGGTAGAAAAGTGGAAATAATTGCTTTACTGTGTTAGTTTAGGCCCAAGGAACACCCAATACAATGTAGGGCCCACCTCTTGGAAAGATTCCCCCTGTTATGTCAGATCCAGGAGTTTCGGGCTCTGAGTATATATAGCCCTGGAACCCGCGAGAGAGAATCCGACGCCAGTGAAGCCAGAACACAAAAATTGAGGCAATCTTGGTCATCGAAGACACATGCCACACTATAAGACACATGGTATGGCATACCCTAGGATTGTGTGGGATTCAGACGCTCCGAAGCTCCTCTCCGGAGAAACCCTAGGCCCGTTGGAGAAAAAAAGGACGGAACTACTGTTCTGGACCCTCTACGTGAGCCGGAAGGGGGTAGCAAAGTGGAACTAATTGCTCGGTTGTGTTAGGTTAGGCCCAAGGAACAACCAAGACAATGGTAGGGCCCACCTATTGGCAAGATTCCCTCCGTTTCATTAGTTCTGGGTGTTTCGGGCTGTGAGTAGTCCTTGAACCAACGAGAGAGAATCCGATGCATGTGAAGCCATAACACAAAGAGTAGGGGAATATTGGGCATCCAGGACCCATGACACACTCTAACACACATTGTATGGCATACCCTAGGTTTGGGTGGGATTAAGACGCTGTGGAGCTCCTCTCCGGAGAAACCCTAGGCCCGTTAAAAAAAGGACGGAACTGCCATTCTGGACCCTCTACGTGAGCCGGAAGGGGATAGAAAAGTGTAACTAATAGCTTGGTTTTGTTTTGTTAGGACCAAGGAACACCAAAGACAATGGTAGGGCCCACCTCTTGGCAAGATCCCCCTGTCTCCGTCAGATCCAGGAGATTTGGTCCATGAGTAGTCCTACAACAACTAGAGAGAATCTGACGATGGTGAATCCCTAACACTAAGAGTGAGGGAATCTTGGGCTTTCAATACCCATGCCACACACTCTAACAAACATGTTACGTGATACCCTAGGCTTGGGTGGGATTAAGTTGCTTTGGAGCTCCTCTCCAGAGAAACCCTAGGCCCGTTGGAGAAAAGGACGGAACTGCCGACCTGGCAACTCTACGTGAGCCGGAAAGGGGTAGCAAAGTGGAACGTATTGGTTGGCTGTGTTAGGTTAGTCCCAAGGAACACCCAAGACAACGTTGGGTCTGACCTCTTGGCAAGATTCCCCAGTTCCGTCAGATCCAGGAGTTTCGGGCTGTGACTAGCCTTGGAACCCGCGAGAGAATCCAACGTCGGTGAAGCCATAACACAGAGAGTGAGGTAATATTGGGCTTCCAAGACCCATGACACACTCCAACACATATTATATGGCATACCCCAGGTTTGGGTGGGATTCACACGCTCTGGAGCCTCTCTCCGGAGAAACCCTAGGCCCGCTGGAGAAAAGGACGGAACTGTCGTTTTAGACCCTCTACATTAGCCGGAAAGGTGGAAGCAAAGTGGAACTAATTCCTCGGTTGTGTTCGATTAGGCCCAAGGAACACCCAAGACAATGATAGGGCCCACCTATTGGCAACATTCCCCCGTTCCTTCAGAACCGGGAGTTTTGGGTTCTGAGTAGTCCTGGAACCCATTAGAGAGAATCCAACGCCGGTGAGCCCTAACACAAAGAGTGAGGGAATCTTGGGAATCCAAGGCTCATGCCACACTCTAACACACATGGTATGGCAAACCCTTTTTTGCGTGGGATTCAGACGCCCGGAGTTGTTATAGTATTCCCTCAGGATCGTCCGAAGGGGGAGGGGGTTGAGGTGTACATATAGACCCTTCCTGCATATAGCAAGCGATGCGGGTGAAACCGGTCACACCTCGGGTTTGGATCTTGGCTCTCTTCACCTCCTAGCACACTTGTATGGACATCATTTTACTCCATATAGGCTTAGGAAGGATTCTTACTCCGGAGCTCCTTTTCAACGAAACTCTGGCATGTGTTGACCGAAACGTTTTCGTTTACCCCTTGAACTGGCATCGGAATGGGGGTAGACCAATGGATTTATTTCCCCACTTTGTTGGGGCATGTCGTACATACATAGAAAACCAAAATCTAGCACATGTTATGACAAGAATTGGAGCCCCTAGTGTAGTTTTTGTGTTAAAAAGGGTCAAACTGAGACTAAAACAGGATTGAACCCTAAATTCCCCATTTGCTCATCTGCCCAGATCGCTGACTGAAACAAGATCGAACCCCAAATTCCCCACTCTTCCCCACCGAATCCATAGATTGTGCGCGGTTATTCGTTGTCTCCTTCGTTGATGGCTGCCCGCCGCATGTTCCCGGAGGAGATGTTCCGGACTGGGGAACCCGCACTACGGCCTACTCAAGGCCGTTGCGTGCTCGCCCGCTCGCGTGCAATGGATAAGCTCGAGGAGAAGTGGCACGGTCGCGCGCTCGAGGTCACCGTGGGAGGGCGTCGCCCTCCTTTGTCGCGTGAGGAAGTCCTGGCTGCGCTGGTCGCGCAATGCGCAGTCACCCATTGGCAAGTGCAGGTGGATGTTAGCGCGCCGCCGGTGGACTTTTTCATTCGATTACGTTCCGAGGAGGACTGCACCACCGTGTTACATATGTCCCGGCGCATCGTCGCCGGTGGAGCGCCGCTCAGATTTATTCGTTGGTGCCGTGGTAGCGGCGTCGAGCGATCTGAGCTACCGTATCTGACGAAGCTCACCTTCGAGCGGCTCCCGCGGGAGGCATGGGAACCCGTTGCGGTGGAGCAGTTCGTCAACCATCTTGGCGGTGACCTGGTGCAGATGCATGTCCCGGTGGACAGCTGGTTCCTGTCGGTGGAGGCCTGGATGAAGCAGCCGAGCGCAGTCCCGAAGACCTGCATTGTGGAGGTGCCAGAGCCGTACATGTCGGCCACAGTGCGCACCCCAACCTCGATGAGGACATTGGAGCACACTGTCCTCATTCATGTCTCAGAGGTCGTGGACCATGTCCCAGTCGTCTCGGACACTCCACTTTGGGACGACGACGAGGTCGACACCACACGCACGCACCAGTTCCCATTCTTCGGTGGGTGTGTGGATCACAGTGGCCCTCCTCAGGTGAGGGATGGTGGCCACTGTTTCGGTGGGCTCAACAGCAACGGATCTGCGGAAGGAGATTGATCTGCTGACTGAAGAAGATTGAGCTGTTGTTTGAACTGCTATCTGAGGATATCATTTGGCTTATGTTGCAGCTGCTATCTGTTGGGAGTTTGAACTGTGTGTTCTATCATGCATCTCTAGTCAGTTTCAAAATGTTTAACTTATGTTACGACTATCATCTGTTGTAATATGTTATTTTGATCTCTAGTCAGTTTGAAAATGTTTGACTTATGTTGCGACTATTATGTGTTGTAATATGTCAGTTTGATCTCTAGTCAGTTTTGAAAATGTTCGAGTTTGTTGTTAAATTTTAGTTGAATCTAAGGCTCCTAATGTTTGACCAATTAATGTTAATTCATGCCAAAAAAAAACATAGCAGCAATGTATATCATCTATAAATCATGGAAACAAACTCTAGGTATTACATATTGCACAAAATTATATTAATATGTATAACAAACATATTTTTCGCGCACACAAACCAGAACACAAATAAGAACGCTTATTATCAAGCGCTAAAAACACTTAAACAACTACTCCTTTTGTTTCCTTTTGCTCGTGCCCTCGTTGCCGTGGCAGCGGCGTGGAGCTCTCTTTTCGCTCTTGCACAAGGGGCGTATCTTCTCCAGCCATGTTGGACCCAAACTGTTTTTCATGTCTCGGTTCCTTCTGTATAGCTCGTAGCTGACATATCCGTCCACCTCTGCATAGTTGCGGCTTGTTGGATTCATCTTCCATTCCCAATAGTGCAGGTATGATGGGAATCCAGACTTCATCTTCAGGTACCAACTGTCTATGATATTGCTCAAACTCTTGGATCTCTCTAAACTAGACCTAGGGGCCGGCTTATAAAGCATCCGGACCCCCTGGCTTGCCCTCCAAGGCGCACCCTGAATCCTACCCGGACACCGCATACAAAACCCTAACTTTCCTTACCGTAACCCACAATCCGGGTTACCAGGCCTACAAAATTGGGCCTTCTAGAAGTTCCTTTATCCTTAGCCGGGTCTTGCGCAACGTCCTTTGGGCCGAGTTACACCTTGGCGTTGGTCTACCGGGTTATCATCCCTCCATCAGTAGTCCCCAGAATAGCCTGGGCTTCACGGGAACCTCCTTGAAGCGCTTGCTATTCCCTGTAAAAAATACCAGACGTACAAGTCCATAGAGGCCGGGTTAAGGTGCTTTGATAAACAGCTAGGCCTAACTCCAAGGTGGCCATATAGTAACCCGGCTTTCTCTAGGTCCTTCTTTACTTTTTCCGGATCAACGCCCTGATAAAAATGTCAAAGACCCGGCTCACTTTACTCGATAATTGACCCTGATGTTGCGGAGAAGATATACTTCTTATCTCTGTCCAGATATTTCGTCCAGCACTTAAATCGTATCTCACAAAATCCGGATAGATAGCCGTTATCCCGAAATTTCCGGTTCTCGCCCGTTGGACTAGGTTTATCCGCCCGCACCCTTATAAATAAGTTCTTAGGGGTTAACCTAACCCCAACGGCTCATTTCCCCCTTTTCCTTCTTCTCTTCACTTCCGCGCTCGAGCTCGCAGAGCACCGTCACGGAGACCTCACGCGCGTCGCCGGAGCCAATCCGCCGCCGGCTACGCTCCGCCACGATTCGCCCCGCGCCGCCGCCAAGATCCGCCGCCGCGCCCTCAACCTGCCCGCCGGGAATCGCAAAGGGGCACCAAGACTGCGCCATTTGCCGTCGCCGCGTGCTGCTCCAATCTCCTCCAGTAAGTTCCTTGTATCCATTAATTCAACCCCGCAATTTTTCGATTTACTCTAGATTAGATCTAGGTCAACCCGCGGGCCACTTTTCTTGTCGCGCCGGATTAGGTCGCTTAGATGCTTGCTAATTCCTCCAATAGCTTGATTGATGGTCACATACCACTCTCCTATCATCACTAATCATCAATTTCTCCGTAGAATCGTCCGCAACTTTTTCAATCTAGATCCATTTCGCCAAAATTTTCCGCGCCTGGCATTGACACCCAGAAAATCCTCTTCTTCCTATTCTTTTGCTTGCAGTAGATACATGGGAAATCATCCGTCTTCCTCAAACACTTTTCAATACGTAAGTACCCCATAGTTTTCATAATGATGCTTGATACCCGGATAACTTGTAACCTTGCTTTGTGGAGTGATATCCGGATAATTCTTAACTTCCGTATTTTCTTGATATCGCTCGCAAATATTCGGATAGCTCATGTTTTCCGAGTCTTACTTCTTGTACCTTTTTGCCTTGCGTTTTGCAGGTTGATCCCATGGCTCCCAAGAAGCAGGGGAAGCAGCAGGCCAAGGCCACCAACTCCATATCCGCCAACTGGGCACTATCTACGGTCACGAAGGCCAAGCTAGAAGAGCTGGCCGAGTTAGGGGTTCTCCCTTCTCAAAAAGATATCCATTGGAGGGTACCGGGTGACGAAACCCGGCCCACGCCTGCCAACGACGAGGTAATCTGCTTCGTCGAACACGTGACCCGGGGGTTCCGTCCTCCGGGTCACCCTTTCTTTCGTGAAGTTCTGAGCCATTATGGCCTCCGGGTATTCGACATAGGGCCTAACTCTATGTTGAATATAACCCATTTCATCGTTCTGTCCGAGTCATACTTGTGCACTCCGCCAAGTTTGGCTCTCTTTATTGAACTGTTTCAGTGCAAGCCGTGCCGCGAAAGCGGTGACGGAGCACTTCTTGCTTGCGGTTGGGTCTCTATCCAGCGCCGCAAGAATTCTCCAATGCCACCTCTCACTCTTAACTCCCAGGTCAAACACTGGCAACTCTCATACTTTTACTGCCGAGACACCTCCCCACCCGGCGAAAAGAAACTGCCGGGTTACTCGGAGGGCCTCCTTGATATCTCCGAGACTTTCAATGCTTTCGCCCCTGACTCGGACAGGGAGGCAATCCAGCCTTTGCTAGCTAGAATAGCCGTCCTCTCAGCCCAAGGTCTTCTTGGGCTCAATCTAGTGAAAACCTGGGTTGATTTCCGGATCCAACCCAATTCCATCCGCACCAAATTAATGTGTGAGTACTCCGGGCACACCACGGACGCACTCCGATATTCCACGAAGAGCTTTGCAGCCGGCGATACCAACAAAACCATCAAGGGTTTCTTGACGGAAAAGTTGGAAGTGATAAAGAACATCGCCGGGTTACCTCCGTTTACTCAGGAAAATCCGGCCCCAGCGGTAAGACCCGATATTTGTAAACTTATCTCCACACTTTGACCTGATACTGCTTCTAGTTCTCACTTTCATCTCTCTGTCTCAGGCTGAGGACGCTTTCTGGAAAGTTGAAACCTCCCCCTCTTCCGGAGACTCGGAAGAAGAAGACGAGCCGGTTGACAATGACGAAGGTATTTATCCGAGTCTTCTGTCAACTTTACTTCCATCCTTTTCCTCACTCATTTAACTTTTTCCATCGATACATACTCGGTTCACAGGGCTGGAGGACGAAGATGAGAAGGACGAGGATGACCCGGAGGCTACCGAGTCCGACCAAGAATTAACAGTCGGAGCCAAAAGGAAGGCCAGAGGGGTAGTGTCCAAGGTTCCTTTCTCCTCTATGTCCTCAAAACCCTACTCCTTTGATAACATGCGCCAACTTAACCATCAATTATCGAACTCATCATACTTGAAGGATTCTCTCCCGGCCAAGCGCAGGGTGACTCGGAGTTCTCCGGGCGACGATCCCCTCAATCCGGGCATCTCCATCCCTCCAATCCACCGGGCCAGTACTCCTCCGCCTCGTCCTTCCAGTTCTCCTCAGCGCCACCCTTCTCCCAATCATCCTCTGGCCGGGCAGTTCCGGGTCCCACTATCAGTTCCTGTAACAGTTTCATCTGCTTCCAGCAGCGAGCTTCCACCAGATTACGATGTGAATGCCGGGTAAGTCTTCACTACACGATACCTTTACATACCTGATAATTTTTAACCACCATTGCTAACTGCTTCTCTCTTTTTTTCCTTTAGCGCCCAAGTCACAATTAGTGACCCGGAGAACATGGAAACAGATAACCGGGGGACGGAGGGGCCGACTGATGATGTAGACGCCGCGACTGGCGGTGAGGCTGAAGACGGCCAGGGACAAGGCCCTTGGAATGACCCGGCTCAGCAGGAAGCCGGATCTCCGAAGTCGTCCGAAGACGTGGACGAGGAGATTGAGATCCTGGAGACGAGGATGGGTTCCCCAAACCCGGATACCCAGATAGTCCGGGTCTCAACTCCCAAGTCGGGAAAAGTTCATCCGTCCAGTGAACAAGCTGCCGGCTCTTCTGGCGTCAGGCCCGAAGACATGACGTTCTCCCAAATGCTTAGTGCCCTTCACACCTTGAGGGCCGATGAAAAGAATATCCTGGAAGCTTTGATAGCAAAACATGAGGTAAATCCGAATAACATTGCTTGTACCCTTATCTAGTCCCCAAGTTCCTAGTGAATTTCTTGATAATTTGCTTGGAACTTCGTAGTGCATCCGGCTAATCTTTCCTTGTATCCCTACTCAGGCTTCGTGGCCCAATCTGAGAAGAAATTGGCAAAGGCCACCAAGCTTATTGAAAAGGAGGTGGCTCTGCGTGAGGTAGCTGAGGCTGAGGCTAGGAGGAGCGGGAAGATCGCCAGGAAATATAGAAAAAGGGCTCATGCCGCAGAAGATAAGCTAACAACGGTTTCTGTCCAGATTGCCGATACATATCGTGCAATAACTGGTACGATTCCTTACTTTGATAACCAAGACTCGGATGCTTATTTTTGATAGATAGTCGGATTTCCTTACACCTTGCTTTTCTTGCTTTCTTCAGGCCCGAATGAGGCTATCCCGGATGAAGATGATATTGCCAAGTTGAAGAC
Organism: Alopecurus myosuroides; assembly: GCA_028641055.1. Classification (NCBI taxonomy): domain Eukaryota; kingdom Viridiplantae; phylum Streptophyta; class Magnoliopsida; order Poales; family Poaceae; genus Alopecurus; species Alopecurus myosuroides. The sequence continues at coordinate 205,566,218 of CM054061.1, read as the reverse complement.
CATCAAGAATATTATCCGGCAGCTCTGTGCCGGAACTAGCTGGATCCTTGACGAACTGCGATTGCCGGGTGTTGGGCCAGGTAACATGAAGACACTGCTGGATGCCTGTTCCACTATCCCCGAGTGGATTTGGCATTGGAAGCGATCATCCTGCCGGGTTGGAGTAACCCGGGGGCTTGCACTGGCTAAAGCTTATTTTCCTAAGCTAGAGCCGGCCAAGCTTATGGGCGGGTTTCCGGAATTCAACCACGACGGGTCTAAGTTCTTACCGAAGAATTTCAAGGCCATCCAGAAGGAAGTTCGTCACCCGGCCAGTGTGATTGCTGATAGTTTGGATGTCAACTCTATTCTCCCTGCATACGATGCTGATGACAAGGTGATTAAGGCGGATCGTCCCAAGCCATATGATATGCTTGCCCGATGGAAGGAGGAAGCTGCCAAGTTTAGGGAGGAAGCCGCAAAAAAGAAGGCTGAAGCCGATTCTGCGCCTGCTACCTCCACACCAGTCATCCCTCCTCCTGCGCGAGCCGGCATTGCTGCTGATCCGGGTGCTGCTGCTACCAAGAGTGATGGCAAGGGCAAGGAGAAGATGGACGCCGCAGCCCAGAATGCCGAGTGATATCTGCTATCTGATGCCGTTTCGTATGCGTCAGTCGGCCAATGGGCCGTTTTAAACAATCCTTTTTTGACGGTGTGCCTATGCACCTTTGATACTAGTACCGAAATTTGTAATGCACTTTAAGTTCTTGATACACCTTGTGCCTCTTCTGGCCTTTTGGATGATTTTAAATTTATCCACTTTTGAGCCCATTTGTTCTTGATATCCGACTTTCTTTGTGGTTCCTTTTGTGAGACTCGGTTTCCGAGTTTCATGGGTTTTTGACAAGCGGACTTTTCTCTAAGTCCCCAAGTCCCCAAGACTCGGATGTTTGGGTCTTTTGAGTTTAGTAACTAAGCAACTTGTTTCTGTTTCGAAATCCCCAGTCCCCAAGACCCGAAATCCGAGTCTGGGATGTGTGGTCTTTCCAAAAGAACAAATTGTTTTCTACTAAGCCCAAAACCTAGGGCCGTTTCACATAGGTATTGAAGTTATGCTTAATAGACGTTGAGTTTCCGGCTATTAGCCTTGTACTCTGCATAACTTGTGGTTTAGATGACCCTTTTGACTATCTTGTACTATAAGCCGGCTTTCGCGTGGATATCATGTTGTTACATCTATACGAAAACAGGGTCAGGCAAGTCCCATTGGGCTTCATAGCTGATTGTAATCGTAAGCGAGCAAATCATGCCACTTTAGTGCGAGTCACATCGAGCTTAAGTAAGAAAAGTCAAGAAAATTTGGCTCCTTTGTCCGGTTATAAGATTGCAGCCGTACTCGTTTGCGAGTAATCGGCCCTTATAACTCATAGGCATCAAGGCCGGGTCTTTGGGTTTGTAACTGTGCTATTCAAGCAATCAGCCCCCAAGACCTAGATATATGCAACATACTAAGAGTGAAGAACGTAAGAATAACCGCCTCTTTATTTGATATGTGAAAGTTAGGCCAGCAAGCCGCCTCATTAAAAACCCATCCAGTCCCCAAGGGTACCCTAGATAGGAAAAGAGTGCGTCTGAAACCTGCTGCCTGTTACATCGTGCAATTCCACTTGCCAATATAGTCTATACTAAGTATAGTAGGGACGTAGCTGAGCTACATTCCATGGTCTGTCTCTTTCTTGCATAGATGAAGTGGTATGAGCGGTGTCGTTAATTGTAGCCGACTCTTCCCTTGCGTCTATCAAGTAATATGATCCGTTGTGCAGATTCCGGCTTATGATAAACGGTCCTCCCCACGGTGGTGATAACTTGTGTTTTCCTTCGTTTGACTGTACCAGGCGCAGAACCAGGTCTCCTTCCTGGAAGACCCGGGTTTTCACACGCCGGCTATGATACCTCCGTAAATCTTGCTGATATATGGCTGATCTTTCCAGGGCTTGTTCCCTTTGTTCTTCTAACATATCTACGGCGTCCTGCCGGGTCTTCTCGTTCTCTACCTCTACGTAAGCTGATACTCGAGGTGAATCGTGAATAATATCACTCGGCAACACCGCCTCCGCGCCATAAACCATGAAGAACGGTGTCATCTGAGTAGATCTGTTAGGTGTAGTGTTGATACCCCAAACCACGGAGGGTAGTTCCTCAACCCATGCACCAGCAGCTCTGATGCACGGGACTCGCAGTCGTGGCTTTAATCCACGAAGCAACTCCTGGTTTGCCCTCTCCACTTGTCCATTGGCCTGTGGATGAGCCACTGATGCTATGTCAAGCCGGATTCCATTGTTGCCACAGAACTTCTCCATCTCACCGAGGGACATGTTGGTTCCATTGTCAGTGATTATGCTGTGGGGATACCCGAACCGATAAATGATTCTTTTCAAGAACTTGACTGCTGTAACTGCTTCACAATTGGTAACTGGCATAACCTCAACCCACTTGGTAAACTTGTCAATAGCCACCAAAAGATGTGTCTTCTTGCAAGGTGACATGTGGAAGGGGCCAACCATGTCCATACCCCAAACAGCGAACGGCCAAGTTAACGGAATAGTCCGTAATTCCATAGCCGGCACATGGGTTTGGCGAGCGTACCTTTGGCATCCGTCGCACCTTGCCACTAATCGCTCTGCATCTGCTAGAGCCGTGAGCCATAAGAATCCATGTCGATAAGCTTTGGCCACGAGGGATCTTGTGGATGCATGATGCCCACAATCACCTTCATGGATTTCCTTGAGAATCTGTCGGCCGTCTTCTGGTGCTACGCAACGTAAAAAGACTCCCGCTGCATTTTTCTTGTATAACTCCCCATTGATAATAGAATATCCCTTTGCTCGCCTCAAAATTTGCCTTGCTAACACCTCCTGCTCTGGTAACTCGCCCCGTGATAGGTAGGCCAAGAACGGTTCTGTCCACTCGGGAACGGAGCGCACAGTAGCCACAAGTTCCAAATCCGGGTCTTGATTTGCCAGTTCTTCCTCAGACTCGGTTTTAACTGATGGTCGCCATAATTCATCTAGGAAAACATTAGGTGGAACCGGCTCTCTGCGAGAGCCGAGTCTTGCGAGTGCATCTGCTGCCTCGTTCTTTCTTCTGTCTATGTGCTCCACCTCATACCCGGAAAAATACCCGGCAACCCTATCAACCTCTCTGCGGTATGCTGACATAGTTGCGCCCTTTCTATCCCAAGTTCCTGATACCTGTTGTACTACAAGATCCGAATCTCCAAAGCATCGTATCCTATTTATGTTCATCTCCTTGGCTACCTTTAATCCATGCAGTAGGGCCTCATACTCGGCCACGTTGTTAGAACAATCAAAGTGAATCTGTAGCACGTAACTCAACTTGTCTCCTTTGGGTGATGTTAGCACTACTCCAGCTCCTGATCCCTCGTATTGCTTGGATCCATCGAAGTGCATGATCCAAGACTCGGAGTTTGGAGCCATGGTGGGTATGCCTGTGTGTGTCCAATCGTTAACGAAATCGACCAGAGCCTGAGATTTGATTGCTGATCTGGGCTCGTAGTTGATGTGATAATCCCCCATCTCTATCGCCCACTTGGCTATTCTTCCTGTTGCATCCGAGTTTCTGATGATATCCGACATTGGTATCGAACTAACCACTGATAGACGTTCAGTTTCCGGCTGGCCATAAAGACCCCGAAAACCAGCTTTTGCCACTGCGGGTAGCGCTGCTTTGCCTCTGATAATACCTCGCTAACGTAATAAACCGGTCTCTGGACCGGGTAACCTTTCCCCTCCTCTTTACGTTCCACAAAAACTACTGCACTAACGGCTCGGGGGCCAGCTGCTACGTATAGCAACATAGGCTCTTTAGGACCCGGGACCGCTAGGACTGGTGCTTCAGATAACTGCTTCTTTAGTGCCTCGAACGCCTCATCCGCCTCTTGATCCCACACGAATTTATCGGACTTCTTCAAGAGCCGGTACAAGGGTATTGCTTTTTCTCCGAGTCTGGATATAAATCGGCTCAGGGCTGCTACGCAGCCCGTGAGCTTTTGAACATGCTTCAAATTTTCTGGCTTTTTCAGACTCTGGATAGCTTTGATTTTATCCGGGTTTGCCTCAATTCCTCTCTCGGAAACGATAAAGCCGAGTAATTTCCCAGCTGGAACTCCAAATACGCACTTTGTCGGGTTAAGCTTCATTTGATACCTCCTCAAGTTCTTGAACATTTCTTTTAGATCATCGATAAATGTCTCCGCCTTCCTGGTTTTGATAACCACATCATCCACGTAAGCGTGGACATTGCGTCCAATTTGGTCCTCGAAGCACTTCTGAATACACCGTTGATAAGTTGCGCCAGCGTTCTTCAATCCAAATGTCATGGTTTTGTTACAAAAGGCCCCAAAAGGGGTTATAAATGATGTTTTCTCCCAATCCTCTCTCTTGAGCTTGATATGATGATACCCGGAATATGCATCCAGAAAGCATAATAGGTCACTTCCAGCCACTGCGTCTATGATCTGATCTATCCTTGGTAACGCGGACGGATCCTTTGGGCAATGCTTGTTGAGACTCGTGTAATCGATGCACATCCTCCACTCATTGGTTTTTTTCATTACGAGAACCGGATTTGCTAACCAGTCCGGGTGAAATACTTCCATGATAAAGTCGGCTGTTAGCAGCCGAGCAATTTCTTCTCCTATTGCCTTCCTTCTTTCCTCGTTCATCTTCCTCAAGCCCTGCTTCACGGGCCTGGACTTGGGGTCTACGTGCAAACTGTGCTCTGCCAATTCTGTAGGGATACCCGGCATGTCGCTAGGTGTCCATGCGAACACATCTGCATTTGAACGAATAAACTCCACAAGTGCCTTCTCCTGCTCGCTGTCCAAGTTAGACCCTATAGCGAACTGCTTAGAGGGATGACCTTCAACAAAAGCTGTCATCTTGGTGTCCTGTGCTGCCTTGAACTTTGCTCTCTCATCTTCAGTATTCGGCCTTTGTAATGCCGTTCTGTCATCCGGGTCTACTTGAGACCGGTAATACTTGAGTTCCTCTTTTCTGCAAGCTTGCTCAGCCATTACTGAATCTCCTTCATCGCACTCAGCCGCTATATCCCGGCTTCCATGTATGGTGATGGTCTGCTTAGGACCCGGGATTTTTAGCTGTAGATACACATAACATGGCCTAGCCATGAATTTAGCATAAGCCGGCCTTCCGAACAGCGTGTGTTAAGGACTACGCAACTTGACCACCTCAAAAGTGAGCCACTCAACTCGATAATTGTCCTTTGATTCCCCAAAAGCTACCTCCAATGCGATTTTTCCCTCGGGGCACGCTGAGTGACCCGGCACTATCCCATGAAAAATTGTTGAGCTTTTCTGTAGCTGAGATTCCTTGAGACCCATGCGTAAAAAGGTTTCCCAATACAGGATATTGATGCTGCTTCCACCGTCCATCAGGACCTTTTTCAGCTCATAACCATTGACCTGCGGTGCGACTACCAATGCTAAGACTCCTGGGTGTTCTATCCTTTCCGGGTGATCTCTTCTGCTCCATGTTACATCATGTTCTGACCATCTCAGGTATCCCGGAACAGTCGAGCAAACCGAGTTTACCGCTTGTTTCAGTATCTTTTTGTCCCTGTTAGAAGTACCTGTAGTATGCACATGATATTGTCCTTTTGAACCAGAAGCACGTACCGTGCCGATAAAGACGCTGATCTGGCCGATTGTCACGATAGATCCGGATTCAAGGTGATCTGACTCTGGCCCCCAGCCGAAATCGTCCACCATCTTCTCTCCTTCGCGGTTGGTGTAGATCTCGCCGATGACAAGATTCTCCATGTTCTTCCGAGCTTCTCCCGTGATGTAAACACCTTTGGACGCAGGCCCCACGGTGGGTGCCAACTGTCGTGGGATAATCACGGCAGACGTTGCCGGGGGTAACTTATCTTGGGGCAAGACGACACAGGCGTTTGGGAGAGGGTTTAGCTCAGAGGAAAACATGATGATACTCGATCTGGTAGCCGGCAAGCAAGTCGCCGAGTCTCCGATCTCGATATATTAATCTCAACTCTCGTGTTACACTGGATGCTCGATATCTAGCGATATTGCTCAAACTCTTGGATCTCTCTAAACTAGACCTAGGGGCCGGCTTATAAAGCATCCGGACCCCCTGGATTGCCCTCCAAGGCGCACCCTGAATCCTACCCGGACACCGCATACAAAACCCTAACTTTCCTTACCGTAACCCACAATCCAGGTTACCAGGCCTACAAAATTGGGCCTTCTAGAAGTTCCTTTATCCTTAGCCGGGTCTTGCGCAACGTCCTTTGGGCCGAGTTACACCTTGGCGTTGGTCTACCGGGTTATCATCCCTCCATCAACCTGCACCAGTGGTACACGAGGACGTGGTTGTGCATGGCGATTTGCACGACGGCGACAGCATGGGGTTTGTAAGCATGGCTACTTGTTTACTCAAGGTCGAAGCCCAAGAACTTGTCCTTTTCAGGCTGAAGCCATTGCTCGAAATTGTCCAGGGCAATCTCCAAGGCACGTTCCTCGTTGGTGTAAATCACCTCCAGCATGTTGCCACCATGGACAGGGAGGCTGATAACCTCCGTGGTTGGCCGGCAATCGTCCATGGCAAGTCTCCTCCGTGGGCTTGGAATAAGAGTCGGGGAAGATGAAGCCTGGATTCGATGGGTTCGACGGGTTTGGAAGAAGAGTCGGGGAAGATGATGAACGGAAGGAGCGCAAATGGAAACTTCAAATGGCAACCGCCTAAATATCGAAGGTGTATGTGGAACAAAGGTGTGTGAACCCAAGCGAGTAGACGAACGAACGGGAAACTGATGGCAACTGAAAACGAGGCAGAGTGCATATACACGTTCGTCACCGTGGGTGGCCGTTTTACCTCCCTCGCAAATGACCATTGTGTTCGCAGGAAGAGAGAAATTCGTTGGCTCGGTTTGTCTGAATTTGTTCGACTGATAGGTGCCCATGACTCGTTGTGGCCCCGTTTGACAGTGAGTAAATGTCACATCACTTTGTGTTTGACAAAGTCAACCCATGGGAGAGCCATGAAGAGACATGCATGCGCACACCTCAGCAGGCCCGACGGCCCTCGAAATGGTAGTCAGTATAAATGCCCCTCCTGCTTGCATCACCTCCCTCCCCCACCATTCTGGCACCAAATTTAGCGGAAAAAAAACCACTTTATTCCGGCCCCAATGCCTCCCTCCTTCTCCCCCAACCTTGAGGCGGTTCCACGAGGAATGGATGACGTCGTCACATCATCTTCTCCCGGCGTGGCCCACCATGTCGGTTGGACCTCATGTCGGATCCGATGCAGGGGAATAACGTCGGCGTGACATCTGCTGTTGTCGCTGTAGGTGCGGCCGGCCATGGCGGTATGCTGTCATCGCCTCCTCCGGCGGTGGAAGCGCCGGGACTCCCTCTCTTGTCCGATCTAGGGGACTCCATGGGGGAGGTACCGACGTTTGAGGAGGTCGTCTCCGACGAGGAGTCCGAGGTGCTTCCCTAAACATATATATCTAGACCTAGTTTAGTATTGAATATCCAATGGTTTGTAGAAACATGCAAGCAAGTTAGATCTGGAGACGGGGATTCTACATATGCAACTGCGAACCCAGCGCCCCCTATTACCCAGCGGTCGGAACAATGTAGTTAAAGTTTATTTCATAGAAAAAAATACACATTAAGCCTTGTAACTGACTATTTTCCCGGGATTGAATCTATTCCCGTGTCCACTAATGATTTTAGGTCCCAGATTCTAGAGCTTGTAGAGTAGAGAGATTGGCATATGCAAGTTAGGAATTAGCTATACATGATTTTGATGGCATTTTGTCTATCTGCAAGTTCTATTGTCCCATTCCAATGTGGGCATAAATTCTAGGCTTGTTATTACATATTAAGTCCATTAACTAACTGCATATATGTGGTACCATTTATGTTCTGCTTAAATTTTTGTATGCTATTTAAGCAAAGATTGATATCATTAGTTTATCAATGGCATGGTTATTTGATTTAAACTAGTGTTAGTATGTGCATTTTAAAAATGACCTAAAATTAGAGTGTGGTGCTAACTTTTGTTTCATTTCTAATTTGAAGCATTCTGATGACGGCGTATCATCTGACAAGTAGCCCCGCGATGCTATGAGCAGACATGTTCTTAGGAAGCTGCAGAATGGGCAGATTAGGTACCGTCGTCGCGCCGGCATGCTGTTCTTCCCCTTCTGCTGCAGGAACATTGACATGAGCATCGTCAGCATGATCCAGCATGCCAGCGGCATTGGACGTGGCTCGGAAAACCGCGTGCCCGCTGTTAGGGCCAAGCACGCTGCCTACGGTGTGTTCCTAAAGAAGTTGCTCGCGCGCAATATCCGCTTAGGGCTCGCGCATCCTCATCTGAACCCCGGTCAACAGGACATGAATCCTTGGAGGAGCCAGTAATGCTATCGCCTGTGCCGAATGCTGCAATGGTGTCGTGATGAACTTAATTTGAATAGTTGTGCTACTAGCTAATGTTCTGGTTTGGACAAGTAGTATATGTAAGAACTTTATTAGTATTGTGGAAGAATTCCTCGTGTGTGTAAGAATTTAAGTACTATATATGTAGTACTTATGTACTATGTTGCTTCAGCCGATCATGTTTTTAGGATGCCTAAATATGGTATAACTTAGTAATAAGTGGATGTGTCACGTCCATTTAGTACTCGATCTTGCCCAATAAGTCAATCCTTGTCGAAAACTCGTTGATCTGATGGATCAATGGTTTTTAATTCTTCATTTAATTAGTAGAAAATAAAGAAATAATGGTAAGAATGTAACCTTTTTTGTATTAGCAAAGATTTACATTTGAAAAACCTTCAATTTATGGGACAGCATGCCACAATTGGCAGCTATAGCCCTTTGTACCTAATTAACACATAGACCCTCAATTTTAAAAATTCACATCCAAACCTAACATCTGCGCGCCTAAATTACGACCGCTAACAGTCGCGCGCGCACTAAAAGACGAAACAGTCTCACACGGGTCCCACTCGTCAACGTCACAGGCGCGCGCGCTAAATCTTCACCGAAACAGCATCACACGGGGTCCTACTCGTCAGCGTCACAGGCCGCCGCGCTCCCTCGCCCACTCTCGGCTACTCCCCCACTGAAAGGGATCACTCTGCCCCCCTCCAAAAAAACCAGTGCCTCTACTTTGCCCACTGGGCGGCGGCTATCACGGCGGTGCCCTCCCTAGCTTCCCCATCCTCACCGACGTCCTCAACCAATGAATGGTAAGTGCTGGTTTGTCGCACCCTGATTTCTAGGGGATACTCACCGTACGAACTGGATAGCAGATGCTTGGATTATGGGGCATAACTGCTCCCACGTCCCAGCTTCCTGGTAGGCCTGCGCTTATGCGCGACAACACAAGCCCTGCTATTCCATCGTCGATGTAAACTATCCACTAGAGATCAAAGGCACTTCCGTCGACGTACTTCAAACCATACACACATGGTACGTCAACGGCGTTTAACAAGTGATATCACAACAGATCTCTACGACACAAAAGATTGAAATAACTTGCAAATGGCTCTCATTAGAGCAGAGATAGCAAATACAATCATTCAGAGGGCACATGCCCCAACAATACATCATTACAATACAGCGGAAGCATTCAACATGTCTGAGTACAGACAAGAACCAAATAGGCCTAAGATGCCGGAAACAAACAGACGGAGCCCATCCACGAAGTCTCGGATCCTGCCCGGGTCCGCTATCTACCCGTCAGCAGTCTCGTCGTCATACTCCACGTAGTAGCCACCATGTAGATCTTCGGAAACATAGGTCTGCGGAAACCACAGCCCCAAAGGGGTCAGTACATAAACGTACTGGCAAGCAAGACTCACAGTTCACCAAAGTGTAACCCGTCAACACCAAGCACAGATGCCTTAGGTTCAACGGAAGAGATGGGATATAAACAATGCTGTAACTGGCTGCGCTAACCAACTACAGAGATTCTATCATATCCAACTATCAGAGAGGGGATAAGATCGAGGGTTGTGACCAACTGAAAGATAACTGCAAACAAACCCCATCCTGGATCTCGCCCCTTATCCAAAGAAGCAATCCGAGGATAACTCACACAGTTGTAATAGTGATGGTTCAAATTATTGTGTCAATGAGCCTATTACTAGTCAAGTTATTAATCATGGGGTGTAACATGTTTGATCATTAGGTTTCAGTTGTCCTGAGTACTTGTTAGCCAGTACTTTCACCAAGTAATCCATAACCGCGGAAAACACGGCTTCTCGAGAAGATTATCCCTGCAGGGTTGCACCAATTTGGCCGTACACTCATGAATAACCCGCCAGATGGAAAGGCCCTTCCACCAAGCGGGGTACTCAACACAACCAACCATTCTTCGCATCAAGCCCAAAGAACCTTGGGCGCACGGCTAATCGAGCCCAGAAGAAAATGGACCCTCATAGCACTCTAAGAACGTGTCCCCCTATATGCCGACTACAAAAGTTCCACCCTGCGCTGGGCTCGCAAAAACATGCATGCGGCAAATGGAAAACACGAACTAAATGAGGCGATTTGGACGAGATGCGAATCAGGTCAAGTTGAGGGGGGCGCCCATACTCGCTTCCCAAATGCGGGTAGTGCGCTCATCATGGATCAGTAGACAAGACCCTTTTCCTATTAGGGTCGACACTAGCAGGCTCCAAAACCACTCATGGGCCTCCTGCCGGTGCCTTATCATCAAATTTATTATTAATAGTAACATTAGCATGATTGATTGATTAAACATCGAGCCCCCACAACGTAATAAAGATATAATAACTGAAAGTAACGGGTAACAGACTCGAGCAAAACAACCTAAGCATGCTAGTAAGACACTGGCTCAAACAATGGGTTGTAGGAAGGGAGATGAGGCAATATCAGGCTTAAGGGATTCATGTGATAGGTTCGTAACAGAACAACTACTACTAAGGCTAGCAGAAAAGAACAACGGAAAGTATCGGTAACCAATGTTGAAAGGAACACAGTGGTTCATGTGAGTGATAACTTGCCTGCAAACCCAGTAGCCTGGTACTGAGCTAACTCCTTAGAAGGGTGTCGTAAGTATCGTCGGTCTCAACGTCGTCGTATATCCGAGAAGAAGCAAACAACCATTGCAGAAAGATAAACAATCAATATCATGGCATAAGTGCACAAACATGGGATGATGCATGTCATGTTGATAGTTGCATCAGAATAAACTACTTGACAAGATAACACAATTTAATTGGATCCATATGCAATGTGAATTGCATATGGATGCAAATGGTTTAGGTTGAAGCAATGATCTACATTTGATTAACAAGTGTAAGTGGTTAAACATGATGCTTGCATGATGATGATGACAAGATAACAACAAAAATAACAGTATTAATTGCAATTGTAATGAGGGTTAACAGGGTAAGGAAACAATTATTAAGTTTTGGAAATTATTGGTTACTTAATGATGTTAAACAATTAGTTGTTGTTTTCATCAAGTTAAAGTGGGCAAAACAAATTACAAAGTTGATATTTGAAAAGGTTAGCAAATTTTAGTTGGATTACATGTTTCACATTTTGAAATTGGACTTTGGATTATTTAATTATGAATTAAACAATATTAAACAATTTTTAATTGCATTAAACAAGAATTAAATGGTTTAGGCAATTTTAAGTATTCAAAACAGAAAACAAAAATTATATTTGAATAGGGTATGCAAAATGGTATGGAAAACATATTTTATTTGCATTATTTGGAATTAGTATGAATTAGTTAGTGATTTTAGCAAATTGCAATTGATTTATTTGAATTCCAAATTAGATTGCATTTTGGAATTTCAAAACAGAAAACAAATGATGTAGTTAGATAGAGTATTAAATTTGGGGCAGAAAACATATTTTGTTTGTATTAATTGGAGTTGGGATTAAAAAGTTATGTTTGATGTGAAAACAGGGACTTATTTGTGATTTTCAGGGACCTTTGTGTGGAAGGAAAAGGTTGCGGAAAAGTCCCTAGCCTTTTTCTACTCGCTGCGGATACGCCCCACGACGCTGACCGTGGGGGCCCAGCGCCACGCGGCGCACACGTGGCTCGGGTGTAAGCCACGCGGCCACCGCGGTCAATGACCAGCGGGGCCCGCCCCTGCACTCGCGAATAAAAGGAAAAAGGCCTTGGCGGCCGTGGGGATCGAACCCACGATCGATCTGCTCCCGCGCGGCGCTCGCTGCCGCTACGCTACTCGCATGATTTGGTTGGAACGTGAGGCTGAATAAAGAAAAGGTGTGGTGGGGCGCTGTTTCTGAAATAACTGAAAACGAACAGATGCTGCATCTGCTAGCGACAGAGGAAGATGGCGCGGCCGGCGGCCATGGCTGCTCGCAGCGATGGCGTGCGGTGGCCGGCCGTGCGGGGTCGTTGCGGGCAGGTGTGCGTGCGGAGGCGGACAGCAAGGAAGGGGAGAAGGAGGCGAGCTCACCTGCTACTGGTCGATGTCGTCGACGCTACTGACGGACAGAGCGAGAGGCGATCCTCTCCGGCGATGGCGCGGTCGCCACCGTGGGTCCCTGCAAGCGGCGAGGGCCTGGGGAGCTCCGGGGGAACCCCCCGGTTCCATTCCCGGCGGCGGCAACTCGCGGCACCCAACGTTTCCCCGCCGCCGTGGTGCTTCTCCTCCGGCCATGGCGTGCTTGGGGGGTTCAGGCAGGTTTTCAGAGTACAGAAAGAAGCGAGGGGAAAAGAATCGGCGGCGATGGAGGGTAGAGGAGAGGGGTAGCTAGGGTTCGGGAGTGGTTAGGTTAGATATAGGGTGGCTAGCTCGTACGGCAAGCCATCGAGCGAGGGAGAGGCGATCGGGTGGTGTTCCTCTGTTCGTACAGAGGTGACGTCATCCAGAGGAGAACGACAGCGACGTGAGAGAAGGGGTACTGGGCTGGGGGGTCAGTAGATCGGGGTGGGCTGGAAGATGGGCTGGGTTTTTCTCCCCCCCATGAACCGTTTGCTTCTTTTTATTAACTTGCTTTCTGTTTTTTTTTTTTTTGCAGCAAGACTAATTGGAAGAAAAAGGTAATTTTGGAGTTAGCAAAATTGTTAGAAAAATTAGGGTGAGATGTTTGGGTCAACAGTAAACAAAGCCAAGTTGTGTTTTACAAATATTTCAAATACTTTGCTGTTTACAACAATGGTTTAAATTTTGAGTTAATTTGGGTATTTGAAAGAAATATGGAAAACAAAGGTTTAAGCATTTGGAACTCTACTGATTTAATACAAACAATTGATTTGGATTGTTGTACAATTTGCATAAAGTCAATTTGGTTATTGTTTGATGCTTTGATTCGAATTTGAATGCAATTTGGGAATTTATTTATTTGAAACAAAAGCACCATTTATTAGTTGATCATTATGGGATGATTGGAAAACAATTAAGGTTTTGATTTGGAAACAACTATTTGGATGTTGGTTTGGAATTTCAAATGGAAAATAAATTGAATTTGAAAAGGGTTTGATTACTGGATGCATTTTTATAGAAATAAAACAATAGTTTGGGATCACACTTTAATGGAAACAAATAATTGTTTTATTTTGAAATATCTTTTTAGAAATTGTAACATCACAAGGATGAAACAAAAGGTTTGAATTTTGGTTTGGAATTCAAATAGAAAACAAAGGAAAACAAATGAAAACAGTGGAAAACAAATGGAAAACAAACAAAACAAATGCAATCAACATGATGCCATGATGCAGAACATAAAATAACAGATAGCAAACATTCTAAAGGCTATTTTTCAGACTTGGGATGTTACAAAACGCCCCCCCTTGAAGGAATCGCGCCCCGAGATTCCTACTGAGAAAAGAAAAGGTCCGGAAACTTCTTGGGAAGATCCACTTGAGCTGTGACACGTGAAACACATCGTGCACAGTGGATAGACGTCAGGGAATTTGCAAACCACCGGAACATTTTCAAGTAAAGGGGAGAGATTTTGCACCAAGGGTGTATAGTTGGATAGAATTTGATTCATTTGGAGAATAGACTATCTGTAATAAAGGTGGAACAGAGTTATTGACATCAATGCAACACCAGGAATAATCATCAATGTCAGAATCATCAATATGAGAGTAACGAGGAATATGTGGCCTCCCATTAGTCCCATTAGAATTGGATTTTCTGTGACTGAACTTGGAAGTCAACATTTGAGATTCCGGAGAGTGAACGGTGATTTGATTGCTTAGTGGAACCAGAAATAGGTTGTGTGTTGTGGAAAAGATTGTTGACACAAAGGAATGTGATGCTCCGGTATGAAATAACACTTTTAGCTGGAATAGAGTTTAGCAGATGAACGAAGCAACACCGGGAAAACGAGGCCAAAACTCCTGAGGTACTATGGAAAACCCATCCGGGCTTCTAGAGGATCAATATCTACTGCTTAAGGAATAGAGGATCTGTTTCCGGGGCTTACACGCCTCCGTTCTCAATCATGAGTAGACAACATGATAAATCATGTCACAACCACCTCCATTCCTATGGTCTAGTAGATATAACCATCCTAGAGAAACCAGAATTCGTGAAATCCTAACTTGAAAGTTTAGATGAGAAGGGGAAAATCAACGTTGCACTTCCTTACCAGAAAAGGGAGGGAGGGTGGGGAAAGAAGAAAAAAGAACAGAATTCCTACTCTCACGTTTCATTTTTCCTATATAGCTACAAAATAGTTTCTAGACTCAACTGCGACCAGTAAAAAGGGATCCTACAGGCAGACAAGCTCTGATACCATTTGTCGCACCCTGATTTCTAGGGGATACTCACCGTACGAACTGGATAGCAGATGCTTGGATTATGGGGCATAACTGCTCCCACGTCCCAGCTTCCTGGTAGGCCTGCGCTTATGCGCGACAACACAAGCCCTGCTATTCCATCGTCGATGTAAACTATCCACTAGAGATCAAAGGCACTTCCGTCGACGTACTTCAAACCATACACACATGGTACGTCAACGGCGTTTAACAAGTGATATCACAACAGATCTCTACGACACAAAAGATTGAAATAACTTGCAAATGGCTCTCATTAGAGCAGAGATAGCAAATACAATCATTCAGAGGGCACATGCCCCAACAATACATCATTACAATACAGCGGAAGCATTCAACATGTCTGAGTACAGACAAGAACCAAATAGGCCTAAGAGGCCGGAAACAAACAGACGGAGCCCATCCACGAAGTCTCGGATCCTGCCCGGGTCCGCTATCTACCCGTCAGCAGTCTCGTCGTCATACTCCACGTAGTAGCCACCATGTAGATCTTCGGAAACATAGGTCTGCGGAAACCACAGCCCCAAAGGGGTCAGTACATAAACGTACTGGCAAGCAAGACTCACAGTTCACCAAAGTGTAACCCGTCAACACCAAGCACAGATGCCTTAGGTTCAACGGAAGAGATGGGATATAAACAATGCTGTAACTGGCTGCGCTAACCAACTACAGAGATTCTATCATATCCAACTATCAGAGAGGGGATAAGATCGAGGGTTGTGACCAACTGAAAGATAACTGCAAACAAACCCCATCCTGGATCTCGCCCCTTATCCAAAGAAGCAATCCGAGGATAACTCACACAGTTGTAATAGTGATGGTTCAAATTATTGTGTCAATGAGCCTATTACTAGTCAAGTTATTAATCATGGGGTGTAACATGTTTGATCATTAGGTTTCAGTTGTCCTGAGTACTTGTTAGCCAGTACTTTCACCAAGTAATCCATAACCGCGGAAAACACGGCTTCTCGAGAAGATTATCCCTGCAGGGTTGCACCAATTTGGCCGTACACTCATGAATAACCCGCCAGATGGAAAGGCCCTTCCACCAAGCGGGGTACTCAACACAACCAACCATTCTTCGCATCAAGCCCAAAGAACCTTGGGCGCACGGCTAATCGAGCCCAGAAGAAAATGGACCCTCATAGCACTCTAAGAACGTGTCCCCCTATATGCCGACTACAAAAGTTCCACCCTGCGCTGGGCTCGCAAAAACATGCATGCGGCAAATGGAAAACACGAACTAAATGAGGCGATTTGGACGAGATGCGAATCAGGTCAAGTTGAGGGGGGCGCCCATACTCGCTTCCCAAATGCGGGTAGTGCGCTCATCATGGATCAGTAGACAAGACCCTTTTCCTATTAGGGTCGACACTAGCAGGCTCCAAAACCACTCATGGGCCTCCTGCCGGTGCCTTATCATCAAATTTATTATTAATAGTAACATTAGCATGATTGATTGATTAAACATCGAGCCCCCACAACGTAATAAAGATATAATAACTGAAAGTAACGGGTAACAGACTCGAGCAAAACAACCTAAGCATGCTAGTAAGACACTGGCTCAAACAATGGGTTGTAGGAAGGGAGATGAGGCAATATCAGGCTTAAGGGATTCATGTGATAGGTTCGTAACAGAACAACTACTACTAAGGCTAGCAGAAAAGAACAACGGAAAGTATCGGTAACCAATGTTGAAAGGAACACAGTGGTTCATGTGAGTGATAACTTGCCTGCAAACCCAGTAGCCTGGTACTGAGCTAACTCCTTAGAAGGGTGTCGTAAGTATCGTCGGTCTCAACGTCGTCGTATATCCGAGAAGAAGCAAACAACCATTGCAGAAAGATAAACAATCAATATCATGGCATAAGTGCACAAACATGGGATGATGCATGTCATGTTGATAGTTGCATCAGAATAAACTACTTGACAAGATAACACAATTTAATTGGATCCATATGCAATGTGAATTGCATATGGATGCAAATGGTTTAGGTTGAAGCAATGATCTACATTTGATTAACAAGTGTAAGTGGTTAAACATGATGCTTGCATGATGATGATGACAAGATAACAACAAAAATAACAGTATTAATTGCAATTGTAATGAGGGTTAACAGGGTAAGGAAACAATTATTAAGTTTTGGAAATTATTGGTTACTTAATGATGTTAAACAATTAGTTGTTGTTTTCATCAAGTTAAAGTGGGCAAAACAAATTACAAAGTTGATATTTGAAAAGGTTAGCAAATTTTAGTTGGATTACATGTTTCACATTTTGAAATTGGACTTTGGATTATTTAATTATGAATTAAACAATATTAAACAATTTTTAATTGCATTAAACAAGAATTAAATGGTTTAGGCAATTTTAAGTATTCAAAACAGAAAACAAAATTATATTTGAATAGGGTATGCAAAATGGTATGGAAAACATATTTTATTTGCATTATTTGGAATTAGTATGAATTAGTTAGTGATTTTAGCAAATTGCAATTGATTTATTTGAATTCCAAATTAGATTGCATTTTGGAATTTCAAAACAGAAAACAAATGATGTAGTTAGATAGAGTATTAAATTTGGGGCAGCAAACATATTTTGTTTGTATTAATTGGAGTTGGGATTAAAAAGTTATGTTTGATGTGAAAACAGGGACTTATTTGTGATTTTCAGGGACCTTTGTGTGGAAGGAAAAGGTTGCGGAAAAGTCCCTAGCCTTTTTCTACTCGCTGCGGATACGCCCCACGACGCTGACCGTGGGGGCCCAGCGCCACGCGGCGCACACGTGGCTCGGGTGTAAGCCACGCGGCCACCGCGGTCAATGACCAGCGGGGCCCGCCCCTGCACTCGCGAATAAAAGGAAAAAGGCCTTGGCGGCCGTGGGGATCGAACCCACGATCGATCTGCTCCCGCGCGGCGCTCGCTGCCGCTACGCTACTCGCATGATTTGGTTGGAACGTGAGGCTGAATAAAGAAAAGGTGTGGTGGGGCGCTGTTTCTGAAATAACTGAAAACGAACAGATGCTGCATCTGCTAGCGACAGAGGAAGATGGCGCGGCCGGCGGCCATGGCTGCTCGCAGCGATGGCGTGCGGTGGCCGGCCGTGCGGGGTCGTTGCGGGCAGGTGTGCGTGCGGAGGCGGACAGCAAGGAAGGGGAGAAGGAGGCGAGCTCACCTGCTACTGGTCGATGTCGTCGACGCTACTGACGGACAGAGCGAGAGGCGATCCTCTCCGGCGACGGCGCGGTCGCCACCGTGGGTCCCTGCAAGCGGCGAGGGCCTGGGGAGCTCCGGGGGAACCCCCCGGTTCCATTCCCGGCGGCGGCAACTCGCGGCACCCAACGTTTCCCCGCCGCCGTGGTGCTTCTCCTCCGGCCATGGCGTGCTTGGGGGGTTCAGGCAGGTTTTCAGAGTACAGAAAGAAGCGAGGGGAAAAGAATCGGCGGCGATGGAGGGTAGAGGAGAGGGGTAGCTAGGGTTCGGGAGTGGTTAGGTTAGATATAGGGTGGTTAGCTCGTACGGCAAGCCATCGAGCGAGGGAGAGGCGATCGGGTGGTGTTCCTCTGTTCGTACAGAGGTGACGTCATCCAGAGGAGAACGACAGCGACGTGAGAGAAGGGGTACTGGGCTGGGGGGTCAGTAGATCGGGGTGGGCTGGAAGATGGGCTGGGTTTTTCTCCCCCCATGAACCGTTTGCTTCTTTTTATTAACTTGCTTTCTGTTTTTTTTTTTTTTTGCAGCAAGACTAATTGGAAGAAAAAGGTAATTTTGGAGTTAGCAAAATTGTTAGAAAAATTAGGGTGAGATGTTTGGGTCAACAGTAAACAAAGCCAAGTTGTGTTTTACAAATATTTCAAATACTTTGCTGTTTACAACAATGGTTTAAATTTTGAGTTAATTTGGGTATTTGAAAGAAATATGGAAAACAAAGGTTTAAGCATTTGGAACTCTACTGATTTAATACAAACAATTGATTTGGATTGTTGTACAATTTGCATAAAGTCAATTTGGTTATTGTTTGATGCTTTGATTCGAATTTGAATGCAATTTGGGAATTTATTTATTTGAAACAAAAGCACCATTTATTAGTTGATCATTATGGGATGATTGGAAAACAATTAAGGTTTTGATTTGGAAACAACTATTTGGATGTTGGTTTGGAATTTCAAATGGAAAATAAATTGAATTTGAAAAGGGTTTGATTACTGGATGCATTTTTATAGAAATAAAACAATAGTTTGGGATCACACTTTAATGGAAACAAATAATTGTTTTATTTTGAAATATCTTTTTAGAAATTGTAACATCACAAGGATGAAACAAAAGGTTTGAATTTTGGTTTGGAATTCAAATAGAAAACAAAGGAAAACAAATGAAAACAGTGGAAAACAAATGGAAAACAAACAAAACAAATGCAATCAACATGATGCCATGATGCAGAACATAAAATAACAGATAGCAAACATTCTAAAGGCTATTTTTCAGACTTGGGATGTTACATGGTTGCCTCCCTTCTCTTCCTCAGCCAAATGATTTGATCTAGGTTAGATGGCGGCGGATCTATGTTAGATGTCGGCGGATGTAGGTTAGATGCCGGCAGCCACCGTCGTTGACGTGTTTTAGGTCACCACCAGCCATGGATTTAGCTCATGCTACCATCACAGGTATCTCGAAGATCGCTTCCCCCACCCAGATGGAGATCCACCTGAACAAGGACTTGGAGCTCGCAAAGCCCCATGTTCTTCAGATCCCCAAGGTAAATACTAGCATATAAATTAGTATCTCCTTTCGCCTTCGTAGCTACTTGTTTGATTTTTCTTCTTTTCATATTTGGTTGTACCACTCTAGTCGAGGCTGTAGCTTCTGCACCATGTATCCTTATCCTTATGAAACTCGTAACTGGATGGAGATTCGTAACAGTAAAATTCCAACTCGGGAGGTAAATGTTCTACGATCTCATTAATTTTGTTTTGTGCTTATTAGTATGAGGCTACTTTTCTTGTTTTCCATTGCTAAACATCTGTGCTTGATACATGTGCCAATGATTAAAGTGTGCGCTCGATCTTGATGAGATCATCGAGCATTTACCTAGTGTTGTGTACAGCCACATTGATTCTGCATCTTCCTTGGTAAAATGTTCAATGATCTCATTAATTTTGTTTTGTGCTTATTAGTATGAAGCTACTTTTCTTATTTTCCATTGCTAAACATCCGTGTTTGATACATGTGCCAATGATTAAACTGTGCACTCGATCTTGATGAGATCATCGAGCATTTTACCTAGTGTTGTGTACAACCACGTTGGTTCTGCATCTTCCTCGGTAAAATGTTCGATGATCCCATTAATTTTGTTTTGTGATTATTAGTATGAGGCTACTTTTCTTGTTTTCCATTGCTAAACATCTGTGTTTTATAAGTGTGCCAATGATTAAACTGTGCACTCGATCTTGTTGAGATCATCGAGCATTTTACCTAGTGTTATGTACAACCACATTGGTTCTGCATCTTTCTTGGTAAAATGTTCTACGATTTCATTAATTTTGTTGAGCATTTTACCTAGTGTTATGTACAACCACATTGGTTCTGCATCTTCCTTGGTAAAATGTTCCACGATCTCATTAATTTTGTTTTGTTCTTATTAGTATGAGGCTACTTTTCTTGCTGTTCATTGCTAAACATTTGTGCTTTATACGTGTGCCACTGATTAAACTGTCTCTGCCAATGATTAATATGCAGCAATGTGTCTAGCAGTTTGGCTACTATAGCAAATAGCATGCAGAACAAGTTCAATTGTGCCTCATTTTACTATAGTAGGTAAATCTGTCGGAATTATTGCGTGTCATTTGTATGTACCATGGTTGGCAATGAGGCTCACTATTACACTTTTATTTGTTTTGTTGCATGTGCCGATGATTATACTGTGTTGATGGTTAGCCTTGTAGTTGATGATGTGCTAAACATGTATGATGCCTTTTTTTGTAGGGTTTACGAACCTGTGGTTGTGGCTTCAGAATGGATGGATCAATGGGAGAAGTGTTGTGGAACAATTGCATGTGTGTTTTGAGAGCATTGAGGACGCTGAACAGTGACGTGAAACCTGTGGATGTGCCTTTGAAATGGATTGGTTACTAGGAAAAGTGACGTGGAACCAGTGGATGTGCCTTCGGAATGGGTGGATCAGTAGGAAAAAGTGACGTGAACCGTATCGATGAGAAACTATTTAGTTTAGGATGTGCACCTGTTTAGATGCTGAGGTGCACCTGTTGTGATGTGAACCCTATCGGTGACATAAAACTATTTAGTTAATGATGTGAGCCTGTTGTGATGATAGCGGGTAACCTTTGTGATGCTGGTGTGAACTGGTGTTAATTCTAGTTATTATAAATCACTTTGTTGTGATGATGGCAGGTAACCTTTGTGATGCTGGTGTGAACTGGTGAACTGACAGCTGGGCCCGTGCTAAAAAACGTTAGGAACAACCGCGAGAGAGCGCGGTCGTTGCCGGTCAAAGTAGTCAAACATTGCAGGATGTGTGGGTCCGATGAAAATTCGCAACGTTCTACGTGATCAAGCCAGTTTCGTCGAAGGCAATTGGGATCTTAGTGGGCTACTGGGAAGGAGACGAAAATCCGCAACGTAAAAGTAGCAAAAAGTCGGGGAAAACCATTATAGGACGGACCAAACAAATACGTCGAGAGCAAACTCCACTTTTTAGCCATTCGCGACAGAAACGCTCGACGTTATCAAAACGTGCTGCTCAAAACGTTCCGGATCGCGCGGAATTCGGTAGTGCTTCGAGACGCCCAGCTGAAAAAGCCGGAAGATACGACACTCCTCACAGGCGTGAGAGATCTCGTACTCCTCCTAGGAACAAAGAAAGGCCAAGGAGTAGAACTCTACCTTATTCCAAATGACACGATAACGGACGAAACTGGGATAATCCCGGAAGAGCGCACTCACACAACAATGGCCCAGAAAGGAGAAAATCCCCTTCTGTCCATTCAGCCGGCAGATATTCCGCTCACGCCGATAAAGCGAAAAGAGATTATCTATACTTTGGACCTAAGTGCTTCACTGGCAGGATCCGAAGAATAACTCTACATTCTGGCTTCGCCAAAGTTGGTCCAACTTACCAAAAGTATACCAGCAGTACAAACCTGGATACGTGGCTTTCAGACTACTATACTAAGTCCAGATCAACAAAGGGACAAATCTAGAGGCGGTGAAATTCCTTCCCTAATGTTGCTGGATGGAGCTAGAGATTGGATCAACGGGCTTCCGTCAAGAACCGTGGATAGATGGGATGATACAGATAGAGTATTCACTTAGCATTTTCGGGGTACATACAAACGCCCTAAGAGCATCAACCAGCTAAACCGTTGCGTCCAGTTTGAAGACGAGTCGTATGTTGACTTTATTTCAAGATGGACAGCAAAGAAAAACAGCTCTTCTGGAGTAAGTGATGTACAAGCAATGCATGTTTTCATCTATGGCTTAAAACCCGGTCTAGTAACGTTCATGGTTGGTTCAAAGGAGCACAAAGATCTCGGATCTATGCTCACCACCGCCAATGAGCATGCAACGGTCGAAGATGACATCAGAGCGAGAGGTGGAAATATTGATGCTTTGGCTCAGGACAAAAAGACGCCTTGTTCTGAGAAAAAAGCTACTCCAGAAGCGCAGCCAAAGACCAAAGAAGTCAACTAACCCTTTGGAAAGGATAATGGAGGCAAATGGAAGGGAAGAAACACATAACTTATCTCCTACTCAAAGGAAGAGCGGGAAAATATTAAGTCGGAAAACTGTGTCCACGATTCGCAATTTGGCAAACCTACACATACCAACGTGCAATGCCGGCTTAATAAGCACATGATAGGCACTACAGGATCCAGGAACAAAGGAAAGAATTCCAAGAGGAAGTTCTCCAAGTAAAAGCCAGAAGCTGAAATGGAAGAAAGTGAATCGGACACTGATGAAAAAATCCAGGAACAACAGCGGAAAGGCGAGCCAAAATTCCCGAGAGTCGACGGAGAGTGTAACCTAACTTTCCCGGTAACTCCCTCAGCAAAACAGGCGAAAAGAACACTTCGAGAAATCAACGCGGTTGTGCCACCAACACCCAAATTCTTGAAGTATTCAAATACGCAATCACCTGGGATCAGGCTGATCATCCCGAAAACATCCCAGAACCCGGCACACAAGATTTAATCGTAAGCCCCATTGTTCAAAACACTAGGCTAGAAAGAGTGATGATGGACGGAGGATCTAGTATCAAAAAATATGTACATACATACACTGAAGCATCTGCGCATCTCCGAGACCCAGCTCAATCACAGCAACATACGTTTCCACGGTATTGTTCCTGGCAGACAAGCACATTCCCTAGGAGAAATTTCCCTATAAGTAACCTTCGGAGACAGAGAAGACTTCCGCCAGGAAAAGATCTCATTCGAGGTGGTGCCGTTCGAAAGTGTATACCACGCAATACTCGGACGTCCAACTTTCGCCAAATTTATGGGAATATCATGTTATATCTATAACAAGCTGAAGATGCCAGGGCCAAAAGGAGGAGTAATCACCATATCGGAAGACTTCAAATTGGCAAACAAGCTGGAAAAGGAAACGCCCTTTGCACCGAATAAGTGATAGCAAAGGAGGAATTGAAAGATCTGGAAAAGGAAGTATCACCGACAGAAATGCCGACATGAAAAGAAAGCCGGAAGCCGGCGATAGCTTCAAAGAATCAGAGAATAAAAGACAGGTTATTCTAGATCCCAAAGATCCGACAAAGTTTGTCGTAGTGGGAACTGGGATGACGGACAAATAGGAAAGCGAGCTCATCAAGTTCCTCCGTGAGAACTGAGATATTTTTTCCTGGTGTCCAGCGGACATGCTGGGTGTACCCAGGGAACTTGCTGAGCATCAATTGAAGGTGATTCCAGGATCAAAACCCGTCAAGCAAGGTCTCCGTCGATTTGACGGAAGAAGACGGAAGGCTATTGGCAAAGAAATTATCCGGCTTCTACCGGCTGGTTTTATCCGGGAAGTAATACATACTGATTGGTCTGCGAACCCAATATTAGTCCCGAAGAAGGATAGTACTATTCTTAGGATGTGTATAGATTACACGGGATTGAACGAATTGTGTCCGAATGATAGGTTCGCGTTACCGCGGATCGATCAAATAATAGACGCCACTGCTGTCTCTGAGTTTTTATTCTTTTTGGATGCTTATTCCGGGTACCATCAAATACGCATGAAAGAAGAAGATCAAATCAAAACCTCTTTCGTAACACCCTATGGAACATACTATTACATAACCATGCCTTTTGGCTTGAAGAACGCAGGTGCAACATACCAGCGTTGCATGCAACGTTGTTTGCATAGTCAGATTGGCAAAAGCGTGCACGGTTACATGGACGATATTGCTGCCTTTTCCAAGGAAAAGGATACACTCCTTGAAGATCTTCGAGAAACTTTCAAAAATTTGCACGCATATAAAATAAAGTTGAATCCACTAAAGTGCGTATTCGGGGTTCCCTCGGGAAAACTTCTGGGTTTTATCGTTTCTTATAGAGGAATAGAAATAAACCCGGAAAAGATCAAGGCAATCTAGAATATCACAAGGCCTATATGCTTAAAATATGTCCAAAGATTCACGGGTTCTGCAGCCGCAGTCAGCAGGTTTATAAGCCGGCTAGGAGACAAAGCTCTGCAGTTATACCAATTGTTAAAGAAATCCGACAAAATTGAATGTACATAAGAAGCGGACAAAGCATTAACCCAGCTAAAGGAAACCTTGATGAAAGCTCCAATTTTTGCATCCCCATAAGACGAAGAACCCATGTTATTGTATCTTACAGCAACAAACAGGGTTATTAGCGCAGTGATAATTGTGGAAAGACGAAAATATGAACAAAGCATACCAGATCAGTACCCGGTGTATTATATCAGCGAAGTATTGTCCGAGTCAAAACAAAGGTATCCACATTATCAAAAGCTGGCATATGGCGTGTTTTTGCATCTATAAAAATCCGCCATTATTTCACAGGACATTCCATAAAAGTGGTAAGAAAAGAACCACTAGGGGACATCATCAACTTTGCGGACACAACAGGCCGAGTAGCAAAATGGGGCATTGAGCTAGCTGCATTCGACATTAAGTACCAACCGCATACGGCAATTAAATCCCAAGTGTTGGCAGATTTTGTCGCTGATTGGACAGAAGCAATGGAAAACACACCAATGCCGGAGTCAGAATATTGGATCATGCATTTTGACGGATCCAAAATGAAGGAAGACGCTGGAGCTGGTGTAGTGCTTAAATCTTCAAAAGGTGACGTTATTGAGTATGTATTACAAATTAAGAAACAGTAAAATGCATCAAGCTACGTCCATCCTCAGCGTTTTCTGTTCGTCAGCCGTTCGATTTGTTTATGGATGCCCCAGATGTATTCGTCAACCCGAAGTAGAGTCACGACATCTAAAGATAACATCCTTGCACATGTTGGGGCGCTTCTCAGGGCTATTGAATTTTTGGCCGTCAGATTGAGCTTCCAAACGAATCACCACCGTTAATCACTAGCGAACCCTGGTTGGCCGGACAGTTTTTACCCGCCCAGACGCACACTGTTTCGCTATCGGTGGCCCAAGTTCTTCTCGAACCCACATGCCAGCGGCCTGGGTGGATCCATCCTCACGTAGCTGTGTAAGAACGACCTCGCGGCGCGGTGGTAGTGCCTGTAACTCAGTTGACCAATCAGACCCAGCTTCGCCATTTCAAGCCCAGACCACACCGACGAGAGGGCGGCCGTACGCGCGTGGCGGACCGGGAACCGCCGCCGGGTACGGGAGCTACATCCGGTGGCCTGCTCTGCCCCTGCCTTCCCTTTTACTATGCTCCTCTACTGTCAGGACCCAGGAGGCCTGAATCAGGTCGCGATTGAGGAGGAAGAAGGAGGAGCCCGATGGCTCAGATCTACAGTAGCTAGTCCTAAGATACAGGAAAAAACAGAGGAAAGAAAATAGGGTTTCTATTGCTTGATCCTCCCGACCACCCCACCTACCCTTTATATCGAAAGGCAGGCTCAAGCATTAGTTTAGGATTACAATAATTAAGCTTAGAAGCAACTAACAGCAATGATAACCAAATGGCTACGCACTAAGTTGAGAGCCGTTGGATGAAGAATGAGTGGCATCCAGACAAGCGTGGCGTTGCGACTGGTAACTGACGGAAATGGCTTGGTTCAGTAGCAGGCTAGGGCCCTGACAGTGCCCCCTCCTTGAGACAAGACCTCAGGGCTTGAAGTTCTTGAAAGTGGCTTGGATGAAGGCAGCGTCCTCCCAGGTGGCTTCTTCCGGTGTCATGCCTTCCCAATGGATTAACCATTGTGGTACCGCAACGTCGTACTCACCTGCAGAGCGAGGGACTTGGCGTCGTTGCAGAATTGACAAAGGAGCAGTTTTTACCTTGCCGTCAGTTGTAAGCATCGGAAGTGTCGGGTTTGGAACCGCATTCTTGCCCAAATGCTTCTTCAATTGATTGACGTGAAAGACGTCATGTAGCTGCGTGCCTGGAGGTAGCTGAAGCTGGTATGCTACACGCCCCACTCGTTTGAGAACCTTGAAAGGGCCGTACCACTTGGATGTCAGCTTGAGTGAATTTCGTAGACCCATGGCCGTTTCCCGGTACGGTTGCATCTTTAGGTATACTAGATCACCTTCTGTGAATTCTCTGTCAGTACGGTGTTGATCCGTGAATTTCTTCATGCGTTGCTGTGCTTGTTGTAGGTTCTGTTGGAGGGTCTTGATCATGTGGTCCTTCTCGGCGAGAGTTATTTGTGCTTCCGCGGAGATATCGCAAGGAATGATCAGCTCCTGAATCATGGGTGGAGAGTACTCATATAATGCCTCAAAAGGTGACATTTTGATGGTTGTGTGGTACGAACAGTTGTACCACATTTCAGCAGCTGGTAACCAATGGCACCACTTCTTGGGTTCTTGAAAAGCCATGCAACAGAGGTACTGTTCGACACACTGATTTACGCGCTCTGTTTGGCCATCAGACTCGGGATGATAAGCTGAGCTGAAACTTAAAGGAAACCTGGAGAGCTCCGAAGATTTCCTTCCATAAGTTGCTTGTGAAGATACGGTCACTGTCACTGACGATGACTGCTGGAGGTCCATGAAGCTTGATGATGTTATCCATGATGAGATCTGCCACTACTTTGGTTGTGTATGGGTGGGACAGGGCCAGGAAATGACCATATTTGGTGAGACGATCGACGACCACAAGAATGACATCCTTCCCTTTTGATTTTGGTAAGCCCTCGATGAAATCCATGCTTATTTCAGACAACTTCATTTTCGGAACAGACAAGGGGCTGAGTAGGCCTGGGTATGGCACTTTCTCTGTCTTGGAGATCTGACAGACTGGGCATTCCGCGATTTGTTGTGCAATGTAGGCTTTGATCACCTTCTGTGAATTCTCTGTCAGTACGGTGTTGATCCGCGAATTTCTTCATGCGTTGCTGTGCTTGTTGTAGGTTCTGTTGGAGGGTCTTGATCATGTGGTCCTTCTCGGCGAGAGTTACTTGTGCTTCCGCGGAGATATCGCAAGGAATGATCAGCTCCTGAATCATGGGTGGAGAGTACTCATATAATGCCTCAAAAGGTGACATTTTGATGGTTGTGTGGTACGAACAGTTGTACCACATTTCAGCAGCTGGTAACCAATGGCACCACTTCTTGGGTTCTTGAAAAGCCATGCAACGGAGGTACTGTTCGACACACTGATTTACGCGCTCTGTTTGGCCATCAGACTCGGGATGATAAGCTGAGCTGAAACTTAAAGGAAACCTGGAGAGCTCCGAAGATTTCCTTCCATAAGTTGCTTGTGAAGATACGGTCACTGTCACTGACGATGACTGCTGGAGGTCCATGAAGCTTGATGATGTTATCCATGATGAGATCTGCCACTACTTTGGTTGTGTATGGGTGGGACAGGGCCAGGAAATGAGCATATTTGGTGAGACGATCGACGACCACAAGAATGACATCCTTCCCTTTTGATTTTGGTAAGCCCTCGATGAAATCCATGCTTATTTCAGACCACTTCATTTTCGGAACAGACAAGGGGCTGAGTAGGCCTGGGTATGGCACTTTCTCTGTCTTGGAGATCTGACAGACTGGGCATTCCGCGATTTGTTGTGCAATGTAGGCTTTGAAGTTGGGCCAGTAGAAGAGCTTTTTGAGCCGATGATAAGTAACTATGTTTCCTGAGTGTCCCCCAAAGATTGACGAGTGGAATGAGTTGAATAGCTTGGATCTCATGTCTGTGGTAGAACCCACATAGATTCTGCCTTTGTATCTTATAATGCCAGACTGCAAGGAAAAATTGGGGTGGCTGGTGTTGTTGATTGCTAGTTCCTGCAAGAGTTTGATGCAGTGATCATCCTCAGCATAAGATAGGTGTATATCCTCTGCCCAAGTAGGAATGGCCTGTGATAATGCCCTGCAAGTATCAGGTTCATTATCCTGAAATTGCCTCGAGAGAGCATCTGCAACACTATTCTCGGCTCCTTTCTTATACTCTATTCTGTAATCAAATTCCAACAGTTTTAACATGAGTTTATGTTGTATCCCTTCGAGTAGACGTTGACTGCCCAGATATTTGAGGCTCTGCTGGTCTGTTCTGATGATCACTGTGATGTTTAAGAAGTAGTGACGCCATTTTTTGAGTGCTTGGAAGATAGCCAGGGCTTCCTTTTCATAGATCGAAGAGGAGCTGTTCTTGGGACCCAAACTTTGGCTGTAGAATGCCAATGGTCTGTCATGTTGCATGAGCACTGCTCCAATCCCACTTGCACATGCATGAGTTTCCAACACAAATGGTGAGGAGAAATCTGGTAGGCCCAAGAGGGGAGGGCTGGTCATTGCTGATTTAAGTTGCTGGAAGGCTTCCTCTTGCGCTGTACCCCATGTGAAGGAGTCCTTCTTGAGAGCATTGTGAAGTGGTTGGAAAATTGTGGCATAGTTCTTTATGAATCTGCGGTAGTACCCGGTGAGACCAAGGAAACCTCGTAGTTTCCTGATGTTAGTTGGTGCCTTCCAAGTTGTAATAGCTTTTAATTTGGATGGGTCTGTTGCTACGCCTTGGCCCGAGATGATGTGTCCCAGGTATTCCACTCTAGGTTGGCCAAAGGTACATTTACTCATTTTTGCTTTGAGCTGGTGGTTCTGTAATACTTGGAGGACAAGCTTCAGGTGTTGTTCGTGGTCTTGCAGTGACTTGCTGTAAACGAGGATGTCGTCGAAGAATACCAACACAAATTTGCGCAGGAATTTGCTAAAAATTGAGTTCATGAGTTCCTGAAAGGTGGCTGGTGCATTGCTCAAGCCAAAAGGCATGACTTGGTATTCATAGTGTCCCATGTGAGTGGAGAAGGCCGTCTTGGGAATGTCAGTTTCTTTCATTCTAATTTGGTGGTACCCTGAGTGGAGATCCAGCTTAGAGAAGACTGTGGCACCAAAGAGTTCATCCGATAGGTCTTCGATGACTGGTATTGGGAATTTGTTTTTGATAGTCAGGTCATTGAGCCCTCTATAATCGATGCATAGTCGCCAAGAGAGGTCCTTTTTCCTAACAAGGATAGCTGGTGATGAGTATGGGCTGCAGCTGGGACGAATCTCCTCATTCTTAAGCATCTGTTTGATTAATTGCTCCACAATTGTCATTTGGTTGTGGGACATTCGATAAGGCCTAATGTTGGGTGGCTTTGCACCAGGCAAGAGTGAAATAGAGTGGTCAGCTGCTCTGTGAGGTGGAAGACCTGCTGGTGGCTGGAAAATGTCTTGAAATTCCATCAAGAGTGACTCTAGTGTTGGGTGGATTTGGGTGTCCTTGGTGTGTGGATTATCACTGGCCTCAGGTGGACCCAACAGTACATAACCAGAGGCCCCTTGCTCGAGGAGTTTGGCACATTCCTCACTTGAAATGAGTAGGTCTGTTGTTGGCAGGAGGTGGTCACTGAATATAACCGTGCCACTCTGATGCTTAACTGAAAGTGTTCTTTTCTCGAAATCAAAGGTGACTGGATTATACTGCTTAAACCAGTTAACTCCCAGGATAATGTCAGATCCATTCAGTTTGAGAATTCTGAAATTGGAAGTAAAAGTATGGCCATTTATCTTGAATGGGCAATCAAGAGCTACAGCTTCCGAGATCAATTCGCTGCCCCCTGCTACTTTCACTCTGCGAGCTTTGACTGGAGACATTGGGATGTTGTTCTTGATTGCAAAGTCATGATCCATGAAGGTATTGGTACTGCCTGTATCTGCGAGGGCTACTGCTGTGAAGCCTTTAAACTGCAGCAAGAGTGAAATTGTTTCTCCACTTGGGGTGCCCGTGTAAGCTGAAGTTGAGATCTGCATGGCTATGTCTCGCTGCGCTTCTGGGTCTTGTTCAGGTTGTTGATCCTGATTGGGTGGTGGAGCTTCCTGTAGCATGTCAGGTATGATGTCTTGCTCGTCCTCATAATTGCCTTGCATTTCCATTGCATTAAGAGCTCTCTGCATTTGTGGACAGCGGTGACCAATCACCCAATTATCGGGACAGTACCAGCACTTGCGAGGTTGTCGTGGCCTTGCAGGTACATTGGCCTCTCGGGCTTGTACATTGCGCATTGGGGGATTCGTAATGTTAGGAGCAGGGAGTCTTCTGGCAGTGGACACACAAGCCTTTTCATATTGCCTTGCATACCAGTATGCAGATAATAGGCTAGTTGGTTTCTGGCATTGAACATTGTGTTTGATGTTCTCCTTGAGGCCCCCAATGAATCTGTCCACGAAAAAGTCCTGTTGCAGGTAATTTTTTTCCCTTTTCATCGCTGTCATCCAGATTTCATAGGCATCAATATAAATATTGACTGTGGTCATCTGCTTGAGGTGCTGAAGCTGCTCCATTGGGTCAATTGACTGCCCATCAGGGAAACGTTCGAGGAGAATTTGAGAGAGGGCTGACCAAGAGATGGTCTATAGATTGATTCCAGCACTGTTGATCCACGTTTTGGCTTGTCCTCGAATAGGAGCAAGCCCCCAACGGACTTTTTGATCACTAGGGATGCTGACCAAGGTGAAAATGTCCTCACACTCCATAATCCAAGCTCGTGGGTTGCAGCCACTAAAGGTGGGTAATTCCACATGAGGGGCTCGGAGGTGCGGTTCTGGGCTGTTTGTCGTGCGACCACTGAATGTCATGTGTCCGTTTTCGACTTGGGTATATTGTGGTTGTGGGGATGGAGGGCATTGAGGATTTGGTTGGTAAAATGGGGTGTACTAGTTATAAGGAAGGGATTGTTGCGGCATAGAGTATGGGGGTGGGTAGTAAGGATAGTAGGGTGGGGGTGGGGGGAAATGATAATTTGGAGGAGGGTATGAATTGTAGGGGAAAGACTGAGAATTTGGAGGTGCATAGTGTTGTGGTTGGTTTTGGGGTGTGGTGAGCTGGGAGAATTGGCAATTGGTGTGCGCCTGTGTGGCGACAATCGGCTCTGTGACGGATGGCTCGGCGAGGAGTGTGGCATTTGGTCGAGCAGGTAAGGGCTGTGTGGGGAACTGTGGGTGTGGGAGTTTATCCGGCGTTAAATTGCCGAATTGCAGGGGCTGTGTGTTCGGTGGTGGTGTGGCAGTGGCAGCGGGAGTGGGGGCTTCGACGATCGGGGTGAGGGTATGGGATGGAAGAGGGGGAGGTGTGGAAAAGGGTGGCCCTTTTGTGGACGAACCTTGATTTGGGGTGCTCATGGCCTCCGTGGATGACGACCCGTGGAGGTTCATCGCCAAGCTCGCTAGCATCTCGGAAATCTTGGAGACCTCACCCTGCAGCGAGGAGAGTGATGCCTGGGAGGTGACGAGTGTTGCTTGTTGCAGATCGAGACGGCGGTTGAGGTTGACCACCGCGTGAGGGAGATTTTCTCGAATTTTCGCCTCTTCTTGCTCCCTGACCTCGGCGGCGGCGGCGAGGGCGACCTCCTCGTCAGTCATGTTGGGTCGCTCCCGAGACGTGGAGCGAGAGTGGCGTCCGCCCGTCATGGACAGCAGGGATTTTACGGCCGGCGGGGGAGCGCCGGTAACCTGGGTCTCACAGCGAGGCTATGGGAGGGAGCGGTGGGGACATTGATAGCGGGGGGTGTTGGAAGGGAGGGGTGAGCGATCGACACTCTCGCTCTGATACCAAGATGTCAGGACCCAGGAGGCCTGAGTCAGGTCGCGATTGAGGAGGAAGAAGGAGGAGCCCGATGGCTCAGATCTACAGTAGCTAGTCCTAAGATACAGGAAAAAACAGAGGAAAGAAAATAGGGTTTCTATTGCTTGATCCTCCCGACCACCCCACCTACCCTTTATATCGAAAGGCAGGCTCAAGCATTAGTTTAGGATTACTAGTAAAATGCCCGTGCGTTGCTACGGGATATGAATACTTTTAATTCATGGCTGAAAATCATCATATGCTGATTCTTGTCGTAATAGTTTGGATAGTTTTCGGTCACTGCACGTGTCGTAGCTGATATATTAACATTATAATAGTCTCTGAAAATTAGTCGAAATGTGTTATTTCACATCCGGCAATAAGGACAGCTTCAAGTCCTGTTAGTGACACTCTAGTGTTTCTATTTGAGATTTTGTCAACCTGATCATACAGAAATATTGATTTTTTTTTGCACATATTAAACAAACGGGAACAGAAGCACACCAAAGTCACTAATTTAATGAGCACAAGATTGATTACATATAGTATGGGCTGACCGAGTAAGAAAAATGCATACGATGTAAATCAGCTAGATAATCATTACCTATGCAAAAAAGAAGGTAGATAATCATTATAAAAGGTATCTGTAGTGCGTACATAGGTTTTGAAGTCATGAGCGTCTCAAAATTAGCAGCAAGCAGAGCAAGAGTCTTTTCTAAGTTGAAAGCACCGACCTGGAGCAATATGTATAATCAGACGTATACTCTTAGGAGGAGGCATCTCTTAGTCCGATGGATATTCCTTGGTTCCCTCGTCAAGAACTTGTTATTAGAAAAAGAAATTACTGCTTGCAAAAATGTACAGATCTTTGGATGATAATAACATTGACAAAATTAGTCTTGAAAGGCTCAGACTTTAACTAAAACGTGGCACACAAATATCTGAATATGAGAAACAACGAAATGCATTGTTTAACCATACATAGAGTATATTTAAAAGAAATATCTTTCCGCAAATATTACAACATGTGTCTCTCCGCGATGCATGATTACCACAATGGAGTTGACCTGCAAAAAACAAGTTATACGCCGAATATAAGTAGGTATAATTAAAAAAAATATGATTAATAAAAATCCGAGTGACAAATATCTCACCTATGATGTAAGAATCTCTTTATATACGATGTTCTTCGTATATGTTACAACCGGACATCCAGAGCTCTGTTTTCGGTTATCATTTGAGTTATTTTTCTTAACATCAGCGTCCGGGACCACAAGAATCTTCACGTTGTTTCTAGAGGTAGATCTAGATAGCGCGACATACAACTGCCCGTGAGAGAACACCGGATCGGGCAAGTAAATACCGGCATTTGGAATAGTTTGTCCCTGTGCCTTGTTAACCGTCATGGCGAAGCTGAGCCTAATAGGAAATTGTTTCCTAGTGAACTGAAAAGGGAACATCTCATCGTCAGAGGGGCAAAGCGGAATCCTTGGCAAGAAGATCCTCTTTCCAGCATGTTGGCCCAGCACAATTTCCGCATCGACGACATTTCTTTGGAATCCCCGAACCACCAGCCTTGTGCCATTGCAAAGTCCGTTAGCGGGGTCAATGTTTCTGAGCAATATGACCGGGCAGTTAATCTTGAGCTTCAACAAATGTGGGGGCAGCCCATTAGGGGTCAATGTGTTCAGGAAATCAGATGGATAGTAGTTATGGGGGTCATCAACCGCAGAATCAAAGCTATGATACACCATCTCTTCTCCTTGGAACTTATTGATCATCTTCAAATTAACTCTATCGACGCAATCATTTCGTGTTGACAAGATTGCTCTGGAGGTGATGTAGTTTGGGTCTGACATGTTAGCACCAAGATCGGGAAACACATGTTCTATTAGTGTATCAAGGTCAGTGTTCTTCCCGGTACATGGCACGCATATCTCATCTGGGAGGCGGACGTCACCATCACCATTGGTCTCCTCCTTACCATCACCGATGCGCAATAGGTAGTCCGCAAACCACGGGTCACTATGTGCCCTCATATTGCGTACCAGCTTGAGGTGAGTCATGCAGTCCCAAAGGTAAGACCTACGTAGCGATGCGCCAATTATCTGAGCTCTCGATCCTTTACGAACTACAGGGAGGACCTGCCTGAAATCTCCACCGAACACAACCGTCTTTCCACCGAACGGCGCGTCTGGTTCTTTCATTATATCGCGCATACTGTTGTCCAACGCTTCCACAGCCTGTCTCTTTGTCATGGAAGCCTCATCCCAAATGATGAGAGAAGCTGCCTTTAGGAGCTTGGCGGTCCCGCTATTTATAGTGAAGTTACATAATCCACCATCATCGACGCTCAAAGGTATCTTGAACCGCGAATGAGCCGTTCTCCCTCCAGGCATTATGGAAGCTGCTACACCGGATGTAGCTGTTGCCACATCAATCTTTTTTTGTCCACGCACCGTTGCGAGCAGTGCTCTGTACAGAAAAGTCTTTCCGGTGCCTCCAGGTCCATCCACAAAGAACACACCACCCTTATCACCATCAACAACAGACATAATTTGATCATAGGCTGCTCTTTGGTCAATATTAAGAGAGTCTGGTAGATTTAGGTCATCGTCGTTGATCTCGATGGTGGATTCCTCGAAGATTTCCCTTTCCACACCGGTGGCACTGTCAAAGTCCTCGTCGATAGCAGGAAGCGGAAAAGATTTTATGTCCTTTCCCATTGACTGTAGCATATTCCTGATATCTATCAGAACCATTTGCTCTACTACAACTTCCGATGAATTCTCGCGGCGATAATCTTCAGACATTGCCTCCAAGTGTTTCTGCCAGAGTCCGCGGACATCGGTAGGCTCACAAAACACCAATATTGTTGCAAAGAGCCTTCGTAGAGACGACGGCATCTCGTACAGTGTAGATTCGGTGAGAGAGTCATCCAATGTGTTGTCCCCTTCTATCAGTCCCCTTCTCTCTGCAGCCTCACGAAAGGATGGTAGAATCTCATCATCAACCGTCCTTAGGTCCTCGTAGGAGGTGGCCCCTGTGACATTGTTTAGAAGGACACGCAGGTAGTAGCGTTCCCCCTCAGCTGGATGAGCGGACACAATTCTTCCAACTTGTCCACCTGTGTCATATTTCCTTCTTCTCCAGTATTTTTCCTTACCTGTCTGCCAGGTATACCATTCGGGGAAGTCCCTATACAAGATATGACGAGCCTGAGAGTATAATTTGTTTGCCTCGAAATACTCTGTAAGCATTGACTTCTCAACACCTTCACGGTTAACTACTCGTTGGATATCTTGGCCCTGTTTGAATGACACCATGTGCATGTTGGGAAGATGGAGCTGCAGTTGCATCACTGGTGGACCATGCTTACTTAGTGCAAAGCCGTATATCCTCCATAATGCTTCTGGAGGATTCACCCACCTCGCGTCTCTATATTGTTTGATCTCATCTATGTTTCCATTGCCATCTGCCTTGTCAGTCTCGCTCATTGAAATAGACGCCCGATCATGACCCTTGTATATGTATTTGAAAAGGTACTTAACGGCCTTTATGCTCCCGCATGCCTCAACATTGATGTGGCAATTGAAATGACGCAGAAGGTGGGGATTGTATGGGACAACCCACCTATTATCTAGCCATTCCTTTCGAACCATTACCATATGACCATCTTGACGTCTTCTGTATAGTGGGTAGGAGTCCTTGCCCTGTGTGGTAGCCGCATTGAAAGGCCGAGGATAGTGATTCTTGCAAGCAAGACGACCCTTTGTGCACGGGCAAGCCGGGTTTAAAACACCACACGGCCCATGCATCATGTGCTTCATGACCATCTTATACAGTTCTGGGTACTTCTTCTTGTTCGGGAGCTCGGCTGAGATAAGACGGTCATACTGCTCGGGACAGGTGAGCTTGTATTTTCCATCCATAATCAACAAAAAGTGGGCATGAGGAAGGCCCCTCTTTTGAAACTCCACCACATAAACATAGGCCCGCACCTTGCCCAGGATATCCTTTTTCAACAACTTATCCTTGAGTTCCTCTAGTTTTGCCCTAAAAACACGGACAACAAGGTCTGGACGATCCTGTGGTGTCTGGCCAGGATGGAGTTCACGCTTGATCTCATCCCAGTTTGGATTGCATGTCATTGTGAGAAACACGTCTGGCTTGCCATACTTCCGTACCAAGGCCATAGCATCCATGTAGCGACGTCTCATATCCCGTGGACCACCAATAAATGATGTAGATAACACAGTGCGCTTTCCAACAGCGTCCGTTCTACCCTCACCGGCATGCAAGCTGTCCATCAAGCCTTGGTACAGGTCCGCCCTTATCTTATCTTGATGGTTCCATATATAGTCCAATCTAGAGTTCTCGATCTTGATATATGTGTCGACAGCGAACTGCTGAAAAAGACGCTTTCCATGGAGGATCGGATTGAATATCCCAGGACGCGTCTGGAATTTGTAGCAGTAGTAGTCCCGCACAGACACACATAGTCTGCCTCCAGCAGCTGCATGGAGAATGGAAAATGAGCGGTGCCAGAGACAATAGGTTATATTTGATACAATGGAATGTGCATGTAATAAATAATTTCAGAACTAATCGGCATCATCAGCGCCTTTCTCGTCAGGTGTAAATTGAGAAGACTCGACATTATCACGACGAGCTAGACGAGCCGCGCGAGCTGCCATCACATCATCATAAGACTTGCCTTGCTTCGGGATATCGGTGTGCCACCCAAGCTCGCCTCTAGGAAAGAATAGAGGGTAGGACAAAGCATCGTAACATCCATGATAGGACTTGATACCATATATATCTCTATTCTTCCCCTGCAGTATGACACTATGCTCGAATTGTCTTCTACGTTCGCTCCCCTCCACCCACACAGCGGCTACTTCTGAAGTGGTCGGGGCGTTGAATGTTCTTTGATCCATCCTTGGGTCAAGGTTTAGTGTGATATGATAGTCATCAACATCCTCAACATGTCCCATGCTCCGGAGATGTTCAGAGTATGGATTCTCACGAAGTATGTTCACAAGATGTGTGATTACTTCTTTGTCTTTCTCCAACTGCTCTTTGCGACAACTACGATACCTATGCTCTAATCTAGGGTCGTCATCAAAGAAGTATAGCTCAAGGTGACTGTGATCCGAACCACATTGTTTGCCAAATGACCTAATGTTATGGTACATTTGTCCATGGGCACGAAACGTGTATATAGGATGCATTGATGTGTTAGTGGTGTCACTATCAAGGTGGCAGTATAGAGAGATGAACGAGAAATGGCCATTGAAAAACCTGATGTTGTCTCGGAAATGCCTAGAATCTGGGTCTGGACTCGTCCAAAGCCTCATGAGCTCGGGTGGTGTATCCAAGTTGGCTAGTTTGATCTTCCCCTTACGGCAGCAAAACCCAGGGGCCTCATGCTCGAACTTCTTTGCACCACACCATTTGCAGTCCTCAACAGGCTTTAGCATGTGCGTTTTTGTTGGAATTTTGTTGTACACCTGATCGTATGGGTCTGGGATGATTGACTCTGAATCAGAGCCATCATCGACGTCATCTATTTCGACATCATCGTCGTTATCCTCTTCTGAAATGGTATTTAACAGCATGACTAAAAAACATGCACACTATACACAAGCATTGATGTTAAACATGAGCAAGTTACCTTGTCCAGCGAAAACGTAGCCTTCCTCATCTTCAGAGTCGTCCTCCAATATTATGCCATCTTCATCAGGTATCATATAGTTACTTACGAGTCCACGTATGAAATATGTCGTGGAATGAAGATGAGCAAAAAATACATTTACCTTCATTATTGTCTTGTGAGCGTGTTTGATGCATTTCAACATGATCGTGTGTTGGAGACATAGTTTCTGCGAAGACAACATGAAATTATGATCATACAATTGATAAAGACTTCCATTAGACCATTGAATAATTGTTCATGAAATTATGAATATATGGAAATTATACCTTTGTTAATGACGACTGATTGTGTTGGTTGTTCATAACCATTGACGCCTTCCATTGTCATCGATGGGTTTTCGTCAGCACCTGTAGTCATAGGCTTCTTACTATTTGCATAGAATGCTTCGTTTCGAAGACCTAGCAACACATGCCTTTCTCCAGGTGTTACATGCTTTCTCCTTGATATATTAGTAAGATCAATATCAGGGGTCTCCGACACCGTCATCTGCTCCAAAGTTGACGGGATATAAATGGGGGTTCCGCTGAACTCAGGAATAGACCAATCAGATGTTGGTATGGTTCCATGAGGACCAGATGCATCCACATTACTATGGACAACCTCAGGTGTCCAACATGGGTTCTACATGGCTATGGATTCTTTGTTTAGACTGTTGCGCTGTAAGGCACGAAGATCCTTCTTTGAACTCTTTTGCTTTGGAGTCATATCTGCATAGCGGAGCCTATCCTTTGCACGCCTAGCTTCAATTTTCTCTGATAAATGACATGATAATGGTAATAAGTAAGATTTCCCCTCGCCATCATTGATATATTTTAGTCTTGCTAAACGTGCATTCATTACCTGCTAATGATTTTGTTTGTTGATAGGCAGCAAGTTTCCTTGCTCGTAGTTTTTCTTTCTCATCTGTACTCATCTGTGAATATCGTTCCCTTTCCCGCCGTCTCTTCTGCTCGACGAGATCTTGGAGTTGTGGTTGAAGTAGGGATGACGTGGGTCCATCATTACTGCAATTGTCCATATCAACTATATCTACATAGCACAAGCAAATCATATTAATAAGCCCATTGGGTACATTTCATTTATCTTAAGCATGAATAACTTGCCATCATACCAGTTGTGATGATTTTTTGCCCTTCAAATGGCACCTGATTAGGCCGCCTCTCGTAGTTGTCATTCCTACTCAACCATTCGGTATCTTCATCAAGAACCTCATTCTCCTTGTTCGTCGTCGATGATTTCTTTTTTTGGCGGGCTTCACGTTGTCTCTTAAGATATTCTTGTTTCTTCACGCTATCCATTTGTGCATATCGTTCTCTATCTCGTTGCCTTCTACGCTCCTTTGGATCCGTGATCTGTGTTTGAACCGTGAATGCTGGTTGTCGATCACGGTTATTGTTGATGTCAACAATATCTGCACAGAGAAATATCATGTATAACACAACAATAGTTATTATTTATTCCAAATGGTGGAAGTCATCTGATTGGAGGATTAGCTGCCCTTCTTACCGGGTAGTATGGATTCTTGCCCTTGAGAGGTATTATGAAGGGCTTGCATCTGATATGCGCCATTGTCACCAGGGACCACATTTTCCTTGTTACAATCAGATTCTGTTTGGTAAAAAATAAAGGAAATGATATGAATGAAACGAATAATAATAACCATAATTGTAAGTATGATGGCGGATGTTGCTTGAATGCACCTGTAACAACGGTCGTGCTTTGTAGTTGGGATAGTACCGATGGACTACTATGTGTCTCCCGTGTATTAATCGATGATCGAGCTTTATTTTGTTGGTAGGCTTCCCGACGCTTCTTATTGCGCTCATCTTTTTTTTCTTTATCCATATGTGCATATCGCTCCCGAGCACGTTGCCTATTGCGTTCTTTTACATCTATAGGTTGCCCGCCATAATTGACGTCGGTGACACCTATTTAAAATACACAATGTAGTCAGATCGTGAACGTAAATGATACACTTACACATAATATCATTGTTATTACTTGTGGCGATGATGTTGGACAAGTCGGCAAAAGCAGCACGTTTACTGGACCCTTTGGAAGAATCCATCTGCAAGGAAAATTTAGGATCATCATATTGTAACTTGTGTTTCATCCCCAGACAACACTCTCCTGATCAGCAGCACAACACAACAGCAGGACCTTTATCTCAAAAAAAAAGAGAACACAACAGCAGGACCAATGAAAATAGCAGAAAGCAATCATTTGACCTTTTTGCAAAAAAAAAAAAAAAAAAAAACACCAGAGGTATCGTCACTCTCCCGATCCCCTTTCCTCCTCTCTCAATCTCTCACTCGGCTGTATCTCCTCCTCGCGACCTCACTCATGTCTGGTGCTCCACTAATCCCCAGGATCGACGCCCTCACCCGATGCTCCATCTCTGCTCGGGCCTTTGGTGAGGTCGGGCGGCGGCAGGAGACAGGGGATCTGCAGCATGCTCGAGCGATTCGCCTGCGACCTGCATCAACGCCTCCCCACACCTGGTCGATCCGCACTCGGTCGTCTCCTGCTCGCGTCGCCCCGCCCAACTTCGACGCCAACAAAGCGACGACGGCGCCCGTGGCGTGGAGCGGAACCCTCGCAGCCCCAAGTTAACGGCGTCGTCTCTCTCAAGCTCGGTATGATTTCCGCTCTCGAAATATAATACATGTAAGAAAAATCAAACTTACCAGAGCAAATCAAGACGTCGACGTGCTCTTCACATAGGTCGTGGTCTGCTCGTCGTGCTGATTGGGTCGCAGCCTTTCAGGCGTACAACTTAATTTAGGCAAGCTTTCCTGGTGCAGAGGTCTTGGTTGTGTGTTAATTTTTTAGGAAAGTAATGGCGGGTGCGCGCGTGAAATCCGTTTTGATTTGGTGTCCAAAACTGTGTTTTAGGAAGACAACGTAGATTCTGCTGCATATTAATAAGGAAGCTGGCCCCTTTAATCTCAATTATTACCACTTGTACAATTTTTTGGAGTTCTGTCAACTGATTCGTGGATTGACAATTTTTTGGAGCTCTGCAAGTGTGTTGGCACTGAAGAAAAATAAAATATTTCTAGAAGTTATGTCATGTGACATCTCATCTTGTATTATGGGACAATTGGAGTATTTCTTAAGGTTCTCTGCACCCTTTTTATGTTTCTAGGGCTATGTTTTATTTCGAACTGATTGCTAAGATGCAAAATGTGGCTCGCTTCTAGGCTGCCAAGGATTCTTGTCTGATCTACTTCAGTAATTTCTTTAAGCACCAGTAACCGAGTAAAAATATTGAGAAACCCTGGAAAAAAATTTAGAGGTGAGATCAACATATGTTTAGTGTATTGCTTCTGGATGCGTCGATTTAATTTATTTTTGGACAATTTCGTGAGAGCCTAACCTCATGCTATACTTTGTTTTGCACGCAATACCTATCAGATGCTATACTGTTTGTAGATGCGCACCGAACTTAGGCATATATTTAGGCATCCATGGTGCTCGTCAGCAAGATCGTCCTCTCCCGCGTGGACCATATCTGCTATCTTGTTTAAAAAAATTGTCTGGTGGTTTAAATGGATAAACTGCGCCAGTGAGGTTTTTTACTTTGCCGGTGCAGTGGAGCTACAGCCTACAGGCAAGAGGTGGTGTACTCTTTAGTCTTAGTTAATCCTTGAATGTAGCAATGTAGCCATGGGTTATATAATGGAATTGTGTTATTTTGGCTTTGCTATGTTCAGTGTCTACTCAACCTGTATGCTGTATCAGGCAAATGTTGTTCTGCTAAGCCTCAATCAGCTCATTGCTTTTCTTCACCAAAAGTTAGATAGGGCATCAGAGAAGAATGTTCACTTTATCCTCTCTTTATGTCAAGCATGTTACCCGATCGATGGTTGCCTCGACCTAATTAGCCCCATGATTAGCTCTCTCCAATCATACTAATGTAACTATGGTCTTTAATAGACCATTGGCATGTGAAAAGTGCACTGCTGCTTGGGAAAAGAAAAATGAAGTGTCTGCAGCAGCATGTTGCAGAAGATCAAGTCTCTTCTGGTCCAAGTCCAAAGCTGAGTCAAGATCCAGGATGGTCCCTCCCACAACTGTGTATTTTTTTCCGTCAGCATAGCATCCACCCCCTCTACGGTTAGCCTTCAACGCATAGCATGGTCAAGCTATGATGATAAACCATAGTAGTTTCTACTTAAATCTTGATCACATTTTTTCTGCTAATAGCATTCCCAGGATTGATTGGATTCTATGAGTACAGCCTAAGCATTGTAGCTCGACATATGTGCAGAGGAAACAGCTTTTTACTGCCAATGCTCCTCTAAAATAAACGTTTAGCCGTATTGACAGAAAATGTGCAAGCTAATACAATCGGGCTATTTTCTGTTGTTGAATATAATTGGGAAAATGTGAGTTGCCATAGTGCAGTGGTGGCATCTGTTGGTGGTGGTGTTCAAACCGAAGATGTAGATGAACCCACTGCGACCGACAAAACTTAGATATATTTTGGAATATATTAACCATCACCGTATTAATCTTTAAGTCACTATTCAAACTGAATTATGCCAGTACACACAATGGACAGAAATTATGAACTATTTCAGTTTAGAAATGAATACTAATCATCATTTTTTCCCCTAGCAACTCGTGGGCACTCTCCGTAGCAGCTTATATTAACCCTTTTTTTCCTAGTAACGTAGAGATTCTGTGTTGCTTATATGTGGTCACTATTGGAAGGGTCGAGTTTGTTTTTGCAAATTACTAAGAGAGTTAGAGCGCATTCTGGATAAGGTTATTGTCTTAGTAGGTTCATTCTGTAAGCTGTGTTAAAATAAGACTTTATTATCTGGATAAAGTACTCAAGAGCTTCTCATGGGCTTTATCGCTTGTTCGTTTTACCTGACATTGCAGATATTTATTTTTGCAGATGAATCAATGCAAGATTCAGCAATTCAAGGTGATTCGAGGTATATTGCAACGCGCCTGCTGATTGGAGATATTCAGGTAATTCTAGAAATGCTACTGGTTTTCAATTATATATCCATCAATCTTGATGCAGACAGAAAAAATTTACATGAACTATATATCCCGCACTTCTAATTTGTGCAGGCAAAACGGGGTCCATACAAGGAAGATTTCCAAGGAAGGTTCTCACAAGGTTCTTGGAAGGGGGAGATGCTATATGAATCTAATCAATATGTCTTGAGATCATGGAACTGGCAATGGTTGCAGAAGATCAGCAAATAAATTATTTCTTTGCTGAATAGGTATGATTCCCGTAACTTTCTCAGATATTTTTTTACGGAATATTTTTTTCCGTAAGGACCAGGACATGCAGCTCTGGTATACACATGAATATTTGACTGCATTTCATGTGCATGTATTTGCTAGATGTAAGACATCCAAAAGAAATAACAGAAGTAAATAATTAGTTACTTAAATAATTAAGCTCTGGTATCACATGTCTCGTATCTCAGTCATGTGTCAACTGTCACCTTTCATGGTTCCCACGTAAAAGGGTTATGTGGCCAGGATACTGGCAGTCATTAAATTCCTCAAATCGAGTAAGAGGTTGTCCATGAACCCTAATACTAAATACAACAGCCTGATGTATTTGACATGCTATAAATATTTGCAACCTGATAGATGAACAACGAATAGAAGCACCCTTCAGCTAAGATCATGGACAAATATAAAGGATCATGTTTGATAATTTGCGGGTTCATCGAAAACATAACACATCTCCGGCAACATCAAATGAAAAAATCTAGCGGTAGTAACTTGACCAAATCTCTAACAATTTGGGGGATGTTGGCTTCACACTCGTTGTCCTTGTACTGCATAAGGTGTACCAACACTTTGTTCCGTAGGTGGCATCCTTCCTGTGTATGCATTTATCATTAAGGTGTGCCAACAAGTATAGATTCTACATTAAGAGGTCTCACTTTTGGAAAGGAAATGACTGGAAATTTTGAACTCACCGTGGCACTTGACCGTGTAACTTCTGTACCATTCCACGAGCGCATATACTTTAGAACCATAAAACCAGACATGCTGATGTAGGGATATACAGGTTATTGTTAGTAGGAGTGCATATAAAACTTTAAAACATAAATGTATTGTGAAGATTCTGACCTGTCGTGATTTCTTGGCAATGCAAATGGTCTAATGCGACGCCATAGGAAAACATCGTCATTCCAGCCAGGAATTGCAGATGCAAGAGCAATGTTCAGATGGAACGAAATATCTTTTAGTCTCAACAGGTCTCTTATTTGAAGACTTGTTGTCCAAATGTCTGGTCTCGGAATGGGATCAAGTATAGTAACTATTTTTTCACGCAAGTCGAACTCAAAGAGAATAAAGCATCCAGCCGTACGATATGGTAGCAAAATCTGCATCGTATTGGTTGCTGAACTTAATATTATGTACTTAGGCAAACATAGTTCAAAATAGTAGTCTTACCGACATGGAGGATGAGACATGAAAGCTCATCCCTGGCCAGCAATCAAACAATTTTGCTATTAAGTACCGTCTGGTGTCGAAAGATAGACGAACATTTGGGTCTCTGATAGTATCTGTCAGTATGTCCTGAGATGAGAGTAGAAATTTTGTAAGATCTATTATTAGAATTATGGAAGTAGTTACATATGGTTCTTATTTGAGATGATTTAAGAAAAATAACTCACGCAAAATTGCAGATCCATATAGTGATAGAGTGTATCCTTGGCCCATTGTAGTTCGTCCGTGGCGTTTGCCCGCACGGCCATGTTGAAACAATCACTGTCTATACCCTGTTGATCTCTGAGCAGGTCTTG
This sequence comes from Alopecurus myosuroides, assembly GCA_028641055.1. Taxonomy (NCBI): domain Eukaryota; kingdom Viridiplantae; phylum Streptophyta; class Magnoliopsida; order Poales; family Poaceae; genus Alopecurus; species Alopecurus myosuroides. The sequence goes on along the minus strand of CM054061.1, from coordinate 205,521,602 downwards.
TATTTGTTTTAGAGTTATACTTATTGGGTAAGGTTTGGAGCTCCGAACCCATATCTCCCTATCAGAAACAAATGAGGGAGTTAACCATTGGGAGCATCCATACACTAATCTGGCACATTAAATTATCACCTTAAATTCAGAAAAGATTTGACTTACTTAAGGGAATCATCATTGTCAATAGACATGATATGGTTCTGAATCATGGAAACAATATCATTCTTGTGACCTGGCAATTTACGCACGGGCACTGAAGGCGATGGGGCATTAGCCATCTCAGTTGTTTGTGATTTTTCAGTGGGTGGGGGGTCATTCTTGTCCCACATTTCGACATCGGCTGTGTCAATTACTTTGTTATCATCCATATCATATTCTGGTGCTCCCCTAATCTCATTGAAAACAGAATCATGTAGAATGACAGGCAACTGCTTTCTAAAGAGGTTGATACCCTTCTGCAAAGCAATTAATTAAAATAATTAGTTTTAGTCGTGATTTTGATCTGAACCTATGTTGGAGATTCTTGTGGACGTACCTGCGTTATAGCGTGTGCAAGTTTGTGACCTGTCCAATGCTCCATGAGTTTCAGCAAGAACAGGCCGCATGATGAGCTGCAACATATAAGAAATAATTACTAAATGGACACATGTAGTAATCATGTACTAAGCTTTTAACATACCCATCTTCTTGCAACGGCTTTTGAATACACTGAACTATTGGCCATTGAGTTACTTCTAGGTCGACCCACTTCTCACCAATTTTGAACTCACTGTTTTGAGAGGCAATCATAAGATGCATCTGGAGCCCCTGAAGCTGTTAAACGGTAGCGGGCACGATATTATGTAAATATTTTGTTATATTTACATAATGAAGACTATGAGTATTATTCGAACGTAAATGCTCACCGTAAGGTGCAAGTCGGGACTAATCGGCTGAGTCCCAAATGAATCAAGGACTTGTATACGGCGTTGTTTAGCGTCGACGTTACACATGATCCAATGGTTTTTCATCGCATTTATTGGGACATATAGCTGAAAACAAAGCAAGATTTAGCTACATTTTAGTGAAGAAAAAATCTCTACTACTAAAAGTCATGAATGTATGTACTTGCAATTACCATGTCATGTTCCATGTAATTAAGTGATCGTCGAACAATCCTAGGATGGTCTTCTTGGTCAATAGGAATTTCACCGTCTCGCTTTAGTATTCCGGATATATGTGTGCTCTCAAGGAATACTTTGCCACCTGCTCTGTTTTGTAGATGGTCTTGCTCTTGTAGGTAATAAATATAGGCATTTATAACCTGAAGTTCGAAGCAAATATCAATTATCAGGTGTAAAAATATACACTTGCACCATGTAATTACAATGTGCAAATGTTAGCTTACATCACCGTCCAGCCAACCATTGTGTTGGAACAGACATTCCAAATCTTTCCGTTTCAAACATGCATCAACAGTCCGCACCATTCTTGTCTTTTCAGGGAAGGACATGATGTAATCTTTAATTCTAGCATAATTATTATCTATATGTAGCATGTCTTCCATGGGCACATCGTTTGATACCATCTACATTACAATAGAAGAAATTACAGTGTTAGTAATATGCTATAAACTGCTCATATCCATGTGTCCATGCTATTTTACATATATAACAGACATGATCATATCCATATCCATGTTCATAACACAATTATGTCCGCGGAAGGTTGTAAACTTCAGCATATCCATGAGTCCATGCTATTTTTAAGTAACCAGCCACATGGATAAGCAGTATGAAAGATCCCATTACTCATGTATAGGGTTAACATTTCGGAAACCACCAAGATGGATAAGAAAGCATAGACTGAAACCACCAAGATGGATAAGAAAGCATAGACTGCAGAACTAAAATATAAAGGTACCGAAAACGACCGTTCTTTTGGAGATGCAAAGTTGTCATTTACATACCTAGACTGGGAGGGCTGGTGATGATCCGGTTGAGTAGACGAGGAAGAGGATGCAAAGAGAGGTCGGGGCTGGTGATGATCCGGTTGGGTATCTGTATTGGGTATCTATATCACGGTTAATAATTGCAGGGAATTACCGGTGTAATTAATGGTTGGTGTATTAAGAGGCGTAAATAATGGTGATTGATAGTCATGAAATTAAGGGCGTAAATCATGCTGATTGATATTTGACTGATAAAGGGCGAAGACGTAGCTATCGTCTTAAAGACTTGGATGTTGATTGGGCAGAATTTGCTTATTAATTAGGAGTGAAATTGCTAGTACTTAATTAACGTCTGCCATTTGGACACAAATGATCCATCTCGCACCTGGGGAAATTGCTACTTAATCACAGCCGTAGTTTGAAACTTATTTTTGTAAAGGGCATTGGTTAAAAAATACGAAGCTCAAATTTCTGAGGGAGTTAAGGATCACTCAAATATGAGATGCTATTTCAGTCATGTTATGTACTCTGAACTAAGTGCTGCACCAATGCCTTCCCTTTAATTTTGTTTATTTATAGCACCATAACCAAGCATATTCTGGATTAACCATAAAGCTAGTGAGGTCTTAGTCAAATGGGGCAAAAACGAAAAAGAATGCATTATGTATTTCCTCTTGTTACACCCTAGGGCGATACAAATAAATCGACAACCTGATAATTGAAAAGGAGACATTAACCATACAAAAATAGTCTGATGATTACATATGAAACAAAGGATTACTGCATTAACCATACAAAATTTGTCTGACGATAACATACGAATCAAAAGATTACGACATTAACCATACAAAAAATCGTCTGATGATAAATTCAGCAGCGGGTGCTGGCGGGACTTCACACTACAGCGTGCTGACGACAATATTGTCGTTCCTTGCAACCTCATTCCTTAGGGTGACGGCATGTCTGACTTGGTGCTTTAAAGACCTTCTTGCTGAGACAGTTGAGACCAGCGTTGCACGAAATGCCTCCAATTGGTAGTTAGGTTGCCTGAGAACAATATGGCTCTCGTCAGTTGTAGCCAAACCTCCTGCAAACATCATGCTATTAGTTTGCAACATATATACGATATCAGGTTAGCACATTTGCATAAACTATTTACCTTCTGCTCTTTTAACCTTCAACATAGTGGCAGCTAGAGTCCACAATCCGTACTCCGCTGGTCTCCATTGCGTGATGTGTCGCCACACGTGTCGGTCCCAGATGCGGACAAAAATAATTTCCCGGCTGTTCGCATGCATAAAATCTAAGCACACATTGAATTAGAAGTACTAATCTACAATTAGAAGAAATTCGTACCTAGTGTTCATAACTGCGACGTCTAGGCATGGAACGTTGTAATCATACTCAATTTTGTGCATGTATTTGCTTACGTAGACCACCAGGCCAAAGACATCTACAAAAATATAATTTTTGTCATATGGAATTTTGCAGAAAATGACATTTAATTGGTAAAAGCTCTGCATTAAAAAATACTTGGTACCTGCTAGCATTTTGTTCCGCAGACCATAAACCGTGTTAAAATCTGTAAATCTTTGTGGTAGCAGAGGGATGACAGTTTGCCCCTCTGCTAGGTGTATTTCAGTTTGACTACGTAATCTGATGATGTAGTCGGCCGGTATGACCAGTCTGAAGGGCCATTCCCAACCTGACGGCTCAAACTCTATACGCTTGAACAAATAGATTACTCCAACCTGAAGCTGCTCGTTGAAGTGATCGACCAACTGGTCTGAATAGATTGCCTCCATTTTCATCCCCTACAAAGTAGAAAACAAAATTAATGTCCGCTACAAAGTAGTAAAAGTATTGATCAGGAAGAATCTATTGCTTACCCTGATGTCCGCTAGCATAAGGTAGAGGAACCTTCCATCGTTTGTTTGTTCTATGCGTGTGCATAAAACCTTGGCTGTTGTCTCCCAGGGGAACCGAAGGTGGATGTGATCTGGGTTAACCTCATCGAATGTTGGATGTCTGCATCAGAAACATCAGGTTCAGCATTGTATCATTAGGCAGTAAACCTAGCATGTATAGTTAACCTCATCAAACATTTTTGTAGGTAATCCAGGTTACCTGTTGATCGGAGCAGCCTCAAAGACTCGAGGCGCTTCCGTTGTCGGAGCCATCACCCTCTTGGAGCTAGGGTATCGAGCAGCCATCGTGGTAGCAGTTCACTGGATAATGGAGTATTTCTGATGGGGTATCGAGCTGGGAGGCTGCTGGGGTAGTTTTGCCGTATTATAGGGTACTTATATGTTGTCTGTCGAGCTGGGTTAGCGCCCATGAGCGCTGATTAGTCGCTGATTTTTATTTCTCGTTGATGAGCGCTGATTAGGCTGCTGAGCCCATGTAATTAAGATCGCTGATTTATCGTGCAATAGGTTGTCGTGGAAAAGGATGAGCGCTGATAATTAAGATCGCTGATTCTCCAACGATGGATTTAATTGGGCTTGGCCCATTTGGTGGCGTTGATGAGCTGATGATTAAATGCTGATTTTCCAACGATGGACCTATTTGGGCTTGGCCCACTTGTTGGCATGCAGGAAGCGTACAGAAACGTTGTGCGGAAAGTGACGATACGAAGTTGGACGACGTAATGCGCGGAGTGGCAGACTAAGGAACGAATCGTGCCTAGGCGGCGCCTAGGGTTTTGTCTCCTCCGGCGGAATTCACCCTCCGACGTGAGTTTTTCGGTTCTTAATCGCTTCCGAGTCAACTAGGGATTCCGATCCCCTGCAGGCCTCGGTTAGCCGGATCCACCCATATTAGGAGCAAGGTTCTTGAGAGGAGAACGTCAGAGGAAACCCTAGCGACAGGAGATATGGCGAGCGAGGCTTCAGGTTCGTCTGCACAGAGCAGAACCTCGGGCGGAGATAGAGGGAAGGCAGTACCGATCAATGATCTCCTCCAACGGTTGGACCTGCGAGAGGAAGAGGATGATGACCTGAATTTTGATGAGGAATTCTCCCACGAGCAGATTGATTCCGAGTTCCTGGCAATATGCCGAGTCCATACGTCTAAGCCCTATTCGAGGGAGGCTTTCTACTCCTATATGCGCATGGCGTGGAGTTTGGCACAAGGAGTAACGTTCGAACCAGTTGGACGCAACAGATTTACAGTTAGAGCTAAGTGCCTAGGAGATTGGAATAGGATTATGGAGCAAGGACCATGGATATTCCGTGATAATGGTGTTTTGCTCGAGAGCTACGATGGTTTCATGAATCCGCAGGATGTGGAGTTGAACAAGATCCCGCTATGGATCCAACTCAAAGATCTTCCAACCGCATATAGAAGGACCGAGGTCCTAGAGGCCCTATGCAAACGTGTAGGCAAGGTTCTGAAAGTTAATTTGGCACCAAGAGGAGATGGAGAGCATGTACGGATTAGGGTTGAGGTGGACGTCAACAAACCCCTCACAAGATTCGTCTCCATTACCAAGAATCAACAGAAAACTTTCTTCCAAGTATTCTATGAGAAGATACCAAAGTTTTGTTTCGTCTGTGGAATGCTGGGTCACGCTCATCTGGAGCACGGCAATGGGAAGCACACGGAGGAAGACATGCAGTGGGGGGACTGGCTCCTTGCACCCCAACCCGAGTGGACTCCGTTCCGAGGGAATACAAACAGAGGAGGACGTCGAGGTGGTAGACATGGTAATAGGAGTGCTCACAACCCCTCGGGTTGGAGATCAGGAAAGGGAGATGACGATGATCTGAAAGACACTGGCACGAGCCCCTTAAAAAATAAGAGTGGCATGGATATTGATACTAACCCATCCTCGCGCAAACGGTTGGCCCTGGAGAACATTCCATCTGTTTCTGGCAACGCATCGGAGCAAGGATTAGTGATCAGTAAGGAGACTAAGGAGAAGGGACAACAGCGCGGATCTGAGAGCGATACATCGACCCAGGGAAGCAAGAGACATAAAAGTGACACGCAGGCTGATGCGGAAAACGGCAAAATTATATCGGCGAGCTCCAATGAGCTCGACCGGGAGCAATGAAAATCGTGGGGTACAACTGCCGGGGTCTTAAAAAACCCCCGGCGGTGCGTTCGTTTCTGGATGTCCAGGAACGAATAAAACCAGATGTTCTTTTTCTGTCTGAGACGCATCTGGATAAAGCTAAGGCAGAAAAATTGAGGCGAAAACTCTCCTTTGATCACATGCTGATTTGGGAGAGTGACGGGCGAAGTGGAGGCTTATTGATGCTCTGGAGAAAGGAGTTGAAAGTTACCTCCTCGGAGAGACATAACAACTACTTGGATATCCGGATAGATGAAACCAGCGAGTCGGGATGGCGAATCACTGGACTATATGGAGAACCAAGCACGGATCGGAAACACCTAACTTGGGAGTATTTGAGGGACCTCCATGGTATGATTGATTTACCGTGGATTGTCCTAGGCGATTTTAACGAAATTCTACACGGCAACGAGAAGGAAGGAGGGGCGCCGAGAGCCCAAAGGAGGATGCAGGGGTTCCGGGATGCTCTTGATGACTGCAGGTTATATGATATGGGCTACGTTGGCGACAAATTCACTTGGAGACGAGGAAGAATTAGGGAGCGTTTGGATAGATCAGTTTGCAATCATAGATGGAACGATCGATTTCCTTCGGCAGCAGTAATTCATGGGGATTTCTCGAGATCTGACCATCGTCCGATAATTGTGGACCTGAACTACATGGAAGACTCTGCCCTTCCGAAACCCACTGGCTCGAGGAAGTTTGAAGCGCGCTGGCTACAGGAAGAATCCGTCGATGGCATTGTTGAACAGGCATGGGCTGAGGCCCAATCCAGCGCGATGACTAACCTGGGCCGAAAACTGGATTATGTCCATGGGGCATTGCATGCATGGGACATGCAGGTATTGAAGCGATCACGTCGATCACTGCGTGATCTCAACAAGGAGCTCAACATCGTTATGCGAGGACCCCTGTCCGAGGAAGCTACGATAAAGCAAGGAGAAATTCAGTCTGAGATTGAGAAATTACAAGAGCAAGAGGAAATTAAATGGGTGCAACGGGCCCGGGCGAATTGGATGAAGCAAGGAGATAGAAACACTAATTTTTTCCATAACTTTGCTAATGCTCGCAGGAAAATGAACATGATTAATAGGTTGGAGGATGAGGAGGGCAACCAGATTGAAGGGGATGACCTCTCTAGCCATATTTCGGGTTATTTCAAAACCCTATTTACGAAGCAATGTGATGAGTCAAATAACGAAGTGGTGAATAAAGTTAAACCACGCGTGACTCCGGCTATGAATGAAGTCCTGTGTGCTGCGTATACTCGAGAAGAAGTGAAGAAGGCTCTATTTAATATCGGTGATCTCAAGGCCCCCGGGCCAGATGGTCTCCATGCGGTCTTCTTTAAACGATATTGGGATCTAATTGGGGAAGAACTCACTACGGTGATCCTCAATGCTCTTAACACGAGAACTATTCCTGATGATTGGAACAAAACGACCATTGTGCTTATTCCGAAAATTGACAGCCCCTCAAAGGTAACTCAATACCGCCCTATAAGTCTTTGCAATGTTACTTACAAGGTTATTTCCAAAGTGTTGACAGCTAGGCTCAAAAATCTTCTTCCTGAGATTATTAATCCAAATCAGAGTGCTTTTGTCCCCGGGAGACTCATCACTGACAATGTGCTCGTGGCTTATGAATCATACCACGCGATCAAGAATAAAAAGAAGGGGAAATTCGGCACATGTGCTATAAAATTGGACATGCACAAGGCGTATGACAGGGTGGAGTGGTCGTTCCTTAAGAAGATTCTTATTCAGCTGGGTTTTGACACAGGTTGGACCTCAATGATTATGGCCTGTGTTACCAGTGTTTCGTATTCGGTTCGTTTCAATGGAGGTGATACGGATGGGTTTTCTCCTACCCGTGGGCTGAGACAGGGGGACCCACTGTCCCCTTATTTGTTCCTCCTCTGTTCCGAAGGACTATCGAGTTTAATTAACGAAGCCGAAGAGAAAGGTGATCTTGTGGGGGTCAAGGTGTGCCGCAATGCACCGATGATCTCACATCTTCTGTTTGCTGACGACTCTCTGATTCTTATGAGAGCGGATACTAGTAATGCTTTGGCTCTGAAACAGATTTTGCAAGCGTACTGCTCGGCCTCGGGACAACTGGTGAGTGAGGCGAAATCGAGCGTGTTCTTTAGTCCTTGTACTCTCCCGGAGACTCGGGAGGAGGTGTGTACTACTCTCAATATATTAACCGAGGCAATCACGGACAAATACCTGGGACTCCCACCATTGGTAGGTGTTGATCGGTCTGATTGCTTCCAACACTTAATTGACAGGGTGTGTGCCCGTTTGGCGGGGTTTAAGGAAAAACTCCTCTCTTACGGGGGGAAGGAGGTTCTTCTCAAAGCAGTGGCTCAGGCAATCCCGGCGTATGCGATGTCGGTTTTCAGGCTTCCCAAACAGATAACAAAAGGGATCACAGATGCTATGACCCGTTACTGGTGGGGAGATGAAGATACTAAGAAACATATGCACTGGTTTGCATGGTGGAAGATGTGTATACCAAAAAATCGTGGAGGTATGGGCTTTAGAGATCTACCTTGTTTTAACTTGGCTATGCTTGCTAAACAGATTTGGAGGCTCCTCTGTGAGCCGAACTCACTTTGCTCCCAAGTGTTAAGGGCTAAGTACTATCCTTCGGGGGATATTCTCAATGCAACTCTGAAAAAGGGCTCCTCTTATACTTGGCAGAGTTTATTCGCAGGGATCCAAACTTTCAAAAGAGGACATATTTGGAGAGTGGGAGATGGATCTAATATAAATATTTGGGAAGATGCTTGGATTCCTAATAGCCCAACGAGGAAAATAATAACTCAAAGGGGCAATATTCTTGTTACTAAGGTGTCAGAACTTATTGATGCAGACTCGGGGCAATGGGATGAGGAGATGATACATAATCTTTTCTGTCCTTTTGATGCAGCGAGTATTCTTAAAATTCCCCTGGCTGTGGGTATGATGGAGGATTTTATTTCCTGGAATTATACGAAGACGGGTGTATTCTCGGTAAGATCCGCGTACCATAAGGAGTGGGATCATCAGCACGGATCTAAACTGGCTAGAACTTCTGGCCAAGGTAACTCGGATGGTGGAATTATTTGGAAAAATTTATGGAGCCTCAAGGTGTCAGCAAAGGTGAAAATCTTTTCCTGGAGATTCATGCACAATACCATTCCTTGCAATTGTCTCCTGGCCAACAGACACGTGATCCCATCAAGTCTTTGTCCGGTCTGTAAGATACATTGCGAGGACACCGCACACGTGTTCTTCTCTTGCCCCCGAGTGCGGGAAATTTGGGAAAATTTGGGGTTATTCCCAACCATCCGAAGAGCCCTCAACCAATACCAAGACGGGGCACGAGTTTTTGAATATTTACTGAAGCAACCGACCACTATTGCTCCAGGCTATGACATCGGCCTTCGTGAGCTCATTGCCACGACCTGCTGGTACGCATGGTGGGAGCGTAGGAAAATCGTGCACGCCGAAGAAGTGTCTAAACCAGCTTTTTCGGCTCAGGCCATCGTGGCATGTGCAACAAATTTCTCCCGAGCTCAAAAGAAAACAACGGGAGTTAATCGGGATGGATGGACCAAACCGCCGGAGGATTTTACTAAACTTAATGTCGATGCGTCTTTTTGCTTACAGGAGGGAAGGGGCGCAACGGGGGCGGTCATCCGCGACGCCAGAGGTGCGTTCATCGCGGGAAGCTGCTGTGCTCTCCCTCACGTGCCCGAAGCAGCCATGGCAGAAGCTAGGGCCCTAAAAGATGGGCTTATCTTGGCGGGACAAATGGGATGCGGCAACGTGATAGTTAACAGTGACTGTCTTGAGGTGGTCGAAACTATGGAGGCAGAGGGAAATTCTATCGGACCCTACGCTGCTATCTACGAGGAGTGTGCTTTCTTAGCTAGAGGTTTTAATAGGATTGTTTTTAGTTTTGCTCCGAGAGAGAGCAATGTTGTGGCTCATACTTTGGCTGCTCAGGCTAGTGATCAGGTTTTGCAGGTTTGGGTAGAGGATCCTCCCGATTGCATCAAGGGAGCCCTAGTAGATGATATCAGCCTTTTTGTAAACACTTAATTGTTTTGGCAGCAAGCTCGCACTCTTTTCCTTACCAGGGTACCTGCGGGGACTGGAAGGTTTTTAACGAGGCGGCTTGTTTGCTGTTATTTATATATGGAAAATTCAAAAAAAAAAGGAACGAATCGTGCTTTTTAGGTAGTAGAGACAATAATTAAGCTTAGAAGCAACTAACAGCAATGATAACCAAATGGCTACGCACTAAGTTGAGAGCCGTTGGATGAAGAATGAGTGGCATCCAGACAAGCGTGGCGTTGCGACTGGTAACTGACGGAAATGGCTTGGTTCAGTAGCAGGCTAGGGTCCTGACATCTACTCCTTGCTGCGGAACCCTAGACTCTCATTATCGATCTAGGGTTTCCGCCATTAGTCCTCGCCGTCAAGCTCACCGCCGCCCGCCGCTGCCTCTTCTCCTCGAGACCAAGTTGTGTAACTGCTACACGATCCAGTCCGACGAGCTAGATCGATGGCCCTGCAGGGACCAAGCGTTGGTTGAGGTACGCTGCAGCAGTAAACATGGCCTTCCCTTTCCCCTTTTCTTCTCCCTTTCTCCCCCTGTCTATGTTTGTGATGTTCTGCTAGCTAATCACGAGTCCTCTCTCTGTAGTTGTTGTTCTAACCTCCATTCTGACTGGATCCAGTGCGCATTGGAATTGAAAGTTTCAGGTTCGTCACCTCTCGATTATGCAGTAGTTGTTGGTTTTTTTTTTTTGCCCCTGCTTAGTCCACATGTGGAGGCTTAAATGTTTTGTTTCTTACCTTCTGTAGGTCCCAAAAACGTGCTTCTTGTTGTTACTCTCTTTCCAGAAGGGCTCATTTGTGAGAAGGTGGATAATCGGTTTCCTCCTATTTGTTGCTATGCATGTTTTCTAGCTATTGTGTATATTTGCGTAACGATGTCTTTTGACAGGAAGAAAGCTTCAGTCAGTTCTCTGCATTTGGTTGCCTGATGTTATTAGTTTGTTGCTCCCTGTCAGGTATGGAACTATGAATCTTTCGTTTCCACCATACGTGCATTAGTTTTTATGCATGTTTCTACGATTTTTTTTTGTGGATGTGTGACTGGACATGCTCTATGATATGTGAATGGCTAATCATGGTTCTTTCCTGGATGGTAACTATACTGTATCTTCCACAGTCCTAAAGTTTCTGGTCTATGTCCCACCATTTTGTTAGACCTTGATGTATAGCTACACATCTATTGTTACTATTTTTCTTTCCCACCATTTTGGATGCACATGGATATGGTGCTTGCTTCTGCTACAAATATAAGTGTTTTCTGGATTTTTGGTTACTTGATTTCGGTCATTGCGATATGTGAAGCTAGCCCTGCTAAAATAGTGAAAAGATATGTATGCCTGACCTGAAATTTTGTCACGATATAATATGTGTTCAGTGATTTGAGCCTGGCCTCTCTATCTTCGTTTTAGATTGGGACATTTTGCACTAATTCTATCCACTATTGTGTTTTGACCTTGAGTGCTTGCTTATCAGGGAAAGAAGATAAGGGTTTCTTCCTCCCAGGCTAACAAACAAGCTATTTGTTGGAAATGTACCTCATAGTTGGGCACATGGTGCTTTGAAAAAGAACTGTCGAACAAATTGGTCCTGGAGTATTAAAGGTTGATCTCATTAAGGTAAATATTTTGATAATCAAAGCTATAATAGTTCAACGAATATTTTGTCCACCCATTTTTTTTCCTTTTTACCCTAAAAGAATCTCTGCTATTATAGGACACCCGTACTGATCGTGGTCGAGGCTATGGTCTTGTTGAATACTGTAATAATGCATGTGCTGAGTATTCGAGAAGGACTAACCACAGAGCACCTATGAGAGCTGATGGTAATCATAAGCGGTACTTAATCTGTAGGGGAAGCAGACGCGCGGGCGACTAGATACAAATACTCCTAAATTCAGCTGGGCAGAAGTAAAGAATGATAATTCTTCATCTGCATGCTCTACTTCATAGGTTCTTGAAACATCAGGTAGACAACTTTCTGGTTTAGTGTCATCATATCTTATATGGACTTGTGATTTTGTGGTTTTAGGTAAAAATATTACTCTAGAGCAGATGAAATCGCTGTTTGAGCACCTGGTGAAATTACAATATTTGTTACCCCCTTTCAAAAAATGTCCATGATAAGATATGTGGTTTTGTTCACTTTATGGACCGGCATATGGCCATGAAGGCTGGGAAGAACACAGATGATAAATAGTTCTCTAAAAGCTTAATTCCTGGACTGCTCGCTTGCAAAACCTCCTGCTGATAAGAAAGGCTGAGACTGTATCAATATCTAGGGAAAACAGTGGTCCGTTGCTCCATGCCCTACTTGGACATGGTATCATTCCACGACCAGATGCTTATGGTGCGCCTCCTACTTATGGTTCGAGTATATCACATCTTCCAATACCTACTTCATGTGGTAAATTGATGATGCGTCTATTTTAAGTGAGAAACCCGGCTAAATGTTACATGTCTTGGTACTTTTGCAGCCTTTGTTGTATGCCCCAGGAGCTCCTCCAGGTGAAGCAATGGTTCTGATGCTTCTACTGAATGGGAGATTGTATATGTTTTGTAAGTACTACTACCTTGTATTCTTCTGAAAATCCTACAAGATACACCCATGAACTCTGATGCGTCTGTTGTGTGTACATTCTGTAATGCTTTTTAATATCTGAAAATCATGTCCAGCTAGCACTTCTCGAAATAGTGAGAAGAGATGTTTGCCTGACCTGGAAAATTCCTCACGCAATAATATGTGTTCATTATTTCTGTTGGGCCTCTCTATCTTATTTTCAGATTGGAACATTTTGCACTTCCTCCATCTACTATTGGGTTTAGGCGTTTAGCCCTTGATTGCTTGCTGTTTGCTGTGTGTCTTCTTCTGTCTGAACATTTTGTAATATTTTTACATACCCGAAAAACATGTCCAGCTTCTAGCTCTTTTAAGAGCCATATGTAAATATCTAGCTTTCTTTGCACATGTACACGATGCTTTGCATAAATAGAGATTGTTGATGGATCGTCTTCTTTCTCGGTTTCTTCTGCTAACCTATGAACATAGGTGCATAGATAAAGATTGTTGATGGATCGATCTTCTTGCTTGATTTTAGCTGCTAGGTTCTATATTAAATTGTTTCCATTTCTTGTTTAACAACCTATGTTCATAGTTCTCATTTGATGTTGCCAACCCTTGCTATGGATTTAGGCATGCAAGTATAATTTGTTCCTCTTAGAGACAGTCTATTGTGTTATGTGGCTGATACTTAGCTCTTGGCTATACCCTTTTTCTTTATTTAGCTATAAGGATGCATGATTTGCCTTTAATGTGACGCTGACACCCCGGTGCGTCCTCGGCAACATCGCGAACGTGTGGGTGTTACCCATTTCTCTCTTCCGGTGCAGCCTAACGGACCACATAAACGGAAAAAAGTATGAATGCCTCTAAGTAGTATACCTCAATCTTTTTTACCTTTAGTGCTGCTCTTTATAGGTTTACGTTGTTCTGTTGGTTGTAAAAATGGGGTATGGGTGGTTGCCGTTGCTGAGTCCTACCGCCACTGCTTTTAATCGAAAAAACACAGATTGGCGCTTACCAAGGTGCACATGTGACGTCTAGGAAATCCTTGAAAGTATTTCAGAACACTAATGGGACTCAGAACCAAAATAATTTTTATACCGAGTCCGCTGGTTCCTTCTGACTCCATTTGAGTTAGTCCGTTTTGGTTTATGTTTTCTTTATGTTTTGCGTACATCTATATATAGGTATATACTCTGGTTAGATAAGGTTTTGTCGTACATTCACTATGTATAGTTTGGCGTGTTCATCTCCAATTCACTATGTTCTTTGTTGTTCCTTTTACATTACCTTTCTCCTCCCTATTGGTTGTTATTTTGGTATCTACACCTCTTTTGGCCAGGCTGCCTTTTTGGTACTTACCTTGCTACCGTCTACTATTCATTTTATTTGATCATTCATGTTCTTTTTACCTAATCTGCCGATCATAGTCATGTAAAAGTAATGTCGGCAAGCTCTTTATTTTGCAGGTGAAACATTGGTGTGGTTTTCTAATGCCATTTAGATTTTTTTCATAAATGTGCAAAGAAAAGACAGGAAGCAGATCAAATGAATTGGTTATTCTTCTCTAATCTGCATACATATTTGTTGTGTTTTAAGGTTTTCAGTTTGGTTCAAGTTTGTTGATTTAGGGTGAGTTTGATCCTCTAATTACAATTTGAGTGCACACAACAGATTAGCAAATTTAATTTTGCTTTTTTAGCAAAATATATTACCAATGTCTTCTTATTTTACCAAAAGGATTTCTTAATTAGAACACACCATATTGTTAAGAGATATTTATATAATCATAGTTCAGGAAAATCCAGTGATTGATGTAATATTCTTCACATGAGACATTTTCGGACAGGAAGCTGTATTTTTGTAGTACAATGTCCATAAAATGTTTACTGAAATACCTACGGAGAAATGTGTACTTTTCTCGAAAGGATTAATATCCTACTTGGTACAGTACATTCCTTTCATTCATCTGCTGATAGTAACATGCTACTCGGGACAGTACATGTCTTTCATTCATATGCTGATAGTAACATGCTACTCGGGATGCTACTCGGGACACTACATGCCTTTCATTTATCTGCTGATAGTAACATGGGGTTGTTCCACATATATTTACCTTTTTCCCATAAATTGTTTAGGCTTTCAGATATAATATATTTGCGTATGTTTTCTCTTTTGCAAAATCTCACTTAATGTATCTCTTTAGTAAAGTTTCTGGTTCCTGTACCACATATTGCTCCAGGTTTCCCTTAAGCAATATAAGTTATTTTGATTGCACTACTCTTACAGAAGTGAATACATCATGTTGCTACATACGAGTTAGTTGTTCAAACCAAGTGGTGTGTAGCAGATTTGTGGCGGACATGAGTGCATTTACCATTGGAGCCGCTATTTTTCTTCAAAGTATGATGTTGCTATTACCATCTAAAATGGCAAGATGTCTTAGTTTACTAGATGAACGTGATAATTTGCTTCATGGTGCTGTACTTCCAACTTACTTCCCTTTTCTTATCCAAGTTAATTTCTTCAGCCATTTGTAGTTGAATTGTACTAGGCTTAGGTTGAAATAAACAAAATACTATAGTCCTTGAAATTTTGTTTGCCGGTTTACCACTCCCTCCAGTCTGATAAAAGTGTCGCAAGTTGTACCTAGGAGTTGAACGTACCAAGTTGCTTTGTCCCGACACTTTAATTGGACCGGAGGTTGTATTTGTTTTGAAGGACTTAATTATATGTGTCGGCGTATGCAAGTGAACGCAACTTGTTGCTGCATACAGTTAGTGGTTCAGACCAAGCCTATGTGCACTCCATGTCTGGCAAGGAAATTTTCAAGGTGATCAGTGATGTTGATGCAGCCGTAGGGTGGTGTTCTAAGCACATGTTACCCTTGGTTTATCGTTTCATGGAGATTTTTTTTTTTGCAGTAGTAATGGTTGATGATGCTTTTCTTAGTGGGCAGGTGCAGAATGAAGGGCACGAGTGGTATCACAACTACTGAATCAAACAGATTCAATCAGGGAACAACCAAATAGGCATTCGAACTCATTCTACGATTTTGTTCACTAAGGAGGACTGTGTGTCGAATGATAAAATTGTCCCAACATAAAATAGGTTTTATATTTGTATAAATTCTCCACTATGTATTTATAGGAAAAACAACTTGCTGGCATGAATTTTTTTCATGTGAACCTGATTGTCAACTAGGTGAGCTGAAAGGAGCTTTGGTGAACAACATGGATGGGTAACAACTTAGATATATGCATGCCGCTAGAGTTAATCCTGCAGCCATGAGGTCCTTCCACTGTTATAGGGTAGAAAGCTCGTGGTTTCTAGGATCCTAATGTCTTGTGCTAAATTTTAGAGTGTTCTATTTGGACTGCAATGTCAGTTTTTTAAAATCCGGTTGCTTTGTCAACCCATTATTAAATGTTTTGTAATTCCCTATTTAGAGTGATTATTGTTACTTCCTAATATAATTATCATGCTGGTAATCTTCTAGGACATATGTACTAAGAACATTTCTGTCCACAAATCTCTGTTTCAGAATGGATACATGAGACTTAGCTCTGGAGGTGTCCAATAAACCATGGGGATGATTATGGATTCTTTTATGGTGTGGCGGATGTGTTGCCTGAGTTAGTTATGGAGGCAATCAAGCTATGTGCACACATATACCCATGTACAATCCTTTGTTATAATGTGTCAGTACGTCTTAGCAAACATGAAATGAAAATATGGCACTTGGCAAAGTACTCTTCGGCAGGATGATATATGTGCGCATTATAGAGAGGTGGATTTACCTGAAGTATTTTAATTTGTGCAGTAAGAAAAATGTCGTTCTCATTTTCTAAATTCTTGCATTTCTAGAGTAATTGAAGTAGGTTTATGAGCCAAGGGCAATGAGTTGGTGTTTCAAGTGCTTGTCAAGCTGAAGTTGCTACAGGAAGGGCCGCTGGATCAAGGGGAGGTGGTAGTAGCGATGTTGGTAATGGCACAAGTGTAGCTTAGGGTCTATGAGGTTACTTAGTGTTGGTTTATGGAACATTGTGTTAGTGCTTGCAACTTGAAAAAATTGTTTAGTCATGCTGTGATCTTCAGAAGTACGATGAGATGTGCACGACGTGAAAATGATCTAAAACGGCAGCCGGTGATGGAAAAGACCTGAACATCATGTATAATTCTAGCTTGATCAGGAAAATGCAACGTCTTTGTGGATTTCTGTGGGATTAATGTTGGTCTTAGTAGTGTTGGTTTATGAACCTCTGTATTGCGAGTTATTTTGTCTGTGCTTTCAGTTTGTAAAGAGTAATCAATTAAGTGGCGAACTAGGACTATAGTGACAACTGTAAGACAGAAAAGACTTGGCTATCATGTAGAATTTGAACCTAGCTGGCATGGACACTCTTATAAGGGGTATAATTTTATCAGGAAATACCAGCTCTTCAAGGTTTCATGACATGTCTTACCTTTATTCATTGCATGTCTTCACTGAGGTCTAAGAAGACCTATGCATTTTGCTAAGCAGGTGTAGGAATTCTGGATTGACAATACACAGTTGCTGCAAAATGTTTGATCTGTTTTGTTTTACAGCAAGAGGTATGATCTCTGAAAGCACAAACTGACTCATAACATGTCCTATCTCTATGTCCCATAATACAATACGTTTTGACAAGATGTGATCAGCAAACATTTATAGTTTCTTGTAAAAATAATATATAATAATAGTTAAAAAGAGCATCTATATAGTTCTAGCATTGTTTTGGCATTAGCAGATTTATCGACCATTGACCAGAAGAACGAGTGAACCGTGAAAGTTATGGGTCCAGAACCAAGGAGCGACTCCAAATCAAGCCCTGACTCATACTTGCCATTTGGTTTCAAATAGTGAGCTGCTTCTTGCAAGCTCATTATCGCTTGGTGTTTTGGCATTAAGCATATGTCGTATGAATACTCCATCATAGAACGGTTCCTCTTAAATTTCTCTACATCGCTAAAATACTTGAAATCCATAAAGAACATAAGAAAACAAGAGGCTGCTGACGGAGATGTGAATCTTAATCGTTAGGCGTGATTATTCTTAGTCGGTAGTCCTTCACGTTCATCCTTCGAGAGTCGTGATCGGTCTCACTTGGGAGTCGGACATCTATTCAGAGTCGCTTCCCGTCTCGGACGTGAGTCGCGCTCTGACTCGGAGTCGCCCGCCTGCCTCGGACGGGAGTCGTGCTCTGATTCGGAGTCGCCCGTCTGCCTCGGACGGGAGTGTGCTCCTACTGGTTACCGCGCTTAGTCTCGGGTGGGAGTGGTGCTCCGACTTGGTGTCACGTGGAAAGCCTGCTTCCCATGTATATAAATCCTATGGTGGTAGGAACCAATAATGGAATCATAAGGCACTATCATACTTTTTGTTGAAGCACATGTATATATATGGGTCTACTAAGATTCTTATGGCCTGATTCAAGTGCCCTTTTATAACCATTTTGTAACTAATTGTGTCATCTCTGTATTAGTAACAATATTTTTTCGATATGTCTGTGCTACTACCTTTTCATATGTTGATATATAATTCATGCCTTAAGACACTATCCATCTTATTGGCGTGTACAATACACGAGGATTATAGGCAAAATAATTTGGCATTAACATGTGACGCGCGGCAAGCCGCGCTTTGGAAACCCTTTTGTAACTAATTGTGTCATCTCTATATTAATAACATTATCTCGATATGCCTATACTGCTACCTTTTCATATGTTGATCTATAATTTATGCCTTATGACACTATCCATCTTATTAATGTGTACAATACACGAGCTTGCGGGCAAAATAATTTGGCATTAACATGTAGGGCGCGGCAAGCCGCGCATTAGAAACTAGTTTTTGACAGCGCCGTCCGCAGGATCCACTCAGCTAAAGTAACCGGGCCGCTGCTCTGAAGAACGAGCTGGAGGCCTTGTCCTGAATCGGGCCGAAAAAGAGCGATTGGCCTGCTTCGTTGGTTCCGTGGGCTTGCAGTAGTGTATTGAGCTCTGCCTCGATGGAAAAGGCCATGGAGACACCGAGCCGCCGCCACCAATGGAGTCACCGCAACGCCGCCAACATTAATGGCGATAGAAGGTGCACCGCCACTGCCCTCCTGTTTCCTTCCTGTTATTTTGGAAGCAGTTTCTGTTCTGCCCATGTCCTCTCCCCTATTTTATCAGGCTACTTATGATCTTATTTATCACATTGTTCCCCTTATAATTGCTTCCTGCGGCAGCCATGGTTGATACTAATACAGAGATATCGTATCCTTCCTTGCTTGCAGGTATTTGATTTCTCTCTTGCCATATTTCCTCAAATACATACTTTCAAACTCAGCGGAGTACAGGAGGAGTACCGTCGCAAGCAAGGAGGCGGCAGAGTGAACAGCTCAAGGACGCAGAGGAAGCATGAGGCGGGGGCGACCGCTGGACTAGCATCTTTGATGGTGCATCAGTGACAGATTGGCGGTCCACGTCGATCAGGTAAAACCTATCTATAGCCCTTTACCGTACCTTCCATCTCTGAGCCCTCTCTCTAACTCGGCTCTCTATTCGGTTCATCTTTTTTTTCTCGGACATGAAATTGTTCATCTTCCTGGGTGTCTGGATAGGAGGGTCAGGGCTAGGATACAATGAGGAAGAGAAGATGGTCTGCGCTGCTGCTGCTGCTGCTTCATGCTAGGCATGAGCAAATAAATCTTGTACACTATCGGTTCTACTTCCACCGGCTCAGATCCCCTCTCTGTCCATCCTCCACAATGTGCACCCGCTTCGGTTGGGAGGGTGATGAAGGGGCTCTGGTTGTGCTCTTCTCTTACTTCGCTAATGACTACACATTTGTTATTGGTGATCTGTTACCAAACTGTAAATATCAGGAGGATCAGGACAGCTTCCAAACCGATTGTGCTCTGCACGCACACAGACGGCCAATGGCTCTGTATGAGATTGGTTTTAGCTTCTATGGTGGCTAGCAGAAAGAACTGCTCTCTTATCATATTATATTTTTGCTGCATTTAAATAATTGCCATGGATAAAAGAACAATTCCCTGTTTATTCTATTGCGACGGACATGTACATTCGATCTCTGCTCATCAAGGAAATAAATACATGTAGGCATATTTTACAAACATGTCATACCTTTCTATTATATCTAATTATCTTGTACTTGGTTGTCCACGGAGGACAGTTTACTTGTTCTGGAATGCACTATCATTGATTCATCATTTCTGTTTGCTTGGATATTCGATTTGTGGAGTATCACTCAATTAGTAATTCTGGCTTATGGTTGGGTGATTTCAACATAGTAGGAATACCAGTTTCATGAGTGTTCATTTAATTTCATATTTTCTCCTTGATTTTCTATTATTTTGCTTGTTCGGTTCACCAGCAGCTTAGCATGTCACCCAAAACAGCTTTTATCACATTTGCACTTGCTGAGTGACTATTAATATCCGTTCAGCTATATTGTCCAAATCATATAATTTAATTACCATGCTTGTACTGACTGCGAGCTAGCATTTTTTGTTTTATAAAACAATATCTGACCAGCATGACACCAGAATTCCATCTCTAAGGGAATCATAATTGCAGCTACAACTTTTAGTGACTGGTTTGCACCTCCATAGTTTGCACTTCTTTCATAAAAGGCTAACCTTAATGTACTGTAGTTTTTCTCCAGTAACTTGACTCTAAGTTGACCTGCTATTTTGGTTGCTTATCAGATTCTCAATGCGCACTACAGAATAGACAAATTATAAATCTGTTGATATAAAAATACAAATAAATCCAACATTAGAAAGTGGTGAGCTCAGATTTTAAGAAAGCTTTATTTGATTTTATATAGCTCGTTCTGTTGATATGCAAAAACTAAATTCAATTTCTATTGTTGTTGTTCGTATCGTAGGCCTGAATGGTGGACATTCACTATGTGTATAATAACGACAGTTTTATTTCTATTTTTTTGTTAATGGTTTCGTATCTCTAAGATGGATGTTTTTTGTCATCTGGGCATGGATATCTTTAGTGTCATGGCTGCAATAGATATTGACATTCAGGTTTAGCCATTAGGATCAACTGCATTAGTGCCAAAATCGTCCAGCACGAACATGACCTGCATATTATAGTTGGATATGTAAGAGTAGAAGATGCAAGCCACTAAAGAATAGAATTTGTAATCTTTTGCTTCATCTATTTATGGTATCTTACCATGATGTGATCTAGAGGCAATGTAAATAAATAAGGTACCTAAAAATGTAAAGAAAGCAGTTATATGTGTGTATTAAGTAAACTAGCAAAATTTACCTAATGTCTCTGTTTCCAAGCTTTCCAAACATTTCCAAAAAAAACTGAAGATTGAGGGCGCAGCAACGCGCGCTATCACTGCATTGTAGTTTGAATAAGCATTTTGTTATCTTTTATATAAATGCCCCAGAAAATTTGTCTTTTGATACTTATGTGCAATGGTGAGTGATAAATTCAGATGTTATCATTTCACTGCACAGACGATTCTATACTTGAAACTTTAGTCCTATCTGCCTACATCAAGTCTATATTTTACAGTTCATATTATACTTGATATATGAACTGTCCAAACTTATGCTTATATTGCTCTTTATTAAGAGGATGTTTCGATGTGGTCAGTTATCAATTACTTATTAATATATGGGCCCATTGATACAAATTTAAATTTCATGTTGTGTATATATTTACAAAAATTCATGTCATCCCATCGTAAAAATGGGCGGGCGCGCAACAATGTGGCAGAATACGAAGCATTGCTTCGTGGCTTGCATGTCGCAAAAGAGACAGGCGTCAATCGTATACTTTGTTATGGTAACTCGGACTTGTGCAGCATCAGCTAAACCAAACATGGGATGCCAAAATCCCTATTATCGCCGAATATCGGAGAACTATGGACGAGTTTGTCATTTTCTTCCTAGGATTTGAAGTACTTCATATCAAAAGGGAAGAAAATTGGAACACGAATTCATTAGCCCGCATGAGATTGGAAAGAGTGAAAACCCTACCACCTGCTGTGTTTGTCCAACACTTGCATAAACCATCGATCAAAGGTGGAGATGTTAATTATCCTCTCGTTTCTGAGTCAATTGAAGTTCTACCCGTTAACCCGGACTGGATAATTCCATATTTAAACTTCTTAGTTGATCAGAAGTTCCCGGATGGAGCAAATGAGGTCTTGCAAAGGCAGATACAACGCTGATGCAAAGGATACACGGTAATTAATGGTTTCATGTATAAGTGCAGCACTATCGGAATTTTCAGCAATGTATTTCGCCAGAAGAAGGCCGAGAAATCTTGCAAGAAATCCATGCAGGAGATTGCGGACATCATGCTCAATCAAAAAGCATAGTCAAGAAAGCATTCCGTGCAGTTTTTTTTTGGCTAACAGCTAAGACAGACGCCGAACACATAGTAAACACATGTGCCGGATGTCAGTATTACGCCAAGCAGACGAATATGCCACCCCAATCACTCAAAACTACCCGCATTACATGGCCATTCGCGGTCTGGTGGCTAGATATGATGGGATCATTCAAAACTGCCAGAGGTGGACTTACACATCTACTCGTTGCAGTAGATAAGTATACCAAGTGGGTGGAGGCGAAACCCATAAAAAAACTTGACGGTGTGACTGCCAGAAATTTCATCATTGACATAGTCATGAGATACGGCATTCCACACAGCAAGGAAAAAATTTCTCTATTGGAGAGTTGGCAAAATATTGCCAACAAACGGGAATACGGCTAGATATTGCATCTATGGCACACCCACAATCCAATGGGTAGGTTGAAAGAACGAATAGCTCAATCCTGCAAGGAATACGCCCAAGACTGGAATCTCCACTTCACAG
Source organism: Alopecurus myosuroides (assembly GCA_028641055.1). Classification (NCBI taxonomy): domain Eukaryota; kingdom Viridiplantae; phylum Streptophyta; class Magnoliopsida; order Poales; family Poaceae; genus Alopecurus; species Alopecurus myosuroides. The sequence continues at coordinate 205,499,037 of CM054061.1, read as the reverse complement.
AGCAGCTGGTGCATGGGTAGAAGAATTACCATCCGTACTTTGTAGTATTGGAACGACACCGAATAGATCAATTGGACAAACACCGTTTTTCCTGGTATATGGTGCAAAAGCAGTGCTTCCTACGGACATGATCCATGATAGCCCAAGAGTGCATGCTTACGATGACTCGGATGCCAAAAGCGCATAACAGGAAGCCGTCGATATTTTAGAAGAAGAACAAGAGCTTGTGCTTCAAGATCCGCCATTTATCAGCAAGGATTACCATGTTACCATAGTCGGAAAATCAGAGACGGTTCTTTCAAGGAAGCTGACTTAGTGCTAAGATTGATGCAAGAAAGGAAGCACAAAATTAGCCCTAGTTTGGGAGGGACCATTTGTCATTAGCAAGGCTATGAAAAACGGATCATACTACCTTGTAGATATTCGAGATACAGAGGATGATCCTAAAAACTCGAATCACAAGAGAAAAAGAAAGATAGATGTCTAACTGGGAGAGACAAAGAGAACCTGGAGCATGCAACAGTTACGTCCTTTCTACACTTAGTTCTATTTCTATGTAAACATCTTTTGAGATCATGAAATAAAGTTGTCGGAATTCATGCATTGTTGTTTTACTTGGTTATTTACATACAAAAGCATAAGTCCGTCTTATCTATTTCCCAATGATCTTTCGTAATGCTCAATGTTAACCCGTATTGTGCCTGCGTGCTTGGAGTTATAAAACTGAATGCTTTGCAGCCTAAAAAGGACTAAGGAAACCCATTTTCTGCCTGCGTGCCTGAGTTTCATACATTTTCAGAATTCCTTACTTTTTCCTAAGTAAAAACTTGCAAAGACGTAAAATTAACTTGTTTATACAAATGATAGATAGCATTAAAATGGATATTACATTGAGAGAATAGTAATGCTTCTATTTTTCCTGCCAAACTACTTAGGAATTAGGCGGCCTCCTCAGAATCCGAGTCCTCCTCTTCGCTGCCAGGGTCCTCAGGAGTTAACGGAATCTCTTCCTCTGGGTAGAAGATGGAGATCGACACCATCTGTGCTTTCTTGGTAGCGTGCCCTTTGACAGAGTCAAAGATGTTGGCTCGCTGCACTTCCGCGTATCCTTGGGGGATACCAGTCGCCACGCGCCAGGACTTTGCGGTGGTGTAGTGCATACGCATTAGCCCAAGGGCCATGCGCGCATCACCGCGAGTTGCGGAACGGAACCAGGACTCCTTCTAGTTCGTCACCTCCTCGATCGCTTCCGGAAGTTTGCTAACTTCCGAGATTTCTCCCGCTTTGTCGGGAATGTACTTGTTCACAAGTAATATCCCCGGAGTCTTTAGCGCGGCAAAGATCTTCCCCAAAGCCCGGATTCTATCAATCCGGGTAAGCAAGGGGCTCCCCTTTGTTTAAATCAACAAAGGAAAGTTAGGAAAAAAAGGAGGAGAAAGAAAACATACTGTGAAAAAGTATAAGGAAAAAATCGGGTAAATATGTTAAAAACTTACCAGAATCTTGTCCATTTCAAGTCCTTCTTCAAGGCGTTGATTAAGGGCATTCTCTAAGTCCAAGATGGTGGCCTTGTCCTTCTCGGCCTGGGCAAAAGCCTTGGACTCAGCAATTCTGACAGCCAGCTGGCTGGCCTCCAGGTCTTTTTGGAGCTTTACGTTGATCTTGTGAAGCTCCAAGTTCTCCTTTCGAAGGTTCTCGACATTGCCGGCATCTTCAGCTATTTGCTTGGCTTTCGCCAAAGAAGCTGAAAATCAAGAAAATGAAGAGTTTAATACTCGGAAAATGACTTAGAATTTATCACAAAAACAGCAGTGCGAATAGATGAAATATTTACGTGCTGATTCCTTCAGCTCACGCTAAACAGATGGCAATTCCGAGTCTTTATCGTCAAGAATTCCAAGGAGAGTTTTAATCTCCTTATTCTTGATGGTGAGTTTATTAAAAACTTCCATGTTAATATTTTTGGCAGTTTGCTGAAACATGGAAAAGAGAAACATCGCTTAAGACAAAATACAAGCAAGGACAAGGAGAAAAGCATTCTGTAAAAAAAGTATACCATTCGCTAAATTCTTGGGGGCTAGAGATATTACCTGGTTAAATTTTTGAAGACTTGCCAAGTTTTTGGAAAAATCCTTTGCGTAGTCTGCAAAGAGGATTCCAACATGGCAAAGGCCTTCTTGTATGACCTGCCGAGGCGAGAACACGTAATTATTCCTAACTATAAGCCCACCTTGCGGCCAGGGATGGATTAAATGAGCTGGAGCAAAGTGTTTTGTCGCCCACGGATGAATATATCCGTGTTCGTCAAAATGCCCTTCTTTTACCTTAAACTCGGGATCAAAGTTGGGGATGGGCACCTCCTTCGGGACATTCGAAGTGCCTCCCATTTCCGGCTCCGCCCTTTCCCTCGCGTCCAACTTGGGCGCAATGGGTTGGCTGGTCTGCAAGGGATATTCTTCTTCCCTTGCAGCCGAGTTTTCCTCCCCCGCTGCAGTCGGAGTGTCGGTTCTGATATGTCGAAAACGTATCTCCTTTTCGAACAATTTTTTTATTGTTTTCCTCTAAACTTGTGTGTTTTGGATACAACTAACACGGACTAACGCTGTTTTCAGCAGAATTACCTTGGTGTCTTGTTTTTGTGTAGAAAAATCAACTTTCGGGAAAATGCCCAGAAAAGAGCCCATTGGTGCTTTCACCCCGGAAGACCCCGGGAGCCAGAAGGGGGCCAGGAGAAGAGCCAGAGGGTGGCCACACCCCCCTGGCGCGGGTCCCCCTGGCCGCGCCATCATAGGGTGTGGCCCCCCCAGAGCCCCCCTCGGACTCGCCTTTCGACTACAAGTAGCCTCCAACCCTAAAACCCGAGGGGGTTCGTCATATTCCACAAAAACACAACAGAGCGCCGCCGCCATCCCGAACCTCGATTCGGGGATCAGAAGTTCCTGTTCTGGCACCCTGCCGGGACGGGAAAGTGGAGGAGATCATCGCCACCTTCATCACCAACGCCTCTCCATCGACCATCCATGTTTCCCCCATCCATGTGTGAGTAATTCCCGTTGTAGGCTGAAGGGGGTGTTAGGGATTGGATGAGATCGTTCATGTAATAATGCTGTGATTGTTAGGGCATAGTGCCTAGTATCCTCTATTAGTGCTATTGACATTGTTGCAACTTGTTATGCTTAATGCTTGCCACTTTGGGCCAGAGTGCCATGATCTCAGATCTGAACATGTTATTGAATCATGATGATAATTATTGTTTCTTAATCATACCTGCAAGTTGTTTACAGATATCATTGTCTCGAACCCGAGGCCCCGAAGTGACAGAAATTGGGACAACCGGAGGAGATGGCTGCGATGTGAGGATCACATGTATTCACGGAGTGTTAATGCTTTGCTCCGGTGTTCTATTAAAAGGAACGCCTTAATTACCAGTAGTTACCTTGAGGCCCCACTGACACGGGCTGGTAGGACAGTAGATGTTGTGCAAGTTCTCATTGCGAGCACGTACGACTATTTACAGAACACATGCCTATGTTTACTTAGTACTTGGATGCTTTATCTCATTTATCTACGATGCCCATGACATGATAAGTATTCGAACTTTCTTATCCATGCAACGCCCGTTCATCCATCCCTATTCCTACAGTATTTAATCCTGATATTCACCTCAATTACCACTGCTGCTGTTTACATACTACTGTTGTTGTTATTTCACTATTGTTGCTACTATAAAACCGTTACTACCGATAAACCACTGCGAACTAGTCAACTTTCTGGTGCAAGTGAATTGACAACTCAATTGTTAAGGCTCACAAATATTCTTTGGCTCCCCTTGTGTCGAATCAATAAATTTGGGTTTTACTTCCCCCGAAGACGGTTGTGGTCCCCTATACTTGTGGGTCATCAAGACTATTTTCTGGCGCCGTTGCCAGGGAGCATAGCTTTGTTTGCGAGCTCACTGGAGAGTACTATTATCTACTACCAATCATTCATCATGGGTAAGTCTCGTGATGGAAGAGTTCCTATATTACCATCCACTACAAGAAGAGGTACAACTCTGAACACCTCTGTTGCTCTTGATTCACCGTCTGTTATGCGTAAGCTGCTTACACCACCACATACACATGCTACACATGCTACTTCTGCTGAATATGAATATACTTATGATACTTTTGATGATGCTTCTAATGTGCTTGATGAGGGAGGTTCTCTTGGTCCTTTCTTAGATGCTACTATTGCTAAAGCTAAAAATATTGCAAACACTGAAACTCCTGATAAAAATCCAATTACTCCTGCTTTTTCACCTGAGTTTAGAGAAAATCCTAGTGATGATTTATATGATGCCTATGTTGAACTTAGTGATGATCTTATTGATGAACATGCTATGAAGGATAAAGACGATGCTATACGTCTTATGGAAAGTCGTGCTATTAAATATAAATTATCTCCTGATGCTAAGTTTGCCACTTCTCCTATTAATATTAGGGATAAGGATTATGATTTCTCTCTTGATTTATCTTATATATCTATTGTTGATAAAGAACCTTTTTGTGGAACTGAAAATGAAAGTTCTATGAAACATATGAATGAGCTCTCCTCGTTGAGTAGTTTATTCTCTGATGATCTTAAGAAACGTAGCTACTTTGTTGCTAAAATATTCCCTTTCTCATTAAAGGATGAAGCTAAAACTTGGTTTAACAATTTTTCTCCTGGATCTATTGATAGTCCTATTGGTTTGGTTAATGCTTTCTTTCAGAAATATTTTCCTGCTAGTGCTCCACATGCTGCTTTACAAAATATATTTAATTTCAAGCAAATGGAAGAAGAAAAATTGCATGTATCTTGGGCAAGGTTCGATTCTTTAGTAAGGGCTACACCTGGGCATAAGCTAGAAGATAATAAACTTCTTGATATATTCTTAATGGACTAACTCTTGAAACTAGGACATACCTAAATAGTTGTGTTGCTTGTGTTTTCAGGCAAAGAACTCCAGAAGAAGCTCGGGAATTAATGGCTAAAATAAGACAAAATCAGGATAATTGGACTATGGTTGAGCCTGAGCCGACCCCTACTCCAGTACTGATGGAGGGATGATAACCCGGTAGGCTAACGCCAAGGTGTAACTCGGCCCAAAGGGAGCTGCGCAAGACCCGGCCTAGGGAAAGGGAGTTTCTAGAAGGCCCAAGAGTGCATGCCTCGTGACTCGGATTGTGGGTTCCGATAAGGAAACTTAGGGTTTGTAAGCAGTGCCCGGGTAGGACTCCGAGTACGCCTTGGATAGGAAGCCAGGGGGACCGGATATTATATAAGCCGGCTCCTAGGGTTAGATTAGACAGAGCTATCAGACAACGAGTTTGACGAGTTTTACTAGCTATTCGAGTATCCTTTGTAACACGAGAGTTGAGATAATATATCTAGATCGGAGACTCGGCGACTTGATTGCCGGCTACCAGATCGCATATCACCATGATTTCCCTTGAGCTAAACCCTCTCCCAAACACCAGAATCGAATTGCCCCAAGATAAGTTACCCCCGGTAACGTCTGCCGTGATTATCCCACGACAGTTGGCGCCCACCGTGGGGCCTACGTCCAAGGGTGTTTACATCACGGGAGAAGCTCGGGAGAACATGAAGAACCTCGTCATCGGCGAGATCTACACCAACCCCGAAGGAGAGAAGATGGTGGACGATTTTGGCTGGGGGCCAGAGTCGGATCTGCTCGAATCCGGATCTGTCATGACAATCGGTCGGGTCAACGTCTTTATCGGCATGGTACGTACGTCTGGTTCAATCCCTGACGATTTTGGATTTGATTCTGTGTCAGGAGAGGCCACCTGCGTTCAGTCGGATGGAGAAGAATCGGTCGGGACGGTAGATCCGATAGAAGAGCCCACCACGAAGAGGGAACAGCCGGAGGAGCCGGCATGGACCCCGCGTGGCCGGGTCATGAGAGAAGATGATACCGAGTCTATCCTGCACCTGCTGGAGGACCGGTACGAGGAGGATAGTTGTGATGAGGAGGAATACGAGTCTTCGCCAAGCATCGTGCGCCAGGTCGCGGTCTACACGGCCCCTGCAACCAATCTCAATCAGGGGGACGTGACTACGGCCGCGGTCGGAGCAGCGCGAGCATTGGCCCAGCAGCAAAACCCGGCTAACGGAAATCCGGTTCTGGCCCGGGTTGACGGAGAGTCGGCTTCAGTTACCAGCCGGGCGGCGGATAGCGAGTTGCAGGCGAATATGTTCGGGTATCTGGCAAACCGGACGCCAGGGGCGGGTCCTTCAAATCCACAACACCCGGCCCTGTTCAATAATAACATGATCCTGGATCCCACCGTGCTAGCTACAGTCATAACCCCGGAGAACGCAACGGCACGTGCTAGGGATCTGGATGTGGCCCGTCGTGCATTGGAGCAACAGAGGAGAGATGTGGAAGCGGAAAAACAAGGGATAGCCACGCGCCAACGTGAGCTGGATGCATTGGAGAACCGGCTCCGGGAAGACACCACCAGGGTGCATCAAAGGCACCAGACTAGATTACCGGCAATGGGTGGTGTCATAAACCCGGCCGCGCTATTCATCACACCCCAGGATCAACCAATCCCAGCCGCGAATCAGGAAACTGTGCATCAGCCCGCAACCGGAGGAGGACAGCCGGCAAACGTGCAGGCCGGGTTACCCACATTGCAGACTGGAGTCACTGTTGGCAATATAGCACCGCCACCACCACCATCATGATTTCGCACGCCACCAGATCACTTCAACAACCCCATGGACAATGTATACGCAGCAACAATTGCACTGAATCAGATCCCCGTAAGAGAGTCACCCCATGCGGAGGAGACCCGGCGGGCGATAGATCTATTGCGCACAGCAGTGGCACAACAAGTTAATTACCCGGATAATAGGAGTGGAATGCATGGGACGCCATATATCAGCCGGCTACATGGCAATACCGGCAATATTCAAACAAGTTCAGCGTGACGGAGGGCAGAGCAGAAGCAAATGCCGCCTCCTCCCCACGTTCAGGCAGTACCAGCAGCATCAGCAGCACAAGCTATTGTGGATAGTTCCAGAGCCAGGCGAGCCGCGGACGGGTCTGCGGTGCACGGACCAGCAGCAGCGGCACGTCCAGCCGTGCCCCCCGCAGGATCGCATGTTTCCCGAGTGAGGCCAGTACCGACTAACCTCGCTGGGCCTAAGTGTCTGTCGGATAACATCAGGGCTGAGCCTTACCCGGATAAATTCAAGGAACCGGGTAAAGTAGTGAATTATGAGCCGACTATGGATCCAGAAACATGGTTGAGCAGCTATGAGATGGCTATGTCGATTCGCAACGCATCTGAAAATCTTCAAGCCAAGTTCATGTACTTAATGATGTCAGAAGGAGCAGCAAAGTTGTGGTTCAACAATTTACCGGAAGGATCTATCAAATCATGGGGTGAGTTGAAAACCGCGTTTGTCAAGCACTTTCATGGAACATGCAAGAAATTATTTACTATTGATGATCTAGAACGGTGTGTCCAAAAGAAGGGAGAATCGGCGCGCAGCTGGGTGCGCCGGGTTATGGAGATACTTCACTCATCTACGGACATTCAGCCAAAGGATGCGTTACAAGCTATGGCAAAGACGTGCAAGTATACACCTTTAGTGCAAAAGTTAACTCGCATGAAATCTAGTCGGAATGCTTCGGAGGTTACGATGGGAGAGCTGATGGACGCATGCAACAAGCACGCTGCAACGGATACCAGAGAAGAGGACGTTGATGATAAGAAAGCGAAAGCAAACACGAGTAATAATGGAAGAGCCGGCAATGGATCTACGCCGGGTAACAATGGAGGTAACAATGGAAACAACCAGAATAAGCGCCCGTTTGAGGGGAGTTTCGAGTTTGTCGCCAGTATAGAAGCCGGTCTTCGAGACCCAGAACAGAAGGAAATTTCAATGGAGGAAACCATAACGGAGGAAACTATCAAGGGCCACCAAGGCCGGGTAACAACTGGGATATCTTCAGAATGGCGTGCCCAAAGCACAGAAGGAATGGAAGACCAGCTAACCACTCGTTGGAGCAGTGTGTGGACTTACAGAGATGGAAGAACGAGGAAGTAAACAAGGCTATGCGAGGTGTAGGTCGGGGAGGAGGACCGGGTCCGGGTTGAAACCCGGGCAACGGCCCACCCCCAGCAGGCAACCCAGGAGGTGGTAATCCGGGTAATAACCAGGGAGGAGCTGGAGGTTTCCAAGCTAACCCCAAGCAGTTGGGACAATATCACGTACATACTACATGAACTTCCAACAAGGATAGAAAGATACTCAAGCGAGCAGTGAACGCGGTCAATTCAGCTGTTCCGAGATACCTGAGATGGTCAGATCAAGAGGTGACGTGGAGCAGAAGGGATCACCCGGAAACGATAGAACATCCGGGTGTGTTAGCAGTGGTGGTTGCGCCGCAGGTTAATGGTTATGAGCTGAAAAAGGTCTTAATGGACGATGGAAGTAGCATCAACATCTTATATTGGGAAACTTTCTTACGCATGGGTCTCAAGGAGTCTCAGCTACAGAAAAGTTCAACAATTTTTCACGGGATTGTGCCGGGTCACTCGGAGTGCCCCGTGGGAAAGATCACTTTGGGAGTTGCTTTTGGAGAATCGAAGGACAATTTCCGGGTTGAGTGGCTCACGTTTGAGGTGGTAAAGTTGCGCAGCCCTTATCACGCGCTATTTGGAAGGCCGGCTTACGCTAAGTTCATGGCCAGGCCGTGTTATGTATACCTACAGCTAAAGATTCCGGGTCCCAAGCAAACCATTACCATACACGGAAACCGGATTATAGCAGCTGAGTGTGACGAAGGAGACGCGGCAATGGCAGAGCAGGCCTACAGGAAGGAAGAACTCAAGTATTACCGGTCTCAAGTAGACTCGGATGACAGAACAACGTTGAAGAGGCCGAACACTGAGGATGAAAGAGCAAAGTTCAAAGCAGCACAAGATACCAAGATGGTGGCCTTTGTCGAAGGTGATCCCTCTAAGCAATTTGCTATAGGATCTAACCTGGACAATGAGCAGGAAAAGGCACTCGTGGAGTTTATCCGTTCAAATCAGGATGTTTTTGCTTGGACGCCTAGCGATATGCCGGGTATCCCCACGGAGTTAGCAGAGCATAGCTTGCATGTTGATCCCAAGTCTAGGCCCGTGAAGCAGGGCCTGAGAAAGATGAATGAGGAAAGAAGGAAAGATATAGGGGAAGAAATTGCTCGGCTATTAACAGCCGGCTTTATCATGGAAGTATTTCACCCGGATTGGTTGGCAAATCTGGTTCTCGTTATGAAAAAGACCAATGAGTGGAGGATGTGCATTGATTATACAAGTCTCAACAAGCATTGCCCAAAGGATCTGTTTGCCCTTCCAAGGATAGATCAAATCATAGACGCAGTGGCTGGAAGTGACCTATTATGTTTCCTGGATGCGTATTCCGGGTATCATCAGATCAAGCTCAAGAAGGAAGATTGGGAGAAAACATCGTTCATAACCCCTTTTGGGGCCTTTTATTACAAGACCATGACTTTTGGATTGAAGAACGCTGGCGCAACTTATCAACGGTGTATTCAAAAGTGCTTCGAGGACCAAATCGAACGCAACGTTCATGCTTATGTGGATGATGTGGTGATCAAGACCAGAAAAGCGGAGACATTTATTGATGATCTAAAGGAAACATTCAAGAACCTGAGAAGATACCAGATGAAACTTAACCCGACAAAGTGTGTATTTGGAGTTCCAGCAGGGAAGTTACTCGGTTTTATCATTTCAGAGAGAGGGATTGAGGCAAACCCGGATAAAATCAAAGCTATCCAGAGTCTGAAAAAGCCGGAAAACCTAAAGCATGTTCAGAAGCTTACAGGGTGTGTAGCAGCGCTGAGCCGGTTTATATCAAGACTCGGAGAGAAGGCAATGCCCTTGTACCGGCTCTTGGGGAAATCCGATAAATTCGTTTGGGACCAAGAGGCGGATGAGGCGTTTGAGGCACTAAAGAAGCAGCTATCTGAGGCACCAGTTTTAGCAGCCTCGGGTCCTAAAGAGCCCATGCTACTGTACGTTGCAGCCGGGCCCCGGGCAGTTAGCGCAGTGGTTGTTGTTGAGCGCAAGGAGGATGGGAAAGATCACCCGGTTCAGAGGCCGGTTTATTATGTCAGCGAGGTATTATCGGAGGAAAAGAAACGCTACCCACATTGGCAGAAGCTGGTTTTCGGGGTCTTCATGGCCAGCCGGAAATTGAAGCCATATTTTCAGGAACACCCCATAACTGTGGTTAGCTCTATACCAATGTCGGATATCATCAGAAACTCGAATGCAACAGGTAGAATAGCCAAGTGGGCGATCGAGATGGGAGATTATCACATCAACTACGAGCCCAGGTCAGCAATCAAATCTCAAGCTCTAGTTGATTTCATTAATGATTGGACTCACACAGGCATGCCCACAATGACACCAAATTCCGAGTCTTGGATAATGCACTTTGATGGTTCCAAGCAATATGAGGGATCAGGAGCTGGAGTGGTGCTCACATCACCCAAAGGAGACAAGTTGAGCTACGTGTTGCAGATTCACTTTGATTGTTCCAACAATGTAGCCGAGTATGAGGCATTATTGCACGGATTGAAAGTAGCCAAGGAGATGAACATCAAGAGGATACGATGCTATGGAGATTCGGACCTTGTGGTACAACAGGTCTCAGGAACTTGGGATAGGAAAGATGCAACTATGGCAGCATACCGCAGAGAGGTGGACAGGGTTGCCGGGTGTTTTTCCGGGTATGAGGTGGAGCATATAGATAGAAGAAAAAACGAGGCAGCAGATGCACTCGCCAGACTCGGTTCGCGCAGAGAGCCAGTTCCACCCAATGTTTTCCTGGACGAGCTATGGCGACCATCAGTTAAAACCGAGTCTGAGGAAGAGGTGGCTAACCAAGACCCGGATTTGGAGCTTGTGGCCACAGTACGTGTTGTTCCCGAGTGGACAGAGCCGTTTCTGGCCTACCTATCACGGGGCGAGTTACCACAGCAGGAAGTATTAGCAAGGAAAATTCTGAGGCGAGCAAAGGGCTACTCCATCATCAATGGGGAGCTGTATAAAAGAAGTGCAGCAGGAGTCTTTTTAAGCTGTGTAGCACCAGAAGAAGGCCGACAGATTCTGAAGGAGATCCATGAAGGTGATTGTGGGCATCATGCATCCACAAGATCCCTTGTGGCCAAAGCTTATCGACACGGTTTCTTCTGGCTCACGGCCCTAGCAGACGCGGAACGCTTGGTGGCAAGGTGTGACGGATGTCAAAGGTACGCTCGCCAAACCCATGTGCCGGCTATGGAGTTGCGGACTATCCCGTTAACCTGGCCGTTTGCTGTTTGGGGTATGGATATGGTTGGCCCCTTTCACATGTCACCTTGCAAAAAGACACATCTCTTGGTGGATGTTGATAAGTTTACCAAGTGGGTTGAAGTTATGCCAGTTACCAATTGTGAAGCAGTTATGGCAGTCAAGTTCCTGAAAAGGATTATCTATCGGTTTGGGTATCCTCACAGCATAATAACGGACAATGGAACCAACATGTCCTTAGGTGAGACGGAAAATTTCTGTGGAAACAATGGCATCCGCTTGGACATAGCCTCAGTGGCCAACCCACAGGCCAATGGACAGGTGGAGAGGGCAAATCAGGAGTTGCTTCGTGGATTAAAGCCACGGCTGCAAGTCCCGTGTATCAGAGCTGCTGGTGCATGGGTTGAGGAGTTACCTTCAGTGGTTTGGGGAATCAATACCACACCTAACAGATCTACTCAGATGACGCCGTTTTTCATGGTTTACGGCGCAGAGGCGGTGTTGCCGAGTGATATTATTCATGACTCGCCTCGAGTGTCGGCTTATGTCGAGGTGGAGAACGAGAAGACCCGGCAGGACGCCGTGGATATGCTAGAAGAACACAGGGAACAAGCTTTGGAGAGATCAGCCATATACCAGTAGGATCTGAGGAGATATCATAGTCGGCGTGTGAAAACCCGGGTCTTCCAGGAAGGAGACCTGGTTCTGCGCCTGGTACAGTCAAAGGAAGGAAAACACAAGTTGTCTCCACCATGGGAAGGGCCGTTCATTATAAGCCGGAATCTGCACAATGGATCATATTACTTGATAGATGCAAGGGAAGAGTCGGCTACTGTTAATGATACCGCTCATACCACTTCATCTATGCAAGAAAGAGAAAGACCATGGAACGTGGCTCAGCTGCGTCCCTACTATACCTAGTATAGGCTAGATTCACAAGTGGAATTACACGATGTAACAAGCAGCAGGTTTCAGACGCACTCTTTTCCTATCCAGGGTACCTAAGGGGACTAGAGGGTTTTTAATGAGGCGGCTTGCTGACCTAACTTTTCTGATATCAATAAAGAGATGGTTAAACAATATATTGTTTCCCTTTTGTGTGTGTGTTTGTCAAGTTTTTATATTTCTGTTGTGTTTCTATTTTTCTTCCAGGTAAGTATTATTTATTGTTCTTAGTATAGTACTTTTTCTAGTAAGCTACATATATCTAGGTCTTGGGGGCTGATTGCTTGAATAGCACAGTTGCAAACCCAAAGACCTGGCCACGATGCCATTGAGTTATAAGGGCCGATTACTTGTAATAAGTACGGCTGCAAGCTTATAACCGGACAAAGGAGCCAAACTTTCTTGACTTTTCTTGCTTAAGCTTGATGTGACTCGCACTAAAGTGGCATGCTTTGCTAGCGTATGATTACAATCAGTCATGATGCCCAATGGGACTTGCCTGACCCTGTCTTCGTACAACTGTAGCAACATTGATTATCCACGCGAAAGCCGGCTTATAGTAGAAGAAGGTCAAAAGGTTCATCTAAACCACAAGTTATGCAGAGTACAAGGTTAACAGCCGGAAACTCAGAGTATATTAAGCATAGCTTCAAACCTATGTGAATGGCTCTAGGTTTTGGGCCTTAGCAGAAACAATTTGTTCTTTTGAAAAAACACAACATCCTAGACTCGGAAATTCGGGCCTTGGGGACTTGGGAATTTGAAAAAAGAAACAAATTATCTAGCTATTCAGCTCGAAAACCCAAAAATCCGAGTCTTGGGGACTTAGAAAAAGTCCACTTGTCAAAACCCCTGAGACCCGGAAACCGAGTCTCACAAAAGGAACCATAGCGGAAAGCCGGAAAACCAGGAATGAAAAAGTTCAAAAGATAGGGAAATATCAAATTTATGCAAAGGCCAGAAGGGCCAGGAAAGCTATTAAGGTTTTAAACGTATTACAAGCCACGCTAGTAGTATAAAAAAGTGCACAGGCGCACTATCAAAAGAATAATTGTTTTAAAGGCCCATCAGCCGAATGAAGTGTTTGAGACGGTAGCAGATAAAAGTTTACTCGGCCTCCTGGGTCGGGTCTAAAGACTTTCCCTTGTTGTCCGGGTCTTGGTCTTGGGTTTGCTCTTCAGGGGCCTTCCCAGCATCGTCACCCAGATTCGCAGTGTCGGCACGAGCAGGTGGGCGGGCAGCCGGTGTAGAGGAGGTAGGCGCAGACTCAGTCTCGGCTTTCCTCTTCGCAGCCGCCTCCTTCCTCTTGGCAGATTCTGCGTTCCACTTCTCCAGGATATCAAAGGGAAAGGGCATATCTACCTTCACCGGCTTATCTTCGGCATCATATGGAGTTGCAAATCTATCCAGTGCCAGAGTATCGGCAATTGTAGTTGCCGAGTGACGCACCTCAGTCTGTATAGCCTTGAAGTCCTTGGCAGAGAATTTGGAGCCATCGACCTTGAATTCTGGAAACCCGGCCACCAGCTTTGTCGGCTCAAGCTTAGGAAAACAAGCCTTAGCCAGCATAAGCCCCCGGGTCATCCCAACCCGGCACACCGAGCGCTTCCAGAGCTCAATCCACGAGGGGACAGTGGAGCATGCATGGATAAGGGTGTCCATGCTTGGGTAACCCTAAGTCGGCCACTGCACAGCGTCTAGGATCCACTTAGTGCCGGCGCAGAACCTCCGGAGCACATTTTTCAAGTTCTTTGCCTTCTGGACATCATCATCTTCTGGGGCCGCAAGACCAGGGCCTATAGTATAAACAGCAAAGGTTAAAGCAAAAAATCCGGGTATCATGCATAAAGAAAAAGCCGAGTTACAAGACAGTAGGCCATAAAATCTCACCAAGTAGGACACGATAAGTGTCGGCAACTTGAGATGATAGTTTCTTCAGTGCAGCTTGAGCGTTGTTGTATTTCTTCTTATACTTCGTGACGTCTTTCTTAAGCGTTTCCACCTCAGCCTCAAGCGCCTCTAGCAGCTTTGACTCGGTCTCCAGGAGTTGATTGGTCTTGGCCAAAACTTCCTCAGACCTGGCCATCTGTGCCTATAAGGGAAGGAAAGGTAAAGGTTAGCCGGATATAACAATAAGACGAATATCAGAGAAGTACCGAGTAAAACTTTGACAAGTTAAACTCGGAACTTGGGGACTAGATGAATACTATGCAATATCAAACAGCATTACCTGGTGCTCAGCAGCCATGCGCTCTAATATATCTTTTTCTGTGGCCTTCATGGCGAGGAGTGCACTCATCATTTGATCATAAGAGCGGTTACCCTGGCCCAGATCGGAAGAACCGGGATTCTGGTCACCCGGAGACGGAGTCTTCTCCTTTGCGGGGGAAGGCACCCGGGTCGCTTGAGTGTAGGAGTTCGGCTCACTCCTCCCTGTGCCCAGGATTATAACCTCTTCATCCTCGCGTGCATGCGAGGCCATCGGGTAGTCGGCCTCTTGATCAGCCGGGTCTTTTAGTGGTACTTGTTGTTCTTCATCGCCGCCAGCCGCGGCCATCACGTCATCAACCGGATCCTCTTTGGCGGGGTCATCAGTCTCCATATTATCCGGGTCACTGGTTGTGACCTTGGCTCTGAGAAAAGTATAAGTAAGCAGTTAGTATATGACTAGAGAAAACTACGGAGAAGTGTTAGAATAGCAGGAGAGGTATCTTACCCGGAGTTCACCATGAAATCCGAAGGGAATTCGCTGCTAGACCCGGACGAGGCTGATAAAGATTGAGAAAGTGAGACTCGGAGTTGTCCCACTAGGGGGTGATTGGGAGAAGGAAATCTTTGAGGTGAACTGGAAGGTTGAGATTGGGAAGTACCGGCGCGGCAGGTTGGGGATGACGGGATACCCGGGTTGAGTGGATTCTCGCCCGGAGAGTTCCGGGTCACCCTGCGCTTGGCCATGGGGGGCTCCTTCAAGTATGGCCAGTCGAATAATTCTCGATTTAGCTTGCACATATTAGCAAAAGTGTATGGTTTGGAAGCGATGGAGCGATACGGAACCTTAAAAACAACCCCTCGGGGTTTCCTCTTGGCTCCGACCTTGGCGTCCGGTTCTGCTTCGCTCTCATCACTTTGGGTCTCCTCCCTGTCTTCCGGATCTTCTTTCTCCTCCTTGTCCTCCTTTTCCTCCATCCCTGAGAAACATAGCACACAGTCGGAAAAATAAAAAGTGTGGGGAAACAAGTTAGCATAAATTAAGTTGGGTGAAACCCGGATAGTACCATCTTCCGAGTAAGCCGCTTCTTCGTCCTCCTCTGGGTTCTCGGAGGAAGAAGGAGTCTCGATATTCCAAAAGGCGCTATCTTCCTGAGATAAAGGTATCAAGATGAAAGTTAGTAATTGCATCAGGTAAAAGCATGAGAATAGAAGAGCAAGAGCCGGATCTTACCGCTGGGGCTGGGTTGTCACGAGTGTATGGCTCTAACCCAGCTATGTTCCGGATTACTTCCACTTTCTCCGTGAGGAAACCTTTGATGATCTTGTTCGTATCACCAGCCGGATAGTTCCTCGAGGAGTATCGGAGCGAATCCGTGACGTGTCCGGAATACTCGGACATCAGCTTAGTTCGGATGGCGTTGGGCTGGATTCGGAAATTCACCCAAGTCTTAACTAAATTAAGCCCAAGGAGACCCTGGGCGGAAAGGATATCGATCTTGGCTAAAAGGGGCTGGATGGACTCCCTATCCGACTCAGAGGCGAAAGCATTGAAAATATTGGAAAGATCAAGGAGCCCCTCGGAGAAACCCGGCAATCTGTTTTCGCCGGGTGGGGAGATGTCCCGGCAGTAGAAGAAGGAATTTTGCCAGTGCTTAACATGAGAGTTAAGACTCAAAGTCGGCATAGGTGAATTCTTTCGGCGTTGGATGGACACTCCGCCGCAAGACAAAAGGGCTCCGTCACCGCTTCCGCGGCACGGTTTGCATTGGAATAACTCAAGAAATAAAGCGAGGTTTGGGGGGACGCACATGTATGACTCACAGAGAACTATGAAATGAGTGATATTTAACATAGAGTTAGGCCCTATGTCAAAGACTCGGAGGCCGTAGTGGCTAAGGAGTTCGCAAAAAAAGGAGTGCCCCGGGGGGCGGAATCCCCGGATCACGTGCTCTACGAAACAAATTACCTCACCCGGACCAGGGGATGGCCGGGTCTCATCTCCCGGAACTCGCCAGTGGATATCCTCCTGGGAAGGGAGGACGCCCGACTCGGCGAGCTCGTCCAACTTGGCCTGGGTCACGGTGGACCTAGCCCAATTGGCGGATATGGACTGAGTCGGCCTGGCTTTTGCCGGCTGTTTTCCCTTGTTCTTGGGAGCCATGTGCGTAGCCTACAAAACGGGGGATAAAAGATGCAGAATATCAGTAACTAAGACCCGGAAAATGATTGGTTGTCCGGTTAACCAAAGAGCGACTAACAGACCTGGAAACTACAGGTTATCCGAGTATCAAGGAGTAGTTACGGAAAATTTTGACAGATTACATCTAGATGAAGAAATTTGCGGAGAAATTAATAGCTACAAGTGACAGGGGAGTACTGTTGAATCTACCTAGAGCAATTCGATAAGCAAGATTGAAGTTGTGCAATCCAAATCAATACGGAGCAAAGAGATAACCTACGGGCGGAACTAGATCCAATCTAGTTCGAGCAAAAAAGCTTGAAGTTGAAATTCATGGAGGAAGAAAGCTTACCGGCGAGGTCTGGAGGAGATTGCGGCGGCGGCAAATGGCGCAGTCGCGGTGACCCGCGGGATCTTCCGGCGGGCAGCTTGAAGGCGCGGCGGCGGAGGCTAGCGGCGGCGCGGCGCGAGTCGAGGACGAGTGCAGACGGCGGCTCGGTTCCGGTGGCGCGTCCGCGGGCTCCGTGGTGGCGCGGTGATGAGCTCGAGCGGAAGAGCACGAGCGCACGGAGAGGGGACGAAGAAATGGAGTGTGGATCTAGGTTGCCCCCTAAGGCACCTATTTATAAGTGCGGGTGGGGAGACCTAGGTTAGTGAGCGGGAGACAAAAATTTCGGGAAGGATACCCGCCCGGATTTCTGGGGATAAGCGTTAAGTGCCCGCGCGCGATATCCGGAAAGGATCGGAAACAAATCACTTCCGCGATATTCGGACTGATTAGCGAACAAAGTGAGCCGGGTCTTCTGCATTCCTCTCGGAGTGTTAACCCGGGAAAACGAAGATGGATTCGGAGAAAGCCGGGTTATTATATGGACCACCAGTGGAGTTAGGCCTAGCTGTTTATCAAAGCAACCTAACCCGGCCTTTATGAACTTGTATGTTTCTTATTTTTGCAGGGAATAGCATGCGCTTCAAGGAGGATCCCGTGAAGCCCAAGCTATTCTGGGGACTACTGATGGAGGGATGATAACCCGGTAGGCTAACGCCAAGGTGTAACTCGTCCCAAAGGGAGATGCGCAAGACCCGGCCTAGGGAAAGGGAGTTTCTAGAAGGCCCAAGAGTGCATGCCTCGTGACCCAGATTGTGGGTTCCGATAAGGAAACTTAGGGTTTGTAAGCAGTGCCCGGGTAGGACTCCGAGTACGCCTTGGATAGGAAGCCAGGGGGACCAGATATTATATAAGCCGACTCCTAGGGTTAGATTAGACACGAGCTATCAGACAACGATTTTGACGAGTTTTACTAGCTATTCGAGTATCCTTTGTAACACGAGAGTTGAGATAATATATCTAGATCGGAGACTCGGCGACTTGATTACCGGCTACCAGATCACATATCACCATGATTTACCTTGAGCTAAACCCTCTCCCAAGCACCAGAGTCGAATTGCCCCAAGATAAGTTACCCCCGGCAACGTCTGCCGTGATTATCCCACGACAAGTACCAACACCAACACCCAAGAAAAGGGGAATAACTGAATTAAATGGTGAAGAGATGAGAGAAGCCAAGAAATCTCTTAAAGAGAGGGGTATTATGTCGCACCCGGACTTCTAGAGGATACTCACCGTACGAACTGAACAGTATTTTGATTGGATTACGGGGCTTACCGGCACCCGCATCTCTTACGAGTAGGCCAACACTTATGTGTGACAACCAATCTTTACTATTCACCGTCGATGTAAACTATCCCATAGAAATCAGGACACTACCATTGACGTACTTCATACCATACACACATGGTACGTCAACGGCTTTGAACAAGACGATAACACAACAAATCTCTAAGACACAAAAGATTGAAATAAGTGCAACTGGCCCTCACTAGGGCAGAGAATAGCAAATACAATCATCCAGAGGACACATGTCCCAACATAACATCATTACAACTCAGCGGAAGCATTCAAAGGGGTCTGAGTACAGACAAATCCAAATAGGCTTAAGAAGCCGGAACTGAAAAGAAAACGGAGCCCATCCACGATGTCTCGGATCCTGCCCGGGTCCGCTACCTACTCGTCAGCAGCCTCGTCAAACTCCACGTAGTAGCCGTCACGGGGATCCTCGTAAGCGTAGTCTGCGGAAACCACAACCCCAAAGGGGTCAGTACATAAACGTACTGGCAAGCAAGACTCACAGTTCACCAAAGTGTAGCCCGTCAACACCAAGCACAGATGCCATGGGTTCGACGGAAGAAAGGGATATTAAAGATGCTGCAACTGGCTGCACTAACTAACTACAGAACATACTACAACTTCCGGATAACAGAAAGAAGATAAGATAGCGTATCGTAACCAACTATAGCTAACCACCAAACAAACCCATCCTGGATCTTGCCCCTTATCCAAAGAAGCAATCCGAGGATAACTCACACAGTTGGATTAATGATGGATCAAATTGTTGTGTCAATAAGCCTATTACTAGTCAAGTTATCATTAGTTAGGTGCAAGTTGTTCTGAGTACTTGTTATCCAGTACTTTCACCAAGTCAACCATAACCGCGGAAAACACGGCTTCTCGAGAAGATTTATCCCTGCAGGGGTGCACCAATTTGGCCGTACACGTAAGAATATCCCGCCAGGATGGAAATGCACTTCCACCAAGCGAGGCACTCTACACAACTCAAATCTTCTTCGCATCAAGCCCAAAGCACCACGTGCTGTGCGTGCGCGGCTAATCGAGCCCCACGAAGAAAAGGGGACCCTCATAGCACTGGAAGACCACGCCGCCCTAAATGCCGACTACAAAAGTTCCACCCTGGCCTCGGGTTCGTACCTGCATATGCGTGCATCAAATGGAAAGCCCGAACTAAGTGTGGTGATTTGGACGAGATGCGAATCGAATCAAATTGAGGGGGGCGCCCATACACGCTTCCCACATGCGGATAGTGCGCTCATCATGGATCAGTAGACAAGACCCTTTTCCTATTAGGGTCGACACTAGCAGGCCTCAAAACCACGCCGGGCCTCCTGCCGGTGCCTTATCAGCAATTTATTAATACCTCAAAATTAACAGGTTGTTGTTTAACATCGAGCCCCAGAATATAAACAGATACGATAACAGAAAGTAACTGATAACAGACTCGAGCAAAACAACCCTAAGCATGCTAGTAAGACACGGGCCCAAGCAAGGGGCTGATGGGAGTGGAGGTGAGGCAATATCAGGGCTCAGGGTTCATGTGATAGGTCCGTAACAGAAGCAACGATACATATGGCTAGCAGAAATAGACAACGGAAAGTATCGGTAACCAATGTTGAAAGGAACACAATGGTTCATGTGAGTGATAACTTGCCTGCAAACTCAGCAGCCGGGTACTGAGCTAGATCCTCAGAAGGGGTGTCGTAAAGATCGTCGGTCTCAACGTCGTCGTCTATCCGAGAAGAAGCAAACAAACAATACAGGAAAATAAACAATCAATATCATGGCATAGTGCACAATCATGGGATGATGCATGTCAAGTTAATAGATGCATCAAAATAACCTAGTTGACATGGTAACACAATTTAAATGGACACATATGCAATTTTGAGTTGCATATAAAAAGCCCATGGATTTTGGTTAGATTATTTGTTTTCCAACTAATCAACAGGTGCCAGTGGTTTAGTATGATGCATGCATGAGGAAAACAACAAAATAACAACAATAGAACCAAATTGAAATAGGGTCTAACAATTTAGAAATTTATTTATTAATTTAGGGAATTTTTGGTGCCTTAAAGGTGACACACAAGTATTTGTTGTTTTCGCCAATTTAACTTGTGCAAAATAAATAACAAAATTCATATTTGAAAATATCATGAAATTTTGGGTGGATTACATGTTTCAAATATTGAAAAAGGCATTAGGATGAATTTATTATGACTTAAACAATATTAAACAAGTTTTAAATGAATTTAAAACAAGTTTGAACTTTTATTTGAATTCTACTTTTTCCAAACATAAATTCAAGTTCACATTTGAAAAGTTTATACTTTGGGGGTTTGAAAACATATTTTGCATGTTCAAAAATAATTTAAATTGAGCAAGTTATGATTTTAGCAATTTTAAATGATTTAAATAAGGTTTAAATTATTTAAGCAATTTAAATTATTCAAACCATGAAACAAAATTTATATTTGAATAGGTTATTTGAAATAGCATTGAAAACATATTTTATTTGCATGATTTGGATTTATTATGATTTAGTTATGCAATTTAGCAAAATACAATTGAACTATTTGAATTCAAATTTGAATTGCATTTTGAAAATTCAAAACCGGAAACAAATGGCATAGTTGGATAGACAATTAAATTTAGAACAATAAACATATTTAACTTTTATTATTTAGAGTTATAGATTAAAAGTTATTAAGGTTTTCATTTTAGGGACTATTCTGCAATTTAAAAGGATTAGTTTTTAAAACAGAAAAGTTTTAAAACGTTTGTTACCGCACAGCTAGCTAGCCACAGCCACTGCGCGTGGGCCTGGGGCCAGCGTGGCGCTGCGCGTGCTTGCGTGGCCACAAGGGTCGCAGACATGCGGGCCCTTCCTGTCAGCCAACGGAGGAAAAAGGTTTGGATTAAATCGCGGCCGCGAGGGATCGATCCCACGACCGCGCGCAAGATTTAGTTGCACTGCAACCAGTGCGGTCCTGCTTCAGTTTTGACAGAGAACGATGCGCGAACAGGTTATACTTCCTCAGCGAGTTAACTGAACCCAAACGCGCGCGCGTGACTGAATCTCTGTCAGGCAACGACGCCGGCGGCGAGCGGTGGTTGTGCTCGTGGCTGCTGCGACCTGGTGGTGTGTGCGTGTGCTGGATGCAGTGCGTGGTGCAGATGCGTGCACGGTGCAACAGAGAGGAAAGGAGATGGTGGCTCACCGCGGATGCAGTCGTGGAAGCAGAGGCCCGGTGACGATCGACGGCGTCAGCGGCGGGGTCGTGGACGGCGGCGCGTGTCCAGGCGGCGTGGAGCTCAACGGCGGTGTCCAAACTGGAGAGGGTGTCGAGGTGGTTCGTTTCCTGCAGCTAGATAGGTAGGTGGGTGGCTACTGCGGTGGTTTCCATGGCGGATTCAGAGAAGAAAACGCCGGCGAGGTTGCAGAGAGGGGAACTGCGACGAGGGAGAAGCAATCGGCGGCGGAAACGAGGGGAACAGGAAACCTAGGGCTAGGGTTAGGTCTAGGGGTCCGTGGGGAGCTCTTATAGGGCACGGGGGGCACGGATCGCCTCCTGGCCGTCGGGTGGCGCGTCTGCCGCCGTGGCACGGCCGGATGGGCGCCGTACACGGAGGGGACGACTGAATAGAACGAACGAAAAAAAAACGAACCGTTTTTCTGAGTAAGTAGCGGGCTGGGCTGCGCGCGGAAAGAAAACGAGGTGGGCTGGGCGCAGCCCACTCCCTTTGGCGCCAAAATTCGTTTTAAATTTTTATTTCTCCCTTTTTTTTTGCTGAAATAGGAATTGGAAGAAAATGATAGGTTTTACATTAGTAAAATTTTTGGAAAAATTAGGGTAACCTTGTTAGGTCAAAAGCAAACAACTGTTAAGTTTTGTTTTCAGAAATTCTGAATTTTGCTTGCTGTTTGTGTTTAAACCAAAATTTGGGTGAATTTTAATATTAAATGATCATTAATAAAAACAAACTTTTAAATAGGGTGACCCCTATGTTAATTATAACCCATTGATTAACTTTGTTTTTTAATTTGCATGAATTCAAATTGGTTGCTGTTTGATGCTTGATTTGAATTTAAATATGATTTGGAATTTAAATGATTGATTTAAAACCATCAATTTAATAAGTGATCACTATGGAATAAAATGAAAACAAATTGGTTGTTTTTATTTGAGATTTTTATTTAAAATGTTGTAACAGAGCAAGTATGAAACAATTGTTTGAATAAAGTTTAAATTTGCATTGTGAAAACAGGGAAAAACAGATGCATCAAATAAGAAACAAATGCAAACAAAATGAAAACAATATGATGACATGATGCAATACTTTAATAAAGATGAAACAAACATTCTAAGTGGAGTTTTCATACTTGGGATGTTACAAAACGCCCCCCCCCTTGAAGGAATCGCGCCCCGAGATTCCTACTGAGAAAGGAAAAGGTCCGGATACTTCTTGCGAAAATCCTCTTCGGTCTCCCACGTTGCCTCTTTATCGGAATGATGCGACCACTGCACTTTCAAGAACTTGGTGCTCTTGTTGCGAGTCTTACGCTCGGTCTCATCGAGAATACGAACAGGGTGCTCCTCATAAGATAGATCATCTTGCAGTTCAATGGAATCATGATCAACTACACGATCTGGATCTTTGAAACACCTCTTGAGCTGTGACACGTGGAACACATCGTGCACCTTGGATAGCTTTTCTGGAAGTTCAAGACGATAGGCATTTTACGCACGTCTTGAGAGAATGTTGAAAGGACCAATATATCTTGGTGCAAGCTTTCCTTTCACACCGAAACGATGAGTGCCTCTGAGGGGAGTTACACGGAGATATGCCTTGTCACCAGGTGCATAGATCATATCCCTGTGCTTGCTGTCATAGTAGCTTTTCTGACGAGACTGAGCAATCTTGAGATTGTCACGAATGATACGAACTTTCTCCTCGGCTTCCTTAACAATGTCAGGGCCTAAGAGTGAACGTTCACCAACTCCAGACCAATTGATTGGACTCCTGCATCTGCGGCCATAGAGTGCTTCAAATGGTGCCATGCCTAGGCTTGCCTGGTAGCTGTTGTTGTAGGAGAATCCAGCATATGGAAGGCAATCCTCCCATTTCATGCCAAAGGAGATACCACATGCTCTGAGCATATCCTCGAGAATCTGATTGACTCTTTCAACTTGCCCTTGAGATTGAGGGTGATAAGCTGTGCTGAACAGAAGTTTGGTGCCCAATGCTTCTTGAAAGCTTTTCCAGAAATGAGAAGTGAATATGCTTCCACGGTCTGAGCTTATTTCCAATGGAACACCATGAAGAGGAACGATCTTTGCTGTGTAGAGCTCTGCTAACTGGCTAGCTGAGATTGTTTCTTTGACAGCAAAGAAGTGAGCTACCTTAGTGAGACGATCAATAACAACGAAGATTGCATCGTTGCCCTTCTTGGACTTTGGAAAACCAGTGACGAAGTCCATTTCAATCATGTCCCACTTCCACTTAGGAATTTTCAGAGGTTGGAGTAGACCGGCTGTTTTCTGATGGACTGCCTTAACACGTTGACAAACGTCGCATTCAGAAACGTATTGAGCAATTTCACGTTTCATGCCAGGCCACCAATACAGTGTCTTAAGATCCTGGTACATCTTTGTACTTCCAGGGTGAATGGAAAGAGGAGTTTCACGAGCCTCCTTGAGAATGATATCTTTGAGACTTTGAACTTGAGGAACTGCAATGCGTCCTTCGAAGAACACAGTTCCTTTGTCATCAACTGAGAAGGACTTGAATTTCTCCTTGCCTTCCTTGATGTGTTCTACCATCTTCTTGATTTCAGCGTCACGAAGTTGTTCAGAACGAATCTTGTCCTCGAGAGTTGGACTGGCTGTCAAGCTAGCAAGGTAGCCTTGAGGAACAAGACCAAGGTTCAGCTTCTGGAATTCTTCATGAAGTGGAGGTTGGCTTTCCATGATCATGAGATTATTGCAATATGACTTGCGACTGAGAGCATCGGCCATAACATTAGCCTTGACTGGAGTGTAAGAAATGGTGAGATCAAAGTCTTTAATCTTTTCAATCCATCTCCTTTGCCTGAGGTTTCGATCTGGTTGAGTGAAGATGTATTTCAGACTCTTGTGATCGGAAAAGATTTCAGTGCGGTTACCCAACAAGTATTGCCTCCATTTCTTGAGGGCAAACACAACTGGTGCAAGTTCAAGGTCATGTGTGGGATAGTTTTGCTCATGTGGGTTCAACTGACGTGAAGCATAAGCCACAACTTGACGTTCTTGCATAAGAACTGCACCTAGACCTTGGAGAGATGCATCGCAGAATATCTGGAAAGGTTTGGTAGTATCTGGACCAACCAGAACTGGTGTAGAAGTGAGTTTAGTCTTCAAGAGATTGAAACTCTCATCACATTGTGGAGACCAAACGAACTTCTTGTCCTTCTTTGTGAGATCAGTGAGAGGTTTGGCAATCTTGGAAAAGTTTTGGACGAAACGACGGCAATAGCTAGCCAAGCCAAGAAAGCTTCTAACTTGGTTTACCGTCTTAGGAGGTTTCCAATCAACAATTGCTTTAACCTTTTCTGGGTCAATGGCTATGCCCTTGGCAGAGATGACATGACCAAGGTAAGCAACTTCTGGAATCCAGAACTCACATTTGGAGAACTTGGCATACAGACGATGCTCGCGAAGTTTCATGAGAGTGAGACGAAGGTGTTCTCCATGCTCTTCCTCAGATTTTGAGTAGACCAGAATATCATCGAGATATACCACAACGAACTTGTCGAGGTATTCATGGAAGACAGAATTCATTAGCCTTGAGAATGTCGCCGGTGCATTGGTGAGACCAAAGGACATGACGGTGTATTCATATAGACCATACCGAGTGGTGAAAGCTGTTTTTGGAATATCTTCCTTTCTGATCTTTATTTGATGGTAACCCATCCTCAAGTCCAACTTTGAGAATATTGAGGCTCCAGCAAGTTGATCAAAAAGATCATCGATACGAGGAATTGGATACTTGTTTTTGATGGTTTTCGCGTTGAGAGGACGATAGTCAACCACGAGTCTCTTTGTTTGATCCTTCTTGGCAACGAACAGAGTTGGGCAACCCCAAGCGGAGGAACTAGGCTGAATGTAACCTTTCTCCATGTACATATCGATTTGCTCCTTTAACAATTTCAGTTCAGGAGGAGCTATCTTGTATGGATGCTTAGAGATTGGAGCAGTACCTGGTTCAAGCTCGATCACGAACTCAACTGCTCTGTCCGGAGGCATCCCTGACAACTCTTCTGGAAAGACGTCAGGGAATTCACAAACCACCAGAACATTTTCCAGTAGAGGTAGAGGTTTAGCATCGAGGGTGTATAGCTGAACAGAACTTGATTCATTTGGAGAATAGACTATCTGGCCGGAAGGGTGGAACAGAGTTATCGACTTCTGAGCACAATCAATCGTAGCTTTATTGGCCTTCAACCAATCCATGCCAAGAATGACATCAATGTCAGAATTGCCAAGCAGAATGAGGGAAGCAAGGAATATGTGACCTCCAATTAGAATCTGATTCTCATGACTGATCTTGGAAGTTTGCATAGTTGCTCCAGGGGAGTTTACTACTAGCGGGGAACCCAAACCAACAAAAGGTATTTTAACTGCTGTCGCAAAGATCTTTGACACGAAAGAATGCGATGCTCCGGTATCAAACAACACTTTAGCTGGGTTAGAGTTAACGGGGAAAGTACCGAGAACGACGTCAGCAGCTTCCTCAGCTTTGTCGGCCTTGATATGATTCACCCTCGCGGTCCTCCGGACAGGCCTGTTGTTGGAGTTGAAGGCTTTAGCCGGGGGAGCACGAACCATTGCCTGGTTGGTGTTGGGGCGAGGAGGTGGTGGAGGTAGCTGCCTCTGAGTGCACTTATCAGCATAGTGTCCAGTCTGCTTGCATTTGTAGCAAGTGACGACACGAGGTGCATCTGGCCTTGGCTGCCCCATTGAGAACCTCTGAGCCTGCATCTGAGCTGGGTTAGGTGGGCGGGAAGCGAAGCCTTGAGAAGCTTGGGCATATGGAGCCCTAGTGACAACACCATTTGGCACCCAGATGCGGCGCTTCTGCGGAGGGGTGGTCATGTTGGAGGAGGAACCACCCTCACGTGAGTGCTTGCGGGACTCCTCGAACGCCTTGCGCCCATTTTCCTCATTGAGCGCGGTGTTCACGAGCTCCTCGAAGTCCTTGCACTTGATGTTGGTGAGAGCGTACTTCAGTTCCGGGTTAAAACCTCGGCGGAACCTTGCCATCTTCTTGGCCTCAGTGGACACCTCATCACCAGCATAGCGAGCAAGGCGATTGAACTCATTCTGGTAGCCAATGACGTCCAGCTTGCCCTGCTTAAGAGAGCAGAACTCTTCACGCATCCTTTCCATGAGACCATCTGGGATGTGGTGCTTCAGGAAGGCATCCTTGAAACAACCCCAGGTGATTGGGTATCCAGCTCTCATGGTCTGGTAGTTCTCCCACCAGGTAGCTGCCTGACCCTTCAGTAGGTAGGTGGCATACTTGACTTTATCCTCCTCAGCAACGTGAGCAATGTCCAGAGCCCTGGCCATCTCCCTGATCCAGTCATCAGCATCCAGAGGCTCCCGTGTTGCCACGAAAGCTCTCGGCCCCAGACTCAGAAACTCCTTGATGCTGACTCGTGGAGCATTCTGGTTGTTGTGCTGGTTAGCCTGGATCTGGGCTATCTGCGTCACGACCTGAGTCATCTGAGTCAACAGCTCCGTGATCGGAGGTGGCTCAGGCGGGTTGCTCCTTGTTGGCGGCATCCTGAATAGACATGCATTTTAGCACAACAATAGAAAAGGATAGACTTGGTAACCGAAAGAGAGATTATTCCGACGCATGAATAGATAACCAACAGGTACATCATCACATGTTCAAATACATCAGAATATCCAACACACCATTACATGGTTCGAAAGCCAAAGGATAACTAAACATAGCTATGAATGGATACATCGGTACTCCCATGCTCATCACGCAGGACGGCGGTGAGTAGTACGACGAGGGGTACGGTGAGGAGGAGGCCCACGAAAGTAGGTAGATCGACGATCCACATAGATCTGACGTGGCCTGAGAGCGACTCTAGGTGTGGTGAAGTACATAGCGTCGACTCCCTGTGCTCCAAAGCGTGGAATCCCAGTGTAACCAGCTCCGAGGTTGAGGAGTGGACCTCTGATCGGCTCGTAACCTCCAGCATCTGGCAGACGACGACCAACTGGCTGATCGAAACGTGCAAAGCGCTCATCTCCAACAAAGTCTGTGGTGTACGTCGCCAGACGAGTCAAAGCAAGGTAGAGCTGCTCCCTGACTGAGGCCAACTCCTGAGAAAGTGTGGTGGCAACGGCGTCACTGTGCCTCACAAACTGAGCGGTGGTGTGCAGCCTGGTGTTATCATGCTCGTAGACATCCAGGTTGTCGTAGAGAGTGAAGTGAGCTCCCTCCGAAGTGATGTAACCACGGGGGATGTGGCGATAGATAGAATCGTCAAATCCCCAGTAGTCAGCACGAAGGACGGTGAGACTCACGTAAGCTACCTGCTGCACGGCCATATCCACTGTGGAACCTACTGCCTCGTAGCGGTGGGCAACGCTCATGCCATCATCTGACTTGATGTAGACGATAGCCTGGTAGTAGGTCTGGTCAAACTCTCGCTGCTGCTCGTAGACCTGGTACTCTGGTGCCCAACGGAACCCCAGATAAGTGACCATGTCCCTCAGCATCTCCGGATAACCGGCAGTGCTCTCGCAACGAGTCATCCGAACCACCTGCGGGTAGAACCTGAGATCCATCTGCAGATGATCGGTGAAGTTTTGATTAGACGCCGGTAGAGAACTGAAGTGGAAAGCAACAACAAGGTTTCAACGGACGAAAAGGATGTCGAGAAGAACAGGATATCGAAGCAACAACGGGAAACACGAGACCAAAACTCCTGAGGTACTACGGAAAAACCCATCCGGGCTTCTAAAGGATCAATATCTACTGCTTAAGGGATAGAGGATTTGCTTCCGGGGCTTACACGCCTCCGTTCTCAATCATGAGTAGGCAACATGATAAATCATGTCAAAACCACCTCCATTCCTATGGTCTAGTAGATATAACTATCCTAGAGAAACCAGGATCCGTGAAATCCTAACTTGAAAGTTTAGGTGAGAAGGGAAAACAACGCTGCACTTCCTTACCAGAAAAGGGTGGGTGGGTGGGGAAAGAAGAAAAATGGCAGAATTCCTACTCTCACGTTTCATTTTTCCTATATAGCTACAAAATAGTTTCTAGACTCAACTGCGACCAGTAAAAAGGGATCCTACAGGCAGACAGGCTCTGATACCATTTGTCGCACCCGGACTTCTAGAGGATACTCACCGTACGAACTGAACAGTATTTTGATTGGATTACGGGGCTTACCGGCACCCGCATCTCTTACGAGTAGGCCAACACTTATGTGTGACAACCAATCTTTACTATTCACCGTCGATGTAAACTATCCCATAGAAATCAGGACACTACCATTGACGTACTTCATACCATACACACATGGTACGTCAACGGCTTTGAACAAGACGATAACACAACAAATCTCTAAGACACAAAAGATTGAAATAAGTGCAACTGGCCCTCACTAGGGCAGAGAATAGCAAATACAATCATCCAGAGGACACATGTCCCAACATAACATCATTACAACTCAGCGGAAGCATTCAAAGGGGTCTGAGTACAGACAAATCCAAATAGGCTTAAGAAGCCGGAACTGAAAAGAAAACGGAGCCCATCCACGATGTCTCGGATCCTGCCCGGGTCCGCTACCTACTCGTCAGCAGCCTCGTCAAACTCCATGTAGTAGCCGTCACGGGGATCCTCGTAAGCGTAGTCTGCGGAAACCACAGCCCCAAAGGGGTCAGTACATAAACGTACTGGCAAGCAAGACTCACAGTTCACCAAAGTGTAGCCCGTCAACACCAAGCACAGATGCCTTGGGTTCAACGGAAGAAAGGGATATAAAAGATGCTGCAACTGGCTGCACTAACCAACTACAGAACATACTACAACTTCCGGATAACAGAAAGAAGATAAGATAGCGTATCGTAACCAACTATAGCTAACCACCAAACAAACCCATCCTGGATCTCGCCCCTTATCCAAAGAAGCAATCCGAGGATAACTCACACAGTTGGATTAATGATGGATCAAATTGTTGTGCAATAAGCCTATTACTAGTCAAGTTATCATTAGTTAGGTGTAAGTTGTTCTGAGTACTTGTTAGCCAGTACTTTCACCAAGTCAACCATAACCGCGGAAAACACGGCTTCTCGAGAAGATTTATCCCTGCAGGGGTGCACCAATTTGGCCGTACACGTAAGAATATCCCGCCAGGATGGAAATGCACTTCCACCAAGCGAGGCACTCTACACAACTCAAATCTTCTTCGCATCAAGCCCAAAGCACCACGTGCTGTGCGTGCGCGGCTAATCGAGCCCCACGAAGAAAAGGGGACCCTCATAGCACTGGAAGACCACGCCGCCCTAAATGCCGACTACAAAAGTTCCACCCTGGCCTCGGGTTCGTACCTGCATACGTGTGCATCAAATGGAAAGCCCGAACTAAGTGTGGTGATTTGGACGAGATGCGAATCGAATCAAATTGAGGGGGGCGCCCATACACGCTTCCCACATGCGGATAGTGCGCTCATCATGGATCAGTAGACAAGACCCTTTTCCTATTATGGTCGACACTATCAGGCCTCAAAACCACGCCGGGCCTCCTGCCGGTGCCTTATCAGCAATTTATTAATACCTCAAAATTAACAGGTTGTTGTTTAACATCGAGCCCCAGAATATAAACAGATATGATAACAGAAAGTAACTGATAACAGACTCGAGCAAAACAACCCTAAGCATGCTAGTAAGACACGGGCCCAAGCAAGGGGGTGATGGGAGTGGAGGTGAGGCAATATCAGGGCTCAGGGTTCATGTGATAGGTCCGTAACAGAAGCAACAATACATATGGCTAGCAGAAATAGACAACGGAAAGTATCGGTAACCAATGTTGAAAGGAACACAATGGTTCATGTGAGTGATAACTTGCCTGCAAACTCAGCAGCCGGGTACTGAGCTAGATCCTCAGAAGGGGTGTCGTAAAGATCGTCGGTCTCAACGTCGTCGTCTATCCGAGAAGAAGCAAACAAACAATACAGGAAAATAAACAATCAATATCATGGCATAGTGCACAATCATGGGATGATGCATGTCAAGTTAATAGATGCATCAAAATAACCTAGTTGACATGGTAACACAATTTAAGTGGACACATATGCAATTTTGAGTTGCATATGAAAAGCCCATGGATTTTGGTTAGATTATTTGTTTTCCAACTAATCAACAGGTGCCAGTGGTTTAGTATGATGCATGCATGAGGAAAACAACAAAATAACAACAATAGAACCAAATTGAAATAGGGTCTAACAATTTAGAAATTTATTTATTAATTTAGGGAATTTTTGGTGCCTTAAAGGTGACACACAAGTATTTGTTGTTTTCACCAATTTAACTTGTGCAAAATAAATAACAAAATTCATATTTGAAAAGATCATGAAATTTTGGGTGGATTACATGTTTCAAATATTGAAAAAGGCATTAGGATGAATTTATTATGACTTAGACAATATTAAACAAGTTTTAAATGAATTTAAAACAAGTTTGAATTTTTATTTGAATTCTATTTGTTCCAAACATAAATTCAAGTTCATATTTGAAAAGTTTATACTTTGGGGGTTTGAAAACATATTTTGCATGTTCAAAAATAATTTAAATTTAGCAAGTTATGATTTTAGCAATTTTAAATGATTTAAATAAGGTTTAAATTATTTAAGCAATTTAAATTATTCAAACCATGAAACAAAATTTATATTTGAATAGGTTATTTGAAATAGCATTGAAAACATATTTTATTTGCATGATTTGGATTTATTATGATTTAGTTATGCAATTTAGCAAAATACAATTGAACTATTTGAATTCAAATTTGAATTGCATTTTGAAAATTCAAAATAGGAAACAAATGGCATAGTTGGATAGACAATTAAATTTAGAACAATAAACATATTTAACTTTTATTATTTAGAGTTATAGATTAAAAGTTATTAAGGTTTTCATTTTAGGGACTATTCTGCAATTTAAAAGGATTAGTTTTTAAAACAGAAAAGTTTTAAAACGTTTGTTACCGCACAGCTAGCTAGCCACAGCCACTGCGCGTGGGCCTGGGGCCAGCGTGGCGCTGCGCGTGCTTGCGTGGCCACAAGGGTCGCAGACATGCGGGCCCTGCCTGTCAGCCAACGGAGGAAAAGGTTTGGATTAAATCGCGGCCGCGAGGGATCGATCCCACGACCGCGCACAAGATTCAGTTGCACTGCAACCAGTGCGGTGCTGCTTCAGTTTTGACAGGGAACGATGCGTGAACAGGTTATACTTCCTCAGCGAGTTAACTGAACCCAAACGCGCGCGCGTGACTGAATCTCTGTCAGGCAACGACGCCGGCGGCGAGCGGTGGTTGTGCTCGTGGCTGCTGCGACCTGGTGGTGCGTGCGTGTGCTGGATGCGTGCGTGGTGCAGATGCGTGCACGGTGCAACAGAGAGGAAAGGAGACGGTGGCTCACCGCGGATGCAGTCGTGGAAGCAGAGGCCCGGTGACGATCGACGGCGTCAGCGGCGGGGTCGTGGACGGCGGCGCGTGTCCAGGCGGCGTGGAGCTCAACGGCGGTGTCCAAAGTGGAGAGGGTGTTGAGGTGGTTCGTTTCCTGCAGCTAGATAGGTAGGTGAGTGGCTACTGCGGTGGTTTCCATGGCGGATTCAGAGAAGAAAACGCCGGCGAGGTTGCAGAGAGGGGAACTGCGACGAGGGAGAAGCAATCGGCGGCGGAAACGAGGGGAACAGGAAACCTAGGGCTAGGGTTAGGTCTAGGGGTCCGTGGGGAGCTCTTATAGGGCACGGGGGGCACGGATCGCCTCCTGGCCGTCGGGTGGCGCGTCTGCCGCCGTGGCACGGCCGGATGGGCGCCGTACACGGAGGGGACGACTGAATAGAACGAACGAAAAAAAACGAACCGTTTTTCTGAGTAAGTAGCGGGCTGGGCTGCGCGCGGAAAGAAAACGAGGTGGGCTGGGCGCAGCCCACTCCCTTTGGCGCCAAAATTCGTTTTAAATTTTTATTTCTCCCTTTTTTTTTTGCTGAAATAGGAATTGGAAGAAAATGATAGGTTTTACATTAGTAAAATTTTTGGAAAAATTAGGGTAACCTTGTTAGGTCAAAAGCAAACAACTGTTAAGTTTTGTGTTCAGAAATTTTGAATTTTGCTTGCTGTTTGTGTTTAAACCAAAATTTGGGTGAATTTTAATATTAAATGATCATTAATAAAAACAAACTTTTAAATAGGGTGACCCCCTATGTTAATTATAACCCATTGATTAACTTTGTTTTATAATTTGCATGAATTCAAATTGGTTGCTGTTTGATGCTTGATTTGAATTTAAATATGATTTGGAATTTAAATGATTGATTTAAAACCATCAATTTAATAAGTGATCACTATGGAATAAAATGAAAACAAATTGGTTGTTTTTATTAGAGATTTTTATTTAAAATGTTGTAACAGAGCAAGTATGAAACAATTGTTTGAATAAAGTTTAAATTTTCATTGTGAAAACAGGGAAAAACAGATGCATCAAATAAGAAACAAATGCAAACAAAATGAAAACAATATGATGACATGATGCAATACTTTAATAAAGATGAAACAAACATTCTAAGTGGAGTTTTCATACTTGGGATGTTACATATTAAATCTGAAGATGTGAGGAATCTTCCACCTATAGAAGAATTATGTAAGCCAATCCCTCACTCATCACCCATTGAGGTACACTCTCTCCACTATTTTGATAGTAGAGATATTCCCTATATAAAACCTCCTGATCAATGCTTAGATGAATTTGATAATTATGTTATTAAGCAAGATACTTTTAATATGAGAGTGCAAAATCACCTTATGGAAAACTTTAAAGCTATTAATGATTTGCATGGTATTATAGAAAGAACCTCTAATGATGTTAAAATGCTGGTTAACATTTTCAAATGGTTCAAACTCAAATTGATCAACTTGCTAAAGTGCAAAAAGATTTGCTAGTTATTGCTTCTAAAGAAAAACATGCTTATGAAATAAGAACTACAAGTGGTATTGCTACACAAGATCATTTATATCCCGAGGGACATCCTAAAATAATTGAACAAGATTCTCAGCAAATTAATAATGATGTTATTTGTACTAAAAAGAAAAAGAAACATAAAACTGTTCTAGAATCCTCTGAACTTGCTCAAGATCCTAATAGTATATCTGTATGTCATGCTGGAACTGAAAGTGGTAATGAAAAGAATGATGCTTCTGATAAATAAGAACCTGTAGCTGAACCTGAAAAGCAAGCTAAAACTGCAAAGTACACTAAGGAAGATTTTATTTCTAATAAACATGGAAACGAAAGATAACCTTGGGTACAAAAACCAATGCCTTTTCATAATAAGAAACACAAATCTAAGGAAGAAGAACACTATAACAAGTTTTGTGAATGGACGAAACCTTTGTTCTTGGAAATTCCTTGAACTGATGCTATTAAATTGCCTCCTTATGCAAAATATATGAAAGATATTGTCCCTAAGAAAAGGAAAATTCCTAATGAGGAAATTTCCACTGTGCTTTCTAATTATTCTTTTAATGGCAAGGTTCCTAAGAAACTTGGAGATCCTAGTATACCAACTATTCCCTGTTCTATTAAAAATAACTATGTTAGAACTGCTTTGTGTGATCTGGGAGCTGGAGCTAGTGTCATGCCTTTTACTATCTATAAAAGACTCCTCCTGAAAAATTTGATACCAACTGATATATCTTTGCAAATGACTGATAAATCTACTGCAATTCATGTGGGTATATGTGAGGATGTTCCCGTTCAAGTTTCTAATAATTTTCTAATATTAACTGACTTTGTTGTGTTGGATATGCCTGAAGATGATAATATGTCTATTATTCTTGGAAGACCTTTTCTTAATACTGCAGGAGCTGTTATTGATTGCAATCAAGGAAAAGTTACATTTAATGTTAATGATAAAGAGCGCACTGTTTATTTTCCCAAGAAGGTTGATAGAAAATATGGTTTAAATTCAATTGAAAATGTTGAGACCATCAAGATTGGAGATTTTTATTGTCCCATTCCAGTACCACCAAAATAATATGAAATTATTATGATTGGGACTATGCCTGTCAAGGTTGAGGTAACATAATTATTTAGTGTTTAGCAAAGTTTTTCTTCATATGAAAAATATTCTGGTAGCAAGACTTGATTACCCTTGTTAACAAAATGATTTTTAATGAAGAGGACATTGTTTTCACTATGTTTACACTTTCCCCACTATGTTTTCACCACGTTTACTTCTGTTATCACATTGCTACTTCAGTACCATCACGTTTTCCATCATCCTGGTGCATGTTTTCCTGATATTTTCACTATGATTTCTGAGGATATGCATATTTTCACCAACCATACTTTTGTTTTCACCACTGCCACCTTTGTTTGATTTGGTTATTCTTCCATTAGAGTGTCATAGAACAACTGTAGTTCTGGTTTTGGTTTTGTTTTCCACGCTTTCACTTTCGTTTTCCCGGTTTTTATTAATTATTAAAATTCTGGAAATTCCTCAAAAATAAAGTTTCTCGGAAAATTCCAGAAAAATTATAATAAATTTTTACGTAAAAAATGAGGCAGAAAGCCACCTGGAAAACCCTAGGGCGACCCACCAGTCAGGCACACCACAGGGTGGCGCGGCCAGCCCCTGATGGCGCCAACACATGGTGTGGACCCCCTGGCCCTCCACTTACTCTCTCCACTGCCAAAATCTTCTCTCTCACCCCCAAAGCTGAAAACATTTCCTAGAACCCGTGTTCTTGCTGTTCTTTCTCTAGATTTTCGATCTCCTTCTTTAGCCCATCATTTGTGCTGATATTTGGTGTGTTTGATCTCCGGTATGTGACTCCTCCGATGGTCCAATTCGAATTTTATTTAGTGAAGTATTTCTTGAGTATTTTGGTACTGTAGGTGGCAGCTTCTGTGAGTTTACATGATTGAGTTGAGTAGAAATAATTTATCTTTGGTATATGTTTAGCTCTCATATAAGTCCCTATGGTAGTCT
Organism: Alopecurus myosuroides; assembly: GCA_028641055.1. Classification (NCBI taxonomy): domain Eukaryota; kingdom Viridiplantae; phylum Streptophyta; class Magnoliopsida; order Poales; family Poaceae; genus Alopecurus; species Alopecurus myosuroides. The sequence continues at coordinate 205,463,359 of CM054061.1, read as the reverse complement.
CCACCTTATAGGTGCTTGAAATTAACTTTTGTGATGATTGTTGAAAAATTTCAGAGATGGATAGTTATCATTTTGGAGAGATATTTAGGAGTGATGCTCCTAGAAGGACAAGGCCTTCACGCTCATCCACTTCAGCGAGGCCATCGTATAATGACGATGTTATGGCGTCAACTATTGACGATGCAGAAGATGATGGTATCGTTTACCCATCTAGCTTTCCTTGCCATACATTTTTAAGAAGTGCAGGTCTTTTAAATGATTTTCTTATGCTTATTGATAGAGTTGGGTTCACCAAATTTATGAGGGATGAAAGCCCTCAATATGCCACGCTCACAAAAGCTTTTGTTAAGAACTTCAAATTTCAGAACACTCAATATTGTCCAAATGTTGCATTCAAGCTATATGGTAGTACTTTTTCTTTGTCCTTGGGATATTTTTGTGTTATTATCGGTATCAACGCCACCGGGACAGCAAGCAGGATTCAAGATAGACCTGCAGACCTCCAAGGGATTTATCGAGAAGTCACCAGCGATGACAGTCGCTCATTCCAACGTGGGAAGTTAAGGGACATTCAACTTCCTGCTCTTAGATACTTTGCTTACTATATTGGTACTAGTATCCTTGGTAGGGAGAACACTAGCAATGTTTCTATTTACCACCTTGCTTTCATTGATGCTGAGCTGAATAGTAGCACAAAGTATAACCTTGGTGCACTTGTTGCACGCCGCCTTGCTGCTGATGGGCCTATTTTTTGTGGCATTATTGCTACATGTGTCGTGGATGCTTTGCACGTTTATATTGATCCTAATGATGAAACAATTGCTCCACATAGGCTTAACCTTGCTGCTATGAAATCCCATCAGTTTGTCACTTCTAACTCTACTATTCAACATTTAGTATATAGAGTTTTATATATAGATGGAGAAGAGCGGAAAGTTACTTTGCCGAAGCCTGTTTTGTTTAAGATTGACAGGTCATCATTGTTGCTCTCCAAGGAGCAGATAGACGAGCATCTGAGCACCATGGAGTTTTACCAGCAGCAGGAGATGCGAGACGCGCCTCCCGAGGACCGCAACACGCAGTATACCGGTGCATCCTCGAGCACATATCAGGGGGAGGATTCCTCCTCGACATACTACGGGGGCGGTACCTCATGGTCCCCTTGGCGATTGATCTCCACTTAGGCCAAAATCCTAAGTTTGGGGGGAGGTATACCGACATCACGCTCATTTACATATCATGATTCGTTGGTTCTTTGTATATGCATGTTTTGTTTTCTTTCACTCCTTTTTGTTTCTTTCGCTTGTTTTCATTTCTTTCATTTCTTTCATTTCTTTTGTTTTTATTGTTTTGTATTCGCTTTCCGAAACACAAAAAGACCAAAAATATTTCTGTTGTTTCTCTCCATTTTTTTCTTTAGTTGGTTTGTTTTATTCTTTAGTTGCATTTTAATATTAAAGAACCTATAAATATTTTGTTTTGTTTGTTTTGTTTGCTTTCCTTTGTTCCTGTTTCATTTTGAAAACCAAAAAAAAAGTTACTTTGTTTTCTTGCTCTCTTTTTGTTCGTGTCTTAATTGAAAAAACCAAAAATATTTGTTGTTCTTCTTTGGTTTGGTAAAGTTTGCTGCAGAGTTCAACAGTCGTCCGTGATTCCATTGGAGCTTGGTTTTCATTATATATTATTCGAGCCACAAGTGAACAGCAATAATGACGATCTACGACAATGCAAGTGTGGTGAGAGGCTGGAATGAATTCTATTTGCTTTCATTTTTGTACATATATCCATCTATGTGAGCATGCTTAGTTTGTTCGTATAAGATATATGTGAGTTAATGGCTGCTTAATAGTTCGTGCTCTCTCATGTTTCGTTCCAATTTATTAATAGTAAATGACATGTCGCATAAATATTTGTTCGCATTATTCTATTCATAAGAAGAGTGTGACATTGTGGTAGCCTCCTCTGACTGTTTCATTTGAATTGATTTGGCACATGCTCACGCATGCTAAGACTGCAAATAAAAAGTTAATAATCCTCGATGATTTATTTTGCCTCAGAGTTCTAGTATCAATTTTATGCCTCAGTTAATTTTACTTTGTCACAAACATGATTATGATAGTTGTTGCTCTCTTGATTGTCGCTCCGTCTCTATTGCTAGCCTTCACCTGTACTGAGTATGAGCTCTATATGTGGTATTTAACCGCTAGTCCAAAGTAAATTGCTCATGTGCTACCTTTAAAACCTTCTAAATATTGCTCCTGTTTTGTGCCACTGTTTTAGCTCATGAGGACGTAAATAGAGAATCTTTATCTCACTCGTTCATTGGATTTCACACCCTAGACTAGTGGCTTCATCCGCTTATCCAAATGATAGAAGAGTTGGCAGCGGGGTGCCTAGTCCCAAATTAATACAAACAAATTATGTTCACTATTTTTGCCCATGATTTATCACTCAAAGAATAATTGTCACTACAAGAAATATGTTGATACGTGACCCTCAATTTTTGTCACTAGAAGGTCACGTAGGTTGATTCGTGACCCCTTTTTGACCAAAAATGGAAAGTCACATACCGAGCGTCTTATTTGATCGTCAATGACTAATTGGATGGAATTGTCATAGACTATATGACCCAATCAGAGGGGTCATAACCCTATGACCAACTGATTTGGTCATGTGATATCCTGCCATAGCCACGTGACATCCTACGTGGCCAATCCTACGTGGCAAATATTATGACCAAATGACTAGGTCATTGAAGAGATTCAACTCAGTCCATACTGCTCCACCAAATGGGCCAACCCAATGTTTTAGCCCAATATTTTTTTCCCTTTAATTTGTTGTCAGGTTAAGAGGCTCATTTGAAATTTCGTCTGGGCCTAGGCCTTTTTCATCCATTTCGAATCTGGGCCTTGGCCTATTTATGGTCCAATGTATTTCCTGGCTGTTGACTACTTTTGGTCCATTAAAATTCGACTTTTTTTCATAATTGAATACATCCCACTAGTAGTTGGGCTGATACCATGGGCTTTTTACTGTTAAGCCCAATTGCATATAGATAGGTCAAATTCAAATCCATACAAACAAATTTGAATTCCAGTAAATTTGAACTACAACTCATTCTAGAATGCAAATCCTCACAGAACTCATATTCAAGGCACATCATTCTCACAGAATTCATACATTCAAGGTTCACAACATTCCAAGTTCACATAACTCATACCACCAGGTTCATTCAAATCATCTAGAGCCATAACTCATTCAAGGCAAAACTGATACCACCAGGTACCAACAAAAAAAAGTAAAAGAGAAACAGAATGCTGCACTTCCACTTCCAAAAACTCTAGTATCTTGTATCTTGAACTCCACTTCTATCTTCCACTTCCTGTTATCTGACCTGAAAAAAGGAACATAACAGAAACTTCAGAAAACATAGAGCTTCAGAACAGAAAGTGCATTGAGCAATACAGAAAAGAACTGAAACTGGAATCATTTCAGCTATAGCTTCACAGCCAAACATAGAGCTTCACAGTTTAAAATCAGAACATGCATGATGCTCACAAGAGAAAGAACCCAGCAAACACACAGGGGAACTTACCATCAGAGAGCCTTTCTTCCAAACAACGCCATCAGGTGAGCTAGTTGCGCATGAGTTTCGTCCGTCTTTTGTTGTAGCAGAAGATGCTCCTTGTCACGTACAGCTTGTGCAACTTCTGATTCTTCGGTCCTCTTCTTCATTTCAGCTAGCTCTGCCCGCATTGCTTCATTTTGGATTTGCTCCCTCTCCAGCTTCTCCTCTAGCTCAATGACATGCGCAGCCATAGTAGGATCTGATTTACTGAACTTCCTAGATGAGCTTGATTGAAGACCAACATTCTTGAGGAATGTGCTTGAAGGGCATTTCTTGGTAAGCACATCAACAACAACAGCGACATCAGACTTTTGTTGGCCTTCTTGTGCTGGATCATCCAACATATTCTCCATGTCCTTCTGCAATTATAGATGCACAACCCACATACACATATTAAAATTCTGTTATAGCAAATTGGAGCTACCTTAGCAGGCAACACATCTGAAAATATCATATAACAGGCAACACATATGAAAATATCATATAACAGGCAACATATATACTACCATATAAGAAGCTAGAGAGAATTGCTGGGCACCAACCAAGATCACAAGCATGTCATGTAGAAGCATAGTGCAGAACTGTATTAACTATACTTGCTAAAAAATCCATCTAAACCTATCAATATAATCTAATACAATCTGTTTTGAACACATGTAATAGATCATCTAACATCAAGTATGCCTTGAACATTTCCTGGGAGATACAATACATAAGTTTTCATGGGGCACAAGTAACTTACTATAGCTGCCTGCACTTCCTGGGAAAAACCCTCTTTCTTGTTATTATGTGTAGCCTTAAACAGGTCTACCGCAGTCAAGGTTTCGCCCTTGCGATCCTCCTTCTGAAACATTTTCCATCAAGACAGGAGGCAAACTATAAGCTTTGAAGGCAAAAAATTCTTAGGCCAATTGAAAAACATGAGTTTTCTTACAGTTTGATATATGTGGGCAGCGTAGCATCGAGAACCTGTCCTTTGCTGAAACTTGACTTTACTTCTGTTTTTCTTGGCACTTTCACAGGTTTGCTACAATAGAATAAATGAGCAAAGTACAATCAAGAACAGCAGCAAATACATCACAGCAAGCATTAACAAAACTCATAGCGCGTGAACATACATACCTTGTGTTTCGGGGTAGACCATAGTTCTACCAGCTTTTGCCATTCATTGTCTGACAAGCCTTCCACCGGGGACTTGGCGCTAACTTCATTAGCTGCCACGTCGTTGAAGAAATCCTTCTTGATCAAGTGGCGTCTATTCTTTGATACTTTCTTCCAGATGTCTTTGCAAGTCTTCTCAAGAGTCTCTTCAGTAGCGTCAATGTGAAAATTGGCCTACCAAAATAGGAAACAAGGCAATGGGACAGTCAGATAATCATATTGCCAGGGGTATCCATAGCAAGAACATGAGATTCAGGTTCAAAGCAGTTAGCTTACAGAAACTTTCCCAATGAAGTTCTTGACAATGTTGGGGTCCTTGTACTCCTTAAAGTGAGGCAGCACCGGCATAATAGATCTTGCAATATAGCCACACTCTAATGCAAGCAATGCAGCCTGCATCGGCTTCTCTGGACGGTTCATCCCTTGAGCAATTTGGATGGTGACCTTCTCACCCAGTCCCTTGGTTAACCGCTCTAGCCCTGTTCCCCTTCTCTTGTGTTTAACCAAAGCAGTTTCATCCGAAAATGTAAATATAGCAGAATGTCATATATACATGCATGCCATCGATTAACAGAATACACTAGTAAGATGGCATGTTCTACATATGGATACATCAAACCAAATGTAGGAATGGCATAGGAGTGACTTGCCTCCATCAGAAGTATGTTGATTCTGTTCAGTGACTTGCATAGTTTTTTCTCCATCCATGTTCCCTGAGCTTCCTTCATCCACATGCAGCGGGCCTTGTACATTGTTGGATAGCAAGCTTCCACCATCATTGTGCATTGTCCTTTCTCCATCCATGTTCCCTGTGTTTCCTTCATCCACATCTTAATCCACATGCAGGTGTGGTGTGGTTTCTTCCATGCTGGTTGGAGCCAATACCTTCTTATGCCTTTTGAAGAGACAGTTGTCATCTTGATCTGGTCGGATATCAGCTAGCATTCTTTTAGTTCCTTCTAGATCTGGAGCCACCACCCTTCCAGGAGCCATTGCAGAAGATTGAGTTGAATCAAGTGTGCGTATCCGTGTGCTTGTCCTTCTGCTGCTTACCTTCTTAACAGAACACTTCTTCCTTCTAGAAACCTTGGGTCCCTCGTAGAAACAACAAAGACAATGACATTAGATAATGAGTAAGAAAAGTCTTTGCACAGATTAAACAAAGAGCACACAAATTAAGCCCCCCTTCCCACCACCACACCCACCTTAACTTGCTTCTTCACTACAGTATCATCACTTTCATCTTGACCAATCACTCCATCGTCCTCAGGACTGTACTCTGAGCTTGAGTCTTGAGTTATGGCAGATGTTGAATCATTGGTTGTAATTGCACTAGCTTCAGTAACAACATTGTTTGAATTCCTAATCATGGATACTAGTGCACCGATACCAAGGGATTGGAATATACGATTGTTCCTCAACATTTGCTGAACCCTAATCTTCTCGTATTCCGTGGCAGGTGCTTCTTTTTGAAAGATAAAATTAAGTAACCATGAGTTTGATTTGGTTGAATTGCATTGAGAAGCAAGACAATGAAAACAAGTAAGTTGAATCTTTGAAACATGGTATTGAGTACAATTAATTCATTAGGAACTAATAAACAACCCCATTCTAGGCAATTTATCTATCCTATCATGTTTTATTTATCCTTATTCCTGGTACCTTAACAAGCACAAGAAAAAATATGACCATAGCTAGAAGAGGACATAATAGCATGCAATACAATGAAAAAATATAACCATATATTACAAGAACAACATGTAATAAGCTAGAGATACATGGAATCAAACATAGACAAGGCAGCAGGAAAAGCATAAGGAACAAGGTTACCGGCTAGCAGGTTCTTGTTTGACATCTTTGCCATTGATGATCTCAACCTGGGGTTTTGATCTGGTTAGTAAAAAATTATAATGAAAAGAATTTGTTCACACGAAAATTTGATGTAACAGGAAATGAACTTCCTTCTTAGGAAATATAGCATTCTTTCTTAGCAAATATGATTTCATATCAGAGTTATTGTAAAACTAAACAACAGTAGCATCAATGAGCCCTAAACTAAACAACAGTAGCATCAATGAGCCCTAAACTAAACAAAAGTAGCATCAATGAGCCCTAAACTAAACAACAGTAGCATCAAGAATCAACATAAATAAGATAGGATTACATGGCTAATTTCAGATAAATCAACAAGGGCAGCAAAAACCCTGTCCTGATTGGTGTCTGTTCTCCTAGAATCGTAGCATCAACCTAGAAGGAGGAGCTAGCTAAGGGAGATGGACGGCATCAAGAATCAACATAAATAAGATGGATCAAATCATGCAAGTGGGGATCAAATCATGCAGGTGGGGATCAAATCATGCAGGTGGGGATCAAATCATGTTATGGAGAAGAACCCTAAACCTAGAACAAGGAGCTAGCTAAGGGAGATGGACGATACAACTCACCGTCAACGAGTTTTAGATCGATGGTGTCGCGGTCGTCGTCGTCGTTCCTGTCGCGCCTCCTGTCCCGCCTCCTGCCGTCGTCGTCGGGGTAGTGGTGATGTGAGGTGGTGCGGTGCGGTGGGGAGAGGGTAGAGGGGATAGTGGTGCAGTGCGGTGGCGCGGTGAGGTGGGGAGAGGTGGGGTGAGGTGTGCCTCCTACGTCGCCGTCGGGAGAGAGGTGGGGTGTGCGGCGGTGTGGTGCGGTGCGGTGCGATGGGGATAGGGGGTAGAGGTGGTGCGGTGAGGTGCGATCGGGAGAGGTGGTGCGGTGGTGCGATGGTGCCTCCTCCGTCGCCGTCGGGAGAGAGGTGGTGCGGTGGTGCGGTGTGCGGAGAGGGGATTGGATCTGAGCGGTGGTGGGGTGTGCGGAGAGGGGAATGAATTGGTCGGGGCGGGAATTAATTGGTCGAGGCGGGATCCCGAAATAATTTGGTCGGAGGCGGGACAGGAGGCGCCGACAGCGGGAATTACGATTTGGAGACTAAATTTTGAGTTGTTTTTCTATTTTTGGCCTCACATGTGAAACTTTGGAATAATAATAGGGTATTGATTAATTCAAACCAACTATTTCGGTTGCTATGTCACATAACATGAATAACTTTTCCATTTGTTTTGGATTTTTACGAATTTCTATCACTTGTTTCTAGACCGGTTCGAAATCGCCGCGGTCACCTTTCGCGTCTCGGGGTTGAATCATGCTTCGTACACTCTGTTTACACAAAGAACCTATAATGTGTTATATTTGATCTACAAATAACCAAATTGTTTACACAAAGATGACGACGGAACCTATAATGTGTTTTCCGAAACCGGCTTCGAAAATTACAGAAAATTCAAAAAAAATCGAAACGATGCAAGATCTTCGCATGGTGTTGTTATATATGCCCTAGTATCCACCAAAAATAATAAACTTGGAATACGTCAATTTGGTGGAAAATGTGTTCACATAAATGAGCTATCTCGTACGAAGATTCATGGCTTTCGGGTGAAATGACGGATGTTTTGGCCACATCCATGGCATAGTTCGTTTAAATGTGCCCATATTCCACACAAAGGTGCATATTGGAACAACTAACAATGTTCACGAAGAAATTTTTATTTTTCGTTGAATAAAAATACCATTTTCCTTTTCCGGAGTGTCAAAACTGGCTATTTTTGTGAAGCACATACACAAAATATGTTTCAAAAATGTACAAATTAAAATTCTAAAAATATTATGTCATGTTTGATCTACAAATAACAAACTTAATACCTCTCAATAGCTCAAAATACACCTCATTTGAAAAAGACAAATTTCTGCCGATTCAGCTGAAACCGGGCCAAATTTGAACTACAGGTGACTTGTAGTTTTCTCGTTATTTTTTGAAAAATAATTTTTAGGTAGCCAAGTACCTATTTCAACATAGATACACCAAGAGTTCATCAAGATTCAACACCTCGGTACGAACGGTCATGTCCCCCGTTTTGACGGTTTTCCGAAACCGGCTTTGAAAATTACAGTAAATTCAAAAAAAATCGAAACGATGCAAGATCTTCGCGTGGTGTTGTTATATATGCCCTAGTATCCACCAAAAATAATAAACTTGGAATACGTCAATTCGGTGGAAAATGTGTTCACGGAAATGAGCTATCTCGTATGAAGATTCATGGCTTTCGGGTGAAATGACGGATGTTTTGGCCACATCCATGGCATAGTTTGTTTAAATGTGCCCATATTCCACACAAAGGTGCATATTGGAACAACTAACAATGTTCACGAAGAAAGTTTTATTTTTCGTTGAATAAAAATACCATTTTCCCTTTCCGGAGTGTCAAAACTGGCTATTTTTGTGAAGACATACACAAAATATGTTTCAAAAATATACAAATTAAAATTCTAAAAATATTATGTCATGTTTGATCTACAAATAAAAAACTTACTACCTCTCAATAGCTCAAAATACACCTCATTTGAAAAAGACAAATTTCTGCCGATTCAGCTGAAACCGGGCCAAATTTGAACTACATGTGACTTGTAGTTTTCTCTTTATTTTTTGAAAAAATAATTTCTAGGTAGCCAAGTACCTATTTCAACATAGATACACCAAGAGTTCATCAATATTCAACACCTAGGTACGAACGGTCATGTCCCCCGTTTTGACGGTTTTCCGAAACCTGCTTTGAAAATTACAGTAAATTCAAAAAAAATCGAAACGATGCAAGATCTTCGCGTGGTGTTGTTATATATGCCCTAGTATCCTCCAAAAATAATAAAATTGGAATACGTCAATTTGGCATGAAACTGTTTAAATGGGCTAAAATAGGCAGAATTACCGGAAACTCGTGCTTTTTGGTGATGTAGCCTAGAATGAGGTCTACTTCGAGGGAAAAATGGATCGGTGCCATTTCGGACGATGGTCTCGGGAGCTGCTTCACAGAAAACAGCCGTTTTGAGCGCTTAGATAATGGTTGTTTTTTTGAAAATTTAATGTTTTCAAATGTGATTAAGCAAAATTCCCCCACGTCACCATTTCAACACCACTCAAATCCACCACCAGGAAAGTTGTGGCGCTTACATGTGGGCCCCTGTCCGTGGGACCCACGCGTCAGTGAGGCAACGTAGGGCAGAGAGGAGTCCACCTCCTCGAGTCCACCTCCTATTCAGTTCCCCCACCCACCTCGCCACTTCACCTCGCCACTTCGCCTCCCCACTCCCCCTCGTCAGTTCCGAGAACACGCGCCGATTCCGTTGTCCGCGCCGGCCACCGCCCGCGCCGGCCACCGATTCCGTCGCCCGCGCCGGAGGAAACCCCCCACTCAAGGTGAGATCTGATGTCCCTCCTCGTGTCCCTCCTCCACCGCCGCTTCTGCTAGATTTAGCTAGGGCAATGCAAACCATATCGCCTCCGTTTCCTCGTGAGACCATCGCCGCCGTTTCCCGGAGTCCCACATTCGCGTGTGGATTTGCTCGTTTCCCTATCCACCGCCGTTTCTTTTTTTTTCGAGTAATCCCCCAACTGCAAAGTAGAATCTTGGCAAGGTGACCGCCGCCAAGGCCACCAAGGCCAAGCCTGAGGAGAGGTTCAAGACCGGCAAGAACAAGTCGTTCTTCACCAAGCTCCGCTTCTAGACCAAGCAGGGCAGAGCAGCCTCTGCGAGTACTCGCGGGTTTTGTTATCAAGCGGGTTTTGCCTCTTCTTGGTATCAGTCACCTGCGCTAAGATATTCTCCTGTTTTGTTATTGAGCGTGAAGAAGACTCTGTGTCCTAGCTAGTGTGGATCTTATGATGAAATATGACATTTCATGTGTTAAACCATGTCAAGAATAGATCTGGTTGGAATTTTAAGTTCATGATTAGGTTCTTGGATAATCATTTGCCATTTGTTAATTAACATTTTGCAGTAACTGGAAATGTAAAGTAGTATCTAAATTATTGTTGTCTTTTTTATTAGGCCACAATGGATGTGGAACAGGAGGAAGTTGACGCAATTGCCGTTGACGCAATTGCCATTAGTGACGATGAAGTGTGCACTAGGGCCAAGACCATCAGAGGTATGGCTTGTACTCGTGCTTCTGATTTCTTTTAGTGCTGATTCAGTTTTGTATTTACATTTCTTAATCCTTGTATGTAGGCCCAGGTAATAAGGGCCATGACACCTATGCACCACATTGTGAGTTTGGCAACAAAGTTGAGATGGACCACCGACAGGTGGCATTGCTCGAGGAGTTCTGTGCCAACAACAAACCACACAAGCCATTGTACATCTGCACTTTGCAGAAGTCACACAGCATCAACATCAAAGGAAAAATGGTAGATTGACCTGTACCACACCTTCTTCATCTCTGTTGGTATATTTTTGCACAGTGACTAATTGCTTACATTATCCTTGCAGTATGTCACCAAGAAATATACCAAGGATCACCTCAGCAAGCACCTAAGACACCTGCCAAGCAAGGAAGCTACCATTAAGGTCTATCATCGCAGAAATGACGAAAGTGATGTCAAGATCCTGCTTGGGAAAGCCAAAGGTGACAACAGGGCCATGATGACGATGCAGTGGATGTCTGTGGTGAACAAATGGGGCGAGAAGTTCAAAGTGGGAGATATCCTTCTCTTCTGGTTTCGCCGCACCCTCAAGAACACTTCAGGTCTCAAGTTGGTTGTGAAGAAGCTGAAGCCATGTGGAGGGTTGTGTGAATAAGCTTAAGCTTAAGCCATGTGTCTGATGCTTTTGAACTGACAAGATGTTTATGTCAGGTTGTCAAGCTAGAGTCATGTTAGTAATGTTTGTGTCTGAACTTATGTGATGTGTCTATCAGTTTTATGGAACCTATGTCAGTTTGTCAAGCTAGAGTATTAAGCTTTTGAACCTATGTTTGCTTTTGGTTGTTTGAACATGTTATGTCAGTTTATGGAATGTGTTCCAGCAATGTGTGTGAAATTCTGTGTTTGAAGATGCTATGTCAGTCTCCAGCAAGTTCCAGTATTTACATTTTATTAACCTCCAGTTAAATTTCAGTTATTTTGAAGTGAATTGGCACACATAAATGTTATATATAAAATGTTGTAATCATCCTACTATTACAAGATCACATATCTCTCCCAATGGCAATGAAGTATCTATTCGAACTAGAGGTCCTGGGTTCGAGTCCCAGGTCTCAACCTTTTTTTGGTCATTTCTCAACAGCAAGCATAAATTCAGTTTCAACAACAATTCATCAAGCAACATCCATCTTGTGCCATCAAGCAACCTTGTGCAACAGACAACAACATGCATCAACTACAAGATCCATCTTGGTCATTTCTTAACAGCAGCAACAACACGCTACAAATTCAATACAAATTCAGTTTTAGCAACACGCTACAAATTCAACTACAAGTTTCATCCAGAAATTCAGCTACAAGATCCAACAGACAGCTACAAGTTTCAGAAACAAGCATCAACTACAAGATCCAACAGACAGCTACAAGTTTCAGCTACAGGAAGCAACATGCATCCATCTTGTGCAACAGGCATCCATCTTGATCAAGCAACTGGCATCTTGGAGACATCAAGCAACACCAAGATGCATCAGGCTGCAATACAATTCCAAAAGGTTAGCACTATCTAACATCAATGAAATTCCAGTAGGTTAGTACTATCTAAATTCCAGAAGCATAGTTATAATTTTTACCTTCATTACCATATGCTACTCATCGTCATCGATGCCAAAACCAGGAATTCTATGCCCAGTCCTATTTTCCCCATCATCACTAGCATACTGCAACATAGTATCATCTCCTTCATCCTCGCTTTCATGTTCATTGACAACAACCTTTATTTTTTTCTTAATGCCTTCTACAACTGAAGCATCTACAAGAACAGGTTCTTGCCGGTCCATTTGCATTCTAGTTTGGACATTGGCTTCACGTGTCTGCACCGGAACTTCTGTACAATCATCATCCTGATATGTTAGGCCACCACCACCTGGACCCTTTTCCACTTCAGTTTCCTTAATACTCCACAAGTGTCTATGCTGGAACTTTTGCACAACTTGCCAACTTCCCTGCAAATACGTGTCTGGCACATAGAAAACCTTTGTTGCTTGAGTTGTCAGAATAAAAGGATCATTCTTAAACCAAAACCTTGCAGTGTTGATGCTTCTGAAGTGTCCATCATCTCTCAATCCGGCGTTCCTCTTGACACCAAGATCGAACCAGTCACACCGAAATAAGACAACTGAACGGTCCATGCCTCCGCTGGAGTTGTACTTCAAATGAATGATGCTTCTGAGCTGACCATAGAAGTCAAAAGGCTCACCATCGCGATCTCCCTCGGTGACTATTCCACTATTCCGTGCCTTTCTGTTTTTATCGCGGTCAAGAGTGTGGTACCGGACACCGTTAACGATACATGCTGAATACACTCTTACTCGCTTATCCGGCTCGCATGCCAAAGCAAAGAGATCATCACTGACCTTCTTCTCATCATGCAACTTGCCAATCTGCACAAAATAAATCAGGGTGAATAACACACAAAAAGAAGATCGTGTCATAATGAATTCCATGGCTAAAGATCTCACATTTTTCTTAAACCATTTAGCAAATCCCTTGGCAAGCCTTTTATCAACAGGGATGCGGCTTTCTTGCTTATTCAACTCTTCCTTGCAAATCCTGCAAACCCAAGGAAAGAGTAGTGAGTTAAAACATCTGGTGGGTGATAAAAGTTGGGTTCCTTCCAACCCAAGGAGAAAATATAATGAGTGCACAAAATATAACTTACTCTATATATGGTTGCACCTCAGCGCAACTGCTGAGCACAAACCACACCATCTTGTCATATTCATCATCAACCTCAAAAAACTTTGACCCTCCAATAAATTTCACACCATGATTGAAAACTGACACATCACCAATGTGCGAATCATCCCTCTCACTATTTCTGCTTGGGCGATTCCATCTCGTTTCCACATCATCAAAGTACCTTGAAAAAAATGTCAAGCACTCATCGACGACATAGGCTTCAGCAATCGAACCTTCAGGTCTCGCCGTGTTTCGCACAGAACGCTTACAAGTAAGCAGCCTTCTTTCGACCGGGAACATCCAACCATATTGCACAGGGCCTCTAAACATTGCTTTATTTGGTAAATGCACGGTCAAATGGACCATCACGGTGAAGAAGGCCGGAGGGAAGATCTTCTCAAGCTTGCAAAGAATTATTGGGATTTCCTTTTCAAGTCTTTTCAGCACAGATAGCATTACTGTTTTGCAGCACAATTTTCTGAAGAAATTTCCCAACTCAGCAACTGCTTCATATATATCATGATGCATGATTCCTCGGAGGGCGGCTGGGAAAATCCTTTGGAGAAGGATGTGACAATCATGAGTTTTTAGCCCATGGAGCTTGCATCCATCCGGGGAAACACACTTTGCTAGGTTACTAGCATAACCATCGGGAAATCTCACGGCTCTGATGAACTCACAGAATGCATGTTTTTCTTCTTTACTCATTGTATACCATACTGGTGGCATTTCAAATGAATCTTTGCCTTTAGGCCTTAGATGCAACTCTTTCCTTATGCCCATGTCTTCAAGATCAAGCCTGGAGTTCAAAGTGTCCTTTGTCTTTCCTTCAATGTTGACGAATGTGCCAAGCAGATTATCACATATATTTTTCTCGATGTGCATTACATCGAGATTATTCCTCAATTTGAGATCAGGCCAGTATTCCAAGTCCCACAAACAGGACCTTCGGTCCCAACATTGACCTTCATCATGCTTTCTTTTCTTCACAAGCTTTCCCGGTCTGACATCTTTGACCTTTTCAAGTTGCTGCTTCAGCTCTTCTTTACTGAATTCTGCCGGCTGGTCACGGGTTTCAGTCTTACCATTAAACTCTGTACTTCTTCGCCAACCATGGTTTCGAGGAAGAAAACGGCGATGCCCAATGAAGCAAATCTTGTTCCTTATCCTCACTGAGCAAGGGTTTTTGTCACTACGCACACATGCCTGATAACCCGCCGTGATCCTTCCCGACAAAGTGTGCAGTGCTGGAAAATCATGGATGCACCATATGACTGCAGCACGCAGAGTGAACTTCTTGTCAGGAGTCAAGGCGTCGTACGTATTAGGTACACCATTCCAAAGATCGAGCAATTCTTCTACGAGAGGCTCCATAAAGACATCGAAATCCTTTCCTGGAGACTCTGGACCCGGTATAAGCAACACCATCATAAAGTTGGAATGATCCATGCATGCCCATGGGGGCATGTTGTAGGGCACCACAAAAACTGGCCACATGCTATATGACGTTCTCTGGTTTCCGAACGGATTAAAGCCATCCGTGGCAAGGCCGAGTCTTATGTTGCTTGGGTCTTCTGCAAACTTTGGATATTTCTCGTCAAAATCTTTCCATGCTTCTCCGTCCGCTGGATGGCTCAACTCATCTTCCATAGGCTGCCGCTTGAGCTTGTGCCATTGTACATCATCTGATGATTTCTCCGAGAGAAACATCCGCTTCAGCCTTGCTTTCAAAGGAAAGTGCCTCAAAACCTTCTGCGGTATCGATCTTTTCCCATCGGCATCTTTCCACCTTGGGGCATTGCATTTGGGGCAGCTGTCACACAGGGCATAATCCTTCCGAAACAAGACACAATTATTTGGGCAGACATGTATTGAAACATAACCTAGACCCAACTTGCGGATTATGCTCAAGGCTTCATCATAATTCTTGGGAACACCACTATTAGGGAATTGCAAGGTCAAAAGATTCAGTATTGCGTTGAATGCAGCATTGCTAATCCGGTAGTAAGACTTGACGTGGAGTAACTTCACGGTGAAGGTAAATCTTGAAAATTTCCCCCTGCAACAGCTACACGCTTAGCCTCCTCTAATAACTCGGCAAATAGTGACTTCTGTCCATCAACATGGTCTTCAGAATTGTACAGATCCCTCAATAGGTCAGGAATCCTATCATCTTCATATCCATCCTCTTTGTCCAAACCATCATCATCTTGCAAAACATTTTCCATAAACTCAAAGTCATCATCACCACCATGGTGTGGCTCTTCATCATCTTCACCATGTTGAGGTTCTTGAAGAAAACTTTCTCCATGGTGGACCCACCTATCATATGTGTTGGCCATCCCATTAAGAAGCAGATGATCTTCCACTATACCTTGGGTCTATTCTTTACGGTTCAAGCATCGACAACATGGACAAAGAATGGTAGCATCGTTGGAAAATCTTGCGCGGACAAATTGCATGAAATCTTCCACTCCCTTGATATGTTCAGTGGAATGCTTTCTAACCCCTTTTATAATCCAACTTCTGTCCATCTGCCAAAGACCACAAAACTAATCAGTTACTTTATTCTAGCAAATTATAATGCATCACTACAAAATATAGCAGTAACAGAAGCATGCAAATCTGTTGCTTTATTCTTCAGTTAACACATCAATAACATTTTTTTGATTCATTATTCAGTTATGTCACTTAAATCAATTACTCAAGAACAAAAAAACTAGCTATGCCATAAATCTCTAATTACTTAATTACACTAAATTACTTTCATCTATGCTTCTTGTTACATTTAAATTTCCTAATATTCAAGCAGTGTAGCAGGTGCAGGTAGGGGATCTAGCTAGACGAGAGAGATCAAGAGAGAAAGAGCAGAGGATCAAGACCAGAGAGAGGAGAGGGGTGCATACCCTGCTGTTCTTCGAGCATGAGCAGAACCAGAGAGAGGGGGCCACCAGCAGGGCACAGAGAGAGGCCACCAGCAGGGCGAGGCACTCCTGTCCTGGCGAGGTCAACCAGGGCAGCTCCTTCCCCACCTCCGCCTTTGCCGGCCGCCTCCGCCCCCGCCTGTAAGCACCGAGGCGCTCCGGCGTCGCCGACGGTAGCCTCCCCCGCCTCCGCCCCCGCCTGTAAGCACCGAGGCACTCCGGCGTCGCCGCCGGTAGCCTCTCCCGCCACCGCCGCCGGTAGCTTCCCCCACCGGTTGCCTCGCACGTCGCCGGTACCCTCCCCCGCCGCCGGTGGCCTCGCACGCCTCTGAACAGACAAGTTGGTGTCTCGATCTAAGATTCACACAAGTTGCCTCGATCTAAGATTCAGACAACTTAACTCGCTCGTTAACTCGATCTAGAATTCAGATAATATGAGAATAAAAGGATGCGTCTCTGGATACATACCAGAATAGCGACTACACCTCAATGTCAACGTACATGCGAAGCAAGCAGCGCGGTCGGGGTTCGAGTCCCCGCGAGCGCTTATTTTTGCTGACTTAAAATCGTAATAGCAGTGCGCGGTGTGGGCTGGGCTTGGCTGGGCGCTGGGCTGTGCGCGTGGGCTGGGCGCCAGTGTGCCACACTTGTAATAGCAGTACAGCCAAGTGAGAAAAAAAACATGAGACCATGGCCCACTTGTCAGACCAATCACAAAATCGGCACAACCACGTGTCAGTGGGCCCCACAAGTCAGTGCGTCCCACCTGCTGAGGTGGCTGCCAAGTAATACAAATCATCACAGCCAACAAACGCATGACCAATTAATTTGGTCTTAGTTAAGCAAAAAAAGGGTCATACACCAGGTATCATGTCCTATGACCATCTTGTTAAAGAAAATCATGACTTTTTTGGCAAAAAAGTCATGTGTTTAGTCCCTCCCAAACATGTCATGACCAACAGATTAAACATGGTCATGGATCTATGATAAATTCATCCATGGTCATTAAAAAAGGGTCATGTATCAACATATTTCTTGTAGTGTGTGTAAACAAAAGAGAAAGAGGGATGACCTTCTACACCAGTTGCGTCCTTCACCATGGGAGCTGCTCTTATGAATCCAGTTGGCTTGTGACGTACTGTATTGTCTGTTTACCATTCGTTGACATAAGGATACATCACTCTTAAAAATGTTTTCAATATCTCTGTTTAACAAAATAAAAAGCTCTAGCACATGAGTGATCCATGCTTCCCTCTGTGAAGGTCCTTTCTTTTACTTTTATGTTGAGTCTCCGCCAAATTATTTGAGCACTTTCTTGAGAGCATTTAGTTTAATATGTTTGTCCCAAAGCACGGTTGATTGTGGTATATTCTTGATACTTGCATCTTTGATATCTTTACTTCTAGTCGTTCCTTGAACTTCAGAGGTGCCCTGGCATTTATGTTTTGCCCCACACTTAAGGGCAAGCGAGATACCACTTTATCAGATCCTATTATGAATACTTCAATCTTGCAAATAGTTATGCTTCATGTTGTTTATTATTAATATGTTGTTGTCTCTACGTGGTTTTCATAGCTATTAAGTCACAATATCTTGCATTATGTTATCATGATCATAACTAAGTATCTGATCATATAGTGAGTATATTTACATCATATGAAACAAATGTCTTTGTAAAATTCTTTTATCGCACTCACTTGTCACTGAATTGCCTAAGGACAAGAAATAAGCTAAGCTTGGGGGGAGTTGATATGTTGAAAACGTATCTCCTTTTCCAAACACTCTTCTTATTGTTTTCCTCTAAACTTGTGTGTTTTGGATACAACTAACACGGATTAATGTTGTTTTCAGCAGAATTACCTCTGTCTCTTGTTTTTGTGCAGAAAATTAAAGTTTCGGGAAAATGCCCCTTGCAAGCATCCGCAACTACAAGAAAGTAATTAAGAAATAAATCTAACCACAACTTTAAACTCCGGGATCCTACGCTCCCACGTGTAATGGTTTCCTAAAGGGGGTTTAGGTTTCTGTCACTCCGGCAACCCCACAATTAGTAGCCAAATACACGATGCATTCCCCTAGGCCCATAAATGGTGAAGTATCATGTAGTCTACATTCACATCACACCACAACTTAAATATCAAACATCAAATATTACTCAACATTACTTCACTACTAACAACTTGACTTCTCCCATGTCCTCAAGAACAACACGAACTACTCAAAAAACATCATATGGATCATGATAAGAGGTGATATAATGGATTATAACAATCTGGTCATAAAGTGCAAACACCTATAAATCTCACAAGCATCAACTACTAACAAGTAATCTACACCGGGAGAGAGATCTAATGCAAAAAAAGGATAGAGGTCCCTAATTTTTACAGCGGGGTGAAGGTGGATGATGAGGGTGATGGTGCTGGTGGTGGTGATAATGATGATGACGATCTTGATGATGCCCGGAGTGATGACGGTGACGATGGCGGTGATTTCCCCTCTCCGGAGAGGAATTTCCCCGGCAGATTTCTCCCTGCCAGAGAGCTTTTCTCTCTCGGGTGTTTTCCGCCCCGAGGCGGCGGCGGAATAATTCTTAGAAAATGGAATGAGGGTTAGGGTTTCCTGGGGGACAAGCACGCCAAAAATATCCCCTAGAGGTGGGCCAGGGTGGCCACACCTATAGGTGGCGCAGGCAAGGGAGGCGCGCCACCCCATGCTGGCCCCACTATGGCTCTCCTTATGGCTTTGTTCTTCCTCTGGACTTTTAGGACACCCCCGGTGTCCCACTTCTTCTTGTGATCTTCTGAAATATTGTATCCCGACGGTGCTTTTTCCATGAGATTCCTAGTCCCGATGTTTATTTTCCAAAAATTATAAAGGCTGCAAAATAAGATAAAATAACATAAGAGATGCATCATAACATGAAATATGTCGATGAATAACAGAAAATTATGATATAAAATAGTGATGAAAAATGGACGCATCAACTCCCCCCAAGCTTGGACTTCGCTTGTCCCCAAGCGAAACAGAACTCAGAAAACATGACCACAGGTTTATGGAGTGAAGAGTCGATAAATAAAATACGGACAAGAAGCATCACATCTATCTATGCACCAACCATTATACTCATCACCTTCCTATCATATAACCTAACTTGAAACGAGTAAAGGGAGTCACAAACAAAGATGAAAAAGAGAGAATCAAAATTGTTAATGGCAAACTTCATTCTTGGTCAGAGAACATTTAATGACATCCTGCTTATCTTAGGTGAAGTCTTTATAATAAGGCTCATTTTGTAGAGCTTGATTTTTAATTATAACAATTATTTTATAGTGATTCATAGCTTTTCAAAGCAATATTTATTCAGATAATAAAGCATGTGCTAAACAAAGAAGGATAGAAAACATGATTGAATAAATCAACATATAGATGATGAGATCACAACAAATCAAATGCTTGTTGGAGACAGAGAGAAATGGGTTTACTGACTCAACATGAAAGTAAAAGAAAGGCCCTTCGCAGAGGGAAGAATGGATCACTCATGTGCTAAAGCTTTTATTTTATTGAACAGAGGTATTGAGAACATTTTTAAGGGAGGCGTATGCTTATGTCAACGAATAGTAATCATACAATATAGTGCGTCACAAGCCAACTAGACTTCATAAGAGAGGCTCCCATATGAGGGACGCAACTTGTGTACTAGGTCATCCCTCATTCTCTTTTGTTTACACGATTATGCTTTGACTGATAAATCAGGGGCAAAAATAGTGAAGAGAATTTGTGTATTAGTTTTGGGGCTGTGTAACATCCCAAGTATGAAAAACACCATTAGAATATTTGCTCTTTGTTAATTTATGTTTTGCATCATGTCATCATAAGCATTGCATTTGTTTTCATTTGTTTTTCCATTTGAATTTCAAACCAAAATTCAAATCCTTGTTTCATACTTGTTCTGTTACAATTTTTCAAATAAAACTTTCAAATCAAACCAATTATTTGTTTCCATTCTATATACCTACTAATAAAGTCATTAAGGCTTCTTGCGGATTTTTCGTCTGTTTTAAGTTTACCCTGTGAATCAATTGAAATTACAACGACTGCCACCGCTTAAGGCAACCGAAAAAACGATTCGATTTTAGTTGGCCCGTCCATAGAGAGATCCGATACACGAGCACGTTCCGGACGTACATCCATAAAAATCCCCTTCCTCCCACGAACGCGATCACCGCGTCCTTTAAGCTCATCCACCTCTGCCGCGGTACCCACGACCCCTTCACCCGTCGCTGGAGTCCGCCCTTAGCGCAGCAGTGAACGGGGATTAATGGATAACTAGTATAATGCCCGTGCGTTGCTACGGGTAACAATTTATTATGTGGCTAGAAAACCTTTTTAAGTTATCTAACTCTTTTCACGATCAAAATTGACTTAGATATATAGTAAACTTGCCAAAATGAAGTTTAATTGATTTACATTATAGTCTGAATGTACAGAATGCTAAAAAGTGCTTCTCATGTTGCAAACAAATTACATTCATACAATGATTTTTTTTGTTGATTCGCGTTATTACACATGAACACTAAATGAAACTTAAGTCAATGGAACAAATATTAACTTCTATGGACCTCAGACAAATTTAGAAAGGTGTCCTAGCAGGACCATCGCCATGGAGTGCATCCACCGCGGGAATCATCTTCAAATAACCATTGGTTTCCAAGCACCAACACTCTGGCCAACATGGTTCATGCAAAAAGTACTCTATTTTCTAAATAAGTGTGTACAAAACATGAAGAAAAAAATCTGAAAAATGTACTCGTATGATATTACAATGTAGAACAAAGGTAATGATCTGGTATAGACATATAGAATTACCATAAATAATGCTTTCTGTAACAGCTAAGAGGTAGGCATAAGTTACAAAACTACGAGGAAGAAGAGAAAGTAACATAATTAACATAAGATTCACGTTTCACATCAAAAGGCTGATTCAATTAGATTTTAACAGATGCATGCCTCCATGCATTAAAATATAGAAAGAAAAATATTGATACTTACTTTCATCGCCGAGCTGATGCCTCAAACAAGAACACACAAATTTTCAACGAATATTAAGAATAGAAACTTATAATCAAAACCTTATTCAATAATTCCGTTATTCACCAAATTATAAAAGATGAAACTTTTTTCTTGAAAAATGACTATCAATCTTGCCGTCACTAATTTAGCAGTGCTTGCAGTTAAATCAATTAGTTGAGACAATTGCATCTATAAGCAGCAGAAATAATTTTTAACTTGATGATTTATCTGGGCAAAGATCTATTAATTCTACAGAACATGGACACTACACAGTGTCGAACTGAGAAACAAATCCGCAATTACAAAAGCTATCGCATTAGAAAAAATTCATAAAGACCAACTGTATACATGTATACAGATTATGAGTGCTCATATGATACTATGTAGGTATCCCTTTACCTCCTGTCAAAGCCATAATAGAATATGCAATGCAGGTGACTTCTTCTCTAATCGCTTCCAACTTCTATTCTTAAAATACTGAGTGCGATGAATACGATTATCTGCTCTCTCGACATTTTATTAGTTGGTCTATGAGAATTATACAAACAACATGGAGAATCTAAGGTGGCCTGTAGCAGTTTGCAGATGAGAACATATGAACTTGCTTTATTAGCGCAGAATGCACGAAGCGGATCCGGAAGAAAACCGAACCTTGCTTCTTTTTCAAACATAGCAGAGATAAATACTCCATGTGTTCAGAAATATAAGATTATTGCATTTCTTTTCATGAGCACCAAGAAAAATGGCAATCGAATGTTGTTCATGTCTAGTTGAGTCACTATATATCTGTGAACTTGGCTCTTTGAAACCACACACCTAATTCATGATTTCCTTCTGCACAATAAAATAGACTAAGTAAATATTGTCAGTTCTAGAAAATAGGCAAGAAATCGTGGGAGTATACACTATTAGCCTATGGGCTTATGTCGAGGTGGCATTTTAGTCATTTCCTTGAATGATAGCTACTGAATATTATTTTTGAACATAAACCAAGCTGTTGTCTAGGTCATACATACCAGATCACCCCACGTAAGGAAACAAGCAACAGAGTGGCGTGCGGGATGATGCATCCAACCCCACTTCCTCAGCTAGCAAAACAATAAAATGACCAAAATCATTCACATGGTATAGTAGTTGTAAGTGATGCAAACATAAAAAGGGAAGGAAGCGAGGCGTAAGGTCGTAGCTCATTATTCAGGGTAAACCTAAATCATGATGGCATGAATCCATGGCCTCTTCGGCCATCTCTCCATGTGACAAAGCTCCTCAATCTCTTTCCGTGGGATCTAGACTAAAAGGGACTATAATCATGATAAGACAAAGAAAGTTGTAGATAAGGATGCGATAGACCGATAGGATCAGCAAACCTGTTTGCATATTTTGTTCCCTTTCATATGATCCAAATTAAGAGCCAAAATACACGACGCAAAAGAAGTCCCACCATAGCAACTGTTACAAGAAACAGAAATCCAGAGCCTGGTGTTTTATCGTCTAAACAAACCAACCAATGCAATTATATATGAATTCACCTAGCCAGCCAACGAAAAAGGTGGTTTTGTATGCGTTTTGGCACTCCTGCAGACATCTTGAATATAGTGGTAAAAAATCACGATGACAGGCAGCCAACCCGCGAGATAACGATCCATTGCAATTCTTAATACTATAGTATTAAGAGAATGAAAATGAACGAGACAGGTGATAAGACCGTTGTCACTTCAAGACTCACTTTCAGATACGGTGATAAGACCGTTGTCGCAGGTTTCAGGAAGGCAGAGAGGTAATCCGTAGGTTTCTCAAGCTCGGCAACCACTCCTGCAAAAAGGAAATTGATGTGGTTAGGAGTGTAACTGTAAAAGTAACTACCATTCAGAGTTCAGAAGATATGGGCGAGCAGATTTAGAAAAGTAATCACTTTAATAAAACAATATCCTGGAGTGAATCTCTCATCCTCTTTGGAGCTTCTGACTCATTGCAACGGATCGGCAGAACATCCTCCTATGTATGAATAGTCATTAAATTAACGAAAACGCACAACTGGTCAACAAATAGTCACTGGCTTTTGGCACTCCTAATTTCGATCTTCTTTGTGGAATTTGCTTGGTCAATATAAAATTGAATTCAAAGTTTTTACTGTATGCATAATTGTATTGCATTTTGCAGAGTCCGACAAACAGATCTGAGTCCGGAAAGATCATGCGGAGAGCAGGTTGAGAATCAACCGGCATTTCGCAAAGGAGTCAGTATATTTTGCATCTCAGCAATGGCAAGGAAGACCACTAATTAGCTCTGTGAATTTGGTGCTAATATTTCAGGAAAAAATAAGTGTACTATTACACTTTTTGGCATGGTTTTAGCGAAATTTGTCTCAGTGTTTGGTATAGTTGAGTAAATCATGGTAGTCCAATATTCAACATCTGTACCTGTAAAACAGTCTGGTTCACACCAGTACCTTGTTGGCATTGTCCTTGTTGAAGATGCAGTTTGCGATGTAGGAGGTGAGATCCTCCTCACTGATGTAGGGATTGGCCTTCTTGACGACCTTACCTGGCTACCGAGCCTTTTGGGGAAGGCTGTGGGGACGATGATGATGTAGATGAAGGCCGGTTCCCGGACGGCCTCGACGGCGAGCACTCGAACTTGAGCTTGGCGCGCTTCTAGAAGGAGACGACTGAGAGGAGGATGTAGTGGGCGGCGCTGAGGCTGCGCGGGGCTTGGAGGGTGTAGAGCGTGCCGCCGTCGGCAACATGCCACGAGTCCCCGCCGCCGTGGGAGGCGAGGCAGCAGTTCCCGGCGTGGACGTGGACGTACCCAGAGAGGCCGTCGCGCGGCCATCCAGTGACGGCGGCGTGCGATGACGATGGTTACACAGGTAGGACGGGCGGCGGCTGCGCAAGCAGGTAACCTAGAGGGTTAGAGGGGCGCTAGAGAAGCGAGATGGGGAGGAGATGGCGCCGGTGCCTGGACCAAGATTGCGGGACGAGAGGGATTTGCGGGACGAGAGGGATTTGCGGGAATGGGGATCGGGATTGCGGGAGAGAGGGCGAAGGAGGTAACCGTTCGACGGATTTTTTTTTTTGACGAAGGACGACGGGACCTAGGGACGTAACGCTGCTCGGCAGACTACGGAACCAATTGTATCTTTTAAGTAGTAGAGATAGGAGCGGGTTGGTTGGGAGGCGCACCAAAGTGTGGTAGCCAAGGTCGCCACGGCTCATGGGCGGCCGTGCGCCGACGCAGCATCCAGTCGCCACTTCCTCCGCCCATTGTCGGACACATCGACGATGAAATTAGCGATTCCATTGAATTTTGTTTGGCTTCGACCTTTCAACACCTCAGTTCGTCACCACCGATGGCATCATTCAGAGCGCTGCCGCACCTGCCCCAGATGCAGCCCGTAGACACATGCACTGCGCCATTTTCTTCCGCCACCGGCGCGACTGGCCTCTAGCCGAGCGCCTCCAATGCCGTATGCCCAACAAACAACGTTGGTGTCCCGACAACGCGACCTCCAGCTCCCTTACATGTGTCTCCCTTTGCCAGCAAGCGGTTCCTGTGCCTAATTTTGGCAACCGGGGCGCGATCACCAATTCCGGTTATCAAAGCCATGGTTGAGATGGAGGCTGCTCCAGCTGTGAAGCTTCAGGAGGAACTGAGTTTCTTTGTTCAGTTAATT
Source organism: Alopecurus myosuroides (assembly GCA_028641055.1). NCBI lineage: Eukaryota > Viridiplantae > Streptophyta > Magnoliopsida > Poales > Poaceae > Alopecurus > Alopecurus myosuroides. Next base: position 205,438,157 of record CM054061.1, on the reverse strand, counting down.
TTTTCTCATCCGATTAGGACTATCTAACAACAAAGCAGAGGTAAGCAGCGAATGAGCTCAGGAAAAATCGGCCATACAAATATAGACCAAATCTTCTAGCTAGCACACTATTTTTTTTAAGTATACAAGTTTAATCCTGAGGTCACAGTTTCTGCATTGAATTGACACAAAATGGATCAGGGACTTGGGATATATTTGGTTGACCGAGACAATTGCGTGAGACAGATTAAGCCGTGACAAGACAGTTTTAGAATCTGAAGTCAGTCCTAAGAGTATCACATGCTACCTGGTTTTGCAATATGTCGTACATTCAGTAATGAGTTTCATGACTTTACTAGATTGTTTTTTCTCACCGGCGTGCAGATATAAATGAGGCCAATTGGTTATGTCAAAAGAAGTAGGACAAGGTCATTATTTATGCATTGGAGGACTTGAAGAAATAGTCCAATACAAATAAATAGCCAGATTAAGTCCAATAACAAGATTCATACTTAAAGTTAGTGAATTATGCAAATAGCTATCTTTATCGTGTCTCTCGAGTAATAAAATTCCTCATGACTTAAATTTTTAAATGAAAATTAACCCGTAGCAACGCACGGGCAAATTTGCTAGTAAACTTAAAAGTTCAAACTATTAACTTGCTTCTTTCAATAATTCAATTAATACCAAAATTGCTCAAATTCATTTGAATATTCAAACAGCATTGGAATTTAAAAATTTGGAAAACAGAAAGTTGCACAATTGTGCTTTTGTGATAAATAACTCATAAAAATTATCCCCAAAATTTTTCTATCCTAAAAACCCATCTTTTCTTCTCTTTTTCTTTTCTGCAAAAAAAAAGGAGAAAGAAAAATAAAAACAGAAAACGGCTGGGGGAGGCAGACCAGGCCAGCCAGCTGGGCCAGCCCAGCCCACCTACCACCCCAGCACGCGCGCAGCAGCAGGCCCGCGGCCTTTTCTTCCTCCTCCGTACGGCCAGCGTCAAATGACGCAAGCACGCACACACACCGCACCACCGTGCCCTCCACCTGCTCCCTGCTCGCCCTTTATCTACCAACCGAGGCCCCAAACCCTAGCCTAGCCCTCTCCTTCCTCCCTGCCGCCGCCAGCCCTCTTCTCCATCCCTTCCTCCTCTCTGATTTCTTTCCGGCGTTTCGGGGGGGGGGAGGGGGACCAGCGGAGCTCACCGTCGACACGCCGCCATGGATCATCTCCGGCCACGCTAGGGACACGTGCGCCACCACCAGGACCTCTACTACCTCTACGACCGCAGTGCCAAGCACGATCAGCAGCCACGACGCCGGAATTCCTCTGTTCCCTCTCCGTCCGTTTCTGAACCTCACCGTCGACTCGTCGTCCCCGACCACGGCAGCCTCGACCAGCTACCCCAACCACCTCCTGGTGAGACACCCCGACGCCCCATGCCTATCTCCAGCCTCCTCGCTTCCTGTTTCGCGATTGCACGCTCTGAAACCCACGGTAGTGTCCGCCACTGTGCCGCCATGGCCGTAGACGAGCACGATCCCGTGCGTTTTCGGGCCGTCCAAGCACACGCGCACGCTCCACACCTCTCAGTACGAACACCCACACGTCCAGCGCCGCCCAATCGTGGTCGCCGCGCTTGGCAGCACCGCCGTGCCGTCGCCTGTCGCCGCGGTTCAGACGAAAGACTGAACCTTGGGTTCAGTTTCGTCAGTTAAGCGAGCACCCCGCAGATCTACCTCAAAAGCACGCGCACATCTCCTCTGTCACGAAACGATCCGCACCGCAGTGGCTAGATCCAACGGCGCGCAGCGCATCGGCGCGGGTTCGATCCCCCGCAGCGCGATTAAAACCCACCTTTTTGCTTGTTTGCCACGCTGGCTGCGCAAGACCCACCTGCCATTGGCAGTGGTGGCCACACCAGCACACACCCGCGCGCCACGCAGCGCCAGCTAGGCACTGGCCCACTGGCCAGTGACCTAGGGCTGAGCTGCTTCGCGTAGAAGAAATCCCAGGGGCCTTTCCTGAATTTCTTTTTCGCAGCTAAGCCCCTGGAATAAAATCTAATGCTTTTAAAATTGCAGAATAGCCCCCAAATTTCAAATGCAAATAACTTCTGCATGTTAAATCCAAATTTAATAAATAAAATATGTTTTCCATACCAAATTTAATTTTCTACATGTTTAAACCATTTGTATACTGTTTTGAACATTTCAAATGGTTTCAAAAATTCAAATTCAAACAATTCATTTAAATTTGGTCAAATTCATAACTAATTCAAATTTAATTCAAATGGCACATATAAAATATGTTTTCCATGCAAAATTGAACAAGCTTTCCAAATATAAACCTTGTTTCCTGTTTTGAATAATTAAAATTGGTTCAATAATTTAAATCTTGTTTAATGCATTTAAAATTATCAAATTAATAACTTGCTCATTTTAAATCCATTTTCAACAAAGGAAATATGTATTCCACCTAAAATTTTGTGTTCTTTCAAAATATGAATTTGGTTATCTATTTTGTACAACTAATATTGGTGAAAACAACAAATGCTTGTGTAACTCATTTAAGAAGCCAAATTTCTTAACTTAATAAATAAAATTCCAAACTTGGTAAACAACATGTCAAATTGAAGCTATTGTTGTTTTCTTATTGTTTTCATCATCCATGCATCATTCTAATCAACTTTCACATGATGATTATTTGTAGATCATTTAAGTCAACATTAATTCATGGGCTTTTCCATATGCAATCCAAATTGCATATGGGCCCATTTAATTATGTTACCATGTCAACTAGCTTATCTTTGATGCATCAATTAAATTGTAATGCATCATCCCATGTTTGTGCATTATGCCATGTTATTGATTGTTCGTCTCTCTTCGTTGTTTGTTTGCTTCTTCTCGAATAGACGACGATGTTGAGACAGACGAGGTTTACGACACTACTTCAGAGGAGTTAGCCTAGTACCAGGCTACTGAGTTTGCAGGCAAGTATTCACTCACATGAACCATTGTGTCCTTTTCCACACTAGATACCGATACTTTCCGTTGTCTAATCTGCTAGCCTTAAGATTCGTTGCTTGTGTTCCGATCCTATCACATGTTATCCTATCACCCTGATATGGCCTCACCTCCACACCTATAACCCTGTTGCTTGTTGCCTGTGTCTTACTAGCATGCTTAGGGTTGTTGTGCTCGAGTCTGATGTCCGTTATTTCTTTTACCATATTTATTATGTTCTGGGGCTCGATGTTTAAACAACAATCATGTTAATGTTCTGGGTAATAATAATTTGATGAGAAGGCACCGGCAGGAGGCCCGGCGTGGTTTTGAGGCCTGCTAGTGTCGAACTTAATTAGGAAAAGGGTCTTGTCTACTGATCCATGATGAGCGCACTAACCGCATGTGGGAAGCGTGTATGGGCGCCCCCCGCAACTCTGATTCGATTCGCATCTCGTCCAAATCGCCACATTTAGTTCGGGCTTTCCATTTGATGCATGCATATGCAGGTGCGAACCCGAGGCCAGGGTGGAACTTTTGTAGTCGGCATTTAGGGCGGCGTGGTCTTCCAGTGCTATGAGGGTCCCCCTTTTCTTCGTGGGGGCTCGATTAGCCGCGCACGCACAGCACGTGGTTCTTTGGGCTTGATGCGAAGAAGAGTTGGGTTGTGTTGAGTGCCTCGCTTGGTGGAAGTGCATTTCCATCTAGCGGGTTATTCTTACGTGTACGGACAAATTGGTGCATCCCTGCAGGGTTAAATCTTCTCGAGAAGCCGTGTTGTCCGCGGTTATGGATGACTTGGTGAAAGTGCTGGCTAACAAGTACTCAGACAACTTACACCTAACCATAATAACTTGACTAGTAATATAGACTACTTCCACCATAAGAATGATGTCACCCTAATCAACAGTGTGAGTTTCCTTAGGTTGCTTCCTTAGTAGGGGGTAACATTGGATGGGTTTGTTTGAGGTTAGTGGTAGTTGGTTACGATACGCTATCTTATCTCTTTCTGTTAGTCGGATGTTGTAGCGTGTCTCTGTAGTTGGTTACCGCAGCCCGCTGCCGTACTTTTGTATCACCTATTCTTCCGTTGAACCCAAAGCATCTGTACTTGGTGTTGCCGGGTACACCTTGGTATCTTGTGAGTCTTGCTTGCCAGTACTCGTCTGTACTGACCCCTTTGGGGCTGCGTGTTTTGCAGACTACGTTCCCGAGGATCCCCATGGTGGCTACTACGTGGAGTATGACGAGGCTGTTGACGAGTAGATAGCGGACCCGGGTAGGATCCGAGACTTCGTGGATGGGCTCCGTTTCCTTTTCGTTTCCGGCCTCTTAGGCCTATTTGGATCTTGTCTGTACTCAGACACTTTGGATGCTTCCGCTGTGATGTAATGATGACTTGTTGGGACATGTGTCCTCTGCATGATTGTATTTGCTATCTCTGCTCTAGTGAGAGCTATTTGCCACTTATTTCTATTTCTTTGTGTCTTAGAGATTTGTTGTGATATCACTTGTTCAAATGCCGTTGACGTACCATGTGTGTATGTTATGAAGTACGTCAATGGAAGTAGTCGGATTTCTATGGGATGGTTTGCGCCGACGATGAATAGTAGAGGTTGGTTGTCACACGTATACGTGTTGGCCTACTCGTAAGAGGTGCGGGTGCAGGTAGGCCCCATAATCCAATCATCTACTGTTTAGCGGCCCGGTGAGTATCCTATAGAAGTCCGGGTGCGACAAATGGTATCAGAGCCTGTCTGCCTGTAGGATCCCTTTTACTGGCCGCAGTTGAGTCTAGAAACTATTTTGTAGCTATATTGGAAAAATGAAACGTGAGAGTAGGAATTCTGTTCTTTTATTTCTTTCCCCACCCACCCTCCCTTTTCTGGTAAGGAAGTGCAACGTTGTTTTCCCATCTCATCTAAACTTTCAAGTTAGGATTTCACGTATCCTGGTTTCTCTAGGATGGTTATATCTACTAGACCATAGGAATGGAGGTGGTTGTGACATGATTTATCATGTTGCCTACTCACGATTGAGAACGGACGCGTGTAAGCCCCGGAAGCATATCCTCTATTCCTTAAGCAGTAGATATTGATCCTTTAGAAGCCCGGATGGGTTTTCCGTAGTACCTCAGGAGTGTTTGGTCTCGTGTTTCCCGAATGTTGCTTCGATATCCTGTTCTTCTCAAGATCCTTTTCGTCCGTTGGAACCTTGTTGTTGCTTTCCACTTCAGTTCTTCTACCGGCGTCTAATCAAAGTTTCCCCGATCATCTGCAAATGGATCTCAGGTTCTACCCGCAGGTGGTTCGGATGACTCGTTGCGAGAGCACTGCCGGTTATCCGGAGATGCTGAGAGACATGGTCACTTATCTGGGGTTCTGTTGGGCACCAGAGTACCAGGTCTACGAGCAGCAGCGAGAGTTTGAGCAGACCTACTACCAGGCTATCGTCTACATTCTGTCAGATGATGGCATGAGCGTAGTTCACCGCTACGAGGCAGTGGGTTCCACAGTGGATATGGCTGTGCAGCAGGCAGCTTATGTGAGTCTCACCGTCCTTCGTGCTGACTACTGGGGATTTGACGATTCTATCTATCGCCACATCCCCCGTGGTTACATCACTTCGTAGGGAGCTCACTTCACTCTCTACGACAACTTGGATGTTTACGAGCATGATAACTCCAGGCTGCACACCACTGCTCAGTTTGTGAGACACAGTGACGCAGTTGCCAGCACACTATCCCAGGAGTTGGCTTCAGTCAGGGAGCAGCTCTACCTTGCTTTGACTCGTCTGGCGACTTACACCACAGACTTTGTTGGATACGAGCGCTTTGCACGTTTCGATCAGCCAGTTGGGCGTCGTCTGCCAGATGCTGGAGGTTACGATCCGATCAGAGGTCCACTCCTTAACCTTGGTGCTGGTTACACTGGGATTCCACGCTTTGGAGCACAGGGAGTCGACGCTATGTACTTCACCACACCTAGAGTCGGTCTCAGACCACGTCAGATATACGTGGATCGTCGTTCCACATACTTTCGTGGGCGTGCTCCTCACCGTACCTCTCGCCGTACTCCTAGCCGCCGTCCTGCGTGATGAGCATGGGAGTACCGATGTATCCATTCTTAGCTATGTTTAGTTATCCTTTGGTATTTCGAACCATTTATGGTGTGTTGGATATTCTGATGTAATTGAACATGTGATGGTGTACCTGTTGGTTATCTATTCATGTGTCGGAATAATCTATCTTTCGGTTGCCAAGTCTATCCTTTTCTATTGTTGTGCTAAAATGCATTTCCATTCAGGATGCCGCCAACAAGGAACAACACGCCTGAGCCACCGCCAATCGCGGAGCTGTTGACTCAGATGACCCAAGTCATGACGCAGATAGCCCAGTTTCAGGCTAATCAGCACATCAACCAGACAGCTCCACGAGTCAGTATCAAGGAGTTTCTCAGTCTGGGCCCAAAAGCTTTCGTGGCCACACGCGAGCCTCTGGACGCTGATGACTGGATCCGTGAGATAGCCAAGGCTCTGGAGATTGCACACGTAGCTGAAGAAGACAAGGTCAAGTATGCCTCCTATCTGCTGAAGGGTCAGGCAGCTTCGTGGTGGGAAAATTTCCAGGCCATGAGAACTGGGATGCTAGTCAGGTGGGATCGTTTCAAGGAAGCCTTCCTGAAGCACCACATTCCAGATGGTCTCATGGAAAGAATGCGTGAAGAGTTTTGATCTCTCAAGCAGGGCAAGTTGGACGTCATCGGGTATCAGAGTGAGTTCAATCGCCTCGCTCGGTACGCTGGAGATGAGGTGTCCACTGAAGCTAAGAAGATGGCAAGGTTCCGCAGAGGTTTTAACCCGGAACTCAAGTATGCCCTCACCAATGTCAAGGCCAACAGCTTCGAGGATCTCGTTAACACCGCGCTCAATGAAGAAAATGGGCGCAAGGCGTTCGAGGAGTCTCGCAAGCACTCGCGTGAGGGTGGTTCCTCCACCAACATGACCACCCCTCCGCAGAAGCGCCGCATCTGGGTGCCAAATGGTGCTATCACTCGGGCTCCATACGCCCAAACTTCTCCAGGCTTCGCTCCCCGCCCACCCAACCCTGCTCAGCTGAATGATCCAAGGGCTTTGATGGGGCAGCCAAGGCCAGGGCCTTCTCGTGTCGTCACATGCTACAAGTGCAAGCAGACGGGACACTACGCCGACAAGTGCACGCAGAGGCAGCTACCTCCACCACCACCTCGTCCTAACACAAACCAGGAAATGGTGCGCGCTCCCCCGCATAAGGCCTTCAACTCCAACAACAGGCCTGTCGGGAGGACCGCAAGGGTGAATCATGTCAAGATCGACAAAGCTGAGGAAGCTCCTGACGTCGTTCTCGGTACATTTCCCGTAAACTCTAATCCAGCTAAAGTGTTGTTTGATACCGGAGCATCACATTCTTTCGTGTCAAAGATCTTTGCGACAGCAATTAAACTCCCTTTTGTTGGTTTGGGTTCCCCGCTAGTGGTCAACTCCCCTGGAGCAACTATGCAAACGTCTAAGATCAGTCACAATAATCAAATTCTAATTGGAGGCCACATATTCCTTGCTTCTCTCATACTACTTGGCAATTCTGACATTGATGTCATTCTTGGTATGGATTGGCTGAAGGCCAATAAAGCAAAAATTGACTGTGCTCAAAAGTCAATAACTCTGTCCCACCCTTCTGGCTAGATAATCTATTCCCCACATGAATCAAGTTCCATTCAGCTATGCACCCTCAATGCAAAACCTCTACCTTCACTTGAAAATGTTCCGGTGGTTTGCGAATTCCCTGACGTCTTTCCAGAAGAATTACCAGGAATGCCTCCGGACAGAGCTGTTGAGTTCGTGATCGAACTTGAACCAGGTACTGCTCCAATCTCTAAGCATCCCTACAAGATAGGAACTCCCGAGCTGAAGTTGTTGAAGGAACAAATAGATATGTACATGGAGAAAGGTTACATTCAACCTAGTTCCTCGGCTTGGGGTTGCCCAACTCTGTTCGTTGCGAAGAAGGATCAAACAAAGAGACTCGTTGTTGACTATCGTCCTCTTAACGAGAAAACCATCAAAAACAAGTATCCAATTCCTCGTATCGATGATCTTTTTGATCAACTTGTTGGAGCCTCAATATTCTCCAAGTTGGACTTGAGAATGGGTTACCACCAAATAAAGATCAGAAAAGAGGATATTCCAAAGACAGCTTTCACCACTCGCTACGGTCTATATGAATACACCGTCATGTCCTTTGGTCTCACCAATGCACCGGCGACCTTCTCTCGACTCATGAATTCTGTCTTCCATGAATACCTCGACAAGTTCGTTGTGGTATATCTTGATGACATTCTTGTCTACTCAAAATCTGAGGAAGAACATGAAGAACATCTTCGTCTAACTCTCATGAAGCTTCGCGAGCATCGTCTCTATGCCAAATTCTCCAAATGTGAGTTTTGGATTTCCGAAGTCGTTTATCTTGGTCATGTCATCTCTGCCAAGGGCATAGCCATTGATCCAGAAAAGGTTAAAGCAATTGTTGATTGGAAACCTCCTAAGACGGTGAAGCAAGTAAGAAGTTTTCTTGGCTTGGCTAGCTATTGCCGTCGTTTCGTCCCAAACTTCTCCAAGATTGCCAAACCTCTCATTGACCTCACAAAGAAGGACAAGAAGTTCGTCTGGTCTCCACAATGTGATGAAAGTTTCAATCTCCTAAAGACTAAACTCACTTCTACACCAGTTCTGGTTGGCCCAGATCCTACCAAACCTTTCCAAATATTCTGTGATGCTTCTCTCCAAGGTCTAGGTGCAGTTCTTATGCAAGAACGTCAAGTTGTGGCTTATGCTTCACGTCAGTTGAACACCCATGAGCTCAACTATCCCACTCATGACCTTGAACTTGCAGCAGTTGTGTTTGCCCTCAAGAAATGGAGACAATACTTGTTGGGTAATCGCACTGAAATCTTTTCCGATCATAAGTGTCTGAAATACATCTTCACTCAACCAGATCTAAACCTCAGACAAAGGAGATGGATTGAAAAGATAAAAGACTTTGATCTTACCATTTCTTACACTCCAGGCAAGGCTAATGTTATGGCCGATGCTCTCAGTCGCAAGTCATATTGCAATAATCTCATGATCATGGAAAGCCAACCTGCTCTTCATGAAGAATTCCAGAAGCTCAATCTTGGTCTGGTTCCTCAAGGCTATCTTGCAAGCTTGACAGCCAGTCAAACTCTCGAGGACAAGATTCGTTCTGAACAACTTCGTGATGCTGAAATCAAGAAGATGGTAGAGCGCATCAAAGAAGGCAAGGAGAAATTTAAGTCCTTCTCAATTGATGACAAGGGAACTGTGTTCTTCGAAGGACGCATTGCAGTTCCTCAAATTCAAAGTCTCAAAGATGTCATTCTCAAGGAGGCTCATGAAACTCCTCTCTCCATACACCCTGGAAGTACAAAGATGTACCAGGATCTCAAGACACTGTATTGGTGGCCTAGCATGAAACGTGAAATTGCTCAATACGTTTCTGAATGCGACGTTTGTCAACGTGTCAAGGCAGTTCATCAGAAAACAACTGGTCTTCTCCAACCTCTGAAAATCCCTGAGTGGAAGTGGGACATGATTGAAATGGACCTCGTCACTGGTTTCCCAAACTCCAAGAGGGGCAACGATGCAATCTTCGTTGTCATTGATCGACTCACTAAAGTAGCTCACTTCTTTCCTGTCAAAGAGACAATCTCAGCTAGTCAGTTAGCAGAGCTCTACACAGCAAAGATTGTTCCTCTTCATGGTGTTCCATTGGAAATAAGCTCAGACCGTGGAAGCATATTCACTTCTCATTTCTGGAAAAGCTTTCAAGAAGCATTGGGCACCAAGCTTCTGTTCAGCACAGCCTACCATCCTCAGTCTCAAGGGCAAGTCGAAAGAGTCAATCAGATTCTCGAGGATATGCTTAGAGCATGTGGTCTCTCCTTTGGCATGAAATGGGAGGAATGTCTTCCATATGCTGAATTCTCCTACAACAACAGCTTCCAGGCAAGCCTAGGCATGGCACCATTTGAGGGTCTCTATGGCCTTAGATGCAGGAGTCCAATCAATTGGTCTGGAGCTGGTGAACGTTCACTCTTAGGCCCTGACATTGTTAAGGAGGCCGAAGAGAAAGTTCGCATCATTCGTGACAATCTGAAGATTGCTCAGTCTCGTCAGAAAAGCTACTATGACAGCAAACACAGGGACATGGTCTATGCAGCTGGAGACAAAGCATATCTCCGTGTAACTCCCCTCAGAGGCACTCATCGTTTTGGTGTCAAAGGAAAACTTGCACCAAGATACATTGGTCCTTTCAACATTCTCTCAAGGCGTGCAGAAAATGCCTATCGTCTTGAACTTCCAGAAAAACTATCCAAGGTGCACGATGTGTTTCACGTGTCACAGCTCAAGAGGTGCTTCAAAGATCCAGGTCGTGCAGTTGATCATGATTCCATTGATCTTCAAGAAGACCTCTCTTATGAAGAGCATCCTGTTCGCATTCTCGATGAGACCGAGCGTAAGACTCGCAACAAGAGCACCAAGTTCTTAAAAGTGCAGTGGTCTCATCATTCCGATAAAGAGGCAACGTGGGAGACCGAAGAGGATCTTCGCAAGAAGTATCCGGACCTTTTCTCTTCTCAGTAGGAATCTCGGGGCGCGATTCCTTCAAGGGGGGGCGTTTTGTAACATCCCAAGTATGAAAACCACCATTAGAATGTTTGCTCTTTGTTAATTTATGTTTTGCATCATGTCATCATAAGCATTGCATTTGTTTTCATTTGTTTTTCCATTTGAATTTCAAACCAAAATTCAAATCCTTGTTTCATACTTGTTCTGTTACAATTTTTCAAATAAAACTTTCAAATCAAACCAATTATTTGTTTCCATTAAACTTAAAAGTTCAAACTATTAACTTGCTTATTTCAATAATTCAATTAATACCAAAATTGCTCAAATTCATTTGAATATTCAAACAGCATTGGAATTTAAAAATTTGGAAAACAGAAAGTTGCACAATTGTGCTTTTGTGATAAATAACTCATAAAAATTATCCCAAAATTTTTCTATCCTAAAAACCCATCTTTTCTTCTCTTTTTCCTTTCTGCAAAAAAAAAAGGAGAAAGAAAACTAAAAACAGAAAACGGCTGGGGGAGGCCGACCAGGCCAGCCAGCTGGGCCAGCCCAGCCCACCTACCACCCCAGCACGCGCGCAGCAGCAGGCCCGCGGCCTTTTCTTCCTCCTCCGTACGGCCAGCGTCAAATGACGCAAGCACGCACACACACCGCACCACCGTGCCCTCCACCTGCTCCATGCTCGCCCTTTATCTACCAACCGAGGCCCCAAACCCTAGCCTAGCCCTCTCCTTCCTCCCTGCCGCCGCCAACCCTCTTCTCCATCCCTTCCTCCTCTCTGATTTCTTTCCGGCGTTTCGGGGGGGGGGGGGGGACACCAGCGGAGCTCACCGTCGACACGCCGCCATGGATCATCTCCGGCCACGCTAGGGACACGTGCGCCACCACCAGGACCTCTACTACCTCTATGACCGCAGTGCCAAGCACGATCAGCAGCCACGACGCCGGAATTCCTCTGTTCGCTCTCCGTCCGTTTCTGAACCTCACCGTCGACTCGTCGTCCCCGACCACGGCAGCCTCGACCAGCTACCCCAACCACCTCCTGGTGAGACACCCCGACGCCCCATGCCTATCTCTAGCCTCCTCGCTTCCTGTTTCGCGATCGCACGCTCTGAAACCCACGGTAGCGTCCGCCACCGTGCCGCCATGGCCGTAGACGAGCACGATCCCGTGAGTTTTCGGGCCGTCGAAGCACACGCGCACGCTCCACACCTCTCAGTACGCACACCCACACGTCCAGCGCCGCCCAATCGTGGTCGCCGCGCTTGGCAGCACCGCCGTGCCGTCGCCTGTCGCCGCGGTTCAGACGAAAGACTGAACCTTGGGTTTAGTTTCGTCAGTTAAGCGAGCACCCCGCAGATCTACCTCAAAAGCACGCGCACATCTCCTCTGTCACGAAACGATCCGCACCGCAGTGGCTAGATCCAACGGCGCGCAGCGCATCGGCGCGGGTTCGATCCCCCGCAGCGCGATTAAAACCCACCTTTTTGCTTGTTTGCCACGCTGGCTGCGCAGGACCCACCTGCCATTGGCAGTGGTGGCCACACCAGCACACACCCGCGCGCCACGCAGCGCCAGCTAGGCGCTGGCCCACTGGCCAGTGACCTAGGGCTGAGCTGCCCCGCATAGAAGAAATCCCAGGGGCCTTTCCTAAATTTATTTTTCGCAGCTAAGCCCCTGGAATAAAATCTAATGCTTTTAAAATTGCAGAATAGCCCCCAAATTTCAAATGCAAATAACTTCTGCATGTTAAATCCAAATTTAATAAATAAAATATGTTTTCCATACCAAATTTAATTCTCTACATGTTTAAACCATTTGTATACTGTTTTGAACATTGCAAATGGTTTCAAAAATTCAAATTCAAACAACTCATTCAAATTTGGTCAAATTCATAACTAATTCAAATTTAATTCAAATGGCACATATAAAATATGTTTTCCATGCAAAATTGAACAAGCTTTCCAAATATAAACCTTGTTTCCTGTTTTGAATAATTAAAATTGGTTCAATAATTTAAATCTTGTTTAATGCATTTAAAATTATCAAATTAATAACTTGCTCATTTTAAATCCATTTTCAACAAAGGAAATATGTATTCCACCTAAAATTTTGTGTTCTTTCCAAATATGAATTTGGTTATCTATTTTGTACAACTAATATTGGTGAAAACAACAAATGCTTGTGTAACTCATTTAAGAAGCCAAATTTCTTAACTTAATAAATAAAATTCCAAACTTGGTAAACAACATGTCAAATTGAAGCTATTGTTGTTTTCTTATTGTTTTCATCATCCATGCATCATTCTAATCAACTTTCACATGATGATTATTTGTAGATCATTTAAGTCAACATTAATTCATGGGCTTTTCCATATGCAATCCAAATTGCATATGGGCCCATTTAATTATGTTACCATGTCAACTAGCTTATCTTTGATGCATCAATTAAATTGTCATGCATCATCCCATGTTTGTGCATTATGCCATGTTATTGATTGTTCGTCTCTCTTCGTTGTTTCTTTTCTTCTTCTCGAATAGACGACGACGTTGAGACAGACGAGATTTACGACACTACTTCAGAGGAGTTAGCCCAGTACCAGGCTACTGAGTTTGCAGGCAAGTATTCACTCACATGAACCATTGTGTCCTTTTCCACACTAGATACCGATACTTTCCGTTGTCTAATCTGCTAGCCTTAAGATTCGTTGCTTGTGTTCCGATCCTATCACATGTTATCCTATCACCCTGATATGGCCTCACCTCCACACCTATAACCCTGTTGCTTGTTGCCTGTGTCTTACTAGCATGCTTAGGGTTGTTGTGCTCGAGTCTGATGTCCGTTATTTCTTTTACCATATTTATTATGTTCTGGGGCTCGATGTTTAAACAAAAATCATGTTAATGTTCTGGGTAATAATAATTTGATGAGAAGGCACCGGCAGGAGGCCCGGCGTGGTTTTGAGGCCTGCTAGTGTCGAACTTAATTAGGAAAAGGGTCTTGTCTACTGATCCATGATGAGCGCACTAACCGCATGTGGGAACCGTGTATGGGCGCCCCCGCAACTCTGATTCGATTCGCATCTCGTCCAAATCGCCACACTTAGTTCGGGCTTTCCATTTGATGCATGCATATGCAGGTGCGAACCCGAGGCCAGGGTGGAACTTTTATAGTCGGCATTTAGGGCGGCGTGGTCTTCCAGTGCTATGAGGGTCCCCCTTTTCTTCGTGGGGGCTCGATTAGCCGCGCACGCACAGCACGTGGTTCTTTGGGCTTGATGCGAAGAAGAGTTGGGTTGTGTTGAGTGCCTCGCTTGGTGGAAGTGCATTTCCATCTGGCGGGTTATTCTTACGTGTACGGCCAAATTGGTGCATCCCTGCAGGGTTAAATCTTCTCGAGAAGCCGTGTTGTCCGCGGTTATGGATGACTTGGTGAAAGTGCTGGCTAACAAGTACTCAGACAACTTACACCTAACCATAATAACTTGACTAGTAATATAGACTACTTCCACCATAAGAATGATGTCACCCTAATCAACAGTGTGAGTTTCCTTGGGATGCTTCCTTAGTAGGGGGTAACATTGGATGGGTTTGTTTGAGGTTAGTGGTAGTTGGTTACGATACGCTATCTTATCTCTTTCTGTTAGCCGGATGTTGTAGCGTGTCTCTGTAGTTGGTTACTGCAGCCCGCTGCCGTACTTTTGTATCACCTATTCTTCCGTTGAACCCAAAGCATCTGTACTTGGTGTTGCCGGGTACACCTTGGTATCTTGTGAGTCTTGCTTGCCAGTACTCGTCTGTACTGACCCCTTTGGGGCTGCGTGTTCTGCAGACTACGTTTCCGAGGATCCCCATGGTGGCTACTACGTGGAGTATGACGAGGCTGTTGACGAGTAGATAGCGGACCCGGACAGGATCCGAGACTTCGTGGATGGGCTCCATTTCCTTTTCGTTTCCGGCCTCTTAGGCCTATTTGGATCTTGTCTGTACTCAGACACTTTGGATGCTTCCGCTGTGATGTAATGATGACTTGTTGGGACATGTGTCCTCTGCATGATTGTATTTGCTATCTCTGCTCTAGTGAGAGCTATTTGCCACTTATTTCTATTTCTTTGTGTCTTAGAGATTTGTTGTGATATCACTTGTTCAAATGCCGTTGACGTACCATGTGTGTATGTTATGAAGTACATCAATGGAAGTAGTCGGATTTCTATGGGATGGTTTGCGCCGACGATGAATAGTAGAGGTTGGTTGTCACACGTATACTTGTTGGCCTACTCGTGAGAGGTGCGGGTACAGGTAGGCCCCGTAATCCAATCATCTACTGTTTAGCGGCCCGGTGAGTATCCTATAGAAGTCCGGGTGCGACCGCTGGGCACCCCGCTGCAAGCTCTTCTACCATTTGGATAAGTGGATGAAGCCACTAGTTCAGGTGTTTGAAGTCCAATCAACAAGTGAGATAAAGATTCACCATTTACGTCCTCATGAGCTAAAACATGGGCACAAAACATGAATACTTTTGAAGGTCTTAAAGGTAGCACATGAGCAATTTACTTGGAGTGGCAGTTAAATACCACATGTATCTAGGTATGGTGTACACAATGGCAATGTTTCGGGGCTCAAGGTTTTTTATGCACGAGAAGCATTCCCTCTCAGTACAGGGTTTTTGGCTAGCAAGGTTGGGTAGCAAGCAGAAGAGTCGAGGAAAGACAAACAAATATACATATAATGAAACCAATCATGAAATCTTCATTGAAAGCCCAAACGATCTTAACTTGTGAATGCTAAGTTTACGAGGTAATAGGCAAATTCCTCTTTCTTATACTAGCATCTCAAATTATTATATTTGCTGACCCAAGCTAAGTTTGCCAAAACCAACTAGATTAACTTGATGATCTCTAGAGTGATACCAAATACTAATAAAAAGCTCAACCATATGACAGAAATTGAAAACTAAAATGATGTGTGCAGAAAGTAAATGATGAAACTTCTCATTAATATTTCAAACCGACAACTCACACCAACGGACACAACAATAACCAACAAGGTAAAGACACTTCCATACTGCAAACCATCCTATATGATAACTTCTCTACTCATGATATGACTCTGCTGAAAAAGTAAAAGATGAAAGATAGTGATGTGATACCGCGACACTCCCCCCAAGCTTGGAACAATCCGAGGGGATGCCAAACCTAGTGACGAATCAGTTCTTTGGAGGTGGTGGTGAATCCTTCTCATCCTCGGCCTTCCAAGGTAAAGGTTCTCCATCCACAAATGGTGTCTTGGTCTCCGTCATCCTGAAACTAGCTGCAGAGCTTATACGTTTAAACCTGCTCTCATACTCACATTTCTGGTTATGCACATCATAGAGTTGTGCTTGCAGATCATTGGTGGTCTTGGTGAGTGAGAAGATCTCCTCCCAAAGCTTCAAATTTTCCTTCTAGTATTCAGCAATCTCCTCTGCCTTTATCTTGTGAATGATCTCAACTTCACGCTCCGCCATCTTCTTGTACCTAAAGACTTCTTGCTCCAGCTCCTTCATCCTAGCCTCCAGACCGCCTTCTCCCTCAGGGCCCCGAACATCTTCAATCTGCACCTTCATGTCCTTAAGAAACAATTCCTTGGGATGCATCTTCAACTCGTTCATATACGGGTTGACGATATTCTCAAAGAAACTGTCCTTGGGAGATCCAGGAGATCCAGGAGAGGATATTGTGGCCCTAGATCTAAAGATGTAACCTGGCAGAAATAGCTCGAAACAAAAACACGATGAGAAAACGATATAAGGACCTCGGGGGATCCGGGGGATTATATAGCAAAAAGTTTCATAACGAAAGGAAAGTCCAGGTCGAAAACGAGTCGGAGAGGGTCTTAGGGGCGCCCACACCATGGGCTGGCGCGGCCAGGGGTGGGTCCGCGCCACCCTATAGTGTGGAGCCTCTGGGCTCCATCTCCGCCTCATTTCCGGCTCATAATATTTCATATTTTCCAAAAAATAGTAAAAATATAAGTTGGAAGATGTTTCGCGAACATTTTCTTACCAAAACTGTTACCTATTCGAAAACTTCTCCGGGATCATGGCTTGAATACAATTAACATTTTCATTATAAGGATCTCCGGAGATATAATGCTTGAGTCTTTGGCCATTCACCACTTGTGAGGAGTTGTCTTCAAGGTAAACAATTTTAATTGCCCCCGAACGATATGCCTATTCAATAACAAAAGGTCATTCCCATCTCGAGAGTAATTTTCCTGCAAAAAATCTGAGATGAGACCTATACAATAGCACTTTTTCACCAACATGGAATTCTCTTTTAATAATTCTCTTATCATGCCATCTTTGAACTTTCTCTTTAAAGAGCCTAGCATTTTCATATGCTTCAGTCCTCCATTCATCTAAAGAATTTAAGTCAAGCAACCTTTTCTCACCAGGAAGTTAAAAATCTCCATTTAGGTCTTTCACTGCCCAATAAGCTTTGTGTTCTAATTCTAAAGGCAAGTGACAAGATTTTCCATAAACCATTTTATAAGGAGACATGCCCATGGGATTTTTATAAGCAGTTCTATAAGCCCACAGAGCATCATTTAATCTCTTATGCCAATTTTTCTAGATTTGTTAATAGTCTTTTGCAAGATGGATTTGATCTCTCTATTTGATAATTCTTACTTTCCCACTAGTTTGAGGATGATAGGGTGAGGAAATTCTATGATTAATATCATATTTAGCAAGGTTTTTTCTAAAATCAGCATGAATAAAATAGGAACCTCCATCAATCATAAGATATCTAGGTACACCAAACCTAGGGAAAATAATGTCTTTAAGAATTTTCAATGAGGTTTCACCATCAGCACTTTTAGTAGGTATAGCTTCTACCCATTTAGTAACATAATCAACAACAACAAGAATATGAGTATAGCCTTGTGAAGGAGGAAAAGGACCCATAAAATCAAAACCCCAACAATCAAATGGTTCAATAAGAAGAGAATAATTCATAGGAAGTTTATTACATCTAGAAATATTTCCAACCCTTTGACATTGATCACAAGATAAAACAAATTTTCTAGCATCTTTAAAGAGAGCAGGCCAATAAAAACCTGATTGTAGAACCTTATGTGCAGTTCTATCTCCAGCGTGATGTCCGCCATAAGAACTACTATGACATTTTCTCAATATCTCTCGTTGTTCATTTTCAGGAACACATCTTCGCATAATACCATCAACACCTTCTTTATATAAGTGTGGGTCATCCCAAAAATAATGCCTCAAATCATAGAAGAATTTTCTTCTTTGCTGAGCTGTAAAGGTAGGAGGCAAATACTTCAAAACAATAAAATTAGCATAATCAGCATACCATGGACTCTCTTGAGAGCTCACTTTTATTGCAGCTAACTGTTCATTAGTAAAACTATCATTAACAGGAAGAGGGTCATCAGGGATATTTTCTAATCTATACAAATTATTAGCAACGGGATTTTCAGCACCCTTCCTATCCACAATATGTAAATCAAATTCTTGTAAAAGAAGCACCCATATAATAAGCCTAGGCTTAGCATATTTCTTTTCCATTAGGTACTTAATAGCAGCATGATCAGTATGAATAGTGACTTTAGAATCAACAATATACTGCCTAAATTTATCACAAGCAAAAACTACATCTAGGAATTCTTTTTCAGTGGTACCATAATTCTTTTGAGCAGCATCAAGAGTTTTACTAGCATAATGAATAACATTTAACTTCTTGTCTATCCGCTGTCCAAGAACAACACCTACAGCATAATCACTAGCATCACACATAATTTCAAACGATAAATTCCAATCAGGTGGTTGAACGATGGGGGGCAGATATTAAAGCCTTCTTTAAAATTTCAAAAGCTTCTCTACAATCTTCATCAAAAAACAAAGGGTACATCCTTTTGAAGAAGATTAGTAAGAGGCTTTGATATTTTAGAGAAATCTTTAATAAACCTTCTATAGAAACTAGCATGACCAAGAATACTACGAATACCTTTGACATCCCTGGGACAGGGAATTTTCTCTGTAGCTTCAACTTTAGCTCTATCAACTTCAATGCCTCTTTCAAATATTTTATTTCCCAGAACAATTCCTTCGTGAACCATAAAATGGAATTTCTCCCAGTTAAGAACAAGATTAGTTTCCTCACATCTCTACAAAACTTTATCAAGATTCTGCAAACAATCATCAAAAGAAGTTCCATAGACGGAGAAATCATCCATGAATACTTCCACAATTTCTTCACCAAAACCATGAAAGATAGCAGACATGCATCTTTGAAAAGTAGCAGGAGCATTACATAAACTAAAAGGAATACGTCTATAAGCATAGGTTCCATAAGGACAAGTGAAAGTTGTTTTCTCTTGATCAAGCTTTTTAACAGCAATTTGAGAGAACCCAGAATAACCATCAAGAAAACAAAAATGAGTTTTCTTAGACAACCTTTCTAACATTTAATCAATAAAAGGTAAAGGATAATGATCTTTCTTAGTGACTTTGTTAACCTTTCTTAAATCAATGCACATCCTATAACCAACTACTACTCTTTGAGGAATAAGTTCGTTATTTTCATTTGGCACAACAGTCATCCCTCCTTTCTTAGCGACACAATGCACATGACTAACCCATCTACTATAAGCAATAGGATAAATAATACCAGCATCAAGGAGCTTCAATACCTCATTTCTTACCACATCCTTCATTTTAGGATTTAAACAACGTTGATGTTCAACCACTGGCTTTGCATCAGGTTCAATATTAATAGCATGCTGACATATAGCAGGACAAATCCCCTTCAGATCATCAAGAGTATAACCAATAGCACCTCTATGTTTCTTCAATATCCCCAATAATCTCTCCACTTCTTTATCAGAAAGTTGAGAACTAATAATAACAGGATATAATTTCTTATCATCAATATGAGCATATTTAAGATTATCAGGCAAAGGCTTTAAATCAAAAAACTGCCTCTTTCAAATATTTTATTTCCCAGAACAATTCCTTCATGAACCATAAAATGGAATTTCTCCCAGTTAAGAACAAGATTAGTTTCCTCACATCTCTACAAAACTTTATCAAGATTCTGCAAACAATCATCAAAAGAAGTTCCATAGACGGAGAAATCATCCATGAATACTTCCACAATTTCTTCACCAAAACCATGAAACAGAGCAGACATGCATCTTTGAAAAGTAGCAGGAGCATTACATAAACTAAAAGGAATACGTCTATAAGCATAGGTTCCATAAGTACAAGTGAAAGTTGTTTTCTCTTGATCAAGCTTTTTAACAGCAATTTGAGAGAACCCAGAATAACCATCAAGAAAACAAAAATGAGTTTTCTTAGACAACCTTTCTAACATTTAATCAATAAAAGGTAAAGGATAATGATATTTCTTAGTGACTTTGTTAACCTTTCTTAAATCAATGCACATCCTATAACCAACTACTACTCTTTGAGGAATAATTTCGTTATTTTCATTTGGCACAACAGTCATCCCTCCTTTCTTAGGGACACAATGCACATGACTAACCCATCTACTATAAGCAATAGGATAAATAATACCAGCATCAAGGAGCTTCAATACCTCATTTCTTACCACATCCTTCATTTTAGGATTTAAACAACGTTGATGTTCAACCACTGGCTTTGCACCAGGTTCAATATTAATAGCATGCTGACATATAGCAGGACAAATCCCCTTCAGACCATCAAGAGTATAACCAATATCACCTCTATGTTTCTTCAATATCCCCAATAATCTCTCCACTTCTTTATCAGAAAGTTGAGAACTAATAATAACAGGATATAATTTCTTATCATCAATATGAGCATATTTAAGATTATCAGGCAAAGGCTTTAAATCAAAAAACTGGATCTTCCTTGGGTGGTAATGTTGTACCCAAGTCTTCCAGAGGTAAATTATGTTTCAACATTGCTGGCTGATGTAGGAACATCTCATCAATTTCATTCCTTTCTTCCATAAAGACATCACTTTCGTGTTCTTCCATGTATTGCTGCAAAGGATTGTTAGGAGCAAGAGCAATAGCAGCCAACTGTTCAACTCTATAATTTTCATTAGGTAATTCAGCTTCATAAGGTGTTTTAGCAAATTTGGAGAAATTAAATTCATAAGATTCTCCATCAAACTTTGTATGGATTTTCTCCTTTTTACAATATATAACATCACCACAAGTATTTCAGAAAGGTCTACCAAATATGATAAGACAAGTATCACTAGCAGAAGTGCCTAGTACTAGAAAATCAGCAGGATATTTAGTTTTACCATATAAGACCTCCACATCTCTAACAATACCAATTCGAGAAATAGTTTCCCTATTAGCAAGTTGAAGAACCACATCAATGTCTTCAAGTTCACAAGAACTAATTTCATGCATGATTTCTTTATAAAGCTCATAAGGAATAGCACTAGAACTAGCACCAATATCACATAAACCACAATAGCAATGATCACCTATCCTAACAGATAGCACATGAACACTAGGTTTCCTAGATTTACTAGGATGAGAGACAATATTAGAAGCATCTTCACAAAATATTATGTGTCCCTCTTCTACATTTTCAGAAACAAGGTCCTTTACTATAGCTACTATAGATTCTACAATTAATTGTTCCTTTTTTGAAACATTTTCTACTGCAGGGGAGACCCCCACAGCCCTTTATTACCAACCACAAGCGTTACAGTTACAGATATGTACAAATATACATGAGATGAGACTAAGAGAGTCTATCCCAGACTAAGATAAGGAGTTAATCCATAAAGCTAAATCAGTAGCCAAAGCAGCACTCAACCTATGCTTAAGCATAAGGAGATCCAACAGAAAGCCCACTTTCCATCCCATAAAGGAATGCCTTTCAGATTTAAAAATTACTCCATTTCTCTGCTTCCAAATATTCCAGCAAGCAATAATCACAATCTCTGTGAAACATGGCCCCTTGAAGGACTTTTTGGCAGCAGTGAGATTTTGCACAAGTGTGTCATCACTCCAACTTATTTGCAAATAATTCCAAATTCGGGAGCTAAAAACACATTGAAAGAACAGATGTATCCAGTCCTCATTGCACTGTGCACAACAAAGAACACAATGATCTGTACCTTCAATCTTCCATTTTCTCCTTTTGATCATATCCTTTGTATTAATCCTATCCTTGAGAATCAACCAAGCAAAGAATTTATGTTTTGACATACATTTGGATTTCCATATCCACTTTGCTGGCCCATCAAGACTTAAATGACCAAATTGCATCTGATAGAAATTCCTGGAGGTGTATACCCCTTTATTGAAATTGCATCTCCAACTGTCCTCAGAATCAGTCAACTGAACATTATTTAAATTGCCACTCAGATCAGTAAACTCCTGGAAAGCTTCAGTTGAAAGTGGCAATACAAAGGCATCTGAGAGGTCTGCCAATAAAAGAATGTCTCTTATAGAGGACAGAGGATCAATGGCAAAAGAGAATAACCTTGGAAATTTTATAGCCAAAGGTTGTCCCATCCATGAATCTTTCCAGAAAAGGCCAGTAGAACCATTACCCAAAACACAAGAGGACAAGGAACACCAGGTTTCTGCCAATTGCATAACACCTCTCCACCAGAACGAACCACAAGAGGTGACAGCATGTGGTACTGTTTGGAAATAGTAAGCATTCTTTACTAAATGGACCCAAGGGATATCCACAGAATTATAAAGTTTTGCCAGGAACTTCAGTAACAGAGCTCTGTTTTGAATCTGGATATTGATGATCCCTAAACCTCCTTTGTTTTTGGGTCTACAAACCATATCCCAGGCAGCTAATGAGTTCACTCTTTGTTTATTCTTGTCCTTTCTCCATAAACATCTTCTCCTTGCTTTATCAATTATATCAATGACACCTTTAGGAATTACAAGAGTGCACATGTAATAAGAAGGCAAGGAGGAAAGAACCGAATTCACCAGAACCAAACTATCCCCATAAGAAAGAAAAGAGACAGTAGCCGAAAGTCTCCTCTCAATTCTGTCAATTAATGGTGCAAAATCCTTGATAGTCGGTTTTGTGGTTCCCATAGGCAAGCCTAAATAAGTAAAGGGCATAGAAGCCACAGAGCAATCAAGGACAGAAGCCAGGCTAACAGTTTCCTGCTGGGATAAATTGATCGGGATCATCGACGATTTATTATAATTCACTTTTAGCCCAGTGAGACGAGCATAAAGATTAAGCAGGTCTTTAAAAACCAATAACTGATCCGGTTCAGCAGGAAGAATGACTAAAGTGTCATCAGCATATTGCACAATAGGAAAGTCACCACCAATTGGAATTGGCAATCTGAGTCTTCCTTCCCTAAGTGCCAGATTTACAATACTTTGCAACAGATCCCCTCCCAACACATATAGGATAGGGGACAAAGGATCCCCCTGCCTGACACCTCTTTTACAAACAAAAGGTTTACCTGGGACCCCATTTAAGAGTACCAAAGAAGATCCAGAAGCAAGGATTTCCTTAACCCATTTGATTACTAAGGGGGGAAAACCCTTAAATTTCAGAATTTGCAAAATAGCAGAGTGCTCAATAGTATCAAAAGCTTTCTCAAAATCAATCTTGAAAATGACCACTCTTTTCTTAGAATGCTTACATTGGTGAATGTACTCAAAACACCAAGCCAAACAGTCTTGGGTAGTTCTTGATTTTATGAAACCATACTGATTAGCATGTATGCATCCAAAAATTTTGTCTTGAAAACGATTAGCCAGAATTTTGGTGATAAATTTCAAACAAGTATTGGTCAGTGAAATAGGTCTGAAATCATTCACCGTCTCAGGAGAATTAATCTTTGGAATCAGAGTGATGAAAGATCCCTTAATGCTCTCCAAAGAAATCTTAGCACTGTGAAAATCATTGCAGAGCTTGACAAAATCCTCTTTTATTATACTCCAGCAATGTTTAATAAAGAGCCCTGTAAACCCATCTGGTCCAGGCGCACGGTCAGGTTTTAAGTGTTTAACAACACCCTCAATCTCTTCAACAGTGAAAGGATTAGCCAAAGTCTCAAGGCCATCAACCTCAGGCAGAAAAACAGACAAATCAAAATCAGACATGGGTGGGCAGGAAACACCCATTCTGTTCTTAAAGCATGACCAGAAAGCAGCAGCTTTATCCATATGATCCACCAACAAATTACCAGAAGTATCCGAGATAGAAGGAATATAATTTCTCCTAAATCTCTCAGTGGCTCTGGCATGAAAATATTTAGTATTCTCCCCAGAAAGCCTAGCCCAACGAATAGTACATCGTTGTTTCCAGTAATCAGATTGCAAAGCAAGCAGATTCTTGATATGCTTCTTTACAATAAGTCTGAAATTAAATTCTGGAACATTCAACTGCCGCAAATCCTCCAATTGATCAAAGAATAAAATCACCTTACTACTCATATCAATAAGAATCTTTAACTGAGATAAATTCCTTCCCCAATCCTTCAAAGCATATCTGAGGTTTTTTAATTTAGCAGTGATTTTGGAGGTTATTGATTTGGCCAGAACAGGAGTATTCCAAATCTTAGTCACAAGGTCCATGAATCCAGGTTGCCTAACCCAATGATTCTCAAACCGAAAAATCTTTGCCTTTGGGATGTTTGTTCCAATTTTAACCATACAAGGCAAGTGGTTAGAGGTTATTTTAGACATGGGTAACACCATAGTATTAGGGTAGTCTAAAGTCCACTGGCATGAAGTAAAGAACCAATCCAATTGAACCAAAAGTGGATCCCTTTGCATATTAGACCAAGTGAAATTCCTGCCCTTAACTGGCAGCTCCAAAAGACCCAGATGGCTGATAATATCATTAAATATAAACATATCATTGAGATCAGCCCCTGGTTTATTTCGATTATCCAGTGATCTAAAGAAATTAAAATCGCCAAGGATCATCCAGTTTTGATGAATCGGGATAGAAAGATTATATAGCCAAGTAACAAAATTATCTCTTTCCACCCCTTTGCATGGACCATAAACATTCACCAAATTCCAAGAAGTAGAATTATGAGTAGAAGTGAATTTAATGTGAATGGCAGAGCGATGAACTTCTAACAACTCCCCACTGAAGATGGAACTATTCCAAAGCACAATTAATCCTCCAGAAGCTCCCACAGAGGGGGAGAAGACAAATTGATCAAATCTTTTAGGGCAGAAGGACCTAATAAATGAATGATCAAAATCCTGGCATTTTGTCTCTTGTAAGCAAATGATTGAAGCCTGACTTTCCTCAATTTTATTATAAACTGCATCTCTTTTAGCTTTATCATTCAATCCTCTCACATTCCAGTCAAAAACAATCCAATCCAAGACTAGATGGGCCTTATTATCCATGGAAAATAATAATAAAGGAAATTGCTGATAATCATAAAATACCAGCACAGTAGATGTCCAAAAGATAAAACCCAAAGCATAGTACATATGTCATGTAACATAACAAAATGTAACAGGAAGACCCAGCAACAACTCCAGGGACCAATCAGGCCCAAAAGAAATAAAGAAGGCCAACTAATCATCAGAACTAGATGGAGTGGTGGGCTTCTCTGGAGCAGCTTCAAGCTTCTCCACCGTTAAATCCGAATCTTCTATCTGGAGTATTCTTCCCGCCCTCTGCAGAACAGCGACAGGAGTGAAAGGAGGTACTCCCCCTGTAGAAGCTTGAGGACGAGCGAACTTGGCCTTCTTCCTAGGTTCTGGCTTGTCTAATGCAGGCAAGACCCTGAACCCAGCATTCTTGGCCAGGCTACGCGTCACTCGACGCTCCTCAAGTACAAGTGGAGTAGACTTCCTGGTCCTCTTCTTAGTGACCGGCTGGGGGGGTCGTCGGTTCAGTAGCCGGGCAAGCATCCAGCAGCATAGGCACAGGAACAGCAGAGGAAACTGGCAGCTCAATGGGCAGCAGAGATGACAGAAAATCAAATCTCCTGTCAAAAATAACCCGAGCTTTGTGCTCCATGAAATATCTGGACCACTCGACCACAGGATCAGGTAACAGGACTTGAAGAATCTGCACTTCAGCGTTCTGATCTGCACCAATCTCAGGGGGTGGTGGAACAAAAGGAACCATAGCCAGCTGGTTATGTTCCACCTGTTGCTGCATCTCCACAAATTGTTCCGGGCCTTCAGCTCGTGCCACATTCATGGAATCAATGGATGCGCCAGAAAATTGAACAGATACAGAAGACTGCACCTGCTCAGGTTCTGGCTCCTGATCCACAGGCTCCTCTGGCTCATCATTCTCTCCCTGCTCCTCATTATTCCAGTCTCCCCAACCACCTTGCTGTGGTTCAGGCTGAGCCGGAGGAACCCAAGCATCTAGAATCGGGGCGTCAGGAGCACCGAAAGCAGGGTGTGGATTGTCCCCAGGAGGAAGAAGATCTTCATCATGCGGCATAGCATCAGCAGCATTACTATCCAAAATAAAAACAGGGCAGGTCCAGGAAACAACGTGACCACCGTACCGCTGAACCTCCCTAATCACAAGCGAGCGAGGGATATCAGCACCGCTCCCGTAGGTAACCTTGAGCAAGGTACGAACAGGAGAAGCGTCCTCTCTCCACCAGGTACGAAGCTTGCCAAATTTGGAAACAAACTCCCTAAGAAACTCATCGGTGCGATAATCCAAGTGCAGATTCAGAATCATAATCCATCCAGTCCTTGAATAAGTTGTTGCTCTAACATTATCTCCTTCATCATGCCTAACGAAGGATAGCATCCTACCATCAGGAAAGATAAAAGGAGCAGAGTTTACCAAGCAATCTTTGGCCACTTGATCCGCCATGCGGAACATGCCAACTCCCACGGCGCTCTCCGAGAAGGAGACAACTTGCAGATGAACCTCCTGTTGGATGTAATCGACGATTTGCTGCAGGATGTCATCAAGCTCTTCAACTGGTGGCCGCGGAACCAACTGGGCAATGGCCCAGGATTCATGGCGGCGAGGCGGAGCCGCAGAGGAGGTGATGAAACAGCGAGCAGGCCGCTGCTCAGCCGCCCATACCTCCTCGACATGCATCCCCGCCGGGATGAACCTGGTCGGATCACAGGGGAAGTTCGCCATTGGAGGAGGTTGCGATTCGAGCGGCGAATCCGACGAGGGTTTTCCAGGAACAGTGGCGGGGGCAGGGGAAAGAGCTGAGGCAGGGGACTCCTCAGTTCCAATACTCGACGATTTAACTACCCAGCGCAGAGTTCCATTAATTCCCGGGCAGTTTCGGCGGATATGGCCCGAACGTGAACAAGACCAGCACCTTATCCGGCCCGTACACTCTTCCGTTGCATGTTTAGCTGAGAGGCAGTTAGAACAAGGCCAAACCTGGGCCGCCATCTTATCAATTAATTTTGTGAAGCCATCATCAACAGGAATAGAGTCCACGGTAGGAGGTACAGGTACAGGATCCGTAACAGACTTAGTAACAATAGAATCAGCATTAAAAGTTCCAAACTTAATAGCAGGCAGATCACGATCAATATCAGAAATATTGTTATGAAACATGGGGGGAGCAGTTGGAGCACGAGGAACAGAAGGTTTTAATAAAGGCTTGTACCGCTTAGGTTTTACCTTCTTTTTCTTCGTGACAACAGTCCACTCATTAATCTGATCGTGGTTCCACCTTTTCCATTCAGCCAACCAATTTGGACCACCAAAACTCCAAAGATGAAAGAAGCACTTGAAGTGGAAGCAAGAAAACCATTTAATCTTCATAATATGAAATCCAACCTCCTTAGAAGCGACCTCAAAAGAGAAAACCCGATCATGAAGACATGTAACATTGAGAGATCCACAATAACCTCCAATCGCCGCCTCAAGAGCCAAAGCAACAGTATTAACATCAATTTTGAAGGCAGCACGGCCAAAAGATACCACCAATTTGAAAGCGCCGATTTTTTTTGAAGGGTGAACGTCCGATCCGAAGAGAATGCGGACTTCCTTAGCAAGAGCTAGACCTCTAGAGAAATCCAGGTCTAGGACTTTGGCTGCATGCACTAAACCCACCTCAGGATCAATGGGAGTCCGATCCAATAACGGCACCAAAGAGTCCACGTCCAGAATAGGGACTATGGCATTGTTGTGATCCAGAAGGGACCCCTTACGTGGAACCAGATGATCCTGAACCCTGGCACGATGACAAGCAAATTGGATCTCAGATCCAGGATGAATGCTTTCACGTACCTTGAGAAAACGCTGATCAAGCACAAAGCCCGCTTGATCTAACAGTTGGATCCGCTTGTCCTTCGGATCTAACAGGACAAAACCCACGTAGATGGGATTGAACCGGAGATCCACATCGGTGGAGAAGATCGCCCTCCACCGCCAACAAGAGCGATCAAAAAGGGATTTTGCCTTGGACATTTGAAGAAGAGGGGTGGACGACACTGCCGGAGTGGTATGTGTCGTAGAGGAGGAGGCCGACTACGCCGGAGTGACGATTGTCGGAGAAGAATGGCTAAAACCCGAGATCTCAGAGGAGTCGCCATGAGCGCCGCCTAGAGGGGGGAGTCGCCATCGTCTTAGCGCAAAATAGATCGTTCTAATTGTTCCTTAGGTTCTACAAGTTTCTTTGCACTTTTATTAATCACACTATCTAAAATAGATTGTTCTTTGACCTTAGGAGGGAAAGGCATTTTCTCAATATAAGGTTCATGCACAATAGAATCAACAATATGAACTTCTATATCTCTAGCAGGAACACAATTAATAGTATCTATATAAGGTGCATGGTACTTATCCCATTCCTTTTTAGTAATATCAATGTAATAAGCAAAATCCTTATATAAGTTTACATCAACTTGAGAATCAAGACCATAAACAACACTAACATTATGAAAATCCTCAGATGACATAAAGGTTTTAATGCATTCATAGTCATAATTTATACCTGACTTTCTACCTTTGTCATTCTCCCATGCTTCAGTGTTTTCTTGAATACGGTAAAGAAGATCCCATTTAGCTTCATCCTTCATACGTGTAAATGATCCAGAACAAGAAGCATCCAATAAATCCTTATCTTGAAGAGGAAGCCTTGCATAGAAATTATTAATAGCAATATTACTGGGGAGCTCATGAATGGGGCATTTGTGCATTAGTAACTTCAATCTCCCCCATGCTTGGGCAATACTCTCTCCGTCATGAGGCCGAAAATTATATATATACTTCCGATCTCTATGGATTTCACTTGGAGGATAGAATTTAGAATAAAAGAGAGGTTGATACGTGCATTTTATATCATCATTTGTACCCTCCATATAGGCATTATTGGGATGTTTTATCAATGTTATGTCATTGTTTTGCATGTTTTAGATGATTTTATGGGACTTTCCTACAAAGTCCCTATTTTTGGTATTTAATTTCTGGGTGTCAGAAAACACCTGTTTTCATGTTTTTGATGTTTCAGGAGCTATAGGTATCCAAATTGCGAAAGGAAAGAAACCCTGTCAGTTTTTCTTCGAGAGAAAGGCCGTGGGCACAAGACACAAAGGAGGAGGGCCAGGAGGCCCAAAAGGGGGTAGCCCACGCGGCCAGATTCCCTGGCCTCGTGTGGGGCCCCCAAATGGGCCCACAGCACCTCCTCCCCGAGGTCTTTTTGATGACGACTCCGACTTCCCCGAAAACGAACACCCTAATTTTCCCGAGATGAGACGGAGCCGCCAGGGCGGCGAAACTCTCGAAACTCTCCGCGAGGGAGGCAGATCCTGCTGCTCCAGAGCTCCGGAGAAGGGGCAAATCATCCCCATCTCCTCCTTGGCGTGGGAGGAGGCATCTCCATCACCATTCTCACCAGCACCTGCATCTCCACCATCACCATCACCGTGATCCACTCCGTTCTCCTCATAGTTTGATCATTGCTACACCCTAGATACGTGTTATTGTACTCCATTGCATGTTTGGGATTGAGTACTTGTCATTATTTGGTGGTGGATCCATTGTTTCAGATTGTGTTGTACCACATATGTCACCATACATGATCATGTTTGCATGTTGTGAGTAGTTCCCGCATGTTCCTGAGGGCATAGGATGACTTGGCAATGATTTGTTACATGAGATGAGTTGTTATTTGGTCTAGTATTTATCTTTTATGTGATTCTATGATGGTGTTGTACGAACGTCGACTGTACAACACTTGACCTACATGGGCTCATAGGAGAACAACGTAGTGTAGTAATGTGATGATGTCTTTAGGTGACAGGAACTTGAGACAGAGTCGTTGAATTGCATTATGAGGGTACTTGTACCGGGGACCTTAGAGCATAAGGCTATGGTGGGACATCATGTCTTAATAATTATCGTGTTGTCATTAAATTGGCCACGTGATCCATCATAAGGGGTGATAGTTTATTTATTTAGCTATTCCTATTTGTGGCTTCGTCCGAAGAAGATTAAAACTAGACAAGATATACAAACATGTTATGCAATGAATCACTATGCCAGCTAAATCCGTGCAGCCCTCGGGAACGTTTTCCACATATAAGACACAAACACACACTTGAGCTTTGTCGCACCCGAACTTCTAAAGGATACTCGCCGTTCCTTGAACAGTAGTAGATTGGATTACGGGGCTTACCGGCACCCGCGTCCTCTTACGAGTAGGCCAACACACGTATGTGTGACAACCAACCCCTATCTGTTCAGCGTCGACGTAAACTATCCCATAGAAATCAGGATACTTCCATTGACGTACTTCAAAACATACACACATGGTACGTCAACGGCATTGGAACAAGTGATATCACAACAGATCTCTACGACACAAAAGATTGAAATAAGTTGCAAATAGCTCTCATTAGAGCAGAGATAGCAAATACAATCATCCAGAGGACACATGTCCCAACAGTTCATCATTACATCACAGCGGAAGCATTCAACATGTCTGAGTACAGACAAGAACCAAATAGGCCTAAGAGGCCGGAAACGAAAAGACGGAGCCCATCCATGAAGTCTCGGATCCTGCCCGGGTTCGCTATCTACTCGTCAGCAGTCTCGTCATACTCCACGTAGTAGCCACCATGAAGATCCTCGGAAACGTAGGTCTGCGGAAACCACAGCCCCAAAGGGGTCAGTACATAAAGGAGATAAGATCGTGTATCGTAACCAACTATAGCTAACCACCAAACAAACCCATCCTGGACCTCGCCCCTTATCCAAAGAAGCAATCCGAGGATAACTCACACAGTTGGATTAATGATGGTTCAGATTATTGTGTCAATGAGCCTATTACTAGTCAAGTTGTTAATCATTGGGTGTAAGGTTGATAATCATTAGGTTTAAGTTGTCCTGAGTACTTGTTAGCCAGTACTTTCACCAAGTAATCCTTAACCGCGGAAAACACGGCTTCTCGAGAAGATTATCCCTGCAGGGTTGCACCAATTTGGCCGTACACGTATGAATAACCCGCCAGACGGGGATCAAACCCACCAAGCGAGGTACTCAACACAACTCAACTCTTCTTCGCATCAAGCCCAAAGCACCTTGGGCGCACGGCTAATCGAGCCCAGAAGAAAATGGACCCTCATAGCACTCTAAGAACGTGTCCCCCTATATGCCGACTACGAAAGTTCCACCCGGGTACCAAGGGCTCGCAAGATCATGCATGCAGCAAATGGAAAACCCGAACTAAATGAGGTGATTTGGACGAGATGCGAATCGAGTCAAATTGAGGGGGGCGCCCATACTCGCTTCCCACATGCGGGTAGTGCGCTCATCATGGATCAGTAGACAAGACCCTTTTCCTATTAGGGTCGACACTAGCAGGCCTCAAAACCACAAAGGGCCTCCTGCCGGTGCCTTATCATCAAATTTATTATTGATAATAACATTAGCATGATTGATTGATTAAACATCGAGTCCCCAGAGCATAATGGAATATAGTAACAGAAAGTAACGGGTAACAGACTCGAGCAAAACAACCTAAGCATGCTAGTAAGACACAGGCAACAAGCAATGGTTATAGGTATGGAGGTGAGGCAATATCAGGGTTAAGGGATTCATGTGATGGGTTCGTAACAGAAACATCTACTACTAAGGCTAGCAGAAATAGACAACGGAAAGTATCGGTAACCAATGTTGAAAGGAACACAGTGGTTCATGTGAGTGATAACTTGCCTGCAAACCCAGTAGCCTGGTACTGAGCTAACTCCTTAGAAGGGGTGTCGTAAGTATCGTCGGTCTCAACGTCGTCGTTTATCCGAGAAGAAGCAAACAAACAACGCAGAGGCAAACAATCAATATCATGGCATAGTGCACAATCATGGGATGATGCATGTCAGGTTAATGGTTGCATCAAAATAAACTAGCTAGCATGGTAACACAATTTAGATGGACCCATATGCAATTGGATTGCATATGGCAAGAGTCCATGAATTATGGTTGAATTAATTGTTTTACAACTAATCATTATATGAAAGTGGATTAGCATGATGCATGGATGAGGAAAACAACAAAATAACAACAATAGAAGCAATTGGAAATAAGGTTTACCAAGTTTGGAAATTCATTCATTAAGTTAGGAAATTTTGGTTCCTTAAAGGTGTCACACAAGCATTTGTTGTTTTCAGCAAGTTAAATTGTTCAAAATAGATAACCAAGTTTATATTTGAAAAGAAAACAAGATTTTAGTTGGATTACATGTTTCACTTGTTGCAAAAGGATTTCAAATAAATTATTTAGGAAGTAAACAAGTTTAAGCAAGATTTAAATGAATTTAATGCAAACATGAACTTATTTGAATTTTTATTTGTGCAAAACATTGAGTGAAGTTCATATTTGAAAAGGTTATGCTTTTATGGTTTGAAAACATATTTTATATGTCCCAAAAGAATTTGTTTTGATCAAGTTATAAATTTAGCAATATTAAATGAATTAAACAAGGTTTAAATTATTTAACCAATTTTAATTATTCAAAACATGAAACAAATTTTATATTTGGAAAGATGGTTTAATTTTGCATGGAAAACATATTTCATTTGTTGAAATTGGATTTAAAATGAGCAAGTTATTATTTTGGCAATTTTAAATGCAATAAAAAATAAACAGTTGTTTTCAGCAATTTATATTATTCAAAACAGCAAACAAAATTTATATTTGGAAAGTACATGAAAAGTTGATTGGAAAACATATTTAGTTTGTTGAATTTGGAATTTTTATGCTCAAGTTATGATTTTTGCAAGTTTAAGTGATTTAAACAAGAATTCAAATATTGCACCAATTTAAAATATTCAAAACAGTAACAAATTGCATTGAAAAGGTTGAAAACATGTAGCAAAGGTTTCATTGAACATTTTGAGCTATCAAACATAATTTTTGGGTGATTATTGAATTTATTATGCAATTTTCCATAATCATTCTTATTCTGCCATTTTTAGTAAACAGAGGGAAACATGCTCAAAATTAATTCAATTGTGACAAAATAAAATACCAAGGTGTATAGTTTGTTAATACAAATTTTTAGAGACCAAGTTTGCTTAATTTGGATGAGTAGAACTAAAGTTATGAAATTCCAAAGTTCCCAAATTTTATTTCATTTTCAGTAATTAATTAATTAGTGCAAAAATTGTTACAGAAACATGTTGCAAATTTGACATTACTGGAAAGAGCACAAAATTATGAGTTCACAGGATTTTGAATCGTTCAAATTGGAGTGATATTCAAATTGATATGGATTTTTGAAGTAATGGACCAGATCTGACTTGCTGAGATTTGGGCAGAAAAAGGAAAAAGCAAAAATAAAAGGTGGGGTGAGGGGGATCGAACCCTAGACCTGTGGGTTAGGCGCAAGGGGTGTTGACCAGTGGGGTGGGATGCGGTTTGTTGACAGTTAATGGGGCGAAGAGAGGTTATGGTACAGCAACTGTCCACTGAACAAATCGGAATAATAAGAAGGAAAAAGGGTGGGGTGCTGGGACTCGATCCCAGGACCTGAGGGTTCGCTGCCAGTGGGGTGCTCTGCGGGATCTTGTCAGGGAAGCATGCTGGAGGGAGGTTAAGGTGTGTGTGCGGGGCGTAACTGAATTTCCAATCGGATCTTCAGAGTTCAGGCAACAGGGACGGAGATCGATGGCATGGACGGCATGGACGCCCACCCGCGACAGGCTGCGCTCGAGCGCGGGCCGGGGAGTGGCTCCAGGGTGCAGTGGGCGGCGCGGAATTAGGAGGAGGGTGCTGGCGCGGTGGGATCGAGCGAAGACCAGTGCGTGGTTCTGCAGCTCGTCCATGGCGTTGGCAACACGGACGCGACGGCGGAAGCAGAGCGAGGGGAACGAGGGGTGCTCACCGGGGGCTGCTGCAGCGAGGAGGACGACGAAGAGGCAAGGGTTCCATTCCCGTTGGTGGCTCGTCTCGAGGATCACCGACGAGACGGGGAATTGACGTGGAAGGCGACGGTCGCGGTGCTCCCGCGGTCAGAGAGCGTCGAGGTCGACGAGCTCGATGGGGACGCTCCTTGGCGTCTCACCTCGAGACCTTGCGTCTCCAGGGTGTAGTCGACGACGGCGCACCCCCTGGACACGGTGGCTGGCCTTGGAACGGCGTGTACACATGGGGACGACGACGGCGGCCACCCTCGGGGCCCTAGAGCGCGCGGTTTGGCATGGAGGTGTTGCAGCGAGGAGGGAGAGATGGGTGGCGGCGCTGTGGAAGGAATATGAGAGGGGAATTAGGGCTACCCACCGGACATGGATATAGGAGGAGAGGGGGGCAGGGAGGCCGTCCATCGCATCCACTGTGAACGTGGCCACCGATGGCTGCGTTCGTACAGTGATGACGGTAGCAGGAAGAAGACGACAAGGGGGAAAGGGGTATAGGGCCTTAAGTGGTGGGCTTTGGGGCTAGGGTAAGGTGGGCTAGGGAGGAGAAGAAAAGAGATGGGCTGTCTCCCTCTTGTTTTTATTTTTATTTTCTTTTGATCCTTTTTTTTTGTAAAAGAGAGAGGGAGAGAAAAGGATAAAGGGTAGGGTTATATTTTTAGGAAGATATTTTTGTTAGTGTTCAAAAACAGAAATGTCAAGCAAAAGTTAGCATTGATTCAAAACTTTGAATTATTAGTTTGAATTTTTAAATGGGTAGTTGAATTTCAATAAGGTTTGATTTGGAATTTTTGGAAATAACAAATTTTATTTAATAAGCTCAAGCAGTTATGCAAACATTAATGGATTTAATAGTTTGCAAGAATTTGATTTTTAAACCCACAATTTGAAACATGCCCATTATGACTTGATTTGAAATTTAAATTGCCATTAGGGTGTTGATAAAAAGGAATTTTATTCACAAGCAATTTACATTAACTTCAACTATTGAAAACAATATTTGAATAGGGTGATCAAATGATTTTAATTGGACACAAATGAGCACAAATGTTTTGGTTATTCATAATTTCAAAAGTGGGTATTGTTTGCAGTTGAATTTGAAATAACATTTGGATTAAGTTTGTATTAATTAAATTATTAAAAGCCATAATTTTAATGGTGTGAACCTTATGGTTTAATTGGAAACAAATGATTGATTTGTTTTTGCAATTTTCATAACTTTCAACATGGTTGTTGTTTGGAAGAAAATTATAATTGAATTTGAAAAAGGGTTTGATATTAAATGAATTTTTGATAGAAACAAAACAATAGTTTTGGGATCACACTTTAATGGAAACAAATAATTGTTTTGATTTGAAATATCATTTTGGAAATTGTAACATCACAAGGATGAAACAAAAGGTTTGAATTTTTGGTTTGAAATTCAAATAGAAAACAAAGGAAAACAAATGAAAACAGTTGGAAAACAAATGAAAACAGAGGAAAACAAAAGGAAAACAAGCAAAACAATTGCAATGAACATGATGTCATGATGCAAAACATAAAATAACAGAGAGCAAAACATTCTAATGGCTATTTTTCAGACTTGGGATGTTACAAAACGCCCCCCCTTGAAGGAATCGCGGCCCGAGATTCCTACTGAGAAAAGAAAAGGTCCGGAAACTTCTTGGGAAGATCCTTTTGAGCTGTGACACGTGAAACACATCGTGCACCTTGGATAGTTTTTCTGGAATTTGAAAACGATAAGCATCCCTAGCAACTCTTCTGGAAAAACGTCAGGGAATTTGGAAACCACCGGAACATTTTTGAGTAGAGGTAGAGGTTTTGTATCGAGGGTGTATAGCTGGATAGAACTTGATTCATTTAGAGAATAGACTATCTGGAATGTGGTGCTTCAGGAATGCTTCCTCGAAATAACCCCAGGTGATAGGAATGCCAGCTCTCATAGCCTGGTAGTTTTCGAAACAACAACAACCTTTCTGGCCAGATAGACTTGATATTTGGGAAGTTTTGATTAGACGCCGGTAGAAGAATTGAAGTGGAAAACAACAACAAGATTTCAACGGACGAAAAGGATGTTGAGAAGAACAGGATAATGAAGAAACACCGGGAAAACGAGATCAAAACACTCCTGAGGTACTACGGAAAAACCCATCCGGGCTTCTAGAGGATCAATATCCACTGCTTAAGGAATAGAGGATCTGCTTCCGGGGCTTACACGCCTCCGTTCTCAATCATGAGTAGGCAACATGATAAATCATGTCACAACCACCTCCATTCCTATGGTCTAGTAGATATAACCATCCTAGAGAAACCAGGATTCGTGAAATCCTAACTTGAAAGTTTAGATGAGAACAGAAAACAACGTTGCACTTCCTTACCAGAAAAGGGTGGGTGGGTGGGGAAAGAAATAAAAGAACAGAATTCCTACTCTCACGTTTCATTTTTCCTATATAGCTACAAAATAGTTTCTAGACTCAACTGCAACCAGTAAAAAGGGATCCTACAGGCAGACAAACTCTGATACCATTTGTCGCACCCGGACTTCTAAAGGATACTCGCCGTTCCGTTGAATAGTAGTAGATTGGATTACGGGGCTTACCGGCACCCGCGTCCTCTTACGAGTAGGCCAACACACGTATGTGTGACAACCAACCCCTATCTGTTCAGCGTCGACGTAAACTATCCCATAG
Organism: Alopecurus myosuroides; assembly: GCA_028641055.1. NCBI lineage: Eukaryota > Viridiplantae > Streptophyta > Magnoliopsida > Poales > Poaceae > Alopecurus > Alopecurus myosuroides. The sequence goes on along the minus strand of CM054061.1, from coordinate 205,401,452 downwards.
AAATCAGGATACTTCCATTGACGTACTTCAAAACATACACACATGGTACGTCAACGGCATTGGAACAAGTGATATCACAACAGATCTCTACGACACAAAAGATTGAAATAAGTTGCAAATAGCTCTCATTAGAGCAGAGATAGCAAATACAATCATCCAGAGGACACATGTCCCAATAGTTCATCATTACATCACAGCGGAAGCATTCAACATGTCTGAGTACAGACAAGAACCAAATAGGCCTAAGAGGCCGGAAACGAAAAGACGGAGCCCATCCACGAAGTCTCGGATCCTGCCCGGGTCCGCTATCTACTCGTCAGCAGTCTCGTCATACTCCACGTAGTAGCCACCATGAAGATCCTCGGAAACGTAGGTCTGCGGAAACCACAGCCCCAAAGGGGTCAGTACATAAACGTACTGGCAAGCAAGACTCACAGTTCACCAAAGTGTAACCCGTCAACACCAAGCACAGATGCTTTGGGTTCAACGGAAGAAAGGGGATATAAAGATGCTGCAACTGGCTGCTCTAAACAACTACAGAGTTACTACCACTTCCGGCTATCAGAAAGGAGATAAGATCGTGTATCGTAACCAACTATAGCTAACCACCAAACAAACCCATCCTGGACCTCGCCCCTTATCCAAAGAAGCAATCCGAGGATAACTCACACAGTTGGATTAATGATGGTTCAGATTATTGTGTCAATGAGCCCATTACTAGTCAAGTTGTTAATCATTGGGTGTAAGGTTGATAATCATTAGGTTTAAGTTGTCCTGAGTACTTGTTAGCCAGTACTTTCACCAAGTAATCCATAACCGCGGAAAACACGGCTTCTCGAGAAGATTATCCCTGCAGGGTTGCACCAATTTGGCCGTACACGTATGAATAACCCGCCAGACGGGGATCAAACCCACCAAGCGAGGTACTCAACACAACTCAAGTCTTCTTTGCATCAAGCCCAAAGCACCTTGGGCGCACGGCTAATCGAGCCCAGAAGAAAATGGACCCTCATAGCACTCTAAGAACGTGTCCCCCTATATGCCGACTACGAAAGTTCCACCCGGGTACCAAGGGCTCGCAAGATCATGCATGCAGCAAATGGAAAACCCGAACTAAATGAGGCGATTTGGACGAGATGCGAATCGAGTCAAATTGAGGGGGGCGCCCATACTCGCTTCCCACATGCGAGTAGTGCGCTCATCATGGATCAGTAGACAAGACCCTTTTCCTATTAGGGTCGACACTAGCAGGCCTCAAAACCACAAAGGGCCTCCTGCCGGTGCCTTATCATCAAATTTATTATTGATAATAACATTAGCATGATTGATTGATTAAACATCGAGCCCCCAGAGCATAATGGAATATAGTAACAGAAAGTAACGGGTAACAGACTCGAGCAAAACAACCTAAGCATGCTAGTAAGACACGGGCAACAAGCAATGGTTATAGGTATGGAGGTGAGGCAATATCAGGGTTAAGGGATTCATGTGACGGGTTCGTAACAGAAACATCTACTACTAAGGCTAGCAGAAATAGACAACGGAAAGTATCGGTAACCAATGTTGAAAGGAACACAGTGGTTCATGTGAGTGATAACTTGCCTGCAAACCCAGTAGCCTGGTACTGAGCTAACTCCTTAGAAGGGGTGTCGTAAGTATCGTCGGTCTCAACGTCGTCGTTTATCCGAGAAGAAGCAAACAAACAACGCAGAGGCAAACAATCAATATCATGGCATAGTGCACAATCATGGGATGATGCATGTCAGGTTAATGGTTGCATCAAAATAAACTAGCTAGCATGGTAACACAATTTAGATGGACCCATATGCAATTGGATTGCATATGGCAAGAGTCCATGAATTATGGTTGAATTAATTGTTTTACAACTAATCATTATATGGAAGTGGATTAGCATGATGCATGGATGAGGAAAACAACAAAATAACAACAATAGAAGCAATTGGAAATAAGGTTTACCAAGTTTGGAAATTCATTCATTAAGTTAGGAAATTTTGGTTCCTTAAAGGTGTCACACAAGCATTTGTTGTTTTCAGCAAGTTAAATTGTTCAAAATAGATAACCAAGTTTATATTTGAAAAGAAAACAAGATTTTAGTTGGATTACATGTTTCACTTGTTGCAAAAGGATTTCAAATAAATTATTTAGGAAGTAAACAAGTTTAAGCAAGATTTAAATGAATTTAATGCAAACATGAACTTATTTGAATTTTTATTTGTGCAAAACATTGAGTGAAGTTCATATTTGAAAAGGTTATGCTTTTATGGTTTGAAAACATATTTTATATGTCCCAAAAGAATTTGTTTTGATCAAGTTATAAATTTAGCAATATTAAATGAATTAAACAAGGTTTAAATTATTTAACCAATTTTAATTATTCAAAACATGAAACAAATTTAATATTTGGAAAGATGGTTTAATTTTGCATGGAAAACATATTTCATTTGTTGAAATTGGATTTAAAATGAGCAAGTTATTATTTTGGCAATTTTAAATGCAATAAACAAGAAACAGTTGTTTTCAGCAATTTAAATTATTCAAAACAGCAAACAAAATTTATATTTGGAAAGTACATGAAAAGTTGATTGGAAAACATATTTAGTTTGTTGAATTTGGAATTTTTATGCTCAAGTTATGATTTTTGCAAGTTTAAGTGATTTAAACAAGAATTCAAATATTGCACCAATTTAAAATATTCAAAACAGTAACAAATTGCATTGAAAAGGTTGAAAACATGTAGCAAAGGTTTCATTGAACATTTTGAGCTATCAAACATAATTTTTGGGTGATTATTGAATTTATTATGCAATTTTCCATAATCATTCTTATTCTGCCATTTTTAGTAAACAGAGGGAAACATGCTCAAAATTAATTCAATTGTGACCACATAAAATACCAAGGTGTATAGTTTGTTAAGACAAATTTTTAGAGACCAAGTTTGCTTAATTTGGATGAGTAGAACTAAAGTTATGAAATTCCAAAGTTCCCAAATTTTATTGCATTTTCAGTAATTAATTAATTAGTGCAAAAATTGTTACAGAAACATGTTGCAAATTTTACATTACTGGAAAGAGCACAAAATTATGAGTTCACAGGATTTTGAATCGTTCAAATTGGAGTGATATTCAAATTGATATGGATTTTTGAAGTAATGGACCAGATCTGACTTGCTGAGATTTGGGCAGAAAAAGGAAAAAGCAAAAATAAAAGGTGGGGTGAGGGGGATCGAACCCTAGACCTGTGGGTTAGGCGCAAGGGGTGTTTACCAGTGGGGTGGGATGCGGTTTGTTGACAGTTAATGGGGCGAAGAGAGGTTATGGTACAGCAACTGTCCACTGAACAAATCGGAATAATAAGCAGGAAAAAGGGTGGGGTGCTGGGACTCGATCCCAGGACCCGAGGGTTCGCTGCCAGTGGGGTGCTCCGCGGGATCTTGTCAGGGAAGCGTGCTGGAGGGAGGTTAAGGTGTGTGTGCGGGGCGTAACTGAATTTCCAATCGGATCTTCAGAGTTCAGGCAACAGGGACGGAGATCGATGGCATGGACGGCATGGACGCCCACCCGCGACAGGCTGCGCTCGAGCGCGGGCCGGGGAGTGGCTCCAGGGTGCAGTGGGAGGCGCGGAATTAGGAGGAGGGTGCTGGCGCGGTGGGATCGAGCGGAGACCAGTGCGTGGTTCTGCAGCTCGTCCATGGCGTTGGCAACACGGATGCGACGGCGGAAGCAGAGCGAGGGGAACGAGGGGTGCTCACCGGGGGCTGCTGCAGCGAGGAGGACGACGAAGAGGCAAGGGTTCCATTCCCGTTGGTGGCTCGTCTCGAGGATCACCGACGAGACGGGGAATTGACGTGGAAGGCGACGGTCGCGGTGCTCCCGCGGTCAGAGAGCGTCGAGGTCGACGAGCTCGATGGGGACGCTCCTTGGCGTCTCACCTCGAGACCTTGCGTCTCCAGGGTGTAGTCGACGACGGCGCACCCCCTGGACACGGTGGCTGGCCTTGGAACGGCGTGTACACATGGGGACGACGACGGCGGCCACCCTCGGGGCCCTAGAGCGCGCGGTTTGGCATGGAGGTGTTGCAGCGAGGAGGGAGAGATGGGTGGCGGCGCTGTGGAAGGAATATGAGAGGGGAATTAGGGCTACCCACCGGACATGGATATAGGAGGAGAGGGGGGCAGGGAGGCCGTCCATCGCATCCACTGTGAACGTGGCCACCGATGGCTGCGTTCGTACAGTGATGACGGTAGCAGGAAGAAGACGACAAGGGGGAAAGGGGTATAGGGCCTTAAGTGGTGGGCTTTGGGGCTAGGGTAAGGTGGGCTAGGGAGGAGAAGAAAAGAGATGGGCTGTCTCCCTCTTGTTTTTATTTTTATTTTCTTTTGATCCTTTTTTTTTGTAAAAGAGAGAGGGAGAGAAAAGGATAAAGGGTAGGGTTATATTTTTAGGAAGATATTTTTGTTAGTGTTCAAAAACAGAAATGTCAAGCAAAAGTTAGCATTGATTCAAAACTTTGAATTATTAGTTTGAATTTTTAAATGGGTAGTTGAATTTCAATAAGGTTTGATTTGGAATTTTTGGAAATAACAAATTTTATTTAATAAGCTCAAGCAGTTATGCAAACATTAATGGATTTAATAGTTTGCAAGAATTTGATTTTTAAACCCACAATTTGAAACATGCCCATTATGACTTGATTTGAAATTTAAATTGCCATTAGGGTGTTGATAAAAAGGAATTTTATTCACAAGCAATTTACATTAACTTCAACTATTGAAAACAATATTTGAATAGGGTGATCAAATGATTTTAATTGGACACAAATGAGCACAAATGTTTTGGTTATTCATAATTTCAAAAGTGGGTATTGTTTGCAGTTGAATTTGAAATAACATTTGGATTAAGTTTGTATTAATTAAATTATTAAAAGCCATAATTTTAATGGTGTGAACCTTATGGTTTAATTGGAAACAAATGATTGATTTGTTTTTGCAATTTTCATAACTTTCAACATGGTTGTTGTTTGGAAGAAAATCATAATTGAATTTGAAAAAGGGTTTGATATTAAATGAATTTTTGATAGAAACAAAACAATAGTTTTGGGATCACACTTTAATGGAAACAAATAATTGTTTTGATTTGAAATATCATTTTGGAAATTGTAACATCACAAGGATGAAACAAAAGGTTTGAATTTTTGGTTTGAAATTCAAATAGAAAACAAAGGAAAACAAATGAAAACAGTTGGAAAACAAATGAAAACAGAGGAAAACAAAAGGAAAACAAGCAAAACAATTGCAATGAACATGATGCCATGATGCAAAACATAAAATAACAGAGAGCAAAACATTCTAATGGCTATTTTTCAGACTTGGGATGTTACAAGCTTGTCCTCTTGCGCATTAGAGGATTGGGCTTTGTCTCTCATTGAGAACTACTACTTGCTGCAATTTACTTTCCGCATTTTACTTTACTTGCACTACACAATTAAAACACAAAAACACTTGTTGCTTTTATTATTCCTTTGCTATTCTACTTACCAGATCCATCTGCTCCTCGTGGGTTCGACAACCTTTCTAATTCGAAAAGTACTACAATTGATCTCCTGCACTTGGGAGCCATCAAGACACTTTTCTGGCGCCGTTGCCGAGGAGCGTAGCGCTATTGGTAAGAAGTTTGGTAAGGAAACTTGAAAGCTGAATTTTACTTGCTGTTGCATCCTGTTATTATTATGGCTTTTATGAGAGATGCTTCGCTGAAACTTGCTTTATATGAGAGTGCTTATGCTATTAAACCTAAAGTTGTTGAAAAAGCACCTCATGATGATGGTTATATTATTCCCCTTGAATTTGTTAAAGCTGTTAGAAATGAGTATTTTGCAGGGGATGGAACAAAGGCTGGAAGTGATCACATACGGGCTATTGAGGATATATGTGGGCTAATTAGGCTCAAGGCTATCTCTGAGGAGGAGGTAAAATGCAAGTTATTGTACCATTCCTTAACTGGTGATGCTCGAAAATGGTATATGTCCCTGGATGAAGAAATTACACATAATTGGGATACTTTTATGAAGGTTTTCTTTCTTAAATATTTTACTCCTAAAGAGGCTTATGAGAACCGTTGCTTTATATTTAATTTTTGGCCACACCTTGGAGAGAGTATTACTCAAGCTTGGGGGAGGCTTAAGGACCTCCTTCGTAAGAATCCTTGTCATGATCTCTCAAATAAACTTATATTGATAAACTTTTATGTGAGACAACCTGATAGGCTAAAGCAATATTTGGATGGTTCATCTGGTGGAAGCTTTACAAATAATACTGCAGAAGAAGCTTGGAATTTATTGGAAATTATTTCGAAGAACTCTGAATATTGGGACCTAGACAAAGGTAATGAAGCTTATTTTGATTATGGATATTCATGTGTAGAAAGTTTCTCTAGTTCTATTTTGTTCAAGAATGTTATTAAAGATTTTGGTCTTGATCCATATGTTGCAATTGAAATAGCTAAGAAATTTGCTGAGCACATTCGAATTCCTAAAAGTGGCTTTGATTATTATGTTGAACATGTTAAATCTTCTATTGTTGTCCCTAAATTTATTAAAGAAACACCAGTGTCATCTGTAGTAATAGAAGAATATATTGAACCACCTCCCTATCCTGAAAAAGTTAAAGAGAATTTGCTTATTGCTGTTGCTGACAAAAGTAGAAAGAGATGTTCTCAACCTAAAGAACAGGTGGAAGTCAAGAACCAAGTCTCTATTATTAAGAAATTAAATGAAGAAGATCCTGTTGATGTTTATTTATGTGAAGATGCTACCAAAGTTATTAAAGGGAATTCATGCAAAGTTGGTAAGCCAATTATATCATGCTCTATTGGGACTTCTTGTTATCATGGTTTATGTGATATTGGAGCAAGCATTAGTTTCATTCCATATTCTCTCTATCAAGAAATTAAGCCTGATATTGATCCTATCACCATGGAAGAAACAGGTATGACCGTTCAGCTTGCTAATAAAGATTATATTAGTCCCTTTGGAATTGTTAGAGATGTTGAAGTATTGGTAGGGAAAATAAAATATCCTACTGATTTTATTGTACTTGGTTCTCCACAAGATTATTCCTGTCCTATTATATTTGGTAGACCTTTCTTACATACTGTTGGTGCTGAAATTGATTTGCCTAGAGAAAGGGTGTTTATTAAATGTGCTGGAGAGAAACTTGAATTTAGTTTTTCTAAATTTGCTGATAAACCTGCTAAGAAAGAACCAAAATCTAAAGATATAATTGAAACTCTTGCTCATATAGCTGTAGCTTCATCGGACGTGGTGGAACGTTATATGCTTAATCAGGAAGAGCCATTTAATGATGCAGAAAAAGAAGCTTTAGAACAAATATTATGGCATCAACCTCCACAATTACAATTGCATATCCCACCTGATAATCTAGGAGTACTCCCACCTCCTAAAGGAGATCCTAGTTTTAAATTAAAGCCTTTGCCTGAAAATCTGAAATATGCATACTTGGATAAGAAAAATATATATCCTGTTATTATTAGTGCTAACCTTTCAGCTGAGGAAGAAGAGAAATTACTTGATGTGCTTAAAGCCCACCGTAAGGCTATTTGTTATTCTCTTGATGATCTTAAGGGCATAAGTCCAACTCTATGTATGCATAAAATTAATTTGGAAGAAGATGCTAAACCTGTTGTTGATTTCCAACGTCGTCTACATCCAAAAATGAAGGAAGTGGTAAGAAAGGAGGTAATTCGACTCATAGAGGCTGGTATTATTTATCCTATAGCTGATAGTAAATGGGTTAGTCCTGTTCATTGTGTTCCTAAGAAAGGTGGAATTACTGTGGTTCCTAATAAAGATGATGAACTTGTTGCTCAACGTAGTGTTGTTGGTTATAGAATGTGCATTGATTATAGAAAATTAAATAAAGAAACTCGTAAGGACCATTATCCATTGCCCTTTATTGACAAATGCTAGAAAGATTATCTAAACATTCTCACTTTTGTTATTTAGATGGGTATTCAGGCTTCTCTCAAATTCCAGTTCATAGTGATGATCATGAAAAGATCACTTTTACTTGCCCATATGGTACATTTGCTTATAGGAGAATGCCTTTTGGTTTATCTAATGCGCCTGCTACTTGTCAGAGATGCATGAATGCTATATTTGATGATTATATTGAAAAGATAGTGGAAGTCTTTATGGATGATTTTTCGGTGTATGGTATTCTTTCGATAATTTCTTGTTCAACCTTAACAAAGTTTTGCAGCGTTGTGAAGACCAACACCTTGTTCTTAATTGGGAGAAGTGTCACTTTATGGTAACAGAGGGAATTGTTCTTGGGCATCGTATTTCTGGAAGAGGAATAGAAGTTGACCCAGCAAAAATTGAAGCTATTGAGAAATTACCATATCCAAGAGACATCAAAGGTATAATAAGTTTTCTCAGTCATGAAGGTTTTTATCGTAGGTTCATTAAAGATTTCTCTAAAATATCAAAGCCTCTAACCAATCTTTTGCAAAAGGATGTTCCGTTTTCTTTTAGTGATGATTGCATAGGATCCTTTAATGTTTTAAAGAAAGCCTTAATAACTACACCTATTATTCAACCTCCTGATTGGAACTTGCCCTTTGAAATTATGTGTGATGCTAGTGATTATGCAGTTGGAGCTGTTTTAGGCCAAAGGGTTGATAAGAAATTGAATGTTATTTACTATGCTAGTAAAAAACTAGATGGTGCTCAAAGAAATTATGCTACAACTGAAAAAGAATTTTTAGCGGTAATATTTGCATGTGATAAATTTAGATCTTACATAATTGATTCAAAAGTCACTGTGCACTCTGATCATTCTGCTATTAAATATTTGATGAATAAGAAAGATGCTAAGTCTAGGCTAATAAGATGGGTACTTTTGTTGCAAGAATTTGATTTACACATAGTAGATAGGAAAGGAGAAGATAATCCCGTAGCTGATCATCTTTCTAGAATGGAAAATATACCTGATGATCCTATTCCTATTAATGATAGTTTTGCTAATGAACAACTTGCCCTTGTTAGTGTTTCTAGTGCTAAAGTTGCATCTCCTTGGTTTGCTAATTATGCAAATTTTATTGTTGGGAAAGTTATGCCACCACAATTTACTTACCAGCAAAGAAAGAAATTCTTTTATGACCTTAGACATTATTTTTGGGATGATCCATTCCTGTATAAGAAAAGTGTTGATGGCATTATTAGACGTCGTGTACCTGAGCATGAACAGCAGGCTATTATAAGAGATTGTCATGACAGTCCCTATGGAGGACATCATGCAGGAGATCGTACTGCAGCAAAGGTATTACAATGTGGTTTTTATTGGCCTAATCTATTCAAGGATTGTGCTGAATATGTTAAAACTTGTGATAAATGTCAAAGAGTAGGAAACATTGGTAGAAGGAATGAAATTCCTATGAACTATACATTACCACTTGAACCATTTGATGTGTGGGGTTTTTGACTTTATGGGACCATTTCCTGCATCTAGTACAAAACATACTCACATTTTGGTTGCTGTTGATTATGTTACAAAATGGGTAAAAGCAATTCCTACCAAGAGTGCAGACCATGCCACAGCCATGCAAATGCTTAAAGAAATTATTTTCCCTAGATTTGGTGTTCCTAGATTTTTAATTACTGATGGTGGTTCTCATTTTATGCATGGTGTTCTCAGAAAAACATTGGCAAAATATAATGTTAATCGTAGAATTGCATCACCCTATCATCCTCAAACTAGTGGACAAGTTGAATTATGTAATAGGGAAATTAAACTTATTTTAGAGAAAACAGTAAACAGAGCTAGATCTGATTGGCCACTTAAAATTAATGATGCATTGTGGGATTATAGAACTGCTTATAAAAATCCTATGGGTATGTCTCCTTATAAAATGGTTTATGGAAAAGCATGTCATTTACCCGTTGAATTAGAACATAAAGCTAGATGGGCTATTAAGAAATTAAATTTTGATTTAAAAACAGTGGGGGAGAAGAGATTGCTTGACCTAAATCTATTAGATGAATGGAGGAATGAAGCATATGAAAGTGCAAAATTGTTTAAAGAGAAAGTTAAAATTTGGCATGACAAGAAAATTAAAAGGAAGGAATTTAAAGTAGGTGATCAAGTCCTATTGTACAACTCTCGTTTTAAGTTTTCTGCAGGGAAATTAGCTTCAAAATGGCAGGGTCCATTGGTAGTACAGGAGGTATACCGTTCGGGGGCCATCCGTCTTCACGGTGATATGAAAGGTAAACCTCATGTGGTCAATGGACAACGCCTAAAACATTATATTGCAGGAAAGAGCTTCATAGGAACCATCGAGGAGATAAAGTTAATGACACCGGAGGAGGTAATTGTAAGGGATCTTGCAGTTTCAGAAACCCAAATTCAATAATTTACAATTATTGTGTTTGGAAGTTTCTCGAAATTGCGTGAAAACTTACGGAACTCATTTTTTTATGGAAATTAACGTGTGGGACAAGAAAATTGGAAGGAATTGGACCTCGAGGGGGAAAAGAGGACCCCACATGCGGCCAGATTCCTTGGCCGCGTGGAGGTACCCCTTTTCCACCTCGGAGTTCCGATCCGTCTTGTTTTCGACTCTGACGTTTCGTCTTACCCCAAAAACCGTCAATATATACCCCCTTTTGTCGATCTAATCCCGCACCGAGAGTTATCGCACGATCTTTGTTTTGTCTATTCTGTCTGTCAGGTTGTCCAAGCCATGACTTCGGGAGACTCCTACCAATGCACCTCCATGGACGATGATGATGATGAGCTTGAGGGCAACAACCCCACATCCATCCACAGGAGGAATAGGAAGAGGAAGGACTACTCGGATGACGAGGACGTGGAGCTTCGCGAGATCATGGATGAAGAACCTTACGAGGAAGATGACGAGGCCATCTTTGACATACCACCTCTTGCAACTGCACCTCCATCACCAATCCCTGTTGCCGGCGTACGGGTGAACATGTCTTTTGGAAACAAGAGACAGTCCGCACGTATGAGCACCGGAGGGAAGGCTCCAAGGCACTCACTTGCTAGCAAAAACGCAGTTTCTCTTCTTATTGGCAGGGAAACTCCCACTGAGAAGAATTGCACTGGAGATTGGTGTAACGACCGGGAATTTTTTTCCCAACTGGAATTTGTTGCTCGTTTTTTTTTTTGCATCGCATTGCATAAGGCATCACCATGCATTTTAAAACTTGCAAACTAAATGAAATTAATTAAATTTTGTTTGCTAAAATTTACAGAAATTTATTTGATGTCTAATTCTATTTTCATTATCACCTAAACAGTTGCTCAAAACAGTAATAAAAAACAAAACAAAAAAAAAATTAAGAGGGAGAGAGAGGGAGCCCATCCGGCCAGGACCAAAAGGACCCAACCAGCCCCCCCACCGAATCCCTCCCCAAACCCTAAAATCTTTCTCTCCCTCTCTCTTTTGCCCCCAGCCGTTTCCGAAAATTGCTCTTAGGTCCCTGCTTTTTTTTCTTTTCCCACCAAGCGACCACGCACACGCACGCACGGGAGACAGGGGATCGATCGATCCCCTCATCCCTTTCCTCCCGTCGCCGCTCCCCTCGCTCGGGAGGAGCAGAAGCACCCCACCTCGCCTCCCACCGTGACGCCTCCACACACCACCGTCCCCTCCCCTTCAATCTCCAGCGCGCCACCTCCCGAGATCGCCGCCCATGTCGCCCCTGCTCAGTCCGGCCGACGGCAGCCGCCGCATCTCTGCCCCGCCATGGCCGCCGCCCACTCGATCCGGCCGTCCCTCGCCACCGGCGCCGCCTCCCAACTCGCAAGGACGCCGCTGCCGTGCCCTCTCTCCCGTCCTCCGCCGCCAGCGGCGGTAGCCCAAAGCCCCATCCCCTTCCTATTTAGTCCACGGCAACCAGGATTGAGACTTCGGGCTGTCATCTTTCTCCTGCGCGTGGCGGCGTAGAGGACATCGTCTGCGTCCCGTGTGTGCCAAAGCAAGGCCGTCGTCTTCCTGCTCTTTGGATGGTGGCGCAGAGCCCATTAACTTCCTTCAAGATACCTTCGTTCTCTTAGGCAAGGAGGCGTCGAGAACGTCGTTCTTCTTCACCGATAACAGCAATTCCGCATCAGCACGGCTCTGCATCGGACAACGTGCTGCAGAGAAAACATTGTGGATCACATGATCATGCTGCAAGGACCGACCAAGACTGGTTGGAAATGAGTCGGAAATTCCGTTCGTCCCTCTATTCATAGGCAGTCGTGATCCCCTCCACATGCTTGCTGAAAGGAACAAATGGCGCACTTGTGCACGAGGGATGATCAACTCTGCTGTTGAGCTAGGGATGTGACGAAGCGGGTGGTCGGCAGCACGGTGCCCGTGCTCGATGAAAAGACCCGGACGAACCTCCTGATCCGTCCCGCCATGGCCGTGGCTCTCACCAGCTACCGTCGCCCGCGACCGTCCTCCCCTTGCCATGAACAGCCAGTGGCATGTCGCCGTCCTCGTGGAGCCTCGGCGCGACCACGCCTCGTTCCTCTGTCGTCGTCCTGGGCGACCAACGCGGGCAGAGCACCGGCGGCGTCTCCTGCCGCCTCCTATGGCCGCGTACATCACCTCGTCGCCATGATCTTCTTCGACAAGAACGTGCCGTGAACGACTACCGCCGCCCCACATGTACCTCGTCGACAAGATCCGCCACGACGCCATGACCGACGCCGGCCGTGGGAATGTGTTTGACTCGAAGGTCGAATATCGACCATCGCCAAGATCTTCGGAACGAGAACGATTACTTCGACTACTTCCTCGACGTCGACTACTTCCTCTACTATGACTGCGTCGACTACTTCCACGACATCGACGACTTCGTCTACTTCCCATTCTTCGTCTACTTCCTCCACGCACCAACGACACCGGCGTTATCCGAATACCCTCCTTCCAACGTGCGAATCCAAACCCCAACCCTATACCTATATGCCTATTTTCTAAATGTCATCTATATCGTGCATATTAAATCATTCATCGTGTTGCATTGCATATTGTGGGTGCGGGCAATAATAATATCACCTAATAATTAAATATGGAATGAGTTGGAATAATTAAATATTGTTCCGGTTCCATTTAAAATTGCATAACTCATAACTAATTCATTTTAACTCCAAATTTGAAAAGTAAAATATGTTTTCCAATCAAAATTCTCTAAACTTTGCAAATATCAACTTTGTTTTCTGGTTTGCAACCTTTCAATTGAATAATTGTTTCATCTATTAATTAATGCATTTAAAATTGGTAATATGCTTAATTAAATCATTTGAAATTGTTTTCCAACAAATAAAATATGTTTTCCATGCCATTTTGAACCACCTTTTCAAATATAAACTTTGTTTCCTGTTTTGAATAATTAAAAGTGGTTAAATAATTTAAACCTTGTTTAATTCATTTAAAATTGCTAAATTAATAACTTGCTCAAATTAAATTATTTTTGAACATATAAAATATGTTTTCAAACTAGAAAAATATAACCTTTTCAATGATGAATTTGAATTTATGTTTGAACAAATAAAATTCAAATAATATTCAAACTTGAATTAAATTCAATTAAAACTTGTTTAATCTTGATTAATTCATAATTAAATCATTGTAATTCCTTTTTCAATAATTGAAACATGTAATCCACCTAAAATTTTGTGTTCTAATCAAATATGAACTTTGTTATCTGTTTGGAGCAATTTAACTTGATGAAAACAACAAATGCTTGTGTGACACCTTTAAGGAACCAAAATTCCTTAACTTAATAACTAAAATTCCAAAATTGGTACACCTTAATTCCAATTGTTTCTATTGTTGTTATTTTTCTGTTTTCATCATCCATGCATCATGCTAATCCACTTTCACCTATTGGTTAGTTGTAAAACAACTATTTCAACCTTAATTCATGGGCTTTTCATATGCAACTCAAATTGCATATGGGTCCATTTAAACATGTTATCATGTCAACTAGTTTATTTCTATGCATCCATTAAATTGTCATGCATCCATATCTTGATCATGCTGGATCTTTTGCCGTAGTAGTAATTGTTGCATCCGGTGTTTGTTCGAGGTTCATTGCTTCTTCCCGGATAGGACGTTGAGATGATGTGAGCAACGACAAGTTCTGTGGAGGTACCTCTAGTTGTTGGATTCCAGGCAATTATACTCACTTGCTTCCAAATGGCTGCCTTTCATCACTTGTTACCGATTCTTTCCGTTGTTCTTATTCTAGCCTGTTGTTAGGATGCTTGTGTCTCGATCCTATTATATGTTTACCTTGCAGCCATGATATAGCCTTTCCTTCCACTTCCTATTAACTGTTGTTTGTTTACCCTGTCGGCCCTCGTGTCGTAGTTGCATGCTTAGTGTTGTTTGCGCTCAAGTCTTGTTGTTCCTTTCGTATCACCCGTTTAGTTTGATAGTTGGGTTTCAATTCAATCAACAACCTGTTAATGTTTTGGGTAATAATAATTTGATGATAAGGCACCGGCAGGAGGCCCGGCATGGTTTTGAGGCCTGCTAGTGTCGACCCTAATTAGGAAAAGGGTCTTGTCTACTGATCCATGATGAGCGCACTAACCGCATGTGGGAAGCGAGTATGGGCGCCCCCCTCAATTTGACTCGATTCGCATCTCGTCCAAATCGCCACACTTAGTTCGGGCTTTCCATTTGATGCATGCATATGCAGGTGCGAACCCGAGGCCAGGGTGGAACTTTTGTAGTCGGCATTTAGGGCGGCGTGGTCTTCCAGTGCTATGAGGGTCCCCCTTTTCTTCGTGGGGGCTCGATTAGCCGCGCACGCACAGCACGTGGTGCTTTGGGCTTGATGCGAAGCAGAGTTGGGTTGTGTTGAGTACCTCGCTTGGTGGGTTGATCCCCCGTCTGGCGGGTTATTCTTACGTGTACGGCCAAATTGGTGCACCCCTGCAGGGTTAAATCTTCTCGAGAAGCCGTGTTTTCCGCGGTTATGGTTAACTTGGTGAAAGTACTGGCTAACAAGTACTTAGAACAACTTACACCTAACTAATGCTAATTTTGACTAGTAATAGGATTATTGACACAATAAGTTGAACATCATTAATCCAACAGTGTGAGTTATCCTTGGGTTACTTCCTTAGTAGGGGGTAACATTGGATGGGTTTGTTTGGTGAGTAGTTGTAGTTGGTTCCAATACGCTATCTTATCCCCCCTCTTTTAGCCGGAAGTTGTTTCGAGTCTGTGTAGTTAATTAGTGCAGCCCGCTGCCGCTTATTTGCAATAATCCCTTCCTTTCCGTTGATCCCAAAGTATTTGTATCTTGTGATGATTGGTTACGCTGGTATCTTGTAAGTATGGGTTATCCACTTGCCAGTACTTAACTGTACTGACCCACGAATCTTTTTCGTGGCTGCATATTCAACATTGCAGTCAACAGGTTTGAAGTCTGACGACGTTAGCTTGGGAATCCCTCCGGCTTGGCCTGGGCAGGGATTGGACGCTCTCGGTTATCTTCAGGACTCTTAGTCCAATTTGTATCTTGTCCGTAGCCGGACGCTATGTTGTTTCTTCCGCTGTTATTTGGATCTTTGTATTGTATCAGTTGTATCCTTGACTCGTTTGAGTCCCCTTGTATATATCTTTTATGTTGTTGTGGCAGAATATTCGCGAACTGTTGTAATGTTATCACAAGTGGCAACCTGGAATCGGTTATTATGTGGATTTTGGCGGGAATGCTGAAATCTGCATAATGCCCGATCTCGGGGCGTCACAATTGGGATCACCTTATTCCCAAGAAGAAAGCACCAAGCCCGGAGTGGAAAACTCCCAAGGAGACGGTGGAGAAGGACCTCATGGAAAGGTTTGGAGAAGCTGCAGGAGCATTCGAGCAAGCCTATAACCTCATGATGCGCATCATTGGAGAGCTTGAAGACAACTATGAAGAGAAGAAGAAGAAAGAGTGGTGGGCTGAGTACGAGAAGAAGGGAGAATTAAGAAATTACCGCAACCATCTAAGCTTGGGGGAGTTTCACCTATCCCCCGTCTATTATCAGCTTTATCATGTCTATCTAGTTTTGGTGTGTCTTGCTTTTATTATCTAGTATCGTTTTCGTTTAGGCTTGAGTGAGCTCATTGAGCATTATCATGCATCCCCATCTTATGGTTTATCAATGAATCTATACTATATAATTTTGTTTAACGACGCGTATGTCGTACGTCCGCTCACGAGCGCTCTGTCGCTCCGTTGTTGATTTCGCGATCGTTCTGTCGCTCCGTCCGCTCACGAGCGTTATGTCGATAGCTAGCGGCCCAACTCATCCAATCTGACACCTACCCAAGTAGGCCGAGACAATTTTACTGAGCCTGTCCGTCGATCTTTAGCAGCCTAATTTAATGCCTACACCAAGTAGGCCGAGGCAATGTTTAATGGGCCTGACTACTGCAGATGCTCCTTGCTCTTGATTAACCTACACGCTTGTCTCAACAAAAGAGAAAAAAAACCTTCACGCAGCAAGCTCTGATCCGGCACATACTGTAACATCCCAAGTATGAAAACACCCCTAGAATGTTTTGTTTCTTGTTTAATTAAAGTTTTGCATCATGTCATCATACTCATTGCATTTGTTCCTAGTTTGCATCTGTTTTTCTTTGTTTTCATAATTGATTTCAAACAATTTCAAATGCTTTGTTTCATACTTGTTATGTTACAATTTTTCCAACTAAAAGGTTCAATCAAAACAACCATTTTGTTCCATTAAACCATAAGGTTCAAACCATTAAAATTATGGCTTTTAATAATTTAATTAATCCAAACTTAATTCCAATGTTAATTCAAAAGTCAAATCACATTCACAAACAGTACCCAATTTCAAATTATGAAAATTACCAAACAACTCTAATCATTTGTTCTAATTAACAATAGGGTTCACCCTATTAAAAATATGGTTTCCAATAATAATCACTTAATTATCAAATTCATTTAAATTTAAAACAATTTGCAAAACAGCAAATAAATTTGAACTTTTGAAAAACCAAAGCTGATAATTGGTTGCTTTTGACCTATTTAACACACCCAAATTTTTCTAAAATTTTCCCTAACTCAAAACTCATCTTTTTCTTCCATTTCTATTTGCTGCAAAAAAAAACAGAAGAAAAAAAAAGGAAAAGAAAACGAGGGGGAGAGGCAGTGGGCTCAGCCAGCGCGAGCCCAGCCCAACTACCTGGCCCGGTACCCCTTCGCCACGCTCCCCTCCTTCTGTTTCGCGTACGGCAGCGCATCGGGGGGTGCCACGGCGGCACAGTACCACCCCGACGGCCATCCGCTCCCCTAGCCCCCTATAAGAGCAGCCTAGGCCCCGCGCCGCTGCCCTAACCCTAGCCCTACCTATCCCCCTCGCTCCGCCGCCGTCCCTCTCTCTCTCACCGGCGAATTTCTTCCCCTCTCTGCCACTGTACCGAGCGCCGCCACCACAATCATCCGATGATCGCCGCTGTTGTACCTCGTCTCCCCTCGGGCTAAGTACGGGAACTGGATCCCCGTACCTCCCTCTACGACCACGACCCCTCCGTTGAGCTCGAGCAGGCTTGGATCGATGCCGCCGTCCATGACTTCGTCGCTGTCGTCGCCGTCGAGCACTGCCCCGAGCCTCTGCCTCCCCTACGCCGCCGGTGAGCACGCCACCGTGCCTTTCTCCTCCTCTCTGTCTTGCGCATGCACCACACCAGCACGCACACGAGCGCAACACCCACGAGCCCAGCAGCAACGGCGATCGCCACCGGCCACCGCTCTGTTCCTGTCAAAGTTCAGACAACGTTTTCGTTAGTTAAAAGTTCAGAACGCGAAACTGAACCTTACCTTGGCTGCGCAGCGTATACTGACAAGATCGAACGTACACCCCAGTGGCAACGCCACAGCGCGCGCACCCCCGAGCCCCAGGTTCGAGTCCCTGGCTCGCGCGGAGAAAAACCCCATTTTTTGCACGGTGCGCTGACAGGGTGGCCCCCCCTGTCAGCTGCTGCGCACGCGTGCATGCCACGCTGGCCCTGGGCCCCTCTGTCAGTGGCCGTGGCTGGCCACTGCAGAGTAGAAAATGGTTTTCAACTTTTATTTTATAACTCCAAATAACAAAAATAAAATATGTACACTACCCCAAATTTAATTATCTATCTATTTATACCATTTGTTGTATGTTTTGAATAATTCAAATGCATTCAAATTTCAAATTCAAACAATTCATTTGAAATTTGATAAAATCCATAACTAATTCATACTTAATCCAAATAATGCAAATAAAATATGTTTTCCATGCTATTTCAAACCACCTATTCAAATATAAATTTTGTTCCATGGTTTGAATAATTAAAATTGCTTAAATAGTTTAAACCTTGTTTAAATCATTTAAATTTGCTAAATTCATAACTTGCTCAAAATAAATTATTTTTGAACATGTAAAATATGTTTTCAAACTAGAAAAGTATAAACTTTTCAAATATGAATTTGAATTTATGTTTGGAACAAATAAAATTCAAATAATTTTCAAACTTGTTTTAAATTCATTTAAAACTTGTTTAATCTTGTTTAATTCATAATTAAATCATTGTAATTTCTTTTTCAATAATGTAAACATGTAATCCACCTAAAATTTTGTGTGCTATTCAAATATGAATTTTGTTATTTGTTTTGAACAATTTAAATTGCTAAAAACAACAAATGCTTGTGTAACACCTTTAAGGAACCAAAAATTCCCTACCTTAATAAACAAATTTCTAAACTTGATAAACCTTATTTTAAATTGGTTCTATTGTTGTTATTTTTCTGTTTTCCTCATCCATGCATCATACTAAACCACTTTCACCTGTTGGTTAGTTGTAAAACAAATATTCCAACCATAATCCATGGGCATTTCATATGCAACTCAAAATTGCATATGTGTCCATTTAAATTGTGCTACCATGGCAACTAGTTTATTTTGATGCATCCCTTAACTTGACATGCATCATCCCATGTTTGTGCACTATGCCATGTTATTGATTGTTTATCTCTTTGCGTTGTTTGTTTGCTTCTTCTCGGATAGACGACGACGTTGAGACAGACGATACTTACGACACCCCTTCCGAGGATCTAGCTCAGTACCAGGCTGCTGAGTTTGCAGGCAAGTATTCACTCACATGAACCATTGTGTTCCTTTCAACATTGGATACCGATACTTTCCGTTGTCTATTCTGCTAGCCCTATGAATCGTTGCTTCTGTTACGAACCTATCACATGTTATCCTGTAACCCTGATATAGCCTCACCCCCACACCTATAACCCCTTTGCTTGTTGCCCGTGTCTTACTAGCATGCTTAGGGTTGTTTTGCTCGAGTCTGCTGTCCGTTATTTCTATTACTATATTCATTATGTTCTGGGGGCTCGATGTTAAACAACAACCTGTTAATTTTGAGGTAATAATAATTTGCTGATAAGGCACCGGCAGGAGGCCCGGCGTGGTTTTGAGGCCTGCTAGTGTCGACCCTAATTAGGAAAAGGGTCTTGTCTACTGATCCATGATGAGCGCACTAACCGCATGTGGGAAGCGTGTATGGGCGCCCCCCTCAATTTGATTCGATTCGCATCTCATCCAAATCGCCACACTTAGTTCGGGCTTTCCATTTGATGCACGCATATGCAGGTACGAACCCGAGGCCAGGGTGGAACTTTTGTAGTCGGCATTTAGGGCGGCGTGGTCTTCCAGTGCTATGAGGGTCCCCTTTTCTTCGTGGGGCTCGATTAGCCGTGCACGCACATCACGTGGTGCTTTGGGATTGATGCAAAGAAGAGTTGAGTTGTGTTGAGTGCCCCGCTTGGTGGAAGGGCCCTTCCATCTGGCGGGTTATTCTTACGTGTACGGCCAAATTGGTGCACCCCTGCAGGGATAAATCTTCTCGAGAAGCCGTGTTTTCCGCGGTTATGGTTAACTTGGTGAAAGTACTGGCTAACAAGTACTCAGAACAACTTACACCTAACTAATGATAACTTGACTAGTAATAGGCTTATTGACACAACAACTTGGTCCATCATTAATCCAACTGTGTGAGTTATCCTCGGATTGCTTCTTTGGATAAGGGGTGAGATCCAGGATGGGTTTGTTTGGAGTTAGTTATAGTTGGTTACGATACGCTATCTTATCTTCTTTCTGTTAGCCGGAAGTTCTGGTATGTTCTGTAGTTGGTTAGTGCAGCCAGTTGCAGCATCTGTTATATCCCCTTCCTTCCGTTGAACCCAAGGCATCTGTGCTTGGTGTTGACGGGCTACACTTTGGTGAACTGTGAGTCTTGCTTGCCAGTACGTTTATGTACTGACCCCTTTGGGGCTGTGGTTTCCGCAGACTACGCTTACGAGGATCCCCGTGACGGCTACTACGTGGAGTTCGACGAGGCTGCTGACGAGTAGATAGCGGACCCGTGCAGGATCCGAGACATCGTGGATGGGCTCCGTCTTTTCGTTTCCGGCTTCTTAAGTCTATTTGGGTTTGTCTGTACTCAGACCCCTTTGAATGCTTCCGCTGAGATGTAATGATGATATGTTGGGACATGTGTCCTCTGGATGATTGTATTTGCTATCTCTGCTCTAGTGAGAGCCATTTGCAACTTATTTCCATCTTTTGTGTCCTAGAGATATGTTGTGTTATCATTCTGTTAAACGCCGTTGACGTACCATGTGTGTATGGTATGAAGTACGTCAATGGTAGTATCCTGATTTCTATGGGATGGTTTACGTAGACGATGAACAGTAGGGGTTGGTTGTCACACATACGTGTGTTGGCCTACTCGTAAGAGATGCGGGTGCCGTTACGCCCCGTAATCCAATCAACTACTGTTCAACGGAACTGCGAGTATCCTCTAGAAGTCTGGGTGCGACAAATGGTATCAGAGCCTGTCTGCCTGTAGGATCCCTTTTACTGGTCGCAGTTGAGTCTAGAAACTATTTTGTAGCTATATAGGAAAAATAAAACGTGAGAGTAGGAATTCTGCCGTTTTATTTCTTTCCCCACCCACCCTCCCTTTTCTGGTAAGGAAGTGCAACGTTGTTTTCTCTTCTCACCTAAACTTTCAAGTTAGGTTTTCACGAATCCTGGTTTCTCTGGGATAGTTATATCTACTAGACCATAGGAATGGAGGTGGTTGTGACATGATTTATCATGTTGCCTACTCATGATTGAGAACGGAGGCGTGTAAGCCCCGGAAGCAGATCCTCTATTCCTTAAGCAGTAGATATTGATCCTTTAGAAGCCCGGATGGGTTTTTCCGTAGTACCTCAGGAGTTTTTGGTCTCGTGTTTCCCGATGTTGCTTCGTTATCCTGTTCATCTCAACATCCTTTTCATCCGTTGAAACCTTGTTGTTGCTTTCCACTTCAGTTCTCTACCGGCGTCTAATCAAAACTTCCCCGATCATCTGCAGATGGATCTCAGGTTCTACCCGCAGGTGGTTCGGATGACTCGTTGCGAGAGCACTGCCGGTTATCCGGAGATGCTGAGAGACATGGTCACTTATCTGGGGTTCCGATGGGCACCAGAGTACCAGGTCTACGAGCAGCAGCGAGAGTTTGACCAGACCTACTACCAGGCTATCGTCTACATTCTGTCAGATGATGGCATGAGCGTTGTCCACCGCTACGAGGCAGTAGGTTCCACAGTGGATATGGCCGTGCAGCAGGCAGCTTATGTGAGTCTCACCGTCCTTCGTGCTGACTACTGGGGATTTGACGATTCTATCTATCGCCACATCCCCCGTGGTTACATCACTTCGGAGGGAGCTCACTTCACTCTCTACGACAACTTGGATGTCTACGAGCATGATAACACCAGGCTGCACACTACCGCTCAGTTTGTGAGGCACAGTGACGCAGTAGCCACCACACTATCTCAGGAGTTGGCCTCAGTCAGAGAGCAGCTCTACCTTGCTTTGACTCGTCTGGCGACTTACACCACAGACTTTGTTGGAGATGAGCGCTTTGCCCGTTTCGATCAGCCAGTTGGTCGTCGTCTGCCAGATGCTGGAGGTTACGAGCCGATCAGAGGTCCACTCCTTAACCTCGGTGCTGGTTACACTGGGATTCCACGCTTTGGAGCACAGGGAGTCGACGCTATGTACTTCACCACACCTAGAGTCGCTCTCAGACCATGTCAGATCTATGTGGATCGTCGTTCTACCTACTTTCGTGGGCGTGCTCCTCACCGTACCTCTCATCGTACTACTCACCGCCGTCCTGCGTGATGAGCATGGGAGTACCGATGTATCCATTCTTAGCTATGTTTAGTTATCCTTTGGCTTTCGAACCATTTATGGTGTGTTGGATATTCTGATGTATTTGAACATGTGATGATGTACCTGTTGGTTATCTATTCATGCGTCGGAATAATCTCTCTTTCGGTTACCAAGTCTATCCTTTTCTGTTGTTGTGCTAAAATGCATGTCTATTCAGGATGCCGCCAACAAGGAACAACCCGCCTGAGCCACCGCCAATCACGGAGCTGTTGACTCAGATGACTCAGGTCATGACGCAGATGGCCCAGTTCCAGGCTAATCAGCACAACAACCAGAATGCTCCACGAGTCAGCATCAAGGAGTTTCTGAGTCTGGGGCCGAGAGCTTTCGTGGCAACACGCGAGCCTCTGGATGCTGATGACTGGATCCGTGAGATGGCCAGGGCTCTGGACATTGCTCACGTTGCTGAGGAAGACAAAGTCAAGTATGCCTCCTACCTACTGAAGGGTCAGGCAGCTACCTGGTGGGAGAACTACCAGACCATGAGAGCTGGATACCCAATCACCTGGGGTTGTTTCAAGGATGCCTTCCTGAAGCACGACATCCCAGATGGTCTCATGGAAAGGATGCGTGAGGAGTTTTGCTCCCTCAAGTAGGGCAAGCTGGACGTCATTGGCTATCAGAATGAGTTCAATCGCCTCGCTCGTTACGCTGGTGATGAGGTGTCCACTGAGGCTAAGAAGATGGCAAGGTTCCGCCGAGGTTTTAACCCGGAACTCAAGTACGCCCTCACCAACATCAAGGCCAAGGACTTCGAGGAGCTCGTTAACACCGCGCTCAATGAGGAAAATGGGCGCAAGGCGTTCGAGGAGTCTCGGAAGCACTCGCGTGAGGGTGGTTCCTCCTCCAACATGACCACCCCTCCGCAGAAGCGCCGCATCTGGGTGCCAAATGGTGCTGTCACTCGGGCTCCATATGCCCAAGCTTCTCCAGGCTCTGCTCCCCGCCCACCCAACCCATCTCAGATGCATGGTCAGAGGTTTTCAATGGGGCAGCCAAGGCCAGATGCACCTCGTGTCGTCACTTGCTACAAATGCAAGCAGACGGGGCACTACGCTGACAAGTGCACTCAGAGGCAGCTACCTCCACCACCACCTCGTCCCAACACAAACCAGGCAATGGTGCATGCTCCCTCGGCTAAAGCCTTCAACTCCAACAACAGGCCTGTCGGGAGGACCGCGAGGGTGAATCATGTCAAGGTCGACAAAGCTAAGGAAGCTGCTGACGTCGTTCTCGGTACATTCCCCGTAAACTCTTTTCCAGCTAAAGTGTTGTTTGATACCGGAGCATCGCATTCTTTCGTGTCAAAGATCTTTGCGACAGCAGTTAAACTCCCATTTGTTGGTTTGGGTTCCCCGCTAGTAGTAAACTCCCCTGGAGCAACTATGCAAACTTCCAAGATCAGTCATGAAAATCACATTCTAATTGGAGGTCACATATTCCTTGCTTCTCTCATACTGCTTGGCAATTCTGACATTGATGTCATTCTTGGCATGGATTGGTTGAAGGCCAATAAAGCTACGATTGATTGTGCTCAGAAGTCAATAACTCTGTTCCACCCTTTTGGCCAGATAGTCTATTCTCCAAATGAATCAAGTTCTGTTCAGCTTTACACTCTCGATGCTAAACCTCTACCGCTACTCGAAAATGTTCCGGTGGTTTGTGAATTCCCTGACGTCTTTCCAGAAGAGTTGCCAGGGATGCCCCCGGACAGAGCAGTTGAGTTCGTGATCGAGCTTGAACCAGGTACTGCTCCAATCTCTAAGCATCCATACAAGATAGCTCCTCCTGAACTGAAACTGTTAAAGGAGCAAATCGATATGTACATGGAAAAAGGTTACATTCAACCTAGTTCCTCGGCTTGGGGTTGCCCAACTCTGTTCGTTGCAAAGAAGGATCAAACAAAGAGACTCGTGGTTGACTATCGTCCTCTCAACAAGAAAACCATCAAAAACAAGTATCCAATTCCTCGTATCGATGATCTTTTTGATCAACTTGCTGGAGCCTCAATATTTCTCAAATTTGGACTTGAGGATGGGTTACCATCAAATAAAGATCAGAAAGGAAGATATTCCAAAAACAGCCTTCACCACTCGGTACGGTCTATATGAATACACCGTCATGTCCTTTGGTCTCACCAATGCACCGGCGACATTCTCTAGACTCATGAATTCTGTCTTCCATGAATACCTCGACAAGTTCGTTGTGGTATATCTTGATGAAATTCTGGTCTACTCAAAATCCGAGGAAGAGCATGGAGAACATCTTCGTCTCACTCTCATGAAACTTCGCGAGCATCGTCTATATGCCAAGTTCTCAAAATGTGAGTTCTGGATTCCAGAAGTTGCTTACCTTGGTCATGTCATTTCTGCCAAGGGCATAGCCATTGATCCATAAAAGGTTAAAGCAATTGTTGATTGGAAACCTCCTAAGACGGTGAAGCAAGTAAGAAGCTTTCTTGGCTTGGCTAGCTATTGCCGTCGTTTCGTCCAAAACTTTTCCAAGATTGCCAAACCTCTCACTGATCTCACAAAGAAGGACAAGAAGTTCGTTTGGTCTCCACAATGTGATGAGAGTTTCAATCTCCTGAAGACTAAACTCACTTCTACCCCAGTTCTGGTTGGCCCAGATACTACCAAACCTTTCCAGTTATTCTGCGATGCATATCTCCAAGGTCTAGGTGCAGTTCTTATGCAAGAACGTCAAGTTGTGGCTTATGCTTCACGTCAGTTGAATGCACATGCGCAAAATTATCCCACACATGACCTAGAACTTGCAGCAGTTGTGTTTGCCCTCAAGAAATGGAGACAATACTTGTTGGGTAACCGTACTGAAATCTTTTCCGATCATAAGAGTCTGAAATACATTTTCACTCAACCAGATCTAAACCTCAGGCAAAGGAGATGGATTGAAAAGATTAAAGACTTTGATCTAACCATTTCTTACACTCCAGGCAAGGCTAATGTTATGGCCGATGCTCTCAGTCGCAAGTCGTATTGAAATAATCTCATGATCATGGAAAGCCAACCTCCACTTCATGAAGAATTCCAGAAGCTGAACCTTGGTCTTGTTCCTCAAGGCTATCTTGCTAGTTTGACAGCCAGTCCAACTCTCGAGGACAAGATTCGTTCTGAACAACTTCGTGATGCTGAAATCAAGAAGATGGTAGAACACATCAAAGAAGGCAAGGAGAAATTCAAGTCTTTCTCAATTGATGACAAAGGAATTGTGTTCTTCGAAGGACGCATTGCACTTCCTCAAGTTCAAAGTATCAAAGATGTCATTCTGAAGGAGGCTCATGAAACTCCTCTCTCCATCCACCCTGGAAGTACAAAGATGTACCACGATCTTAAGACGCTGTATTGGTGGCCTGGCATGAAACGTGAAATTGCTCAATACGTTTCTGAATGCGACGTTTGTCAACGTGTTAAGGCAGTCCATCAGAAAACAACCGGTCTACTCCAACCTCTGAAAATCCCTGAGTGGAAGTGGGACATGATTGAAATGGACTTCGTCACTGGTTTTCCAAAGTCCAAGAGGGGCAACGATGCAATCTTCGTTGTCATTGATCGTCTCACTAAGGTAGCTCACTTCTTTGCTGTCAAAGAAACAATCTCAGCTAGCCAGTTAGCAGAGCTCTACACAGCAAAGATTGTTCCCCTTCATGGTGTTCCTTTGGAAATAAGCTCAGACCGTGGAAGCATATTCACTTCTCATTTCTGGAAAAGCTTTCAAGAAGCTTTGGGCACCAAACTTCTGTTCAGCACAGCTTATCACCCTCAGTCTCAAGGGCAAGTCGAAAGAGTCAATCAGATTCTCGAGGATATGCTCAGAGCATGTGGTCTCTCCTTGGGCATGAAATGGGAGGATTGCCTTCCATATGCTGAATTCTCCTACAACAACAGCTTCCAGGCAAGCCTAGGCATGGCACCATTTGAAGCACTCTATGGCCGCAGATGCAGGAGTCTAATCAATTGGTCTGGAGCTGGTGAACGTTCACTCTTAGGCCCTGACATTGTTAAGGAAGCCGAGGAGAAAGTTCGTATCATTCGCGACAATCTCAAGATTGCTCAGTCTCGTCAGAAAAGCTACTATGACAGCAAGCACAGGGATATGATCTATGCACCTGGTGACAAGGCATATCTCCGTGTAACTCCTCTCAGAGGCACTCATCGTTTTGGTGTGAAGGGAAAGCTTGCACCAAGATACATTGGTCCTTTCAACATTCTCTCAAGGCGTGCGGAAAATGCCTATCGTCTTGAACTTCCAGAAAAACTATCCAAGGTGCACGATGTGTTTCACGTGTCACAGCTCAAGAAGTGTTTCAAAGATCCATATCGTGAAGTTGATCATGATTCCATTGAACTGCAAGATGATCTCTCTTATGAGGAGCACCCTGTTCGTATTCTCGATGAGACCGAGCGTAAGACTCGCAACAAGAGCACCAAGTTCTTGAAAGTGCAGTGGTCCCATCATTCCGATAAAGAGGCAACGTGGGAGACCGAAGAGGATCATCGCAAGAAGTATCCGGACCTTTTCTCTTCTCAGTAAGGAATCTCGGGGCGCGATTCCTTCAAGGGGGGGGCGTTTGTAACATCCCAAGTATGAAAACACCCCTAGAATGTTTTGTTTCTTGTTTAATTAAAGTTTTGCATCATGTCATCATACTCATTGAATTTGTTTCCTAGTTTGCATCTATTTTTCTTTGTTTTCATAATTGATTTCAAACAATTTCAAATGCTTTGTTTCATACTTGTTATGTTACAATTTTTCCAACTAAAAGGTTCAATCAAAACAACCATTTTGTTCCATTAAACCATAAGGTTCAAACCATTAAAATTATGGCTTTTAATAATTTAATTAATCCAAACTTAATTCCAATGTTAATTCAAAAGTCAAATCACATTCACAAACAGTACCCAATTTCAAATTATGAAAATTACCAAACAACTCTAATCATTTGTTCTAATTAACAATAGGGTTCACCCTATTAAAAATATGGTTTTCAATAATAATCACTTAATTATCAAATTCATTTAAATTTAAACCAATTTGCAAAACAGCAAATAAATTTGAACTTTTGAAAAGTTGATAATAGGTTGCTTTTGACCTATTTAACACACCCAAATTTTTCTAAAATTTTCCCTAACTCAAAACTCATCTTTTTCTTCCATTTCTATTTGCTGCAAAAAAAAAACAGAAGAAAAAAAAGGAAAAGAAAACGAGGGGGAGAGGCAGTGGGCTCAGCCAGCGCGAGCCCAGCCCAACTACCTGGCCCGGTACCCCTTCGCCACGCTCCCCTCCTTCTGTTTCGTGTACGGCAGCGCATCGGGGGGTGCCACGGCGGCACAGTACCACCCCGACGGCCATCCGCTCCCCTAGCCCCCTATAAGAGCAGCCTATGCCCCGCGCCGCTGCCCTAACCCTAGCCCTACCTATCCCCCTCGCTCCGCCGCCGTCCCTCTCTCTCTCTCACCGGCGAATTTCTTCCCCTCTCTGCCACTGTACCGAGCGCCGCCACCACAATCATCCGATGATCGCCGCCGTTGTACCTCGTCTCCCCTCGGGCTAAGTACGGGAACTGGATCCCCGTACCTCCCTCTACGACCACGACCCCTCCGTTGAGCTCAAGCAGGCTTGGATCGACGCCGCCGTCCACGACTTCGTCGCTGTCGTCGCCGTCGAGCACTGCCCCGAGCCTCTGCCTCCCCTACGCCGCCGGTGAGCACGCCACCGTGCCTTTCTCCTCCTCTCTGTCTTGCGCATGCACCACACCAGCACGCACACGAGCGCAACACCCACGAGCCCAGCAACAACGGCGATCGCCACCGGCCACCGCTCTGTTCCTGTCAAAGTTCACACAACGTTTTCGTCAGTTAAAATTTCAGAACGCGAAACTGAACCTTACCTTGGCTGCGCAGCGTATACTGACAAGATCGAACGTACACCCCAGTGGCAACGCCACAGCGCGCGCACCCCCGAGCCCAGGTTCGAGTCCCTGGCTCGCGCGGAGAAAAACCCCATTTTTTGCATGGTGCGCTGACAGGGTGGCCCCCCCTGTCAGCTGCTGCGCACGCGTGCATGCCACGCTGGCCCTGGGCCCCTCTGTCAGTGGCCGTGGCTGGCCACTGCAGAGTAGAAAATGGTTTTCAACCTTTTTCTTTTCAATTAAATCCTTTTAATTCATAGTTTAGTCCCTAGTTTTAAAAAGCTAATAACTTTTATTTTATAACTCCAAATAACAAAAATAAAATATGTACACTACCCCAAATTTAATTATCTATCTATTTATACCATTTGTTGTATGTTTTGAATAATTCAAATGCATTCAAATTTCAAATTCAAACAATTCATTTGAAATTTGATAAAATTCATAACTAATTCATACTTAATCCAAATAATGCAAATAAAATATGTTTTCCATGCTATTTCAAACCACCTATTCAAATATAAATTTTGTTCCATGGTTTGAATAGTTAAAATTGCTTAAATAGTTTAAACCTTGTTTAAATCATTTAAATTTGCTAAATTCATAACTTGCTCAAAATAAATTATTTTTGAACATGTAAAATATGTTTTCAAAGTAGAAAAGTATAAACTTTTCAAATATGAATTTGAATTTATGTTTGGAACAAATAAAATTCAAATAATTTTCAAACTTGTTTTAAATTCATTTAAAACTTGTTTAATCTTGTTTAATTCATAATTAAATCATTGTAATTTCTTTTTCAATAATGGAAACATGTAATCCACCTAAAATTTTTCGTGCTATTCAAATATGAATTTTGTTATTTGTTTTGAACAATTTAAATTGCTAAAAACAACAAATGCTTGTGTAACACCTTTAAGGAACCAAAAATTCCCTACCTTAATAAACAAATTTCTAAACTTGATAAACCTTATTTTAAATTGGTTCTATTGTTGTTATTTTTCTGTTTTCCTCATCCATGCATCATACTAAACCACTTTCACCTGTTGGTTAGTTGTAAAACAAATATTCCAACCATAATCCATGGGCATTTCATATGCAACTCAAAATTGCATATGTGTCCATTTAAATTGTGCTACCATGGCAACTAGTTTATTTTGATGCATCCCTTAACTTGACATGCATCATCCCATGTTTGTGCACTATGCCATGTTATTTATTGTTTATCTCTTTGCGTTGTTTGTTTGCTTCTTCTCGGATAGACGACGACGTTGAGACAGACGATACTTACGACACCCCTTCTGAGGATCTAGCTCAGTACCAGGCTGCTGAGTTTGCAGGCAAGTATTCACTCACATGAACCATTGTGTTCCTTTCAACATTGGATACCGATACTTTCCGTTGTCTATTCTGCTAGCCCTATGAATCGTTGCTTCTGTTACGAACCTATCACATGTTATCCTGTAACCCTGATATAGCCTCACCCCCCACACCTATAACCCCTTTGCTTGTTGCCCGTGTCTTACTAGCATGCTTAGGGTTGTTTTGCTCGAGTCTGCTGTCCGTTATTTCTGTTACTATATTCATTATGTTCTGGGGGCTCGATGTTAAACAACAACATGTTAATTTTGAGGTAATAATAATTTGCTGATAAGGCACCGGCAGGAGGCCCGGCGTGGTTTTGAGGCCTGCTAGTGTCGACCCTAATTAGGAAAAGGGTCTTGTCTACTGATCCATGATGAGCGCACTAACCGCATGTGGGAAGCGTGTATGGGCGCCCCCCTCAATTTGATTCGATTCGCATCTCGTCCAAATCGCCACACTTAGTTCGGGCTTTCCATTTGATGCACGCATATGCAGGTACGAACCCGAGGCCAGGGTGGAACTTTTGTAATCGGCATTTAGGGCGGCGTGGTCTTCCAGTGCTATGAGGGTCCCCTTTTCTTCGTGGGGCTCGATTAGCCGCGCACGCACAGCACGTGGTGCTTTGGGCTTGATGCGAAGAAGAGTTGAGTTGTGTTGAGTGCCCCGCTTGGTGGAAGGGCCCTTCCATCTGGCGGGTTATTCTTACGTGTACGACCAAATTGGTGCACCCCTGCAGAGATAAATCTTCTCGAGAAGCCGTGTTTTCCGCGGTTATGGTTAACTTGGTGAAAGTACTGGCTAACAAGTACTCAGAACAACTTACACCTAACTAATGATAACTTGACTAGTAATAGGCTTATTGACATAACAACTTGGTCCATCATTAATCCAACTGTGTGAGTTATCCTCGGATTGCTTCTTTGGATAAGGGGCGAGATCCAGGATGGGTTTGTTTGGAGTTAGTTATAGTTGGTTACGATACGCTATCTTATCTTCTTTCTGTTAGCCGGAAGTTGTGGTATGTTCTGTAGTTGGTTAGTGCAGCCAGTTGCAGCATCTGTTATATCCTCTTTCTTCCGTTGAACCAAGGCATCTGTGCTTGGTGTTGACGGGCTACACTTTGGTGAACTGTGAGTCTTGCTTGCCAGTACGTTTATGTACTGACCCCTTTGGGGCTGTGGTTTCCGCAGACTACGCTTACGAGGATCCCCGTGACGGCTACTACGTGGAGTTCGAGGAGGCTGCTGACGAGTAGATAGCGGACCCGGGCAGGATCCGAGACATCATGGATGGGCTCCGTCTTTTCGTTTCCGGCTTCTTAAGTCTATTTGGATTTGTCTGTACTCAGACCCCTTTGAATGCTTCCGCTGAGATGTAATGATGATATGTTGGGACATGTGTCCTCTGGATGATTGTATTTGCTATCTCTGCTCTAGTGAGAGCCATTTGCAACTTATTTCCATCTTCTGTGTCCTACTGATATGTTGTGTTATCATTCTGTTAAACGCCGTTGACGTACCATGTGTTTATGGTATGAAGTACGTCAATGGTAGTATCCTGATTTCTATGGGATGGTTTACGTAGACGATGAACAGTAGGGGTTGGTTGTCACACATACGTGTGTTGGCCTACTCGTAAGAGATGCGGGTGCCGGTACGCCCCGTAATCCAATCAACTACTATTCAACGGAACTGCGAGTATCCTCTAGAAGTCCTGGTGCGACACATACCCCGCTCAGAGCACACGCAGTCGTTATGGACTCCTACGCTTCGTTTTTCTTTCCCAAAAATACAAGGAGTTCGTGCTAGATATGTTGTTCTCCATATATGGACAATATGCATGTTCATATATAGCTCTCATTTTATTTCACGAAAATCTCATTTTATTTCACGAAAATCATACACTACCTCTGGATGCAGCGTACAACAGCACAAATGAGTTGTCTAATGGTCCAAGATTCTATACATGTACCATAATCTTTAAAAATATTACTCCTATATATATAGGGATGGTTGGAGCACACAAGGCCTGGTCGATAGAGTAACAAAAACCGTACTTCATTGACAAAAGATTTGCGACTCCAATCATTGAGCATCACGAATGATCTTGCACTTAATTTTTTCACGGCGATACTGCAAAAAATGTATTAGCTTATTTAGCCCGGCATGCTTATAGAGCCGATGGAACTATTTCTCCTTTTGCTAAAAAACACAACCCAAGTTTAGAATTGATATAGTATATAACTGGTTTACACTTGGAGGGCATATATATGATATAACAGCCACTTGTTTACCCTCCCTCCTTATTTTTTTACTTGTTCCTTCGTTTATTTACTTTGAATTACTTGAGGATGCTCCAATTTGCGCTTATATTTTATTACTCTAAGATTAATTTGGTTGTGCATCCGAGAAAATAATTGGTTCTGAAATATGTCTGATACGTAAAAGAATAGTATTTTCTCTGTGTACTTTGATGGGTTTTTTGTTTTTGCATGATGATTTCATACTTCTGTTTTTTTGCAGGATGATTTCATACTTTTTGATACCCATGATGTATATGTGAGTACATTACAAAGCAATTCATCATTTTTTCTTTTACTTTTGTGAGGGTTGGATATGTAAGAGAACTGAAATCAGTGAGATATTTAACATAATTTTAAAACTATGATAGAACAACATTAAAGTTTACTTCAAACATAAGTTGTTTCATTTAGTTTAGACCCGTTGCAACGCACGGGCAATTGGCTAGTAATAAAGTATGGTGTCATCCATGATTCCCTTGTTTTGGGGATTTATGGGTAACACTCATGCAAATGAGCATGGCATATTTAGAGGTTTCAATCACGTCTTGCCTTGAAATTAATTAACTTGAGTGTCTTGGACAATTGTAGAATTATCTCAATATGACATAAATCCACTATCTATCTATTAGCTTAATGGCTATTCCGAGCATGTTCACCATGTTATAGTTTCATTTATGCTCTAAATTAAGATGCTTATGTTATTAATTGGCATGGGCTGAATTTGGGATAAGACTCTCACGAACTTTTGAATGCACACATTTATTTCTATTGCACTTAACAAACATGACCCATTAATGGGAGCTAAATGTTTTGTGCTTGACAAGGATTTTGGTTGGGAGTTGGCTAACACGTGCATCACGTGAAAAGCTTTCAACATTGCACAAAGAAATTTTATATTTAGTTGATGTCATGTGCTTTTGTTTTTGGACTCCTGCCATGCCGAAATGAAATAGAGGAATAGTAAGTTTTGATGAGTAAGTATATATGACTAGAAAAATTGCATTGGGCCGCTAACCCAAGCCATGCTTGATCATGGTGGAAATTTACTTACAGCTAGAGTGGACTCTACAAACATATCCTACAATAAAATAAGAAGCTATGCATATAGTGAATGAAATAAAAAAAGGATGATGAGTCTACTCCGTTTGTTCATCTTGTTATTGTGACATGAGCTGGTTTCTATGTCATGGGGCAAGAGGTACCTCTTTGCAATTCTCTATGATGTCATTAATACTTATTATGATTGTACAAAGCTTATTAGGAATCTTAAGTTGAGTAATCATGGAGTAGGTTTTCACACTCACGGGGCATGAGACATTCAACCAACACCTTGTCAACCACATTACTTCAACATTCATAAATTAAGATGCTAATGATAAAGGGGAAATGAGAGTCTTAGCCCAATGGATGCCACATTACAATTAGTAATTTAAGCTGAATAGTTTGGAAACTAAATGAGACTTTATCATGTTTTACCTCTACTCATTTATCTTTCTCCAAATTAAAGAGTATAATTCGATTGTCCAACATACAATGGTTATTTGCTTTCAAAAGTATGGGGGTGTTTGCTAGAGTTTCGAATATGTTATCCTTATGTGTATGAGTTCTATTCATTCATCTTGCATTATAACTGAACATGATGATGATACAATGCCTGTATTTATTTATCAACCATAAGTCCATTGATGCATATAATGATCTATGTCCTTATTTACTCGAGGACGAGCAAAGGTTTAAGCTTGGGGGAGTTGATACGTGCATTTTATATCATCATTTATACCCTCCATATAGGCATCATTGGGATGTTTTATCAATGTTATGTCATTGTTTTGCATGTTTTAGATGATTTTATGGGACTTTCCTACAAAGTCCCTATTTTTGGTATTAATTTCTGGGTGTCAGAAAACACCTGTTTTCATGTTTTTGATGTTTCAGGAGCTACAGGTATCCAAATTGCGAAAGGAAAGAAACCCTGTCAGTTTTTCTTCGGGAGAAAGGCCGTGGGCACAAGACACAAAGGAGGAGGGCCAGGAGGCCCAAAAGGGGGTAGCCCACGCGGCCAGATTCCCTGGCCGCGTGTGGGGCCCCCAAATGGGCCCACAGCACCTCCTCCCGGAGTTCTTTTTGCTGACAACTCCGTCTTCCCCGAAAACGAACACCCTAATTTTCCCGAGACGAGACGGAGCCACCAGGGCGGCGAAACTCTCGAAACTCTCCGCGGGGGAGACAGATCCTGCTGCTCCGGAGCTCCGGAGAAGGGGGAAATCATCCCCATCTTCATCCCCATCTCCTCCTTGGCGTGGGAGGAGGCATCTCCATCACCATCCTCACCAGCACCTGCATCTCCACCATCACCATCACCGTGATCCACTCCGTTCCCCTCATAGTTTGATCATTGCTACACCCTAGATACGTGTTATTGTACTCCATTGCATGTTTGGGATTGAGTACTTGTCATTATTTGGTGGTGGATCCATTGTTTTAGATTGTGTTGTACCACATATGTCACCATACATGATCATGTTTGCACGTTGTGAGTAGTTCCCGCATGTTCCTGAGGGCATAGGATGAATTGGCAATGATTTGTTACATGAGATGGGTTGTTATTTGGTCTAGTATTTATCTTTTATGTGATTCTATGATGGTGTTGTACGAACGTCGACTGTACTACACTTCACCTACATGGGCTCATAGGAGAACACCGTAGTGTAGTGACGTGATGATGTCTTTAGGTGACAGGAACTTGAGACAGAGTCGTTGAATTGCATTATGAGGGTACTTGTACCGGGGACCTTAGAGCATAAGGCTATGGTGGGACATCATGTTTTAATAATTCTCGTGTTGTCATTTAATTGTCCACGTGATCCATCATAAGGGGTGATAGTTTATTTATTTAGCTATTCCTATATGTGGCTCCGTCCGAAGAAGATTAAAACTAGACAAGATATACAAACATGTTATGCAATGAATCACTATGCCAGCTAAATCCGTGCAGCCCTCGGGAAAGTTTTCCACATATAAGACACAAACACACACTTGAGCTTGTCCTCTTGCGCATTAGAGGATTGGGCTTTGTCTCTCATTGAGACCTACTACTTGCTGCAATTTACTTTCCGCATTTTACTTTACTTGCACTACACAATTAAAACACAAAAACACTTGTTGCTTTTATTTTTCCTTTGCTATTCTACTTACCGGTTCCTTCTGCTCCTCGTGGGTTCGACAACCTTTCTAATTCGAAAAGTACTACAATTGATCTCCTGCACTTGGGAGCCATCAGAGGTACAATTTCCTCCCATTCAATAGTGTCGCTATTTTCCAGCAGTTTGAACCATTCAACGGCTCGGCCTGTCAATGATACAGAGAATAATTTCCTCTTCACTTGGCACATAGTAATACCTCCACACTTGAACAACTCGCATAATTCATGTGAAAAGAGCAAATGATCACCAGGATGGACATTTCCATCACCTGAATAGCAGTTATCCATAACATGTTTAACAATCTTTGTAGGTATTTTATAAGGATCCAAATCATCAGGCGGTGGGTCACTTACTACCCTAGCAGTGGCAGAAGTGCCCGCAAATAAGGACTCAAAAGGATTTCCAAACATAGCGTAATAAATCAATAGACAGTAATAAAAACAGCACTTACAGTAGAAGCTTCCTTTATCTATTCCACTTCCCAATAGCGCTTCACTCCCCAGCAACGGCGCCAGAAAATAGTCTTGATGACCCACAAGTATAGGTGGTGTATCGTGGTACTTTTGATAAGTAAGAGTGTCAAACCTAACGAGGAGCAGAAGGTGTTGACAAGCGGTTTCGATGAAGGAATAATTGTAAATACTAGTAAATAGATTTGTAGGGTTTTTTGATATTGCAGATAAATAAAGTGCGAGCGAACAAAATGCAGTAATAATAATTACAACAAGTGGCCCAATCCTTTCCCCAGCAAAGGACAAGCCGGTGAGTTTACTTATGATTAACAAACATTCTCGATGACACACGGGAGGTTTCTGTCAAGTGCTTTTGTTCCATGGAGTTGAATAATTTTGATCTTTTGATAAGTGTTGTGTGGGCGAACCTATGCTAATGTACCGTCCCATCCGAGACTAATACATACTTGTGATTGTACCCCTTGCAAGTATCCGCAACTACAAGAAAGTAATTAAGAAATAAATCTAACCACAACTTTAAACTCTGGGATCCTACGCTCCCTCGTATAATGGTTTCCTAAAGGGGGTTTAGGTTTCTGTCACTCCGGCAACCCCACAGTTAGTAGACAAATACACGATGAATTCCCCTAGGACCATAAATGGTGAAGTATCATGTAGTCTACGTTCACATCAACCACTAGGAGAATAACACCACAACTTAAATATCAAACATTAAATATTAGTCAACATTACTTCACTACTAACAACTTGACTTCTCCCATGTCCTCAAGAACAACACGAACTACTCACAAAACATCATATGGATCATGATCAGAGGTGATATAATGGATGATAACAATATGGTCATAAAGTGAAAATAACGATAAATCTCACAAGCATCAACTACTAACAAGTAATCTACACCGGGAGAGAGATCTAATGCAAAACAACGATAGATGCCCTAATTGTTACAGCGGAATGAAGGTGGATGATGAGGGTGATGGTGCTAGTGATGACGACGATGATGATGACAATCTTGATGATGCCCGGAGTGATGAGGGTTACGATAGCGGTGATTTCCCCTCTCCGGAGAGGAATTTCCCCGGCAGATTTCTCCCTACCAGAGAGCTTTTCTCTCTCGGGTGTTTTCCACCCCGAGGCGGCGGCGGAATATTTCTTCAAAGATGGAATGAGGCTTAGGGTTTCCTGGGGGACAACCACGCCAAAAATATCCCCCAGACGTGGGCCAGGGTGGCCACACCTATAGGTGGCGCGTCCAAGGAGGGGCCGCGCCACCCCATGGTGGCCCCCCTCTGGCTCTTCTTCTGGCTGTGTTCTTACTCTGGACTTTTAGGACACCCCCGGTGTCCCACTTCTTCTTCTGATCTTATGAAATATGGTATCCCGACGGTGCTTTTTTCCATCATATTCCTGGCCCCGGTGTTTATTCTCCAAAAATTATAAAACATGCAAAATAAGATAAAATAAAATAAGAGATGCATCATAACATGAAATATATCGATGAATAACAAAAATTATGATATAAAATAGTGATGCAAAATGGACGCATCAGGGTGCAGCAGCAGCTGAAGGTCTTGCTCCTCTTTGAGCTGCAACCTTGTGCTTCTTGCGGCCTTTTCCCTTCAATATGGTAGGGGCAAGGCTAGAAAGAAAAGGAAGACGAAAATTCCGAGAAGTAAGATTCCGAGAAACAAAAGGCATGGATAAAAAGCATAGAAAGAAAATTAAAACCCGGATGTTTACCTGGAAGTTGCGACGGGCACACCGTCAAGGTCAATATCCACCTGAGAGGCGGACATCTTCTTGCGCTTCCTTCCGCCAGATTGGAAGCTTGCGCGAAGAGCGTCCAACTCCTCGTCGGTCGCGAGCTCAGCCTCAGGAAGAGTTAGAAGTTGTCAAAAAAGATAAAGTCCGGGTAAGAAAAACATACGAGAAAAGGAAACTTAGAACAATGCCCAAAATGATAAAACCATACCTTTGGAGCTGGGTTTTTGATACGTCATAAACGTATCCCTAATTTCTGATGCTCCATGGTGATATTATGCCAATTGCTACATGTTTTCTCCCTTCTTTATGTAATTTTTATCGATTTTCCGAGCTAACATATTGACAAGATGCCACAGAGCCAGTTCCCTGTTTTCTGGTGTTTTTAGTTTCAGAAAAGTTGTTCTGGAAATATTCTCGGAATTGGAAAGTTCGAAGCCCGGAAGTCCTATTTTCCCCGGAAGCATCCAAAAGACCGAAGAGGAGACAAAGTGGGGCATCAGGGAGCCCACACCATAGGGTGGCACGGCCCCCCATTGGCCGTGCCAGGGGGTAGTGTGGGGCCCCCGGACCTCCACCGCCTTTGCCCTTTCGCCTATTTAACTCCCCAGGATGGAAAACCCTAGGCACCTGATCATAAATCCTGAAAAAGTTCTGCAGCCGCCGTGGTCGTCAACCCTAGATCAGGAGGGTTCAGGAACTGTTTTCTGGCACCCTGCCGGAGAGGAAATCATCACAGGAGGCTTTTAGATCACCATGCCTGCCTCCAGAGTGATGTGTGAGTAGTTCATCCCTGGACTACGGGTCCATAGCAGTAGCTAGATGGTTGTCTCCTCCTCATATGCCTCCATGTTTAGATCTAGTGAGCTGTCTATCATGATCGAGATTGCTCTTATGTAATTCTATATGATGTGTTTGCTGGGATCCAATGAATATTGACCTTATGTGTAAGGACCCCAGACTGGCAGTCTGAAACCCTCCGTATGCATACATTCACGATCCCAGAAAGATCAGTCGTGAACAACATACAAAGTTGGCATACAGAAATACATCATCCATTACACGAATACATAAAGGTATTACATAAATGATCACATGATCAAGTTTAACACAACTGCCACATAGGGCAGGCAACTTATCAAACACAGCGGAAGACAATTAAAACACAACGTAGATGAGCCCAAGTCACGCCTCAACCTACAGGCTGCTGACCCGGAGACGTTCCTAGTTCGCAAAGCCATCAGCTCCGTACTCCTCCTCATAGATCTCCTTCGGAGGCTCCTTCTCAAAGTCTGGCAAGTAGATACCAGGGGCGAAACCATAATGAGTACATTTGAATGTACTCAGCAAGACATCCATCATGTCACTTACCAAATATGCAAGTATGCTTATATGGTGGAATAGGTAGGCTATAAATATGGTTCACTATCAATGGTGATCATATAGGATGACACCAGAGTTGCAGTCAAATTAATCTGTACCTTCGTTGAAGAAGATACTTCAGAAGAAAATAATATAGTTTTATTCTCTTGTAGATGTCACATGTACAAGAGGTTTTGTAAAGCTTTGTTAAAGAATATTTTCTCTTTGCAAAACTTCTTGGAATCAGTTTCCAGAATTCTTGCTTAGAGTAGAAAAGGTTTTCTTTGCAAAACATTTTGTTTTGTATAATTCTGGCTTTTCATCATCGACGGTACCTCCACGGTATAAGTTTTCCTTCCTTTCCAAACTTCACAAGTTCAAAACTTCCTTTCCAAAAACTCCTTTTTGAAAAAATTGACATAATGCTAGCTACATGGCCATTCAACTGTCCATATCCGAGGACGCGGCTTCTTCGAAAAAGTTGTAGTCTGCCGAGGTGTACACATCCACCAGATATAGTACACCTACCGTGAACAACCACGAACTGTAACAATAGTATGTAAACATCAGGTATCTGATCATAACCATTCACTATGTTCAAGCTAGTACATGTCTATCTCTTCAGTCGAGTGTCCGCATCCCCGGCACCGGGCTAATCCCCGCCCAGATAGGAGCCCCAACTGCTGCATCTGTAGGGAAAATTAATCCCACACCTTTTATGTCTCAACATTGGGAGTTTTGGTGACATTCGGTTCGAGGGTACGACGTCCCTTATAGCGATTTAGATAGAACACACACTAACAAGGACAAACTTCAAGTTAAGCCCCGTGCCCATGTTAGGGTAGGGTGGCAGTACGGTAAAGGTTGTTCGGCGAAGACTAGGTTATGTGTCATTTTTGAAAAAATACCAATTTCCCAAAAATGACCACTTCCACATTCCTCCGGAGAATAAGGATCCGCCTTTTCTCCGGGTTTTTCCGTAAAGCCTTTATTTTGTAAAATCAAAATTTTAGTGTGTCCACTTAGGGACTAGTATATTTGATGGTAATAAATACCATATGGTGGCTTATGGGCTTGGTATTACCAAGTTTAACTACTGGCATAATAGTAACCTATATAATAGTATAGTAGTAATAGCCACATCCAAAATAGTTTTGATAATCAAGTTTTGGTAAAACTTCAGAGGTAAAACATGCATGATAGAT
Source organism: Alopecurus myosuroides (assembly GCA_028641055.1). NCBI lineage: Eukaryota > Viridiplantae > Streptophyta > Magnoliopsida > Poales > Poaceae > Alopecurus > Alopecurus myosuroides. The sequence continues at coordinate 205,361,492 of CM054061.1, read as the reverse complement.
AATGATAAGTATTGTATCAGCAAGCATCAGGATGGCTTGCCTGGCAACTCCTTGTGTCCCTGGTTTTGGAGTGACTGGAACTTGGAACAGAGCTTCACGACACTTACTTCCTCTTTGTTTTCTAACATCGTAAAAAGAATAAAGGACACACATTCAGAACCAATCAAGGCAAGCAACAATGCATAACAATACATACAGCAAGGAACCTAATACTAACCAATCACCCAATTATTAATTGAGGCAAACAATCAAACAAACACACTTGGCAGAAATGCCATTTAATAAGACAACTCAAGGTTGGAGGAACATATCTCACAACCTCAATATCATGGATTCAGTGGGTGTGCCACTCTCATACCAAGATATTAAGAAACCCAAAACACACTTAGTTTCACATGGGTGAGACTACTAAAAGTATACAAAACATGCACAATAATAATCATGGCAATGGGTCTATCAACCAAACCACAAAAAGAACAAGGTAGCTATTCTACTAAGCCTAAATTCACGTCAAGAATAAATAAAACACATGATTTGCAAAAGTGACTTTTACAAATCAGTGAGCCTACACAAGTGCAACAAGGCAATAGACTCATCACAAAACACACAATTCTCATGGTGAGAACAATAGAAACAATGACTAAAAAGGAGGAATCCTATTGACATGCTTCTAGTAAGGGTTTCCTATGCAAGCATGCATAATAAGTAAAGTACTAAAATGCAAACAAGGAACCATGTTATCATAATGGGAAATGAAAAACATGTCCTCATGCTAGGATACACAAATATCTACCAAACACAAGTTGGCAGGAAAGATAATTTAATACAAAAATGCTAGGGAAACTAGTACCACTCAAGCATGCAGAATCAATGGATGAATTTCAATCAAGTAATTGAAATACAACCAGAGGGTCCATGTCATAAAAACAGGAGTGAAAAACATCTATACTTGCTATAACAAAAAATATCCCATTTAATAAAACAAGGCATCAATTTGCAGGGCAACTCCTACATACTAGTGGTAATAAAAAGGGCATTACTAGAGGAATCAAACAACACCCCAAAGATGAATTTTTACTAGCAATCCACACATGATTACAACCACTTACAAACAGAAGCATACACATTTTCATTTAGCATTTAAAAGCCCAAGGCAAAAATACTAGGCACTCATTAGTTAGAGAACTATATAAAGGAAACACATATAGTGTGGGGGAAATAATGTTTCCACCAAAAATGCAATGAAACCAGTGGGTGTTCCACTAGCATATAAAAGCATAAAGAGGTCAAAAGGCCTCTGGTCATACTTGCTAAAAATTGACAAAATACTAAACTAGCTTCTAGTGCAATAACCATACTAGTAGAAAATAATAGGGTGCTAAAAATAAGCAAGGTAATTCTACTCATGCTATTATTTCCATACAAGTGAAAAATTCAGGGGTCAAGTACTCATAAAAACATCATCAAAATTCTACTGGTCCTATGAACACAACCCAAAAATATGTGGCTACACAACCACAAATTTTTATGCCAAAAATTCTACACAAGGGAGAAAATTACTAGCATTTGCATAGTGATGACAAAGCTACTCATGCTTTTCTACCAACATAAGTGAAAGATATCAGAGGTGATACCAACACAATATCAGTACCAGCTTGGTACTGGATCCAATCTCTCAACACAACAATCCAAGTGCTTGCACATAAATTCACCACTCAAAAATTCGATGCAAGTATAAACTAGAGATAAAACATATGCTACCATCATAAATCCTATTTCTTCTCAACTCAAGTCCACACAACCTAACATGCTAAAATATCTAATTAAACCTTAGAAAACAAGTGCACACAACTTGTACATGCTAGAAAACAACATTGCAACACAAAAATATATTCACACAAATTAAATACCAAAATGGCAGAAACATGCAAAATAAAGATTTGACACCATACTTTCTAGGATGCTCAAAAAATTAAACCCAGCTAGTTATGGATATCCCTAAACATATACAAGACCATCCAATTGGGTTTTCACCAAAAATCATCTTTAATGATTTTATAAAAATCACCAAAGTGCTCTCTGGTGTTTTACCAAATTGCATGCCATTTCAAAAATACTAGGAATTTGGAATCAAGGTTAATTTCTCCTGTTAGTAAATTTCAAGGGCTTTCCAATGCAATTTGATACACCTCATTCGGAGTTGTGAATTTAAAATGGTGCTCATTTTGCTGTTTCTGGTACCTGTTGCCAAAACATTTTTCATGTCTAAATTATTCGTCCAAAAGTAGATCTACAAATTGGAGATGGTTTAGATTTAGTTTCTTTACAACTGTTAAGTTTGTCTTGGTCAAATTCATCTTTTAGGTTGGTTTTTAAGGCCAAAAGTAAACAGGCACTTTTCTAGGAAAATAAAAATGGAAAAAGACTATGGATGGGCTAGATCCAGCTACTGGGCCGGCCAGGACCTTTTTCCACGCGAGGAGATCTAGCCCAGTCGCTGACCAGCGGGCCAGTCAGCCACGGTGGCAGCCACGCGGGCAGGCGCGGCCCACACGCGGGTTTGACCGCCCACGCGCGTGGTCAAGGCGACGCAGACGTCACCCGACGTCACCTGCCGGCGGGGAGGGTTCCGGCAAGGTCCAATCCCGCGATACCGGCCAACATTTTACGATTCAAGGGCACCCACGCGTTGTCCTCGACGCGGGCAACCAAACGAGGGTGGCGCCTCTTCCAAGCGACCACCGGAGAGCGACCGGCGACGACGGCGCGCGGCGGCCGAGAAAGGAGGACGGCGCGGCGACGATCCAGAGGGCTAGGGAGAGGGAAAGGGGATGGCGAGGGGCGCAAGCTCACCCTAGACGCGAGGGAACGCACGGCGAAGACGCAGGGGGCTCGAGTCGACAGCAATCTACCACCGGAGCTCGCCGGACCCGAGGAAGAACTCCGGACGACGCGGGCTCCCCGGAGCTTCCCTTCCCGATTCCTCTGGCCAGACGATCAGGACGACGAGGCAGAGAGGATGAGGCCCACGGCGACCGCCGGCGAGCTCTACAACGTCCGAATTGACGGCGAGCCTCTCGGGCTAGGGTTTCGGTTTGGGAAAAAATTCAAGAGAGAGAGAGAGAGGAACTCGAGGGGTAGAGAGAGGGGGCAGGTAGCAAGCATGGGGGTGCACATGGGGGGGGGGTTTAACCACTAGGAAGCCTTCCAATCGAAGGCATGGAGCATGGGCAGCCATACCTCCACTTGCAGCTACAGGGAGGAAGAAGAAGATGCTGACTAGGCTCATAAACAAGTCCCTGGCCACTTTGTGAAAATTACAAAGATATCCTTTTTCCTCTTTTCCCTCTCTGAAAAATGATGTTTCCACCAGGCAAACAAAGTCTAAATTAAAAATCCTTTTGAAAAAAATTCTTATTAGTTGAGATTCATAACATATGTGAAAATTGACCCAATTGAATAAACTTGATAGTTCAAAGTTGTTCAAATTTCAATTCGGACAGATATGGACATTGAATTTATTAGAATACTTAGGAGCTTACAAAAATGATAATTTTTGGCACACATTCCTTATTTGGTGTGTTACTTGTGTGGTAGAAAATTCAAGTTATTTTGAGTTACTTCATAGAACAAACTTGTTCAAATTTCAAAAAGGTGCTGTCTAGAAAACAGGGGGTTTTGGCAACTTAAACTATTCAAAAACTTGTGACCTTTTGGTTTTAATCTTTATTTGAGATATAGAGAATGTGTTATTTATTTAATGTCATTTTGAAAAAGTTTGTAGAACAAACTTGTTCAAAATTCCAAATGTTGCTGTGGAGAAAAATCATGTTTTCAGGACTTTAATGGATTCAATTTTTTGGTATCCTCTTGTGTGTGTTTCTTATTTGATATGAGGAAGTACTGGTATCAATTTGAGATCATTTTGAAAAAGTTTCCAATAGTAACTTGTTTGAGTTTCCTGTTTCTGGAAATATTGAAAATTCAATTTAATAAGGCACTTGGCTTTTCTTTAAACAATGATATGCCAAAATATTTATGTGAATAGAGATAGCAAGTCAATGCTCTCCAATACTTTTGTTTTAAAGCTTGCAAGGCTGGAAAAACATTTGATAAGATTTTGGTGAAGCATTTAAGAATGCCTCTTTTTCCTGATAATCTTTTAGGGAAATTTATTAAGTGTTTCACCTCTTCCTTAATTTAGACCTTGGAATAATCTTCAACAAGTAGTAGATTCATAAGATATATTTGGAATGCTCTTTGATCAATATTTACTTTAGAAAATATTGCCAAGGTCATTGGAACAATATGTTGAATATTTTTATTTTACTGCTTTGCTATCTTTTTAAGTTTGTTTTCAATTTCTTAGCCATGTATTAATAAACTTGAGGTTTTTGGAAACATGATAATATGCTTTCCAAGGTTTGAGTGGGTTGAGCTTAGAAAGAATTTATCCTCAGCAAGTTTACTGAAATGATCCCAAAGGATAGATAGAGGTAGTCTTTTAGTTAGGGGATGCTCTTCATAAGGTTTGATAAGATTGAGATGGAAATGATTTCAGATTCTGCTATGTGATCTTGCTATTATATAATTATTTTATTTAGTTGCACTCAAACAAACACAACCAAAGTCAAACAGAGCAATGGGAAGTGAAACAAAGTTTATTTGTCAAGCAATTAGCAAAACAACTGTGTTTTCAGGTATTCCAAAATTGGGATGTGACAGGTCTTCCCCCCCTTAAAAAGAATCTCGTCCCCGAGATTCGCAAGCGAGGACTAAGAGAGGGCCAACAAACACAGTGTTAGAAACTTCTATCTTCAATTACAATCGCTCGGTGGTTGGTAGCGTTGGAGTGCAGGTGCTTCCCCCCTTTGACTTTTCTTGGGAGGCAGGTACTTCCCTAAATTAGCAAAATCTTTTCACGGGAGTTAGGTGTCATACTCAAAACCTTAGATCCAAACACCCGTCTTTGAAAAAAATCTCTAGCTCTCGATTCACTCAACCGCCAATTTTAAAATTTCTGATAACGTCACTACTGCCAACTATCTCCTTTTGTGCTAACTAGCTTTTGAGTCTTCATACAGTATCTCTTCACTTGGGTTTTTAGGAAAGAGTGAGTCAGGGGTTATTCAATTTATAAAAAGTACACCAGTACTGTTTTAGGTCCAAAACTTTTGTTTTCCTAGCTTGACGAGACCTGACCAGGGTCTGTTTACCTTGGGTTTTGGACGATTTGGAAACAAACAAAATTAAGGCTAGTGCAGAACTACCTGGAAACATACCGTCAATTACGACATGAGTTCCTGGCGTTTTCCTTACAAATCTCTTCTGCTCCTTCTTGGTGGGGCCTTGGATTCCCCTGGCAGCATTGGAATGAACTACACCAGGACTCTTATTGGGAAAATCATGAGCGAAGTGCCCATCCACTCCACAAGTAAAACATGCAGCGAACCTTTTTGGGGTGGGTCTTGAGGTTGGTGACCTTGCAGGTGAAACACTGCGAGGTCTGGGTGCACTACTCTCTCCTTCCATCATCCTCTTTCTTTTGCGAAACTCACCAGCATTCAGGTGCTGGTGCTCCTCCATAAGGATAACGTTATTCGCAGCGTTGGCGGCACTAAGCTGAGTCAAATAGTGCAGGGCAGCAAGGATGGCCTTGCGGTCCGCACGAGCTTCTTCGCGCTCTTCCATCACCAGAGCAAAAAGTTGAGCAACAGCTGGCTCAGGTGGTGGGGGTACTTTATCGGCCATACTGTAGAAAAAGGTGTATATAAGACAAGAGCAGAAAAAGGGGTGGTTCCACACATCGAGAATCAAGTCTAAAAATAAGGGAGACTAAAGCGGCAAGAACACCACATGAAAGACAGGGCAAAAGAAAAAGTCATAACCATTCCATCATTCACTTATTTTCTAAACCCCGAATTTTATAGTACCTACAACGTCTACTAAGATTTGATTTCCAAGGTAGATACACCCAATATCCTATTGACTAGTAAACGAATAGGTCATCATCTTAGTTTCTCGTGACTTCTCCTTTTTACCAACTAGATTAAAAAGGTGTCCTAAGTCACTTAATCCCTTGGTTTAGAAAGAGTTGTCAGTAGTTTGCATGCTTTGGTTAGGTGTCAACCTAAGATTAGACCAAGCATGTTAGTATTGTTAGCTTTCTATGTAATAATGTTTGCCCGACAAGATACGACTAGCGTCGTACGTCGAATATTGAATCGCGCTCTTCTGATTGGCTTCTGAGGGGGTTGCGCATCATGGCATGTAAAGACTTATTTCTGTCCGGTAGAAGATTTCAGAGTTTTGGACTTCTGGGTTGAAGTAGAAAATGCTTCATATCTTGCACCTTTCTTCAGAGGAGGGAGGGATATAACTTTTAAAAGGGGATCTCTCTAGTTTGGTCTTTTAAAAGGGGGTATAAAAAGGTGCAACGTTTAGCCAACAGGGCAAAAAGAGTCTTTTGCAAACAGACAAACACAGAGGTTTTGGTCAGTAGTGGTTGGTGCATTCACGCCCTTTCTTCTTTGAAGGTTGTCGCTGTTGGAGCTTTATCTGTTGGAGTGCAGCACTGGTACTAACGCTATCAGCTCGTGTGTCTTGATGGTCCTCCATTATTAGGCCCAACGGTGCTTTCATTGATTGTGGGGGAGATGGTGGTGGTTCACGACGGGTGGCATTTCGAAGCGAAAACAAGTATAAGTCTAAGCAACAAATTTTTGTTTTTGAATATTATACAAACATTTTTTCTTGCAAAAACCTAACAAGAGGCGATTCAAAAACAAGAGCGGGGCAATCACAAATCTGCAAATTTTGAGCACACCACAAACATATAGAAGCCTAGATGAACCAAATTCTACACCACACAATAGCACAAAGTCTTATGGACACACATATGCAAGCCATAACACACAGGCAAGGCTCCATTGGAGCTACGTCGGGGGAGGTGACTCATGGGGTCATCGCTAAATTACTCCAAACTAGACTGATCAAAAATCCTAGAAGTGGCTGAAGAACTATATCTACTTCTGACCATCATCACTGTAGAGCTACTTATCTCAAAGATTTTTCTTCCATTCTGTTCCATGCGAAAACTTGATGGTGAGATTACTTCAATCTCGGGAGTGGTAATGATTTTCGTCCTTCCACTTGAATCACCTTGGTGTTGATGTCTTGAGAAGATTGCTTCCTTTTCTTCGGATAGGCAATTATTTTGGTCTTCTCGGGACATCGCCAAGTATACAAGTTTTTGGATGGAAACAAGATAAAGAGAAGTAAAGTTTTGATAAAACTTTTAGCTGAGAGAGGTAAGACTATGCAACAATTTGTTTTCGAAACCCCAAATATTTTCTGAACAGAAAACTTTAAAGACAAGAGATGTTTCAAAAACAGAGCGGAACAGTTGCAAACAAGTAAGAAATAAACTCTTAACCGAGAGAGATATGTCTTTAGAATCTTTTGATAAGATAATAAGGAGGGAAAATATACTAAAACTCCCTTACATAAAAATAATCTAGATTGTAAATAGGTTTTTACTCAAAAATACTTTTCTTTCCTATCTGACGTCCATGCTAACTAAGGTCTCCTAAGGTCAGGATGTGTAAGGACCCCAGACCGGCAGTCTGAAACCCTACGTATGCATACATTCACGATCCCAGAAAGATCAGTCGTGAACAACATACACAGTTGGCACACAGATATACATCATCCATTACACAAATACATAAAAGGTATTACACAAATGATCACCTGATCAAGTTTAAAGCAACTGCCAAAAGGGCAGGCAACTTAACAAACACAGCGGAAGACAATTAAAACACAACGTAGCTGAGCCCAAGTCACGCCTTAACCTACAGGCTGCTGACCCGGAGACGATCCTAGTTCGCAAAGCCGTCAACTCCGTACTTCTCTTCATAGAACTCCTTCGGAGACTCGTTCTCCAAATCTGATAAGTAGATACCAGGGGCGAAACCATAATGAGTACATTTGAATGTACTCAGCAAGACATCCATCATGTCACTTACCAAACATGCAAGTATGCTTATATGGTGGAATAGGTAGGCTATAAATAGGGTTCACTATCAATGGTGTTCATATATGATGACACCACAGTTGCAGTCAAGTTATTCTGTATCTTTGTTGAAGAAGATACTTCAGAAGAAAATAATATAGTTTTATTTCTCTTGTCGATATCACATGTACAAGAGGTTTTGTAAAGCTTGGTTAAAGAATATTTTCTCTCTGCAAAACTTCTTGGAATCAGTTTCCAGAATTCTTGCTTAGAGTAGAAAAGGTTTTCTTTGCAAAACATTTTGTTTTGTATAACATCATCTGGCTTTTCATCATCGACTATACCTCCACGGTATAAGTTTCCATTCCTTTCCGAACTTCACAAGTTCAACACTTCCTTTCCACAATTTCCCTTTCAAAAACTTCCTTTTTGAAAACATTGACACAATGCTAGCTACATGGCCATTCAACTGTCCATATCCGAGGACGCGGCTTCTTCGAAAAAGTTATACTCTGCAGAGGTGTACACATCCACCAGATCCAGTACACCTCCCGTGAAACAATCACGGACTGTAACAACAGTATGTAAACATCAGGTATCTGATCATAACCATCCACTATGTTCAAGCTAGAATATGCCTATCTCTCAGTTGAGTTTTACCACATCCCCGGCACCGAGCTAATCCCCGCCAAGCCAGGATGCCTCATCTGATGCATCCGGAGGGAAAATTAATCCCACACTTTATATGTCTCCACGACATTCGGTTCAGAGGATCGCATCCCCTATAGCACATTGAGATAGCACACACTAATAAGAACAAACTTCAAGTTAAGCCCCTTGCCCATGTTGGGGTAGGGTGGCAGTACGGTAAAGGTTGTCCGGCGAAGACTAGGTTATGTGTCATTTTTGAAAACACCACTTTCTCAAAAATGACCACTTCCACATTCCTCCGGAGAACAAGGATCCGCCTTTTCTCCGGGTTTTTCCGTAAAGCCTTTGTTTTGTAGAATCACAATTTTAGGATGTCCACTTAGGGACTAGTATATTTGATGGTAATAAATACCATATGGTGGCTTATGGGCTTGGTATTACCAAGTTTAACTATTGGCATGATAGTGACCTATAATATAGTATAGTAGTAAATTCCACATCAAAAATAGTTTTGATAATCAAGTTTTTGTAAAACTTCAGAGGTAAAACATGCATGATAGATAATGATAAGTATTGTATCAGCAAGCATCAGGATGGCTTGCCTGGTATCTCCTTGTGTCCCTGGTTTTGGAGTGACTGGAACTTGAAACACAGCTTCCCGACACTTCCTTCCTCTTCGTTTTCTAACGCCGTAAAAGGAATAAAGGACACACATTCAGAACCAATCAAGGCAAGCAACCATACATAACAATACATACAGCAAGGAAATCTAATAATAACTAATCACACAATTATTAACTTAGGCAAACAATCAAACAAACACACTTGGCAGAAATGCCATTTAATAGACAGCTCAAGGTTGGAGGAACATATCTCACAACCTCAATATCATGGATTCAGTGGGTGTGCCACTCTCATACCAAGATATTAATAAGCCTAAAGTAAGCTTAGTTTCACAAGGGTGAGACTACTAAAAGTATATAAAACATGCACAATAATAATCATGGCAATGGGTCTGTCAACCACACCACAAAAAGAACAAGATAGCTAATCTACTAAGCCTAAATTATCATCAAGAATAAATAAGACACATGATTTGCAAAAGTTACTTTTACAAATCAGTGAGCCTACATAAGTGTAAAAAGGTAATAGACTCATCATAAAACACACAATTTCTCATAGTGAGAACAATAGAAACAATGACTAAAAAGGAGGAATCTTATAGACATGTTTCTACTAAAAGTTTGCTATGCAAGCATGCATAACAAATAAAGTACTAAAATGCAAACAAGGAACCATGTTATCATAATGGTAAATGAAAACATGTCCTCATGCAAGGATACACAAATATCCATCAAACACAAGTTGGCAGGAAAAATAATTCAATGCAAAAACTGCTAAGGAAACTAGTACTACTCACACATGAAGAATCAATGGATGTATTTCAATCAAGTAATTGAAATGCAACCAGAGGGTCCATGTCATAAAAACAGTAGTGAAAAACACCTATACTTGCTATAACAAAAATATCCCATTTAATAAAACAAGGCATCAATTTGCAGGGCAACTCCTATATACTAGTAGTAATAAAAGGGCATTACTTAGAGGAATCAATCAACACTCCAAGGATGGATTTTTCCTAGCAATCCACACATGATTATAACTACTTACAAACAGAGGTATACACATTTTTGTTTAGCACAAAAATTTCCAAAGCAAAAATACTAGGCACTCATTAGTTATGAAACTATATAAGAGAAATGCATCTAGTTTGGGGAAATAAGGTTTCCACCAAAAATGCAATGAAACCAGTGGGTGTTCCACTAGTATAACAAAGAAATTAAGAGGTCACAAAGCCTCTGGTCCACTTGTTAAAAAATTAACAAAAGACTAAACTAGCATCTAGTGCAATAACAATACTAGCAGAAAATAATAGGGTGCAAAAATAAGCAAGGCAATGCTACTCATGCTATTGTTTTCACACATGTGAAAACTTTAGGGGTCAAGTACTCATAACAAACTTATCAAAATGCTACTGGTCCTATGAATACAACACAAAAATATGTGGTTTTACAACCACAAATTCTTATGTCAAAAATTCCACACATGAGGGAATTTTTCCATAACATTTTCATAGTAATGATTAAGCTACTCATGCTTTTATACCAACTCAAATGCAAGATAGCAGAGGTGATACTAACCAATATAAGTATCAACAAGGTGCTGTATCTAAAAATCTCAACACAACAATCCAAGTGCTTGCACATAATTTATCACTCAAAAATACTATGCAAAAATATTAACTAGAGATAAAACATATGCTATCAACATAAATCATATTTCTTCTCAACTCAAGTACACACATTCTAACATGATAAAATAGCAAAGCAACACTTAGAAAACAAGTTCACACAACTTGTACATGCTAGAAAACAATATGGAAACACAAAAATAACTCACACAAATTAATTATCTAAAAATGCCAAAATGGCAGAAACATGCATTTTAAAGATCTGTCCACCAAATTTTGTAGGATGCTCTAAAAATTAAACCCTTATAGGTTTGGATAGTCCTCAACATATAAAAGACCATCCAATTGAGTTTGCATCAAAATTCATCTTTAATTAATTTTTAAAAATCACCAAAGTGCTCTCTGGTGTTTTACCAAATTGCATGCCATTTCAAAAATACAATGAATTTGGAAACGAGGTTAAATGCTAATGTTAGGAAATTTCAAGGGCTTTCCAATGCAATTTGCCTCACTTCATTCTGAGTTGTAAAATAAAAATGGTGCTCATTTTGGTGTTTCTGGTACCTGTTGCCAAAACATTTTTCATTTCAAATCTATCCATCCAAAAGTAGATCTACAAGTTGGAGGTGGTTCAAATTTAGTTGATGTACCACTGTGATTTTTGGCTTGGTCAAAATCATCTTTTAGATATTTATTTAGAGCCAAAAGTAAACAAACAAGTTTCTGTGAAAAATAAATTGGAAAAAGAACTACTGTTGGGCCCAGATCTGCCAACGGGCCGGCCAGAACGATCCCCACCGCGGGCAGATCTACCCCTAGGCACTGACCAGCGGGCCAGATGCCACGGTGGCTGCCACGCGGGCCAGCGCGGGGCCACCAGCAGGTTTGACCTGCACGCGCGGGTCAAGGCGGGCGCTGACGCGAGCACCGCGTCATCGTGAGGTCACCCGCCGGCGGGAGGTTCTCCGGCGAGGTCGTACGGGCGCAACCGGGCACCATTTTGCAAATACAAACTACCTACACGTAGCCTACGACGAGGGGAACCAAGTGAAGCGAACGTCACTTCCCGGGAACGGCCGGAAGGCAGCCGGCGACGGCGCGGCGCGGCGGCCGGACCACGGCCAAGGCGCGGCCACGATTTAGGGGGTTAGGGAGAGGGGAAAATGGTCGGGGAGGACCGTGTGCTCACCGTGAACTCGAGGGACGGCTCGTTGAGGTCGGAGAGGGCTCGAGGGAGCGGCAATAGCTCGCCGGAGCTCCGCCGGTGCCGAAAAGGGAAACGGATGGCGCGGGTTCTACGGTTCGAAACTCCACGATTCCCTTCGCAGGGAGGACTAACTCGACGATACGGAGGAGATGGGCACCACGGCGACCTGCGGCGAGCTCGCCACGGGCCGAATCGACGGTGACCTTCCGCTAGGGTTTCGGTTTTGATTTTCTTTTGAGCAGAGAGAGAGGGAGCTCGAGGGGAGGAGAGAGGAGCATGTGGGAGGTTCAGAGGTGCACATGGGGTTCTTATCCTCAAAGATTGCTTCTACTCGAATCCAATGGAGTAGGGGTGCTGTTCTCTACAGGGAGCTAGAGGTTGAAGAAGGTGACTGGGATTACAACTAGGTCCTTGACATTTTACAAGTAGGTCCCTGTACTCTCTGAAAAATGTTGTTTTCCCTAAGCAAACAAAGTCAAAATTTAATTTCCTTTTGCCCAAAATTCTTATTAGTTGAGATGTACAACATATATGAAAATTGGCTCAATTAGGTAAACTTGATAATTCAAAGTTGTTCAAATTTGAATTCTTACATAAATGGACATTGAATTTATTAACCTACTTAGGAGCTTCCAAAAATGATAATTTTTGGCACACATTCCTTATTTGATGTGCTACTTATGTGGTAGAAAATTCAAGCCATTTTGAGTTACTTCATAGAACAAACTTGTTCCATTTTCAAAAAGGTGCTGTCAAGAAAACAGGGGTTTTTGGCAACTTAAATTATTCAAAAACTTGTTCCCTTTTGGTTTTCATCCTTATTTATGCTATAGAGAATGTGGTATTTATTTCATGGCATTTGGAAACAGTTTGTAGAACAAACATGTTCAAAATCCCAATTGTTGCTGTGGAGAAAAACCATGTTTTCAGGACTTTAATGGATTCAATTTTTGGTCTCCTCTTGTGTGTGTTCCTTATTTGATATAAGGAAGCAATGGTATGAATTTCAGATCATTTGATGGAAGTTTCCAGAAGTAACTTGTTTTAGTTTTCTGTTTCTGGAAATATTGGAATTTCTATTTAATAAAGCACTTGGCTTTTCTTTAGCAATGCTTTGCCAAAATATTTATATGACTAGGGATAACAAGTCAATGCTCTCCAATACCTTTGTTTTTAATCTTGCAAGGTTGGAAAAACATTTGATAATATTTTGGTGAAGCATTTAAGAATGTCTCTTTTTCTGATAATCTTTTAGGGAAATTTTATTTAGTGTTTCCTCTTTCTTAACTTAGGTCTTGGAATAATATTCAACAAGTATTAGATTCATAAGATGTTTTTGGAAGACTCTTTGATCAATATTTACTTTAGAAAATATTGCCAAAGTCATTGGAACAATATGTTGAATATTTTTATTTTCAATTCCTTAGCCATGTAAGATTATATAATTAGTTTGTTTAGTTGCACTCAAACAAATACAACCAAAGTTTAATTGTCACAATCAAAGTTTAATTGTCAAGCAATTAGCAAAACAACTGTGTTATTAGGTATTGCAAAATTTGGGATGTGACAGGTCTTCCCCCCTTAAAAAGAATCTCGTCCCCGAGATTCACAAGCGAGGACTAAGGGAGGGCCAACAAACACCATGTTAGTGTTGGAGTGCAGGTGCTTCCCCCCTTTGACTTTTCTTGGGAGGTGGGGTACATCCCTAAATTAGCAAATTTACTTTAAAAATTTCTCTAGCTATCACTTTACTCAACCACCAAATTTTAAAATTTTCTGATAACATCACTACTGCCAACTAGTTCCTTTTAGTGCAGAACTACCTGGAAATGTACCGTAAATTATTACATGAGTTCCTAGGTATATCCCACCTCTTACATAACCCATATGGAGTGGTGTACCACTCTCATAACAAGGTATATAAGAAGCTAAAAATATAGCTTGTGGGTGCAAAGGTTAGGTTGCTATGGTAAAATAAACAGACAGAATAATACCCATGGCAGTGGGTATTACTCACCACAAGCAACTATCACTTAATGTGTTCATGATTTTAGTTGAATGTTTTACTTTCATAAGATACTCTTAAGCACAATCATAACCCAAGTATAAACTCATGCTAAGGTAAAACATTTAAACAAAATCCAATAAGCAAGCAAACAACACCACAGATGAATAGACTATTTATTCACTAGGTTATTGTTTATTAGAGGTTTTGGAATCCATCAATCATGAACAATTAGCAAACAACCAGTAGCTAAAAACCAATGAATACAATCATAAAGATACTCTAAAACACCATCTTTACACAAGATAAAAACTCCTATTACATAGGCATAAAAATTCAGGACTGCGCAAATAACACACTAGTATGAAAAATCTACACCAGCATGCTATAAGAGATAATCATATCCTATAACCATAGAACCTGAAACTAAATAATTCATGGCATGATAACAGAAGTAATAACTTCCTAAACATGCTATATCAACACAAATACTCATAAAATAAAAAGAGGGTAATACTAGAGCAAAAATCACCATTTTCTAGTGGTGGAACTAGTTTCACTCTAGAGAAACAAACAATGTTAATATGATGTTTAAACTTAAACAAGCAAGTCATGAATATAAGTGTACCTAATAACAGTACACAAAACTTACTCATGTTAGTAAGCACAAACATCAAAACAATTTCCATGATACAACTATTAAACATGCAGAAATTTCTTCTAGCAATTTATGTTTTTCTTAAACAATTGCTAGCAAATAAGCAAGGTATAATTCACACAACCAGTAGCTATGCAATTAATGAAAAGTTATCTAAACCTTTTCAAAAATCCATACACTCAATTTAAAATTATTCACAAACAATCTACCCATCAAGAGGAATTTATTTTATTTGCGAACAATTTAATTTTAGCACACGATAGTGAAACATTTATTAACATGATACCCCTAAGGAATATTATGCTAACAAAAGTATCACACCTAAACATATTAGTATTTACTAATAAGAAATAAACTTCTCACTTGCATAAGTGAAAAGAAACAATTATATTTTCCATGGTGGAAAATAGAAATCAATCACATAGTGAAACATGCTTTTTTCACACAGGTGTATGGTTGGGGATTTTCATCCTCAAGCTAAAATACAATGGGACCAGTGGGCTATGGCCTACTAATACCAAGTAAAAATAGGTACTAAACCTCTGGTTACTCATGAAAAACTTTGCATACTAGATAAAAATATAATGCTATTTAATCTAGTGAAGCAATACTAGTGCATACTGATAGTAATGCTTACACATGCTTTACTATTAAGAGACATGCAAGCTAACATAGGTACAAGCATCAAAATATCAGTACCTAAATGGTACTGGACTCCAATAAACATAGCACAAAATCTACTAAGAAAGCATACACAGATCTAGTTCTCACAATATTTCCAAATAATAAACTAGAAGGTAACAAATGCTATTTAATTTTTATTCGAGTTTTCAATCATGCACACACTTTCTAGGGTAGATTTATTGTAATAAAACAATATAATAACAAGCCCTAACAACTCCATGTAAGTTAGGAAGCAAGATTGAATAATACACAAATTTATTTCAATCAAGAGCACACAAAGAAACAAGAACAGGAACACTGCTGTTTTCTAGATCTATCATATCCATTCCATCGTTCACTTTATTTCTAAACCTCGAATTTCATAGTACTTACCATGTCTACTAAGATTTGGTTTCCAAAGTAGATACACATGATATCCTATTTACTAGTAAACGAATAGGTCATCATTTTATTTTCTCGTGACTTCTCCCTTTTTACCAACTAGATAAAAAGGTGTCTTAAGCCACTTAATTCTTTGGTTTAGAAAGAGTTGTCAGTAGTTCACATGCTTTGGTTAGGTGTCAACCTAAGATTAGAAAAAGCATGTTAGTCTTGTTAGCTTTCTATTAAATAATGTTTGTCCGACAAAATACGACTAGTGTCATCGTACGTCGAATATTTAATTGTGCTCTTTTGATTGGCTTTTTAGGGGGTTGCGCATCAAGGCATGTGAAAACTTCTCTTGCACCTTTCTCCAGAGGAGGGAGGTATATAACTTTTAAAAGGGGATCTCTTTAGTTTGGTCTTTTAAAAGGGAACATAAACAAGTGCAACATTTAGCCAACATGGTAGAAAGAGTCTTTTGCACACACACAAACATAGAGGTTTTGGTCAGTATTGGTTGGTTCATTCACGCCTTTTCTTCTTTGAGGGTTGTCGTTGTTGGAGCTTTATCAGTGGGAGTGCATCACTGGTAGCAACGCTATCAGCTCGTGTGGCTTGATGGTCCTCTAAAATTAGGCACAACGGTGCTTTTATTGATGGTGGGGAAATGGTGGTGGTTCACGACGGGTCGCATTATGAAGCGAAAATAAGTATAAGTCTAAGCAACAAATTCTTGTTTTTGAATGCTATACAAACATTTTTGCTTGCAAAAATTTAACACGAGGCGATTCAAAAACAAGAGCGGGGCAATCACAAATCTGCAAATTTTGAGCACCCCACAAACATATAGAAGCCTAGATGAACCAAAATTCTACACCACACAATAGCACAAAGTCCTACGGACACACATAAGCAAGCCAAAACACACAAGCAAGGCTCCATTGGAGCTACGTCGGGGGATGATCCAAAATCCTAGTAGTGGCTGAAGAACTATATCTACTTCTGACCATCATCACTGTAGAGCTAGGCAAATATTTTGGTCTTCTCGGGACATCGGCAAGTATAAAATTTTTTGGATGGAAACAAGATAATAGAAGTAAAGTTTTGATAAAACTTTATGCAACAATCTGTTTTTGAAACTCCAACTATTTTATGGACAGAAAACTTCAAATACGAGAGATGTTTCAAAAACAGAGCGGAGCAGTTGCAAACCAGTAAGAAATAAACTCTTAACCGAGAGAGATACAAACTCTGTAAGGCCCGCCCTTCGAACCACTGTTCAAGGACGCCCTTGATATGCATTAAGAATCTTTTGAAAAGACATAAAGGAGGGAAAATATACTAAAATTCCCTTAGATAAAAATAATTTAGATAGTAAATAGGTTTTTACTCCAAAATACTTTTCTTTCCTATCTGACGTCCATGCTAACTAAGGTCTCCTAAGGTCAGGATGGCTCTGATACCAACTCTGTAAGGACCCCAGACCGGCAGTCTGAAACCCTACGTATGCATACATTCACGATCCCAGAAAGATCAGTCGTGAACAACATACACAGTTGGCACACAGATATACATCATCCATTACACAAATACATAAAAGGTATTACACAAATGATCACCTGATCAAGTTTAAAGCAACTGCCAAAAGGGCAGGCAACTTAACAAACACAGCGGAAGACAATTAAAACACAACGTAGCTGAGCCCAAGTCACGCCTTAACCTACAGGCTGCTGACCCGGAGACGATCCTAGTTCGCAAAGCCGTCAACTCCGTACTTCTCTTCATAGAACTCCTTCGGAGACTCGTTCTCCAAATCTGATAAGTAGATACCAGGGGCGAAACCATAATGAGTACATTTGAATGTACTCAGCAAGACATCCATCATGTCACTTACCAAACATGCAAGTATGCTTATATGGTGGAATAGGTAGGCTATAAATAGGGTTCACTATCAATGGTGTTCATATATGATGACACCACAGTTGCAGTCAGGTTATTCTGTATCTTTGTTGAAGAAGATACTTCAGAAGAAAATAATATAGTTTTATTTCTCTTGTCGATATCACATGTACAAGAGGTTTTGTAAAGCTTGGTTAAAGAATATTTTCTCTCTGCAAAACTTCTTGGAATCAGTTTCCAGAATTCTTGCTTAGAGTAGAAAAGGTTTTCTTTGCAAAACATTTTGTTTTGTATAACATCATCTGGCTTTTCATCATCGACTATACCTCCACGGTATAAGTTTCCATTCCTTTCCGAACTTCACAAGTTCAACACTTCCTTTCCACAATTTCCCTTTCAAAAACTTCCTTTTTGAAAACATTGACACAATGCTAGCTACATGGCCATTCAACTGTCCATATCCGAGGACGCGGCTTCTTCGAAAAAGTTATACTCTGCAGAGGTGTACACATCCACCAGATCCAGTACACCTCCCGTGAAACAATCACGGACTGTAACAACAGTATGTAAACATCAGGTATCTGATCATAACCATCCACTATGTTCAAGCTAGAATATGCCTATCTCTCAGTTGAGTTTTACCACATCCCCGGCACCGAGCTAATCCCCGCCAAGCCAGGATGCCTCATCTGATGCATCCGGAGGGAAAATTAATCCCACACTTTATATGTCTCCACGACATTCGGTTCAGAGGATCGCATCCCCTATAGCACATTGAGATAGCACACACTAATAAGAACAAACTTCAAGTTAAGCCCCTTGCCCATGTTGGGGTAGGGTGGCAGTACGGTAAAGGTTGTCCGGCGAAGACTAGGTTATGTGTCATTTTTGAAAACACCACTTTCTCAAAAATGACCACTTCCACATTCCTCCGGAGAACAAGGATCCGCCTTTTCTCCGGGTTTTTCCGTAAAGCCTTTGTTTTGTAGAATCACAATTTTAGGATGTCCACTTAGGGACTAGTATATTTGATGGTAATAAATACCATATGGTGGCTTATGGGCTTGGTATTACCAAGTTTAACTATTGGCATGATAGTGACCTATAATATAGTATAGTAGTAAATTCCACATCAAAAATAGTTTTGATAATCAAGTTTTTGTAAAACTTCAGAGGTAAAACATGCATGATAGATAATGATAAGTATTGTATCAGCAAGCATCAGGATGGCTTGCCTGGTATCTCCTTGTGTCCCTGGTTTTGGAGTGACTGGAACTTGAAACACAGCTTCCCGACACTTCCTTCCTCTTCGTTTTCTAACGCCGTAAAAGGAATAAAGGACACACATTCAGAACCAATCAAGGCAAGCAACCATACATAACAATACATACAGCAAGGAAATCTAATAATAACTAATCACACAATTATTAACTTAGGCAAACAATCAAACAAACACACTTGGCAGAAATGCCATTTAATAGACAGCTCAAGGTTGGAGGAACATATCTCACAACCTCAATATCATGGATTCAGTGGGTGTGCCACTCTCATACCAAGATATTAATAAGCCTAAAGTAAGCTTAGTTTCACAAGGGTGAGACTACTAAAAGTATATAAAACATGCACAATAATAATCATGGCAATGGGTCTGTCAACCACACCACAAAAAGAACAAGATAGCTAATCTACTAAGCCTAAATTATCATCAAGAATAAATAAGACACATGATTTGCAAAAGTTACTTTTACAAATCAGTGAGCCTACATAAGTGTAAAAAGGTAATAGACTCATCATAAAACACACAATTTCTCATAGTGAGAACAATAGAAACAATGACTAAAAAGGAGGAATCTTATAGACATGTTTCTACTAAAAGTTTGCTATGCAAGCATGCATAACAAATAAAGTACTAAAATGCAAACAAGGAACCATGTTATCATAATGGTAAATGAAAACATGTCCTCATGCAAGGATACACAAATATCCATCAAACACAAGTTGGCAGGAAAAATAATTCAATGCAAAAACTGCTAAGGAAACTAGTACTACTCACACATGAAGAATCAATGGATGTATTTCAATCAAGTAATTGAAATGCAACCAGAGGGTCCATGTCATAAAAACAGTAGTGAAAAACACCTATACTTGCTATAACAAAAATATCCCATTTAATAAAACAAGGCATCAATTTGCAGGGCAACTCCTATATACTAGTAGTAATAAAAGGGCATTACTTAGAGGAATCAATCAACACTCCAAGGATGGATTTTTCCTAGCAATCCACACATGATTATAACTACTTACAAACAGAGGTATACACATTTTTGTTTAGCACAAAAATTTCCAAAGCAAAAATACTAGGCACTCATTAGTTATGAAACTATATAAGAGAAATGCATCTAGTTTGGGGAAATAAGGTTTCCACCAAAAATGCAATGAAACCAGTGGGTGTTCCACTAGTATAACAAAGAAATTAAGAGGTCACAAAGCCTCTGGTCCACTTGTTAAAAAATTAACAAAAGACTAAACTAGCATCTAGTGCAATAACAATACTAGCAGAAAATAATAGGGTGCAAAAATAAGCAAGGCAATGCTACTCATGCTATTGTTTTCACACATGTGAAAACTTTAGGGGTCAAGTACTCATAACAAACTTATCAAAATGCTACTGGTCCTATGAATACAACACAAAAATATGTGGTTTTACAACCACAAATTCTTATGTCAAAAATTCCACACATGAGGGAATTTTTCCATAACATTTTCATAGTAATGATTAAGCTACTCATGCTTTTATACCAACTCAAATGCAAGATAGCAGAGGTGATACTAACCAATATAAGTATCAACAAGGTGCTGTATCTAAAAATCTCAACACAACAATCCAAGTGCTTGCACATAATTTATCACTCAAAAATACTATGCAAAAATATTAACTAGAGATAAAACATATGCTATCAACATAAATCATATTTCTTCTCAACTCAAGTACACACATTCTAACATGATAAAATAGCAAAGCAACACTTAGAAAACAAGTTCACACAACTTGTACATGCTAGAAAACAATATGGAAACACAAAAATAACTCACACAAATTAATTATCTAAAAATGCCAAAATGGCAGAAACATGCATTTTAAAGATCTGTCCACCAAATTTTGTAGGATGCTCTAAAAATTAAACCCTTATAGGTTTGGATAGTCCTCAACATATAAAAGACCATCCAATTGAGTTTGCATCAAAATTCATCTTTAATTAATTTGTAAAAATCACCAAAGTGCTCTCTGGTGTTTTACCAAATTGCATGCCATTTCAAAAATACAATGAATTTGGAAACGAGGTTAAATGCTAATGTTAGGAAATTTCAAGGGCTTTCCAATGCAATTTGCCTCACTTCATTCTGAGTTGTAAAATAAAAATGGTGCTCATTTTGGTGTTTCTGGTACCTGTTGCCAAAACATTTTTCATTTCAAATCTATCCATCCAAAAGTAGATCTACAAGTTGGAGGTGGTTCAAATTTAGTTGATGTACCACTGTGATTTTTGGCTTGGTCAAAATCATCTTTTAGATATTTATTTAGAGCCAAAAGTAAACAAACAAGTTTCTGTGAAAAATAAATTGGAAAAAGAACTACTGTTGGGCCCAGATCTGCCAACGGGCCGGCCAGAACGATCCCCACCGCGGGCAGATCTACCCCTAGGCACTGACCAGCGGGCCAGATGCCACGGTGGCTGCCACGCGGGCCAGCGCGGGGCCACCAGCAGGTTTGACCTGCACGCGCGGGTCAAGGCGGGCGCTGACGCGAGCACCGCGTCATCGTGAGGTCACCCGCCGGCGGGAGGTTCTCCGGCGAGGTCGTACGGGCGCAACCGGGCACCATTTTGCAAATACAAACTACCTACACGTAGCCTACGACGAGGGGAACCAAGTGAAGCGAACGTCACTTCCCGGGAACGGCCGGAAGGCAGCCGGCGACGGCGCGGCGCGGCGGCCGGACCACGGCCAAGGCGCGGCCACGATTTAGGGGGTTAGGGAGAGGGGAAAATGGTCGGGGAGGACCGTGTGCTCACCGTGAACTCGAGGGACGGCTCGTTGAGGTCGGAGAGGGCTCGAGGGAGCGGCAATAGCTCGCCGGAGCTCCGCCGGTGCCGAAAAGGGAAACGGATGGCGCGGGTTCTACGGTTCGAAACTCCACGATTCCCTTCGCAGGGAGGACTAACTCGACGATACGGAGGAGATGGGCACCACGGCGACCTGCGGCGAGCTCGCCACGGGCCGAATCGACGGTGACCTTCCGCTAGGGTTTCGGTTTTGATTTTCTTTTGAGCAGAGAGAGAGGGAGCTCGAGGGGAGGAGAGAGGAGCATGTGGGAGGTTCAGAGGTGCACATGGGGTTCTTATCCTCAAAGATTGCTTCTACTCGAATCCAATGGAGTAGGGGTGCTGTTCTCTACAGGGAGCTAGAGGTTGAAGAAGGTGACTGGGATTACAACTAGGTCCTTGACATTTTACAAGTAGGTCCCTGTACTCTCTGAAAAATGTTGTTTTCCCTAAGCAAACAAAGTCAAAATTTAATTTCCTTTTGCCCAAAATTCTTATTAGTTGAGATGTACAACATATATGAAAATTGGCTCAATTAGGTAAACTTGATAATTCAAAGTTGTTCAAATTTGAATTCTTACATAAATGGACATTGAATTTATTAACCTACTTAGGAGCTTCCAAAAATGATAATTTTTGGCACACATTCCTTATTTGATGTGCTACTTATGTGGTAGAAAATTCAAGCCATTTTGAGTTACTTCATAGAACAAACTTGTTCCATTTTCAAAAAGGTGCTGTCAAGAAAACAGGGGTTTTTGGCAACTTAAATTATTCAAAAACTTGTTCCCTTTTGGTTTTCATCCTTATTTATGCTATAGAGCATGTGGTATTTATTTCATGGCATTTGGAAACAGTTTGTAGAACAAACATGTTCAAAATCCCAATTGTTGCTGTGGAGAAAAACCATGTTTTCAGGACTTTAATGGATTCAATTTTTGGTCTCCTCTTGTGTGTGTTCCTTATTTGATATAAGGAAGCAATGGTATGAATTTCAGATCATTTGATGGAAGTTTCCAGAAGTAACTTGTTTTAGTTTTCTGTTTCTGGAAATATTGGAATTTCTATTTAATAAAGCACTTGGCTTTTCTTTAGCAATGCTTTGCCAAAATATTTATATGACTAGGGATAACAAGTCAATGCTCTCCAATACCTTTGTTTTTAATCTTGCAAGGTTGGAAAAACATTTGATAATATTTTGGTGAAGCATTTAAGAATGTCTCTTTTTCTGATAATCTTTTAGGGAAATTTTATTTAGTGTTTCCTCTTTCTTAACTTAGGTCTTGGAATAATATTCAACAAGTATTAGATTCATAAGATGTTTTTGGAAGACTCTTTGATCAATATTTACTTTAGAAAATATTGCCAAAGTCATTGGAACAATATGTTGAATATTTTTATTTTCAATTCCTTAGCCATGTAAGATTATATAATTAGTTTGTTTAGTTGCACTCAAACAAATACAACCAAAGTTTAATTGTCACAATCAAAGTTTAATTGTCAAGCAATTAGCAAAACAACTGTGTTATTAGGTATTGCAAAATTTGGGATGTGACAGGATGGCTCTGATACCAACTCTGTAAGGACCCCAGACCTGCAGTCTAAAACCCTCCGTATGCATACATTTACGATCCCAGAAAGATCAGTCGTGAACAACATACAAAGTTGGCATACATAAATACATCATCCATTACACGAATACATAAAGGTATTACATAAATGATCACATGATCAAGTTTAACACAACTGCCACATAGGGCAGGCAACTTATCAAACACAGCGGAAGACAATTAAAACACAACGTAGATGAGCCCAAGTCACGCCTCAACCTACAGGCTGCTGACTCGGAGACGATCCTAGTTCGCAAAGCCATCAGCTCCGTACTCCTCCTCATGGATCTCCTTCGGAGGCTCCTTCTCAAAGTCTGGCAAGTAGATACCAGGGGAGAAACCATAATGAGTACATTTGAATGTACTCAGCAAGACATCCATCATGTCACTTACCAAATATGCAAGTATGCTTATATGGTGGAATAGGTAGGCTGTAAATAGGGTTCACTATCAATGGTGATCATATAGGATGACACCAGAGTTGCAGTCAAATTAATTTGTACCTTCGTTGAAGAAGATACTTCAGAAGAAAATAATATAGTTTTATTTCTCTTGTAGATGTCACATGTACAAGAGGTTTTGTAAAGCTTTGTTAAAGAATATTTTCTCTTTGCAAAACTTCTTGGAATCAGTTTCCAGAATTCTTGCTTAGAGTAGAAAAGGTTTTCTTTGCAAAACATTTTGTTTGTATAATTCTGGCTTTTCATCATCGACGGTACCTCCACGGTATAAGTTTTCCTTCCTTTCCGAACTTCACAAGTTCAAAACTTCCTTTCCAAAAACTCCTTTTTGAAAACATTGACACAATGCTAGCTACATGGGCATTCAATTGTCCATATCCGAGGATGCGGCTTCTTCGAAAAAGTTGTACTCTGCAGAGGTGTACACATCCACCAGATACAGTACACCTACTGTGAACAACCACGGACTGTAACAACAGTATATAAACATCAGGTATCTGATCATAACCATTCACTATGTTCAAGCTAGTACATGTCTATCTCTTCAGTCGAGTGTCCGCATCCCCGGCACCGGGCTAATCCCCGCCCATACAGGAGCCCCAACTGCTGCATCCGGAGGGAAAATTAATCCCACACTTTTTATGTCTCAACATTGGGAGTTTTGGCGACATTCGGTTCGAGGGTACGACGTCCCTTATAGCGATTGAGATAGAACACACACTAACAAGGACAAACTTCAAGTTAAGCCCCGTGCCCATGTTGGGGTAGGGTGGCTGTACGGTAAAGGTTGTACGGCGAAGACTAGGTTATGTGTCATTTTTGAAAAAACACCAATTTCCCAAAAATGACCACTTCCACATTCCTCCGGAGAATAAGGATCCGCCTTTTCTCCGGGTTTTTTCGTAAAGCCTTTGTTTTGTAAAATCACAATTTTAGGGTGTCTACTTAGGGACTATTATATTTGATGGTAATAAATACCATATGGTGGCTTATGGGCTTGGTATTACCAAGTTTAACTACTGGCATAATAGTAACCTATATAATAGTATAGTAGTAATAGCCACATCAAAAATAGTTTTGATAATCAAGTTTTGGTAAAACTTCAGAGGTAAAACATGCATGATAGATAATGATAAGTATTGTATCAGCAAGCATCAGGATGGCTTTCCTGGCAACTCCTTGTGTCCCTGGTTTTGGAGTGACTAGAACTTGGAACAGAGCTTCATGACACTTACTTCCTCTTTGTTTTCTAACATCGTAAAAAGAATAAAGGACACACATTCAGAACCAATCAAGGCAAGCAACAATGCATAACAATACATACAACAAGGAAACTAATACTAACCAATCACCCAATTATTAATTGAGGCAAACAATCAAACAAACACACTTGGCAGAAATGCCATTTAATAAGACAACTCAAGGTTGGAGGAACATATCTCACAACCTCAATATCATGGATTCAGTGGGTGTGCCACTCTCATACCAAGATATTAAGAAAATTAGTTTCACATGGGTGAGACTACTAAAAGTATACAAAACATGCACAATAATAATCATGGCAATGGGTCTATCAATTAAACCACAAAAAGAACAAGTTAGCTATTCTACTAAGCCTAAATTCACGTCAAGAATAAATAAAACACATGATTTGCAAAAGCGACTTTTACAAATCAGTGAGCCTACACAAGTGCAACAAGGCTATAGACTCATCACAAAACACACAATTCTCATGGTGAGAACAATAGAAACAATGACTAAAAAGGAGGAATCCTATTGACATGCTTCTACTAAGGGTTTGCTATGCAAGCATGCATAATAAGTAAAGTACTAAAATGAAAAAAAGGAACCATGTTATCATAATGGGAAATGAAAAACATGTCCTCATGCTAGGATACACAAATATCTACCAAACACAAGTTGGCAGGAAAAATAATTTAATACAAAAATGCTAGGGAAACTAGTACTACTCAAGCATGAAGAATCAATGGATGCATTTCAATCAAGTAATTGAAATACAACCAGAGGGTCCATGTCATAAAAACAGGAGTGAAAAACATCTATACTTTCTATAACAAAAAATATCCCATTTAATAAAACAAGGCATCAATTTGCAGGGCAACTCCTACATACTAGTGGTAATAAAAAGGGCATTACTAGAGGAATCAAACAACACCCCAAAGATGAATTTTTCCTAGAAAGCCACACATGATTACAACCACTTACAAACAGAAGCATACACATTTTCATTTAGCATTTAAAAGCCCAAGGCAAAAATACTAGGCACTCATTAGTTAGAGAACTATATAAAGGAAACACATCTAGTGTGGGGGAAATAATGTTTCCACAAAAAATGCAATGACACCAGTGGGTGTTCCACTAGCATATAAAAGCATTAAGAGGTCACAAGGCCTCTGGTCATACTTGCTAAAAATTAACAAAAGACTAAACTAGCTTCTAGTGCAATAACCATACTAGTAGAAAATAATAGGATCTGATCAGGAACGAAGGCTTGCCTCCTCCTCCTCCCCTGCCGGTTGCAAATGCCAATGTGCAGCCTGCTCGCGCACCCGCACCTCGGCCGCCGGCCTTCCCGAGAAGAGAAAATGTGAATCAAGTGGCTTTAGGAGCCAACCGCTACTTCAACAATGAGGGTTACCGCAACAACAACAACAACAACAACAACAACAACAACAACAACAACAACAACAACAACAACAACAACAACAACAACAACAACCGCAACCGCAACAACAACGGAGGCAACAACAACAACTTCCAGGGCAACAACAATGGTAACAATGATGATGGGGGCCGCAACCAGTACCGAGAGAACCACGAGAGCTACATGATCTTCACTTCCGAGCCCGTCGACAAGCAGTCGCAGCACAGGCGCGCCATGGAGGTTAATGCTGTGATCCCTGCTGTTCCTCACTACATGCACTGGTGCAATGTAGAGATCACATGGTCCCGAGCTGACCATCCCAAGGTGATGCCCAACCCGGGTAGCTACGCCTTGGTGCTGGACCCTACTTTCTTGGGACCCGAGAAGAATGTGAGGTTCAGCAAGGTGCTAATCGACAACGGCAGCAGCATCAACATCGTATACAAGGACACACTCGAGAAGCTCGGGATTGGCGAGAACATGCTGCTACCCAGCAAGACCACTTTCCATGGCATTGTGCCGGGGATTTCTTGCTCTCCAATGGGCAGAGTGTGGATAGATGTGCTATTCGGTACCAGGGAGAACTGCCGCACAGAGATGCTGTAGTTTGAGGTGGTTGATCATCAAAGCCCTTACCACGCTCTACTCGGCAGGCCTGCTCTGAGCAAGTTCATGGCATCTACCCATACTGCCTACCTGAAGATGAAGATCCCTGGTCCCAATGGCGTGATCACCATCTCTGGCGATTACAAGAAGTCCATGGAGTGTGCCTCTGCTGGTTCTCAGCTGGCAGAGTCGATGGTAATTGCTGCCGAGAAGAAGAAGATACATGAGGTGGTGGCCATGGCGCAAGCTGCGCAAGGTGTTGCGCCTGGGATGCCGGGTTCCCAGTACGGGACTGCGTTCCAGGCATCCCAGGAAACGAAGAAGATCCAGGTCGACCCTGAGTTCCCCGACCGAGTTGCCATCATTGGCTCCGGGTTGGCGGAGAAATAGGAAGGCGAGCTCATCCACTTCCTCCGTGAGAATCGGGACGTGTTCGCCTGGTCCAATGAAGATCTGCCAGGTGTCCCGAGGGAGTTTGTTGAGCACTCGTTACATGTGCGTCCTGACGCCAAGCCAGTGAAGCAGGCCATGCGTCGCTTCGGAGATGAGAGAAGGAAAGCTATCGGTGATCAGATCACTAAGCTGCTGATAAGCAATTTCATCACGGAGGTACTGCATCTGGATTGGCTAGCCAACCCGGTCATGGTCGAGAAGAAGAAGGAGGATCCTAAGGCCGCTACCGCCTGGCGCACGTGCGTCGACTACACCGACCTGAACAAGGCCTGCCCCAAGGATCCTTTTCCGCTACCACGCATCGATCAGGTTATCGATTCCACTGCTGGTTGTGAGCTCTTATCTTTCATAGATGCCTACTCGGGTTTTCATCAAATAGCTCTCAACCCTACTGATCAAATAAAGGCTGCTTTCATTACCCCGTACGGGGCTTATTGCTATCGTGTCATGTGTTTCGGGTTGCGGAATGCGGGTGCAACCTATCAGAGATGCATGCAGAAATGCTTGCATGACCAGCTCGGCAAGAATGTGCAGGTGTACGTAGATGACATTGTCATCAAAACGAATAAAACACATACTCTGCTTGCCGACCTTGAGGAAACCTTTGCTAATCTGCGCAAGTATAAAATGAAGCTGAATCCGAGTAAGTGCACTTTTGGCGTCCCGGCTGGCAAGCTACTCGGCTTCCTGGTGTCTAGTCGGGGCATCGAAGCCAATCCTTCAAAGATAAAAGCTATTGAGAGCATGTCGTTGCAGAGATCCCTGAAGGATGTGCAAAAGTTCACTGGTTGCTTGGCATCTCTGAGTCGTTTCCTGGGCAGAATGAGCGAGAAGGCCTTGCCTCTGTACCAATTGATGAAGAAGAGTGATAAGTTCGTCTGGACGCTGCAAGCGGACGTGGCGTTCAACGAGCTGAAGGCGATGTTGGGTAGCGCTCCCATCTTGGCTAGTCCGCTACCCAAGGAGCCAATGCTGCTGTACATTGCTGCCACTAACAGAGTGGTCAGCGTGGTGATTGTGGTGGAACGAGAAGAGGAAGGCAAGAGTGTGCAGCGCCCAGTGTACTATCTCAGTGAGGTGCTATCCAGCTCCAAGCAGAACTACCCGCACTACCAGAAGATGACCTACGGCGTGTACCTGGGCGCCAAGAAGCTGAAGCACTATTTCCAGGAGCATCCTATCACTGTTGTGAGTTCTAATCCCATCTCGGATACCATGGGCAACAAGGAGGCGAGTGGAAGAGTAGCCAAGTGGGTGATCGAGTTGGCTGCGTACGCTCCCGCGTACGCGAGAAGAGAAGCCATCAAGTCTCAAATTCTGGCGGAATTTCTGGTGGACTGGGCCGAGGTGCAGTATGAACCTCCTGCTCCAGTTTCCAATTATTGGAGGATGCACTTTGACGGCTCGAAGGTGAAGGAAGGGCTCGGTGCTGGCGTAGTGCTTACGTCACCCAAGCGAGATCAACTCAAGTACATGCTGCAAATACATTTCAAGGCATCCAATAATGTTGCAGAGTACGAAGCCGTGGTGCACGGCTTGCGAGTAGCCAAGGAGGTTGGCGTGCAGCGCATCATATGCTTTGGTGATTCCGATCTGGTGGTGCAGCAAGTTTCTGGCACTTGGGATGCTTTGGATGCCAACATGGCATCGTATCGCTTCCTGGTGCAGTCCATGACTGGATTCTTCGAAGGCTGTGAGTTCCAGCACATCCACCGAGCAGAGAATGAAGCAGCAGACGAGCTGTCCAAGTTAGGGTCTTCTCGGCAATCCATCCCGGCGGGAATCGCCTTGGATCATTTGAGAAAGCCATCCATCAAGCCGTCCCCCAACTCAGAATCCATTTTCGTTCCTTCTCTGCCAAATGAGGAAGCTGTCCCCATGGAGATTGACTGGGAGAATGCAACACAGAACCCGGGGACTGCCGTTCCCTACTCGGGGACTGTCCTTCCTTACTCGGGGACTGCCCCTCTCGACCCGGGGACTGTTGCATTTATTGAGGAAGTTCTCGCAAACCGTTCATGGCTTCAAAGAAGTGCTCTCAACCCTAAAGAGCAGACGGAGGTACCCGTTCCAATGGAAATGGACTAACTAGTGTTTCCTACACGGGAGACACCGAGTTGGGCTATGCCCATATTATCCTTTCTAAGGGACGGCACTCTGCCTGAAGATGAGGTCGCTGCAAGGCAGATTGAGAGAAGATCCAAGGGATACACTATAGTCCGAGAAGTGCTGCACAAGAGAAGTGCGACTGGCGTGCTGCAACGCTGTGTGGAACCAGAAGAAGGAGAAGAGATTCTGGTAGAGATACACCAAGGAGAATGTGGCCACCACGCCTCTTCTCGGGCATTGGTCAAGAAGGCTTTCCGGCATGGTTTCTATTGGCTCACTGCCTTGAAGCAAGCTGAGGATATCGTAAGAAAGTGCAATGGCTGCCAAAGATTTGCAAGTAAGATCCATCTGCCTGCTTCCGAGTTGAAAACCATTCCCATTACTTGGCCATTTGCTGTTTGGTGCTTGGATATGGTTGGTCCCTTCAAGCCGGCCAGAGGCAACATGACTCACATCTTGGTCATGGTTGACAAATTCACCAAGTGGATAGAAGTGAAGCCTATTCGGAAGTGCGATGGAGCCACAGCTGTGAGTTTCCTGAAAGATGTGATCCTGAGATACGGCTATCCGCACAGCATCATCACGGACAATGAAAATTTTGCTGAAGGAGCAATGGTGCGATTCTGCAGAGATAAGCATATCCGACTAGACGTCGCGTCTGTCGCGCATCCCGCCTCCAATGGGCAAGTTGAAAGATCAAATGGCATGGTGCTAGCTGGCATAAAGCCAAGGCTGATTGAGCCGCTGCTAAAAACACCAGGGTGTTGGCTAGACGAGTTGCCAGCGGTGTTGTGGAGTCTAAGGACTACCCCTAACCGGTCAACCGGCTACACACCATTCTTCTTGGTATATGGGGC
This sequence comes from Alopecurus myosuroides, assembly GCA_028641055.1. Lineage (NCBI taxonomy): Eukaryota > Viridiplantae > Streptophyta > Magnoliopsida > Poales > Poaceae > Alopecurus > Alopecurus myosuroides. Next base: position 205,330,896 of record CM054061.1, on the reverse strand, counting down.
TGAGGTCGTATTACCAATAGACCTAGAGCATGACTCCCCTCGAGTAACCCTCTAAACTGAGGTGGAGGTGAGAGAAGCTCGAGAAGGCGACGTTGACCTGCTTGAAGAAGCAAGAGAGCTGACTCTGTCACGTTCGGCTATCTACCAGCAAAACCTGCGGCGTTATCATAGCCGAAAGGTAAACCCAAGGGTTTTCCGAGAAGGAGACATAGTCCTTAGGCTTGTGCAACGCACAGCCGGGATGCACAAACTTTCCCCTCTGTGGGAAGGGCCATTCATTGTGAGCAAAGCTTTGCACAATGACGCCTATTATCTAGTCGACGTACAGCCATCGCAGAAGAACAGGGTAGACAAAGCTGGAGAGGAATCCAAGCGTCCCTGGAATGTAGCTCTACTCCGTCGCTTTCATTCATGAGCAAAATTGCGTATGTACTCTCAATTCTACTTTGCAATCTAAAATTGAACTCGGGGACTGCCGTCGTCCGAAATTGCTCTAAGTGTTTCTACTCGGCTTCACTCTTTGCCTACTCGGTTGCTCTGCTTCAAATTCATAAGTACATTGATTATTGTGTTTAAACCTACATGCCAACTCTTCGACTCTGCTGCTGTCCGAAACCCGGCTTCATGGCAAGCAAGAGAACAAGCAAAAGGTCAATGAGCACAAGAAAAATTGCAAAGGAAAGAAAGAGTGCAGGAACCGAGTAGGGTACCTTTGTTATCGCTTTTCATTCAACTCTTTTCGTCTAAGTGGTGGGCTGCGTTACTATGAGTGCTTCTAAGTGGCTAAGTATTTGCAACTCTGACTTTGAACTCTCGTGACTCGAATACCAAAAAAGCAACAAGTTGTGGGTAAGAGCTGAGATGAAAAGAAAGAGCGAATAAGAAATGCAACTCGGGAACTTGCATGATAACGCAACCCGGCATCGAGCCAAGGTCGCACAAATTAACTAAGTTAAAAACTTCAAGTGTGAATAAAACTGAGTAGCGAGCAAACGGCATAAGTTCTTTGATACATCTGCACCCGGCATTCCGGGGATCTGATAGATGTTTGAAGGATAAAGTGCAGGAGAGAATCAGGTGGAGGTAGCAGAGTTCTCGGCGTTGGCTTTGGCAGCTTCATCTTCGGTGCTGGCCTTGGCAGCGCTTCCGGGTTGGCGGCGTCAGTCTTCGATGCGTCTGCGTCTGGCTCAGTGGCAGCCTGGTCTGAAGTGGCCGTGGCCACCGAGATGGGACCTGTCGCCGAGGTGGAGGCAGACGCTTGGGCGCGAAGGCGAGCCGTGTCGTCAAGGGCAGCTCCTAACGAAGTGCCGAACTCAAGCGCGGCGGTGTTGATCGTCATTTTTTCGCTCTCGGCTTCATCTTCGCTGTCTGCGACAAACGCGGCCTTCCCCTTCCCGGTCTTGCCGTCAGGAGTGTTGAAGCAGCTCAGGTCCAGCTCCTCCTCGTCCGTCTCTTCGTCCTCGTCCTCCTCCTCGCCTTCGTCCACCTCGGTGTCAGGCTCGGTGAGACCGTCGATGAAGTGCGCGGTGTCTGCGTACTGGGCGACCTCATATGCAACCGCCTGGCGGAGAGCCACGCAATCGGAATCCGTCTCCCACTTGGAGTCCTCGCGCATCTCACGGACAACTTGCAAGTTGAGGTTCTCATACCAGCTTGTGATGAACAGCAGCATCAAATCGGCGCCTGCCCGAGCTCCCGACGCCCGCAACTTCTTCAGCTCGGCCTTCACGCCGTTCAGCTTCAAGGCGAGTCCGCGGATAGTCGTTGGCGCGGAGTCCCGGGGCCAGAACAGGTCATGGAGTTTGAAGGCGGTGCCGACCAGATCGGCGCCCACGCCCGCTAGACGTTGAAACTGCCCTTGCATGATTATGAGGCTTTCTTCAATCTCTGCCCTGGTGTCAGTGGGCTCGCCCTTCTCGGTGCGAGCCGCTCGGGCCTTTGCCAAGGCAGGCTTGCAAGATGACTCGAGGTCGGGGAAGGTTTCTGAAAGAGCTATCAAGAAGATAAGAGACAGAGGCAGAATAGAAAAATCAACCGAGCAGCAGAGAAGCAAAGGAGACAGTGAAGCGAAGAGAAGAGGGCACTTACTATTCAGGTCGTAGAGTAGCCCTTGCAGCTTGTCCTTCCACAGCTCCTCGTCGGCTACGTGCCTTTCTTCGAGTAAGCGGAGCCCGGCCAGCTGAGCCATAAGGTCAGCGTTGCTCTTCTTCAGCACCTCGCACTCCATCTCGAGGGCTTTCTGCTTGGCTGCGGCTGCTGTTTCGATCTTGGCCTTCTCGGCAGCTATCTCGTCCCTCTCGGCAGCCAAGTCAAGAGCATCCTGCAGAGCAGTCTTCAAATGAACTTGTACTGGCTCCAGCTCGGCGAGATGTCTCTTCTGGAATTCCACCTCGAGGCTCTCAATCTGATGCTGCACCTCAGCGGGCTTGAGGCAGTCGAGATGCTCCTCGACAAACTTCTTATGGTCTTCTGTGAAGAGCACAACACGGTTAGCAGAGTAGCGAGGAAGGAAAAGAGAGAGACAAGCCGAGAACACGGCAACCTACCTTCCAATTTCTTGATTGTGGCTTGGCCACTCTCAACAAAAGCACGGCAGTTCGCGTGCTCATCGGCCAGGGCCTTAAGCTTGCCTGCAGAGTAGGATCGGTTAGAGCAGAAAGCAAGAGCGGGCGTAAACACCAAACGCAGGAACCGCGAAGCTAAAAGCTTACCTTCCACTTCAGAAATTTGGAGGGCACTATCCATGACCTCCTTCTCTGCTACCTCGTCGGCTTTGCATTCCTTTTCTAGGGCGACAATGCGCCTTCTAGCGACGCAATGATTCCAGAGCAGCCGACGATACAGGTTGGTCCTCTTCAATAGGCTATTCTGAGAAGCAAAAGAAAAAAATATCAGACAAAGTAATAAAGATTCAACCCGAGAAGGCGGCAACTCGGTTGAGTATCCGCCTACTCGGCCAGAATCTCGGGGACTGGGTAATGGATAAGAAGAAGGAGAAGAGTAGAAGAGAAGGAAAAGGCAACTCGGGAAGGATGAGTAAGACTTACCGCATAAGTTTGTTCAAGATCCTCGGCAGCCTTGCGGTGGACGAACATCTTGGTGTCGAGCGTGCTGGATTTGGACGAGATGGTCATGGGTTTGTAACCCATGTCCGCCTTGTTCCAGTCGACGCGCATGTGATCCAAGTCGCCCAAATCCACGCCGTCCCAGTTTGGGTTGCCAAGGACTTTGTTGTCCCACTTGGCGTCGATGAATCCGACTAGGTCGATCATTTGCTCGAGGCATGTGGATGTCACCTCGGTATCTTGGACCTCGCACGAAGAGATCGAGACGGACCTATCCTTGTCTTTGGCTGGAGGTCTGGAGTCCACTGCCGTGGCCTGCTTGCCTTTCTTGAGGGCAAGTCTCTTCTCCTCGGGGGTTAAGGGGATGCCGTACTGCTGGCTGACCTTCACCATGTAAGGTGGGAAGCTGGGCGGATCCGGGAAGCTGGATCCTGCGGCGGCGTCAGCAGCCGCGCCAGGTTCGCGGATGACCAGCTGACCAGGCTTGGCAATTGGTCTTGGCGGCGGCATCACGGCAGCATCATGCGCACCGCCACGCGGCGGATTCCTGCGCACAGAGCCCTCTGGCTGGCCTGCCGGCTTCTCGGCAGCCCGTTTCTTGGAGGTCTCCTTCTTGGCGGTTATCTTCTCGGGGGCCTTCTTCTTCTCGGCGGCCTTCTCTTCTGCAGCTTCCTGATTGATCTTCTTCGCAACCGGCTTAGCCGGAGGGCTGGCTGCAGCTTTAGTCTTCTGCACCAATGAGGAGTCTGGTGCAGTGGAAGAAGTACCCTGCTGGGTAGGCGGCGCCAACGGCGTGCTACCCGGCGCAGCATCTGGCTGCGCATGGCTCTGCAGGTCTTGCTGCGTCTCGTCAATTACTTCAACCCGCTGCTCGGCAGCGGGATCTTGCTGTGAGGCGTATGGTATTTCTACCCGCGTCTGGGCCGCGGGGTCTTCCTGTTCAGCATCCCTTGTTGCTGGCTGCTCTTGTTCCTCTCCCTGCCGCTCAAGGGCGGCGTCGTCGTGCATCTCGGGACCTTGCTCTAGGGTCTCCTCGACCGTGTTGGCTGGAGGAGAAGATGGCCTCTCATGGCGAGCAGCATCCTGCGCTTCCTGCTCTGCGCGGGCCTGCTGCTCCTGCTCGACGTCGTGGGTGTCGGTGTCCATGTACCGAGCCTCGTCGGAGTCCTCTCCTCGTGTAGGAGAGGACGCACGCGCTCTGTCCTGCGCTGCGGCTTCGTTCTCATCGTCGAGGTCGATGAGATTATCGACATCGATGGCGGACTTCTTCTTAGTCTTGGTGGGCGCGAAAGCGGCGTCAGCATCCAAGGGGGCTCTGAAGAAAGAAATATGTTCAGAAAAGAGAAGAGGGCAGAGGAAACCGAGAAGAAACAACGAAGTAAAAGAATTGGGAATTCGCGACAACAGAGGCGCATAACTGAGGAGAAAGTGCTTACCCTTTACGGGTATGGATTGTCCGTCCCCTTTTCGCCACGGTCTTCTTGGTCGTCTTCCCGGCCGTCTTCTTCTTCTTGGCGGGGGGCTCCTGAGCACCGCTACCCGTCCGTTTGCGGGTAAGAGGAGCAGCAACCGAGAGCGGCTTGACGACAAGGGCTTCCTCGTCCTCGTCCTCGCCTTCCTCTTCAGCGTCGGCACCATCTGTGAAGTTGGGAAGAAGAAAAACAGCTCAGAAGCAAGAGGAAATTGGGTAGCGCGGCTCGCGACCAGACAGGATGAGCTCAATTACCTTCGTCATCGTCCTCGGACCAATCACGGACGGACGCGTCTACGTGATGCTTCCCCGTCTGAGCGGCATGAGGGAGATTGAGCTTGTCCGCGGTTTCAAAGGAGACCTCGTCGTCTTCCTCTCGGTCGTCCGACCAATTGTCCTCGAAGCGGTCCATGCTCTCAGCGAGCTGGCGAGCAAGGACCTAAAGAATAGAGAAACCTCGCAAGTTAGTCGAGTAGCATAGAGGCATCCTACTCGGCAAGGCGTGCAAACACAAAGCACAGTAAGCCTAGAGAAAACTGCTAAGTGTGCTACTCGGCAAGGCGTGCAAACATAAAGCACATTAAGCCTAAGCAGTGCTACTCCGTGTGCTATTCGGCTAGGCATGCAAACATAAAGCACATCAAGCCTAAGCAGTTTTGCTAAGTATCCTACTCGGCGCAGAGTGCAAATACTAGTCGCAGCAAGATAAGAAGGCTATCTACTCGGAACACGCATACAAGAAATAGGATAAGAAGTACATACCCGCTCGATTGGCTTCGGACGGCTGTATGGGATGAAGCCATACTGCCAATTTTCCCTGAGGCCAGTGGTCATGATGGACCGCGCATGAGCGGCGACATCCGCGTTGCTGAGCTCGAACGTGGTTGTCCGAGTACAGTCGCGGGGGCCGCCCATGTAGCACATGGGGTGGACGCGGTGCTGGAGCGGCAGCACCCGCTTGGAGATCCAGCAGGCGATTGGGTCGTCGCTCTTGAGCCCTTCTCCGGCCAGATAGGCGAGGCGCTCGTCCATCTGCTGCAGGTTGCTGTCGATGGACGGCTTGGTCCGCCAGTTCTGCCCGGCGGGAGCTCGGTTGCTCCAACAGGGCAGATTGATTCGGTCCTCCACCTTGGCTCCCTTCGTGGCGGGGACATTCTGCACATACAGGAACGTCCTCTGCCACTTGCGGACAGAATCCAATCCCTTGATGCGCGGATGGTTGGTTCCAGGACGCTGCACCATCATGGCGCTGCCGGTCTCTGTTATCCGGCTGCTGGTGTCCGCGCCGTCCTTCTTGCCTTTGCTCTGCTGGCGAAAAAAGAAATACCTGGACCAAGTTTCTGTTGTGGGGCGAACGCCCAGGAAGGCCTCGCACACCACGGCGTGGTACGAGAGGAAGACGACGGCGTTCGGAGGGAGATGGTGCATCTGGAGGCCGTAATGGTCGAGGAACGACCGGAGGAAATTTGATGCTGGAAGCCCGAATCCTCGCGCGAAGTGCGCGAGGAAGACGACATGCTCGCCCTCCTGCGGAGCCGGGACGAGTTCATCGCCAGGTTGCCGGCAGTAAACACCGGGAGGAACCCTCCGGGTGTTCACGAGCCATTGGAAATCCTCGGCGGTGACCTCGGATCCGGCCCAGCCGGCGCGAGCGTTGTCGTCACGAGCCATGGCAGTGAGGAGGAAATGGGAGAAAAGTTTGAAGGATTTGGTGGAGTGGATGAACTCGCGGCGGCGCAGTGAGTTGCGCGGCGGCGAGGAGCTCTGCGGCGACGGAGAAACGAGAAGGCAGAGGGGAAATTGTGAGCGGAAGGAGAAGAAGGAGTTACCGAGGGGGTATTTATACCGCTCCTCGGATTACCGTTACGAATTGAGGAAGTAGGATCGATCGTGGCAATAATCGTGCGGCGTGGGGTCTGTGGGCCGGTTAGAAACGCACACAGCGCGGAACGCGCGCGTAACGGCCGCATTAGATCCCACGACGAGATCGTGGGCAATTACTGCGCGTGATGGGACATAACGAGCTAGTGGGCCCACTCCGTGAAAACTGGGTGTCGTGGGATAATCACGGCAGACGTTACCGGGGGTAACTGATCTTGGGGCAAGACGACACAGGCGTTTGGGAGAGGGTTTAGCTCAGAGGAAAACATGATGCAACTCGATCTGGTAGCCGGCAATCAAAGTCGCCGAGTCTCCGATCTTGATATAATAACTCAACTCTGGGGTTACACTAGATGCTCGATATCAAGCGATATTGCTAGGGTTCTTAGATTTCAAACAACTACTCCTGGGGGTCGGTTTATAAAGCACCCGTACCCCCTGGTTTACCCTCCAAGGCGCACCCTGGATCCTACCCGGACACGGCGCACAAACCCTAACTTTCCTTTACCATAACCCACAATCCGGGTTACTGGGCCTACAAACTTGGGCCTTCCAAAAGTTTCTTTATCCTTAGCCGGATCCTGCACAGCGTCCTTTGGGCCGGGTTACTCCTTGGAGTTTGGCCTACCGGGTTATTATCCCTCCATCAGTAGTCCCCAGAATAGCCTGGGCTTCACGGATCCTTCCTTGAAGCGCTCGCTATTCCCTGCAAGGATATCAAACGCACAAGTACGTGGAGGCCGGGTTAGGGTGCCTTGATAGATAGCTAGGGCCTACTCCATGGTGGCCATATAGTAACCCGGCTCTTCCCCAAATACCTAATTTACCTTTCCAGGTCTAAACTCCAGAATGTCAAGATTCTATACTTGATAATTGACCCTGATATCACGGGATGGATCTCTTTCTCCTTTTCATTCAGACACTTCGCTTAACATCTAAAGCGCATCTCGCAAAAAATCAAATAGATAGCCGTTTACTCCGCAACTCCCGGCTCCCGCTCGCTGAACCGGGCTTATCCACTCGCGCTATAAATAGGCTCCTTGGGGGTAACCCGAACCTTAACGGCTCATTTCCCCCCACTCTTCTTCCTTTCTCCCTCCGTGCTCATCCTCACCGAGCACCACCACGGAAATCCCGCGCGCATCACCGGAGCCCATTGGCCGGAGGCTACGCTCCGCCATAGCTCACCCCGCGCCGCCGCCAAGATCCACCGGCAAATCTCCATCCGACCCGTCAGGAACCGCAAAAGGACACCAGGCTTGCGCCATCTGCCTCCGCAAGGCTTCACTCAGATCTCCTCCAGTAAGCCTCTTGCATCCATTAATTTGTCCTTGCAATTTCTTGATTTCTCCTCAGATTAGATCCAAATCAACCCGCCAATGATTTCTCGGCCATGCCGAATTAGGTTGCTAGTATTCCTTCTAGCTCGCCCAATAGATAAGATATAGACTCCAATTCACTCTCCTACTACCCGCAATCATTAATTTCGCCACAAATCTGAAGATGGAATTTCCAATCTGGGCTCGAACCACTCAAAATTTCCGCCTTCGCCTCAATCACCCGGCTAATCCTCCCCTTTCCAGTTCCTTTTATTCGCACTAAGTGCCTGTGCAGCCATCCATCGTCCTCAAAAGCTCCTTCAACGCTTAGACCCCCATAATTTTTGGTATAATACTCGATACCCGGATAGTTCGAACCTCACTCAGCAAACTGACACCCGGATAATACGCAATTTTCATGTCTTGACATTACCCTGCCGATACTTGGCCGGCTCACAGCTTCCGTGTCTTATTCCTTTTATCCTTCTACCTTGTGCTTTGCAGGTCAACCACATGGCTCCCAAGAAGCAGGGAAAAACTCCGACTAAAGCCAAAGCCACCAACTCCATATCCGCCAACTGGGCGCGGTCTACGGTCACCAAGGCCAAGTTGGAGGAGTTGGTCGAGCTGGGAGTTCTTCCTCCTCAAGAGGATATCCAGTGGAGGGTGCCGGGCAAGGAGAACCGGCCTACCCCGACGAAAGACGAGGTAATCTGTTTCGTGGAACATGTGACCCGGGGCTTCCGTCCGCCGGGTCACCCTTTCTTCCGTGATGTCCTAAGCCATTACGGCCTTCGCGTTTTTGACATCGGGCCTAATTCTATATTAAATATTTCCCATTTCATCGTCCTTTCCGAGTCATACTTGTGCACTCCGCCAAGTCTAGCTCTTTTCGTTGAGCTTTTTCAGTGCAAACCGTGCCGCGAAAGCGGTGACGGGGCGCTTCTCGCTTGCGGCGGGGTTTCTATCCAGCGCCGCAAGAATTCTCTGATGCCACCCCTCACTCTTAACTCCCATGTCAAGCACTGGCAGCTCTCATACTTTTACTGCCAAGACACCTCCCCACCCGGCCAAAAGAAACTGCCGGGTTACTCAGAGGGCCTTCTTGACATCTCCGAAAAATTTAGTGCCTTTGCCCCTGACTCGGACAGGGAGGCAATTCAACCTCTGTTAGCCAAAATCACCACTCTCACGGCCCAAGGTCTCATCGGGCTCAACCTGGTGAAGACTTGGGTCGACTTCCGGATTCAACCCAATTCCATCCGCACAAAGTTGATGTGCGAGTATTCGGGGCAATCTACAGACCCGCTCCGGTACTCTGACAACATCTTCGCGGCTGGCGACACTCATAAAACTATCAAGGGTTTTCTGACGGAAAAGCTTGAGGTAATCCGGAACATATCCGGATTAGAGCCCTTCACACTCGAGAACCCAGCCCCCAAGGTGAAAGCCCCATTTCGATGTCTTTACCTTTGCTCTTTCCACTCGATACAGTTGATAACCCTTGTACTGATACTTTTCAGGCTGATGATGATTTTTGGAAGATCAACACTTCTCCTAGCTCCGAAAGTCCAGAGGAGCAAGAAGAAGCCGTTAACTCGGACGAAGGTGCTCTCCGGATTTTATTTGGTTCCCTTAAGCTCATCATAACCCCTTCATTTTCCAACTATAACTTTGATGATATCCAGAACAAGAAGATGACGAAGAAGAAGACACCGACGGCAAAGTAGAATCCGCCAGCGACGAGGAGGAATTGGAGCCGACAGTCAAAGTCGGATCAAAGAGAAAATCTCAAGAGGCCACCTCCAAGGTTTCATATCACCTCCTCGCATTCAATTCGTATTCCTTTAATGATATACATGAGCTACCTTGACGTTTTTCCACTGGCCATGCTTGAAGGAGTCACCCATGACCAAGCGCAGGTCAACTCGAAATCACCCGGGTGATGGTGCTCTTAACCCGGGTATTTCATCGACTCCGACTCGGCGGGCTGGTATTTACCCTATCCTTTCTCGGACGAAACATTCTCCTTGAACCATTCCCTTATGAAATCTTACTTGATACTTTCCAGCCTCTCCCGGGTCCAGCGACGGATTTCCTGCGGATTTCGCGGTGAATACCGGGTAAAACCCCTTTCCTGATGCTCTACCACGCTTCATCACCCTTTCCTGATTGTACACTAGCTGCTCACTCATAACATCTATAGGGCCATGGTCGTTACCAGCGACCAAGAGGATATGGAAACCGAGGGCCCGGGTAAGGGGAGTCCGGCTGATAAGACTACAGTCGCGTCTAGCGGCGAAGGACAAGCGTCGCCGATAAACCCGGACATACAAGAAGCCGAGTATCTGATTGCCTCCCATGCAAGCAAGAAGAACAGAGCCACAACCTTGAGTGCAGAAGAAGGAGCATCGGATTCCGACATACAAATGACCCGGGTGCCGCCTCCCACTAAGAAGAAAGCTCCTTCTCGGAATTTCCAAGGCCCCGGGTCCTCTGATACGGGTAAAGACACTTTTGATCAATTGATGAACACTCTCCTCACTATGAAGACTTCGGAGAGCAAGATCTTGGAGCGCATGGCCGCAGAGCACCAGGTAATGACACTTGATATCTCGTAGTGCATACCTAGTCCCCAAGTTCCGAGCATGACTTGCTAAAGTTATGCTTGGTACTTTACGCAATATTCAGCTTACCATAATATCCAACTGATACTTGTGTTCCCTGCTACTTACAGGCGCAGATAACCCGGTCTGATGAAATTTTACTCAAGACCGAACAAATTCTTCTTGCCGAGGTAAAGCGAACGGAAACCCTTGAGGATGACATGAAAACTTTGAAGAAGGATGTTTCTAAATACAAGAAGAAGTGCAATACCGCTCAGACCGCACTGAAGAAACTATCGGACCAGGTCGCCGATACTTATCAGATCTTTCTTAGTAATTTTTTGCTACCGATTGGCTTCATGTCTTTGCTTTATTATATGATACTCGGGATTACTGATACGTTCTTTCTTTTGTTTCAACTGTAGGTGCCAACCTTGCGGTCCCAGAGGAGGATGCCATTGTCAAGGCTAGAACCCTAAAGACCGTGCTCCGGACTTTTTTTGCCGGCACAAAATTTATACTGGATGCCGTGAAGTGGCCTACGGAGGTATATCCGGGTGAAGAAAATCTCATTCAAGCCTGCTCCACTGTGCCTGGCTGGATTGAAATCTGGAAACGCTCGTCATGCCGGATCGGTATGACCCGGGCCTTTACCTTGGCCAAGGCTTTCTTTCCGAAGCTTGACCCGGCAAAGGTAATATCCGGGTTTCCAGAATTCAAGGCGGACGGTTCCAAATTTACACCCAAGGATTTCAAGGCCATACAGTCCGCAGTGCGTCCCTCGGCTACCACTTTAGCCGATAGTTTGGATCTAAACACGATCATGAGTGCATACGACGCTGAAGGCAAAATTGTTACGGAGGAAGCACCCCCGCCCTTTGACATCTTGGAGAAGTGGGTTGCTAACTCGGCCAGGAAGAGGGAGGCAACTGCGAAGAGAGAGGCCGAGTTAGGATCAGGGCCGTCTGCCTCTACACCAGCTGTCCCTCCGCATGTCCGCCCTGGTGCGGTGAGTCCGGGTAATGCTGCCGGGAAAGCTAAGCAGCAAGCCCAGGACCAAGACCCGGAAGACCGTACTCAGGAGGCCGAATAGGGCAATGCCATCATAATACCTTGATCACGTGATGCTTTGTATTCAAACTAGTATGCTTTTGATGGTGCGCCTGCGCACCCCTGATACTGATGTCGTAATTTGTAACGTACTTTTAGTCCGTGATATACTTTGCGGCTTTCCTGGCCTTTTGATAATCGTGCTACCTGTCTATTCTTTGAACTTGTTCTCGATACCCGACTCTCTTTTTGGCTCCCTTCGTAAGACTCGGTTTTCCGAGTATCAGGGGCTTTGATAAGTGGACTTTTCTTTAAGTCCCCAAGACTCGGATGGTAGGGTCTTTCGAACTTCGATAGCCAAGTAGTTTGTTTCTGTTTCGAAGTCCCCAGTCCCCATGACCCAAAGTCCGAGTCATGGGGGTGTGGCCTTTCTCAGAGAACAAATTGTTTTTTACCGAGTCGAAAACCTAAAGCCATTCCGTGTAGGTACTGAAGTTATGCTTGATAGTTGTTGAGTTTCCGGCTATTAGCCTTGTACTCTGCATAAACTTGTGGTTTAGATGACCCTTTTGACTATCTTGTACTGTAAGCCGGCTTTCGCGTGGATACCATGTTGTTACATCTATACGAAAACAGGGCCAGGCAAGTCCCATTGGGCTTCATGGCTGATTGTAATCGTAAGCGAACAAATCATGCCACTTTAGTGCGAGTCACATCGAGCTTAAGTAAGAAAAGTCAAGAAAATTTGGCTCCTTTGTCCAGTTATAAGATTGCAGCCGTACTCGTTTGCGAATAATCGGCCCTTATAACTTATAGGCATCAAGGCCGGGTCTTTGGGTTTGTGGCTGCGCTACTTGAGCAACCAGCCCCCGAGACCTATATACACTCAACGTTCTTAATGATACTGAAGTATTGATGTCACATGGATACTACTTACTTGTAATCAGGCTGTAACGAGATAGGACTTGATAATCATCTCTTTATTGATGCGAGAAAGTTTTGGATCAGCAGGCCGCCTCATTAAAAACCTTCCAGTCCCCTTAGGTACCCTGGGTAGGAAAAGAGCGCGTCTGAAACCTGCTGCCCGTTACATTGTTTAGTTCTTCGTGGGCACCGGTCCCGGGCTGGCGTGACCGATGCACATTCTCCACATGTTGGACTTTTTCATGATGAGTACCGGGTTTACTAGCCAACCCGGGTGAGGTGTTTCCATGACGTGGCTGGTTGTGAGCGGCCGTGTAGTTTCTTCTTTTATAGCGGATTGTTTGTGGGAGTCATCCTCGATAAAAGCCACCATTTTAGTATCTTGTGCTACCTTGGACTTTGCTCTTTCGCCTTCAGTACTCGGCCTTTTTGATGTGGTTCTGTCCTCCGGGTCTGCTTGAGACCGGTAGTGCTTGAGTTCTTCTTTTCTACAGGCTTGCTCGGCCATTGCTGCGTCTCCTTCATCGCATTCAGCTGCTATGTCTCGACTTCCATGTATGGTAATGGTCTTCTTGGGACCCGGGATTTTTAGCTGTAGATACACGTAACACGGCCTAGCCATGAATTTGGCGTAAGCCGGCCTTCCGAATAACGCGTGATAAGGGCTGCGCAATTTGACTACCTCAAAGGTGAGCCACTCAACTCGATAGTTATCCTTTGACTCCCCAAAAGCTACCTCCAATGCGATTTTTCCCTCGGGGCACGCTGAATGACCCGGCACTATCCCATGAAAAACTGTTGAGCTTTTTTGTAGCTGAGACTCCTTGAGGCCCGTGCGTAGGAAGGTTTCCCAATACAGTATATTGATGCTGCTTCCACCATCCATCAAAACCTTTTTCAGCTCATACCCATTGACCTGCGGTGCGACTACTAATGCCAAGACTCCCGGGTGTTCCACTCTTTCTGGGTGATCCCTTCTGCTCCATGTTACCTCCTGTTCTGACCATCTCAAGTATCTCGGGACAGCTGACGAAACTGAGTTGACCGCTTGCTTCAGTATCTTTTTGTCCTTGTTAGAGCCTCCTGTGGTATGCACATGATATTGACCCAATTGTTTGGGGTTAGCCTGGAAACCTCCTGCCCCCCTTGGTTATTACCTTGATTTCCAGCCGCCGAGTTACCAGCTGGGGGTGGGCCGTTGCCCGGGTTTCCCCCTGGACCCGGTCCTCCTCCCCGTCCTGCACCTCGCATAGCTCTGTTCACTTCCTCATTTTTCCATCTTTGTAAGTCGGCGCACTGCTCCAAGGAGTGGTTGGCTGGCCTGCCGTTCCTGCTGTGCTTCGGGCATGCCATCCTGAATATGTCCCAATTGTTACCCGGCCTTGGTGGTCCTTGATAGTTTCCTCCATTGTGATTACCTCCGTTGAAATTTCCTTCTGCTCTGGGTCTCGAAGACCCGGCTTCTGTGTTGGCGACAAACTCGGAGCCTCCTTCAAACTGGCGCTTGTTCTGGCTATTTCCGTTATTACCCGGTGCTGATCCATTGCCGGTTCTTCCGTTATTACTTGTGTTTGCTTTTACCTTCTTGTCATCAACTTCCTCTTCTGTAGTATCTGTCGCAGCGTGTTTGTTGCACGCATCCATCAATTCTCCCATTGTAACTTCCGACGCATTTCGACTAGATTTCATGCGAGTTAACTTTTGCACTAAAGGTATATACTTGCATGTTTTTGCCATGGCTTGTAGTGCATCCTTGGGCTGAATGTCCGTGGACGAGTGAAGTATCTCCATAACCCGGCGCACCCAACTGCGTTCCGATTCTCCCTTCTTCTGGACGCATCGCTCTAGATCATCAATAGTGAACAATTTTCTGCACGTCCCATGAAAGTGCTTGACAAACGCGGTCTTCAGCTCCTCCCAGGACTTGATCGATCCTTCCGGCAAGTTGGTGAACCACAATTTTGCTGCTCCTTCTGACATCATTAAGTACATGAACTTGGCTTGGAGATTCTCAGATGCGTTGCGAATTGACATTGCCATCTCATAACTGCTTAGCCATGTTTCTGGATCCATAGTTGGCTCGTAATTCACTACTTTCCCTGGCTCTTTGAATTTTTCCGGGTAAGGTTCAGCTCTGATATTGTCCGAGAGACACTTGGGTCCCGCAAGAACGGTCGAGGCCGGCCTTGCTCTAGAAACGTGTGATACAGCGGGGGGCACGGCTGGGCGCGGCGCTGCGGGAAGTCCATGTGCTGCAGACCCGGCCGCGGCCCTCCGAGCTCTGGAACTGTCCACAACAGCCTGTGCTGCTGATGCTGCCTGAACGCGGGGAGGAGGCGGCATTTGCTGCTGCTCTTCCCTCCGCCGTGCTGAACTTGTTTGGATATTCCCTTGTTTTTGACTGACGTATGGCGTCCCGTGCATCCCGCTTCTATGATCCGGATAATTGGCTTGCTGTGCCACCGCAGTGTGCAACAGATCGATGGCTTGCTGTGTCTTCTCTGCATGGGGTGACTCTCCCACAGGGATTTGATTTAACGCGAGTGTCGCCGCATACACATTGTCCATGGGATTATTGTAGTGACCGGCTGGTGTGCGAAATCGTGATGGTGGCGGTGGTGGTAGATCGTTGCCGGTTGTGACTCTAGTCGGTGGTGGGGGTAACCCGGCCCGCTCATTTGCCGGATGTGTCCCCGCTGTCGCTGGTTGGGGTGCGGTTCCCTGGTTCACCACTGGTATCGGCTGATCCTGAGGTGTGATAAATAAAGTAGCCGGATTAATAACCCCGCCCGTTGCTGGTAACCTAGTTTGATGCCTTTGATGTGCTCTAGATGTTTCCTCCCGGAGCCGGGTTTCCAGCGCATCCAGCTCACGCTGCCGCGTGGCCATCCCTTTCCTTTCTGCCTCTACTTGCCTTCTTTGTTGTTCCAGCGCACGACGAGCCACATCCAGATCCCTGACACGTTCCGCTGCATTTTCTGGAGTGATAACCGTTGCAAGAACCGTGGGGTCTAGAATCAGATTATTATCGAATAAGGCCGGGTGACGCGGGTTCGAAGGACCTGCCCCTGGTGTCCGGTTTCCCAGGAATCCGAACGTATTTGCGTGCAACTCCTCGTCTGCTGTGCGGCTGGTCACTGATGCCGACTCTCCATCAACCCGGGCCAGAACCGGGTCTCCGTTAGCCGCGTCCTGCTGCTGGGCCAATGCCTGAGCCGCCCCGACTGCTGCTGTGGTTGCGTTCTCTTGGTTGAGATTGGCCGCGGGAGCGGTGTAGACCGCAACTCGGCGTATGATACTCGGTGTAAATTCATGCTGTTCTTCTCCGGCGTTATTCTCCTCGTACCGGTTCTCCAGCAGATCCAGGATAGACTCGGTATCATCCTCTCTCTCGAACCGGTCACGCGGGGTCCATGCCGGCTCCTCCGGCTGTTCCCACTTCGCGATGGGTTCTTCCGCCGGATATGTCGTTCCGATCGATTCTTCATCATCTGATCGGATAGAAGTGGCTTCCCCTGACACAGAATCAGATCCAAAATTGTCAGGGATCGAACCGGAAGTACATACCATACCAATGAAGACGCTGATCCGGCCGATTGTCACGACAGATCCGGACTCGAGGTAATCCGATTCTGGCCCCCAGCCGGAATCGTCCACCGTCTTTTCTCCTTTGTGGTCGATGTAGATCTCGCCGACGACAAGATTCTCCATGTTCTTCCGAGCTTCTCCCGTGATGTAAACACCTTTGGACGCAGGCCCCACGGTGGGCGCCAACTGTCGTGGGATAATCACGGCAGACGTTACCGGGGGTAACTGATCTTGGGGCAAGACGACACAGGCGTTTGGGAGAGGGTTTAGCTCAGAGGAAAACATGATGCAACTCGATCTGGTAGACGACAATCAAAGTCGCCGAGTCTCCGATCTTGATATAATAACTCAACTCTGGGGTTACACTAGATGCTCGATATCAAGCGATATTGCTAGGGTTCTTAGATTTCAAACAACTACTCCTGGGGGTCGGTTTATAAAGCACCCGTACCCCCTGGCTTACCCTCCAAGGCGCACCCTGGATCCTACCCGGACACGGCGCACAAACCCTAACTTTCCTTTACCATAACCCACAATCCGGGTTACTGGGCCTACAAACTTGGGCCTTCCAAAAGTTTCTTTATCCTTAGCCGGATCCTGCACAGCGTCCTTTGGGCCGGGTTACTCCTTGGAGTTTGGCCTACCGGGTTATTATCCCTCCATCACTGGGCGCGTGGCCTGTCAGGTCCTGGGCAGCGAGGCGTCGGGGTCGTGGATACGTGACATGTTCCCAGTTGCGGCGCGGAAAGCCGGATTGTGCTCTGCGTCGCAGAGATTCTGTTTGGAAAATTCCCCAAATCTTTTTACTCGGTTACAGAGAAGAGGACTAGCTCTATTCGGAGGAGAAGAAACTCAAGGTATTTTCCAGAGTGCTACTCGGAGATTTTACTCGGTATCTTGAGGTTCAAGGGCAATGTTGCCAAGGTTAGTTTTAAGCTGGCAGCGCCCAGTGAACGAGTTCGCAGGACTCTACCAGCTTCGGGGACTAATGTCGGGGGTTTACCCCCGAGTAGGGTAAAGGCAAGTGCTAAAGGCAAGGTCAGAAGGGATGTTTGGTTGAGTAGCCGCCTACCCGGTACTCGCTACCCGGTCGACTGCTACTCGGTCTTACACAAAGATGACCAGAAGGGGGAATAAAGGGAATTATGTTCATTCGAGTAGAAGAGCTGGTTCGAGTAAAACTGGCGGGAACCTACTCGGGCCAGATGTCAAAGGAGCCGTTCTGACACAGGATCCCGCGTATCCGGGGTCCGTACTTGGCACTATTCACAGCACTGTTCATCTGAGGACGGCGTGCCTGACAGCGACAGTGTGTCAGCAGGCCGTCGCAGGATAGGGGGGACCTACTCTGTGTTCGGCACAGTGATACCAGTCTGATCACTTGGTTTTGCCCAACGACTTTCCGGACAGGACAAGATTAGAAGCCAAAGCTGTCAGCGGGAGCTCGGAAGAAGGACGGTGTGCACACAATGTCGACATCTGTTTGTATTTGGACGTATCCGGCTGGGCACCAGGTATATAAGGTGCCCCGCCCCTCCTGCGCGAGGGATGCTGACCTAGATTCGAGACTTGGAGCATATTCTTGACCTAGTTCATCACATAGAGAGAAGAGTGGCTACTCGGTAGCAAGAACACTTGTACTGTGTCTACTCGGTAAGACCTCAATACACAGAGAGAAAGGCAGGAGTAGGGGTTTTACCTCCTCACGAGGGCCCTGAACCTGGGTAGATCGTCTTGTTTGCAGTGTTTTATCTTTACTTCACGCGGCTACTCGTCGCGTGATCCCTCCCCGAGCACCTCCAGCGTCCATCGTCCCCACACTTTTAGCCATCCTATGGCATCTGTCTTGACACCACCACGACACATGGGATGCTCAAAACGGCAGAGGCTGATATCAAGAAAGGCGCCAGTCAAGTGTTGATTGTGCAGAATAAGGCTAAGTTCAAGAAAGGTTCTTGGACTAAGATGAAGAAGGATAAGTCAGGAGGTAGCGCCCATGGCCTTGTCCAGAGTGCTCCCTCAAAGACTAAGCCTTCTCCTACAGCCGGAGCCAATTGCTTCTATTGCAAGCAAGATGGCCACTGGAAGAGGAACTGCACCAAGTATTTGGCTGACAGAGCCAAGAGTGGAGGTGTGACTTCCAACTCAGGTACGCTTGTGTGCAATGTTATAGACACGTATATTGCTGATGCGCCTAATAGTTCTTGGGTATATGATACCGGATCAGTTATTCACATATGCAACTCGTTGCAGGGACTGGTAAGAACTAGGAGCGTGGCAAGAGAAGAGGTTGAAATTCGGGTCGGCAACAAGGCGAGAGTCGCTGCGTTGGAAGTCGGCACGATGCAACTCCATTTACCTTCAGGATTTTTATTGGAACCGAATAATTGTTATTTTGTTCCAGCGCTTAGTCGAAACATTATTTCCGCCTCATGTTTGATGAGACAAGGTTATGAGTCGAATATTAAGAATAATGGTTGTTCTTTATATTTGAAAGATATGTTTCATGGCTTTGCACCCGTTCAGAACGGGTTATTTATTTTAAATCTTGATAGTGAATCGGTCTATAATATAAACGTTAAAAGGTTGAAACCAAATGATCTGAATATGACTTACTTTTGGCACTGTCGGCTTGGTCATATAAGTTGGAAGCGCATGAAGAAGCTCCATGATGATGGACTTCTAACTTCGTTCGACTTAGAGTCATTCGAGACATGCGAATCATGCCTACTAGGCAAAATGACCAAGACACCTTTTGCAAGGAGTTGTGAAAGGGCATCCGACTTGCTGGAACTAATACATAGTGATGTATGTGGTCCAATGAGCACGACAGCCAGAGGTGGTTATGAGTACTTCATTACCTTCACTGATGATTTGAGTAGGTATGGATATATCTATTTAATGAAACACAAGTCGGAAGCCTTCGAAAAGTTCAAGGAATTCCAGAGTGAGGTACAAAATCAACTCGGCAAGAAAATAAAGTTTCTACGGTCAGACCGTGGAGGCGAGTACATGAGCCATGAGTTTGATGACCATCTAAAGAGTTGTGGAATAGTTCCTCAACTCACTCCGCCAGGTACACCGCAGAGAAACGGTGTATCAGAACGGAGAAATCATACCTTGTTGGACATGGTACGATCAATGATGAGTCGGACAGATCTACCTTTATCATTTTGGGGTTATTTTCTAGAAACTGCAGCTTTCACACTAAACAGAGTACCATCAAAGTCAGTAGAGAAGACACCACATGAGATGTGGACTGGTAAAAAGCCAAGTTTGTCTTTTCTTAAGATTTGGGGTTGTGAAGCATTTGTCAAGCGACTTCAGTCGGACAAGCTCACTCCCAAGTCGGATAAGTGTATTTTCGTGGGGTATCTGAGGGAAACCTTGGGGTACTACTTCTACAACCGGGAAGACGGCAAAGTGTTTGTCGCTCGGAATGGTGTCTTCCTTGAGTAAGAGTTTCTCGGTCGGGAAGTCAGTGGGAGCACAGTGCAACTCGAAGAAATTCGAGAGGAACCGGCTAGGGGCGAGTCGGCGAACACCTTGGAGGCTGAGCCGGTCGTGGTACCTACACCTGTAACAGCACCTGAACCACGGAGATCTGCCAGATTATAAAATGCTCGTGATGTTTTACTGTTAGACAGTAATGAGCCGACAACTTATTCGGAAGCGATGGTGGGATCTGATTCCGAGTCATGGCTTGGAGCCATGAGATCCGAGTTAAAGTCCATGGATGAAAACCAAGTTTGGAATTTGGTTGATCTGCATGACGATGCAAGACCCGTCGAGTGCAAATGGGTCTTTAAAAGGAAAACTGATATGGATGGAAATGTTTCCGTCTATAAAGCACGACTTGTCGCGAAGGGGTTCCGACAGGTTCAAGGAGTTGACTACGACGAGACCTTCTCGCTCGTAGCGATGCTTAAATCAGTTCGGATCATGTTAGCTATAGCAGCCTATTTCGACTATGAGATATGGCAGATGGATGTCAAGACGGCTTTCCTTAATGGAAATTTAACTGAGGACGTGTATATGATACAACCCGAAGGTTTTGTCGATCCAGCTAACGCTGACAAAGTATGCAAACTTCAGAAATCCATTTATGGGTTGAAGCAAGCATCTCGGAGTTGGAACATTCGCTTTGATGAGGTAGCCAAATCGTTTGGCTTCATCAAGAGCAATCATGATTCTTGTTTACACAAGAAGTTTAGTGGGAGCAAAGTAAATTTTCTAATCTTATATGTGAATGACATATTGCTGATTGGAAATGATGTCATGATGTTGCAAGAAACCAAAGCTTCATTGGAAAGGAGTTTCTCAATGAAGGATTTGGGTGAGGCGACTTACATATTAGGAATCAGGATCTATAGAGATAGATCCAGGCGGCTCATTGGATTGAGTCAGAGTACATATCTGGGCAAGGTTTTGAAGAAATTCAAAATGGAAGAGTCCAAGAAGGGATTCTTACCGATGTCCCATGGAATAAAACTTAGCAAGACTCAGTGTCCTTCGACGACTGATGAGCGAAGTCGGATGAGTGTGATCCCGTATGCTTCGGCAATCGGATCCATCATATATGCCATGATTTGTACTAGGCCAGATGTTTCCTATGCTCTGAGTGTTACGAGCAGATACCTGGCTGACCCTGGCGAAGCCCACTGGGCAGCGGTTAAAAACATCCTTAAGGGCTCCTTTGATTCATAGGAATGCTAAAGGATTTGTGTAGGATTGAAATCCTATAGAAAATTTTCCTTTGAAGCTGTTTGATCCATAGGAATCTTGTAGTACAAACTTCATAGGAAAATAACATGAGGTTGGACCTCATGGAAAAATTCCTTCACTCAATCAAACATGTTTCTTCTTCCCATAGGATTCAACAAGACATGCCATCCTAATCCTATGATTTTCCTATTCCTACACTTTTCCTATCCTATGAATCAAAGGAGCCCTAAGTACTTGAGAAATACTAAGGAAATGTTCCTAGTTTATGGAGGTGATGAGGAATTCACTGTAAAGAGTTACACGGATGCGAGTTATCTCACCGACTCAGATGATTCTCGTTTGCAATCTGGATACGTGTTCGTAATGAACGGAGGGGCTGTGAGCTGGAAGAGTTCCAATCAAGATACGGTGTCTGCATCTACAACAGAGGCTGAGTATATTGCTGCCTCAGAGGCGGCAAAGAAAGCTGTTTGGATCAGGAACCTCCTGATGGATCTTGGTGTGGTTCAGGGCGCGTCCAATCCATTGGACGTATATTGTGACAGCAATGGTGCTATCGCACAAGCCAAGGAACCTAGACAACACCAGAAGAACAAACATATACTCATGCGTTATCACCTCATTCGCCAGTTTGTCGAACAAGGTGATATCAAGTTATGCAAAGTACACACGGATGCAAATATTGCAGATCCGTTGACAAAGGCGCTACCACAGCCTAAGCATGAGGCACACACGAGAGGTATGGGCATTAGATGCCTAGGCATATGATGCCAAGATGATTGAATCTAGTGCAAGTAGGAGACTGTTGGCAATATTCCCTAGAGGCAATCATGTATGATGTATTCCCAATGTATTCATAAAGTTATTAAGTTGTCCTTGTTTTGAACATCTGATATATGTCATTGAATATGTGATTCAATTGTGGAACTATATATTCATGTTGTTCATACTAGATTGTCCTTGGTCGTTTATGTTGTGCTGGACACACACCCTAGACTAATGTGAGTGTTGGCTGATGACACGGTTCCACTTGTCATGGGCATGGTGATGCCATTCCAACGTTCACGGACTTGGCTAAAAGAGTTTAGCAAGTCGGACTGGCCCACATTGAGATGCAACGAGCAAGTCGTCATTTGCATGTCTCAATCAATGTAATCCTTAGACCTGAGGTTGTCGCACAATCCGAGTTGTGGATCACCGACTTAGGTTCTGTCAAATGTTGTTCTGTGACAAGGAAACTATAAAGGCAGAGTACGGGTCGAATGAGAAGGAAGCTGCGTGATCTGGATAATCAAGATGGGATTTTGCCCCTCCGATTGGAGAGATATTCTCTGGTCCCTCTCGAGTGATATGATTCAGGAAGCATGGCCATGCGCAACTCAGTTAAGTGTTAACTGTGTCGGTTGACTAAGAGTTAGTCAGATGAATCACATATCACGGATCGAGAAGAGAGTTGAACTATTAAAGGGATGACGATAAATCGCCTATAGTTCGACAAGATATATCGTGAGGCAAAAAGGACTAAGATGAATATCACATTGAAAGGTATGTCGTCATGACTCAATGGGACTTGGGAGTCGGCACGTTCTGCTAGGAGCCACTACCGATTGATCGATTGAGAGTCAGACTCCAATCGTGTCTAAGTCGCCATGAGCCTGCAGGGTCGCACACTTAAGAGCGGGAGCAAGCATTGGTCGGGTTGGACCCGAACCGGAAATGGACTGATTTGGTGAGTCGGACTCACAAAGGGAATGGGCCACAAGTGTTGTGAAGCCCACTACCATTTTCTATATAAAGAGGGGCGCAGGTTGCCCAGCGGGCACGTTAGTCCACTCTCCCATGCGTTGGGAACCCTAGCCCCACTCAGTCCAGCCGTCGCACCGGACCTAGCAGTCCGCCGTCGGAGCTCCTCCTCGTACGTGTGGATACCGGCAGAGGTGTTGTACGTTCAGCACTTTGACGTTTGAGGGATTGGATCGGCCGGACCGGATCGTGGGACTGCACTGCCCCGACGCGCTGCATCGATAATCCTCACCTGCGCGTCTAGTGGTAATACTCGTGGCCTTCTACCTCGGCTAGATCTTGGAAGCATCGCGTAGGAAAAAAAATTCGTTTATCTCTACGCGTTCCAACACACCATTAGTGGCATCAACCTTCCGAGGTCCTCCTTCTCCTACTGGATTGATAACCTTGGTTCTTAACTAAGGGGAAAACTCCTACCGATATGCTCATCACACCCTCCTCTTGGGGTATCCCAACGAGTGCAAGATCTTGAATGGGGTCGTTGCAAAGAAAACAAAAAAATTCCTACGCGAGAGACACCCGAAAGGCCAAGATCTAATCTAGGAGACGAAGTGCAATGGGCAAAGAGAGGGTTAAGGAGAACACATACCCTCGAAGACACAAAGCGTTACGAGATCAAATCTCGTTGTTGGCGTAGTCGTACTCACACCGATCCAGATAGAGAGAAGATGTGCACCGCAATCCGGCGGTGCCTCCGTGATCGGTCACTCGTACGGTTGATGACGACCTCCGTTCCCTCGATCCAGCGGGGCACGGAAGTAGAGGATCCCCCGGAACTCCAGCGGCACGACGGCGTGGTGGTGAATAAGAATCCCACGGTCAGGGCTTCGCTAAGCCGGAGACCATGGAATCGAGCAGCGGGTGGAGAGGAATTTAGGTGGGCAAGTGTGTGGAGGAGGGAGAGCTCTCACCCTTGTTTTATAGGAGAGGGGGGAGACAGCCCAAGGGGGGTGCGGCCAGCCCCATGGTGTGCCCACACCTCTTCCCTCATGTTGTGAGTGGACACTCCATTCACACCCACTCATTTCCCCTTAAAACTCCACTTAGAAAATCCAAGAGTTTTTCTTTAATAAATAAATAAAACATTTTTTATTTCTTTATTTCAACATTTGTTAATTCTATTAACAAACATTTGCATATAGCACCTCGAATCATTTGTTAATTCTATTAACAACCATTCGACGAAAAGCCCCTTGAACTATTTCAATTTTCCCCGAAACAATTTCGGTGCTGCCCAAAATATTCTTCGATATTCCGTATCCTCTCAAGCGCGTCATCGAACCTTAAGTGTGTCACCCTACGGTTCGCGAATAAGATATACATGATCGAGACTCCTCTCCGATCAATAATCAACAGCGAGATCTGGAGATCCGTGATGACTCCTATATATTCAACGATGACTCTCGTGATCGTGTGAACCAACAACGTCGTGAACTATTCCCTTTGTCTCGCGATATTTTACTTGTCCGAGATTCGATCATTGGTATCAACCATACCTTGTTCAATAGCGTTATCGACAAGTACTCTTTTCTCGTTCCCGTGATATAACATCCTTGTGATCATATCACGTGCTTGCAAGCGGTATCGATGTGATATCACCGAGAGGGCCCAGAGTATATCTCTTCATCATTTTGGATGGACAAATCCCACTCTTGATCCATGATCCTCAACTAATACTTTCCGAATACGTGACGACACCTTTATAGTCACCTTGTTACGGTGTTACATTTGATGACATCAAAGAACCCTTCCGGTATTAGTGATTCACATGATCTCATGGTCTAAGGAATAAGTTACTTTGTATGTTTGATATAACAATGTAAACTTAATGACTTGATCGCATTGCTATATTCATTTTGGGTATATGTTCATCACATCATTCTTCTAATGACACGACCCCGTTATTAACAACATCCAATGTTCATGATCAGGAAACCTTGATCATCTATTAATCAACGAGCTAGTTAAAAGAGAGGCTTTACTAGGAACCATTGTTTGTTTATTAAACACACATGTATCAAAGTTTCCGTTTAATACAATTCTAGCATGAGAAATAAACATTTATCATAAACAAGGAATAACATAATAACCATTTTATTATTGCCTCTCGGGCATATTCCCTTCAGTCTCCCACTTGCACTAGAGTCAATAATCTTGTATGTAAGCACTTAACACATATGGCGTTCCAGTGTTATTACCATGCTTCGCATGTGGTAAACATCATCAAAAGATATGAACTGTTCAGGTCCTATTGTATTTGCATGTTCTTCGCGTCTACACGCATCACTCATTCTCTAATGATATGGCTTTGTATATATATGGTCAATCGGTGAAAACTTAATTCCTCATCTTAAACCGATGTCACTAACATTGTGAAAATGTAGCTTCATAGTGTTAGCATTCTTGGAAATTCACCAAGTTCCGGTGATACCTTAATTCCCCAGCTTAAACTGATGTTACTAACATTGTGAAAATGCAGCTTCATAGTGTCAGCATTCTTGGAATTTCACCAAGTTCAATAAAGAACTCCTTGACACAAAATACGCTTATTATCAGTTTTCAACACAACAATATACTTTAGCCTTTGTTTTAGTATCTGTCACAATATTTTAATTTCGAAACTCTTCCAAATACAGCATGGAACTTTCTTCCATCCTATTGTGCTACCCTTCATTACGTATTTTAATTGAGATAAATTACTTGAATAAATGACAAGACTATTAGTGTAACATATTACAACTACTATTTTGTAATTGCTACATAGGAAAACATATCCTTAGCTTTTATAAAATGACACAAGGATCTCTCCCACTGTTGTCTAATCATCATATGAATTATCCTGCTATAACATTTTATAGCATAGGACTCATATGGTTGTGTACATAGCATGGAAGCATGACTTAGAAATCCCAGTTTCATTGATGCTCATCATGTGTCAAAACACTTGAATCTTGCTCAATTATTTTCCATGTGACAAGAACTCCTTCTTGTGATTTTGATATTGACTTACTTCAATATTTCTTCTATGTAATTTGGCTTCAATTATATCAGGCGCTTCAATCCATCTCTTATAGATATCGATGCCCAATATCTTCTAAGCCTTTCATCAATATGAAAATCTTAACCGTGTTAATTTAAAATACATATTTTACAATCAACCATGTGTCATCTACATAAAGTATTGGAAATATGTCATATCGCTCCCACTTAATTTCTTATAACTCTACAAGCATCTTTATTGTTCATGATGGAATCAAACTCTTTTGATAACTTCATTAAGGTAAAGATTTCAACTTCGTTATGCTCAGTTCAACCATTGAAGTGTGCTTACCTTTCTAGCAAACTTTTGAATTTCGCAAAACTCTCAGACTGTGTCAAGTACATATCTTTGATCAAACTTCCTCGAGAGGAGAGTTGGTTTTGTTATTCAACTGCCATATCATGATATGTAACTTTTTCTATAACTATCCGCAAAGACTTAAACATCACTACGGAAGATCAAAATCTTGTAGTAGTCAACTCTTTGAACTTCGTCAAAAACAACTTTTCGATAAGTATAACTTTCAAAGGATGTAAAATCCATGTATTTGTCACTATATAGACCCTTTTGCTATCGTTAGGCATCATGCCTATCGAAAGGACCACCAATTCACATACTTGATATTCATACAAGGATACTATGGAGGATATAATGACTCATAGTCAATTTTACGAAGTCAGGGCCCATCATTTGCTTCCTTTATAAGGTCCAGGTCCTTTGTTGTCAAAACAACACTTTATTCTTAAACCACAAGTTGGTCTAAGTACAAAGTTTTTGGACTTTTGAGGTTCAGTACCCAAACTCATCTGAAGTATCTACAACAGATGTAGTGTCTTCTACTTTGTCAAAATAGCAAACCCCAGAACAACTTCCAGTGTTGCGCTACTCTTGACATGATAACGAAGATTCTCTAATCTCGTTGAGTTCGTACCGTGCTCCCACTCACTTGTTTCGCAAGAACTACTTTCTCGAGAAATCAACCCTTTCTGACAAAAAAAATTTGTCTTTGGTCCGTGATGGGAGAAATACCCAATGTATTCTTTAGAATAACCTTATAAACATATATTTATCCCATTTTTGTTGTAAACATTTTACACATACTATGCATACCAAAACTTAAAAAAATTACAACTCGGGTCACTACCCAAACCATATCTTATATGTTGTCAATTTCAATGGATCATGATGGTGCTCTTTTTCAGTGGAAAAACGGTTGTCACTAATGTATAAACTACAAAATTATATGGCATTTTTATTAATCTTACCATGTCCAACAAGTTTTGATTATGTCTTTCGAACACTCCAAACCAAAGTGGGGTAATTCGAGTAATATAAGTTGTAGAACAATTCTGCAACTTCTCAAATGTTTGGCTAAACTTGTAACTCAAACTTTATCCTTTACGATCCAATCATAACTACTTGATTATCTTGTTACCTTGATTTTTACTTCATATTAACAACCATTTGAACGAATTCAGAATGTCAAACTCTGTTCTCTTTAACTAGATATACTCACATATCTACTCAAATCATCGACATAATTTTATGAAGGAAAAATTAATCCACCATACATGACTACATATAATGGACTATATACATCAATATGTACAATCTCCACTAAATTAGTCGTCCATTCTACTTTGGCCTATGAACGGAATTTTAGTCATCTTTTGGAAGAGGTCTCACAAGCGTCAATTTATTCAAAACAAAATGACTCCGGAAGTCCATCAATATGGAGTTCCTTCATGTTTTCCTTTCCGATATGAACTAAAATGGTGGTGTCACAATTTAAGTGAAAATCTTTTACGTCTTGCAACGTTTAGCATTTAGTTTTATAGATGTTTACTTTACCAACATGGTCTATATTAACATATCCATCAATTAAGGAATATGGTCATAGTTTGAACAATCTCATTTGTTCTCACAAAAGACAAGAACAAAATAACAACTTATTAAGTCCTTAAAATAAATCTTGAATGTTTGGTTCAATACGACAATGAACGCAATAACACTTTATTTTTGTTCTTGTCATAATCGATTCCACATCTATTACTAGTTCTTTTAGGCCCTTGTATTTCTTGCATTGTGTTGCTTTGTATGACAACTCAAACCAACCAATGTGGTATCAAAATACCCAAAAATTCTTTGTTAACTAGTAATACATCTATAACTTGTATATCAAGCATATACTCCTGAGCTGGACTTTTCCAGTTATCTTCTTTTCCTGCCATATATGTTTTTGTAATTCTATTTTAAATATTCCCTTTCATATATAGAAGAATCATTCAACATCAAACAATGTTAGTCGTACTAGCTCATTTTCTTTGGCGTGTTAGTCATATACTATCACCCATTGAGTCATACTTTGAGTCTGATTGTTCTACTAATATCACCATATTAATAGTATTCTTCTAGATTCTACTCTTAGCAATCACCAAGTAAGGTAAACGACTTTACCCATCCTTTTAATCCATCCCATCATAACAATTTTATGATTAAGCTACTATAGCTCGAAGGAAGGAATTTAGAGGATAATTTTTAGTGCCTAACTTCTTGGAATATTCAAACGCCCAGCGTCTTCAATCATTGCATATATTCAGATAATATAAGAAAACATTGTCACACTAAATTATACTCAGTCATGTTGCTACAAATAAGTTTCTAGATATCAATATATCTTTCACTTGATTGTTTCTGAAAACAACTCTTTTCAGTTCCTAAATCACCTTGATCAACAAAACATGCTTTTGAATATAAATTAA
The DNA here is from genome assembly GCA_028641055.1 of Alopecurus myosuroides. Lineage (NCBI taxonomy): Eukaryota > Viridiplantae > Streptophyta > Magnoliopsida > Poales > Poaceae > Alopecurus > Alopecurus myosuroides. The sequence goes on along the minus strand of CM054061.1, from coordinate 205,302,662 downwards.
TATGGAAGCAACCATGACTCTGGATTCTAAGTAGGAATTGGTTGCTCTCTAGATCAATCCAAGTAATCACATGGAGCTAGGTAGGAAATACCGAAAATGTACAATAGGATTCAGTTTTAAATTTCACTAATACGGTACCAATCTTAAATGGTATTTACCAGATCATAACAGTTATATCTCAATTAACAATCTAGGTGTAAGGTAGTTATGTGGATGCCAATGAATACTACAATTTGGGCAAATTCACTTTGATTTGTTGTTCATGATAAATAAGTTCAAGTTAATTCAAAATTATACCATGAACTCCCACTCAAAAACAACATCCCTCTTAGTCGTCTTTAGTGATTACACGAAACAAATTCACTACACCAAAACCGATCATCACGTGAAATGATGTAGCTTCAAAGGCGAACATCGACATGTTCATCATATCATCCATATGACTCATGATTTACCTTTCGGTTACGTGTTCCGAGGCCATGTATGTACATGCTAGGCTCGCCAAGTAGAACCGTAGTATTGCGTGTCTTTCAAGGCCATGTCTGTACATGCTAGGCTTGAAAACACCCGTTGTATGCGAACGTTGAGTCTGTCACACCCAATCATCACGTGGTGTCTCGAAACGACGAACTTTCTTAACGATGCATACTTAAGGAAGAACACATTATTATCTTGATATTAAGTGAGAGGGATCATCTTATAATGCTACTGTCTCTATCTAAGCAAAACAAGATGCATAAAAGGATTAACATGACAGACATCACATGTAAGGATAACGTGATATGATATGGCCCTCCTTGCACTTGATCTCCATCATGTGCATTATGGTATGATCTCCATCATTCCACCAGCGTGGTACCAAGTACCATGGCACCCCAATCTTGATTGTCCATCAATAATAAGACAACCATATGGATACCTTCCGGTATATCAATAATTTACCAAATAGATCATCTCATAATCAAATTTGTAACATTGACCATATCACATCACATGCCCAGCAAAAACTAGTTAGACGCCTCTAATTTAATTTTGCATGTTTTTACGTGGCTTAGGGCTTTCGAGGATAGAACCGTTCGTACCTACGAACTATAGTAGGAGAAACGGACACCCCCTTAGCCACAAGTGAGACAACTCTCGCGTACATAGTACACGTAAACTTAGTCTAGACAGCTTCATCCTACTATGCCACTAAGATTATAAAATACTCAAGGAGGCAATAACTTTTTGATCAACGCCCATATACACCTATGTGTTCTACCCGTACAAAACATCTACGCATAGATCCGGTTTTGATACCACTGAAGGGGTCGTTGCAGAGAAAACAAAAAAATTCCTACACGAGAGACACCCGAAAGGCCAAGATATAATCTAGGAGACGAAGTGCAATGGGAAAAGAGAAGGTTAAGGAGAACACATACCCTCGAAGACACAAAGCGTTATGAGATCAAATCTCGTTGTTGGCGTAGTCGTACTCACACCAATCCCGATAGCGAGAAGATGTGCACCGCAATCCGGCGCTGCCTCCGTGATCGGTCACACGTACGATTGATGACGACCTCCGTTCACTCGATCCAGCGGGGCGCGTAAGTAGAGGATCCCTCGGAACTGCAGCAGCACGATTGCGTGGTGGTGAAGAAGAATCCCACGGTCAGGGCTTCGCCAAGCCGGAGACCATGGAATGGAGCAGCGTGTGGAGAGGAATTGAGGTGGGCAAGTGTGTGGAGGAGGGAGAGCTCTCACCCTCCTTTTATAGGAGAGCGGGGAGGCAGCCCAAGGGGGGTGCGGCCAGCCCCATGGTGTGCCCCCACCTCTTCCCTCATGATGTGAGTGGACACTCCACGCACACCCACTCATTTTCCCTTAAAACTGCACTTAGAAAATCCAAGAGTTTTTCTTTAATAAATAAATAAAACATTTTTATTTCTTTATTTCAACATTTGTTAATTCTATTAACAAACATTTGCATATAGCACCTCGAATCATTTGTTAATTCTATTAACAACCATTCGACAAAAAACCCCTTGAACTATTTCAATTTTCCCCGAAACAATTTCGGTGCTGCACAAAATATTCTTCGATATTCTGTATCCTCTCAAACGCGTCATCGAACCTTAAGTGTGTCACCCTGCAGTTCGCGAATAAGATAGACATGATCGAGAATCCTCTCCGATCAATAATGAACAGCGAGATCTGGAGATCCGTGATGACTCCTATATATTCAACGATGACTCTCGTGATCGTGTGAACCAACAACGTCGTGAACTATTCCCTTTATCTCGCGATATTTTACTTGTCCGAGATTCGATCATTGGTATCAACCATACCTTGTTCAATATCGTTACCGACAAGTACTCTTTTCTCGTTCCCGTGATATAACATCCTTGTGATCATATCACGTGCTTGCAAGCGGTATCGATGTGATATCACCGAGAGGGCCCAGAGTATATCTCTCCGTCATTTTGGATGGACAAATCCCACTCTTGATCCATGATCCTCAACTAATACTTTCCGAAAACCTAACGGCACCTTTATAGTCACCCTGTTAAGGTGTGACGTTTCATGACATCAAAGCACCCTTTCGGTATCAGTGATTGACATGATCTCATGGTCTAAGGAATAAGTTACTTTGTATGTTTGATATAACAATGTAAACTTAATGACTTGATCGCATTGTTATATTCATTTTTGGTATATGTTCATCACATCATTCTTCTAATGACATGACCCCGTTATTAACAACATCCAATGTTCATGATCAAAAAACCTTGATCATCTAATAATCGACGAGCTAGTTAAAAGAGAGGCTTCACTAGGAACCATTGTTTGTTTACTAAACACACATGTATCAACGTTTCCGGTTAATAAATTCTAGCATGAGAAATAAACATTTATAATAAAAAAGTAATAACATAATAACCATTTTATTATTGCCTCTCGGGCATATTCCCTTCAGATCTGCACCATCAAGGACTTTTTCTGGCGCTGTTGCCGGGGAGAAGGAAGTCTTCTAGCAAGGGGAGTCTCTCACTCTCAACCTCTTTATTTTGTTTATTGTCTTGTTTTTATTATTGTATTGTTTTTATTCTCTATATTGAAAACACACAGAAAACTAGTTTACTTTATAGCTGTTATTTATTTGCTTGCTATTATTCTCCTATAATGAGTTCCTATGAGAATACTAAGTTGTGTGACTTCACTAGCACAAACAACAATGATTTTATTTGCACACCAATTGCTCCACCTGCTCGTACTGCTGCTTTCTATGAGATTAAACATGCTTTATTAAATCTTGTGATGAAAGAACAATTTTCTGGTATTAGTACTGATGATGTTGCTGCCCACCTTAATAATTTTGTTGAAATATGTGAGATGCAAAAATATAAATATGTAGAAGGAGATATTATTAAACTAAAATTATTTCCTTTCTCTTTGAGAGGAAGAGCTAAAGAATGGTTGCTATCTTTGCCCACAAATAGTATTGATTCATGGACTAAGTGTAAAGATGCTTTCATTGGAAAATATTATCCTCCTGCTAAGATTATACCCCTAAGAAGTGTGTAAGGTCCGCCCCAGAACCAATGTTCAGGGACACCTCCGATATGCACACATTCACGATCCCAGATCACACCATTCGTGAACAACATATCAAGTTAGTATACAGATACAATATCCATTACACGGTTACACAAAAACACTTACAAACTAGACAAGGTCACATGACCAAGTCCACATAACTGCCACGCAGGGCAAACACACAACACACACAGTGGAAGACTAAACACACAAAACATGGTAGAGCCCAAGTCACGCCTTAACCTACAGGCTGCTGACTGGGAGACGATCCTAGTTCGCAAAGGCATCAGCGTAGTACTCCTCCTCGTAGATCTCCTTCTGAGACTCCTTCTCGATGTCTGGAAAGTAAATACCAGGGGCGAAACCAATATGAGTACCTTTGAATGTACTCAGCAAGATACCCATCATGTAGCTTACCAAAATGCAAGTATGCTTATATAGTGGAATAGGTAGGCTGTACATAGGGTTCACTATCAACAGTATATGAAAGATATATCATAGTTGATTTAAAAAAAAATCTCTATATCTTCGTTGAAGAAGATACTTTAAAAGAAAATAATATAGTTTTCTTTCTCTTGTAGATATCACATGTACAAGAGGTTTTGTAAAACTTTGTTAAAAGAAATTTTTATCTTTGCAAAACTTCCTGGAATCAACTTCCAGTTTTTGTTTAGACAAAGAAAGATTTTCTTTGCAAAACTTTTTGTAAAATTTTCCTCCTTTCTGAACTTCACAAGATTTCCTCCTTTCTGAACTTCCAGCATCAGTACCTCCACAGTACAAGATTTCCTCCTTTCTGAACTTCACAAGTCCAACTCCTTTTTGAAAACATTGACACAATGCTAGCTACATGGCCATTCAACTGTCCATATCCGACGACGCGGCTACTTCGAAATAGTTGTACTATGTAGAGGTGTACACATCCACCAGATCCAGTACATGCGCCGTGAACAACCACGGACTGTAACAACTATATGTAAACATCAGATAACTGATCCTAACCATCCACTATGTTCAAGCTAGAATATGTCTATCTCTTCGGTTAGGCCTGGTTCCCCCGGCATCCTGTCCACCAGCGCCACGTCAGGGGACCCAACTGCTGCGACCGGAGGAGAACTTAATCCCTCACTATGTATGTCCCGTATTTTCCACCTAGCGACAATCGGTTCAAGGGCTCGACGACCCTTATAGCAACTTGATATAGAACACACACTAACAAGAACAAACTTCAAGTTAAGCCCCATGCCCATGTTGGGGTAGAGTGGCAGTACGGTAAAGGTTGTCGGGCGAAGACTAGGTTATGTGTCATTTTTGTAAAACACCATTTTTCCAAAAAAAAATGACCACTTCCACATTCCTCTGGTGAATAAGGCTCAGCCTTTTCTTCGGGTTTTCCATAAAGCCTTTGTTTTTTTAAAAACATAATTTTAGGGTGTCCACTTAGGGACTAATACTTTGGTGGTAATAAATACCATATGGTGGCTATGGGCTTGGTAACACCAAGTATCAACTACTAGCGTAGTATATAGTATATAATATTAATAGTAGTCACTCAAAAATAGTTTTTGGAAATCAAAGTTTTGAAAAAAAATCAGAAGTAAAACATGCATGATAGATAATGATAAGTGTAATAACAGCAAGCATCAGTATGGCTTGCCTTAAATCTCGTTGTGTCCCTGGCCTTGAAGTAGCTTGATCTTGACACACAACGCTACGACTCCATCTCCTTCTTCTTCGGGTTTTTTTATCTAACGCTGTAAAATAATAAAAGACACACACTCAGAACCAGAAGGACAATCAAGTAATCAACACAACACATACAGTAAGCAAACTCATACTAATGCAATCACTCAAAAAGTTATCGAGAGAACTACCTCACAAACTCTCAGGGTACAAGACTATCGTCAGGAAAACATATAGTTGAAGAACCATATTCCACATCCCAATATCATAGGTTGAGTGGGTATACCACTATCACACCAAGATATTAAGGAAGCTAAAAATATAGCTTGTGGTAAGAACGGTGAGGCTACTAAGGTGCTAAAAAAACAATCCATGTAATATCAATCATCAAGCAACACCCATGACAGTGGGTAATAACAACAACACAAGCAATCAATCTAAACAAGTTTACCACTAATATTAAACATAGATAACAAGGTACTACTAAACAAAATAATAACACTAGTACCACACTTATGCTAAGGTAAACACTCAGACAATTCCAAACAGCAAAGCATACAAAACACACATGAATCAGCTAGTTATTTATTAAGCTTATGTCTACTCCAAAACTAAGGAATCACTCAGTCATGAAAGTAACCAAACGAACCAGTGGCTCAATAATTGTAACAAGTCAATAAAACACACTCTAAAACATAATAACAACAAGATACATTACCCTTAGCAAAATATCATAATAACAGGAGTCAACTATTAGCATACTAGTACGGAAAATTTACACAAGCATGCCCTAAGGAATAATTGCATTCCACAACCCATCAACACACAGAAACTACAATATATATGCCATAATAACAGAAAGGAAAACATTCTAACCATGCTAGGAAACATCATACACTCCTAAAAATAAAAGGACAACAATAATGGAGCAAACTCAACATCTAGTGGGACACTAATGCAATACTAGAGGAGCAATCCACCTCAAAAAAAAAATACTAGAGGAGCAATCAATACTATAAGAATGCATTTTTCTTAAACCATAAATACATGAATAAAAACACCTACTAACAGTACATACAAATTACACATGCTAGTACTCAAATACACTAAAATTAATTCTATGAAAAACAACTACTCATACTAGTGAAAACAATGTAGTTAAGTAAAACAATCAATGTTACACATGCTCTCCTATAATCTAATGTGCAAGCTAACAGAGTTGATACCATCACCACATCAGTACCAAAATGGTACTGGAATCAATCTAACCATCACAAAAACCTAGGTACTACACATAACAAGACTAGCTCACAAAATCCATTCCACAAAAATACTAAAAAACAATAAGAGACCATTTATATTTCTATTTGTTTTCCAATCAAGAACAAACTTCCTAACATATTGGTAATTCAAGAAAACAACCTAAATACAGTGACCAACACATCTACTCATGCTTGGAAACAAGTTTCTACCAAACAAACATTTATTCACAAACAAACACACAAGATTTGTTTCTAGAAATGCACACCAAAAATAATCCAGAGCTCTAAAAATTATGAAAAGCTAGGATTACATAGATTTAATCGCACACAAGCTCATACAATTGGATTCCCATCAAAAATAATTTTTAAACTCTCTCTAAAAATCATAGAAATGGCTACTGGTCTTTTACCAAAATGGATGGAATTTCCAAATGGTAGCTCACCTTGATGCCAGGTCAAGTCCCAGTGATAGATCTGTCCAAGGGATACTCAAAACAATTATGTTTGCAAGATTTGGCCACTTAAAACACAAGTTATGATCAAAATGGTGAAACAAATTGCTTCTGGCATTTTTATTTGTTCTCCTAAAATATAGCTCAAATACATTTCTTTAACTTGGAGGTGGTTAAGAATTAGTGGATCCATCTCTGTGATTTTTGATGAGGCAAGTTTTACTTGTTTTCATTTTCATTTCGAGTTAAAGTAACATGCATGAAATAGATCTGCGGAGAAAGGAATAAAAATCAACCTGCACAGGGTCAACGGGCTAGATCTAGAAGGATATGGGCCGCGCCGAGCGAGGCCGGCCCGCTGGGCGAGCGCGCGCGCCGAATCGGTACGCCGACGTCCAATTCGCGATCTGCGGCTGGGATCAGATGGGTTCGAGATTCAAAGGGAGCCACCGGATGCGGATCCGAGGGCCACGAAGCGCCCACGTCGACGTGCGCCGGCGGCGACGCGAAAACGCCAGAAAACCAATATTTCCAGGCTCCGCTTGCGTCTCCTCTGCGGCGGCCAGAAAACCAATATTTCCAGGCTCACCTGATGCAGAACCCCGAGTCAGTCGACAACGAAGCCCCTCCAGTCCTCCAGGCCTAGTACCACCGGCGTGAGTCTCCACTGGCGCAACCACCGGCACCACCGCTCATACTTCTTCCACCATGGTCTTGTTCCTGGTACCATACCACCAATCATGGATGCACCAGAAAGCGCAGACCATAACCACCAGGATCACTGTGACCCATCCCGGCGGCGAAAACGCCAGCGGCGAAAACGCTCAAAATCTTGAACACAACACATGCATGAAAATAAGTCTATGAGGTAGGAAATTAAAATTTGAGTAGGGTAGTGGTTGTGTCTCACTTTTCTTAAATTGTTTTCGTTGAAAACTTTCAATTTTCCAAAAACTGTTGTTTCTGTTTTTGAATGTTTTCTCCAAAATTTTGAATAGAAGATATGTTTTAAAACATGTTTAATGGATATAGAATCAAAAATTGAGTCTAGGGGTGGTGTTCCCCAAATTTTCTGAAAATATTTGTTTCGCAAAATTTTGAAAATTCAAAAAGTGCTGAAACTTTTATGGAGGTTTTCTTCAAAATTTTGAAAATGAGAAGCAAATGTTTTTGGATAACTAGGTAACATATGACCCTAGGAATGTTGGGGAGCTTCCCCAAAAAATTTAGAAAAACTTTTATTAACAAAAACATTAAAATTCCATTTCTGGCCTTTTGGAAAATAGCATTTAATAAATAGGAAAAAGTTTATAAATCAAGTATTTTTAAGTTGGGGTGGGAGGTTATATAATATAGGTCACAAAGGTGATTTTCAATAAACAACTCCTTTGGAAAATTTGAGATGCCATGTCTGAAAGGATGATAACAGGAGTTTATTTAATAGGCCAAAACCCTAAGAGAGGAATAATCACATGGTCATGGGAAGCAAAATGGATCACATGAATATGATGTATAGGTCATGAAGATGACAAGGGAAAGTCTATTTAACTCAAAAAGGATAGGAGTGATTTTTAGGAAGACTTAACAAAAGCATCATGATAACAAGGACATGATCCTATTTGTTGGGAAGACCTCCAGAGGGCTTTGGAAGGAGATGTGAATGGGTTTAATATTGCAATCCAAACATTAGGATAGGGCTCATAGATAGGTACCATTATATCCATGATTGTACACTGGTCAAAGATCAGGATTCCTCCTTATGGCAGGAGGCCAAACTAGAGAAGCTAAAGAGAACATAAGATGAGATAGAAATAGGATATAACATGCTACTGATGTATGGGCTTGTTATTTGTAGATCTGAATCAATTAAAACAACTCACAACCATTCACAACAGTTACAAACACATCGAGGCAAAAACAGGATAAGGTCACCTCACAAGTAGATAATAACCAGACTTAACCAGTCCACTCAAGCAAGAGAGTTCTTCAATTTAAATTCTTGGAGTTTTCCCTCAAGTGTTCAAAGAAAGTTAGTGATCAAGACAAACCATGACAGGAGGATTTTGTAAAAGAGATTCAGCTCAAACCTTGTTATTTATGTAGCCATTTTATTTTGGTTTTGTTCAAACACATGCACTCAAGGTCAAGCAAGGCAAAGAGAGGTGAAACAAGATTAATAATTAAGCATTTTAAAAAGTTTTTGTTGGCCCTAATTTTTGACTCTCCAACAACTGCATTTTGTTGGTTTCCAAAAAGTGGGGTGTGACAAAGTGACATAATGAATTTTAAACAATTTTATAACGAACATGTTGCAAAGCTTGGGAAAGAATGAAAACTATGGTGAAGAATTGTCCCACTCATGGACTGACTACTTGGATGATTATACAAACTTTTTATGCAGGTCTGAATTTTTTCTCAAGGAACCTATTGGATTCAGCTGCTGGAGGTACCTTTATGTCCATCACTTTGGGCAATGCAACAAAGCTTCTTGACGATATGATGATAAATTATTCAGAGTGGCACACTGAGAGAGCTCCATAAGGTAAGAAAGTAAATTCTGTTGAGGAAACCTCCTCTTTGAGTGAAAGGCTTGATGCTATTATGTCTATGCTTTTTAATGGTAAAGCTCAAGTTGATCCAAATAATGTTCCTTTAGCCTCTTTGGTTGCTCAAAAAGAGCATGTTGATGTAAACTTTATTAGAAATAATAATTTTAACAACAATGCTTATAGAAATAATTTTGGTGGAAACAATTACAAGCCCTATTCTCCTAATAATGGTTATGGTAACTCTTATGGAAAATCCTACAATAATAATAAAATCTCTACCTCTGATATTGAAAACATGCTTAGAGAATTTATTAGCACACAAACCGCTTTTAATAAATCTGTCGAGGAAAAGCTTGGTAAAATAGATGTTCTTGCCTCTAAAGTAGATAACCTTGCTATTGATGTTGATTTTCTAAAACTGAAGGTTTTTCCACAGGATGTTAAACAAAATAAAATTTTGAATGCCATCCAAGTTCAAATAAACAATAATGTTAGATTGATGGCTGAATTACGTGTTAGGTGGGAAAAAGAAGATGAATTGGCTAGAAAGAATAATATTGCTAGAGTTTGTAACATCATAACCACTAGTAAAACTGAAGTTCCAAGTGCTAGTAAACCTCCTACTATCAATGGAAAAGTAGTTGGTGTTAATAAAGTCCATACTCCTTTGGTGAAACGTGCTAAATTGCCTCAAACTGCTGAAATTGCTTCTAGTAAATGTGCTGAAATTTTTAGAGATGTAGGAAATAATGGTCCTATTACTTTTGATACTAAATTTTTTGATTTTGATGATTGCAACATATCTGAAGTTATTATGTTTCTACAAAATCTTTCTATAAGTCCCAATGCTAGTGCCATGAATATGTCCTTTACTAAACATATTACCAATGCTCTCATGAAAGTTAGGGAAGAAAAGTTGAAACTTGAGACATCTATCCCTAGAAAATTATATGATGGTTGGGAGCCTATCATGAAGATAAAAGTAAATGATTTTGATTGCAATGATTTGTGTGATCTTGGTGCTAGTATCTCTGTTATGCCTCAAAAGCTTTATAATATGCTTGATTTACCACCGCTGGAACACTGTTATTTGGATGTTCATCTTGCTGCTAATGTTAAGAAGAAACCTCTTGGTAGAATTGATGATGTTCTTATTATGGTTAATAATAACCTTGCCCCTGTTGATTTTTTTTGTTATGAACATTGAATTCAATGCTTCTTGTCCTATTTTTTTTGGAAGACCTTTTCTTAGAACTGTTGGTGCTATTATTGCCATGAAAGAGGGGAGTATTAAATATGAACTTCCCCTCAAGAAAGGTTTGGAACACTTTCCTAGAAATAAGATGAAGTTACCATTTTACTATATTATTAGAGAATAATATGATGTTGATGCTTATTCACTCGAAAATACTTGAGTTCATCTTTTATGCCTAGCTGAAAGGCGTTAAAGAAAAGCGCTACCGGGAGACAACCCGTTTTATTTCTCTGTTTTCATTTAGTTTTATTTTGTGTGCTTTGCACCTCGGTGTTTTCTATTTCCTTAGAAACCCCTCTGTATCTTTTGTTTTGAGTTTTTTTTAGCCAAGTAAAGCCTCTAGTGGAAAGTTGACACTATATTTCGGATTTCTGCGCAGAAAACAGATTTCTGCTGTCCACTGTTAATTCCGTTAAACATCACATATTATTCAAAATTACCTGAGCTTTTTTTGTTCTTAATCCTGAGTTATATATGCAACTTTTCTTAGTTTACCACTTTTTGATTTGAGCAACAGAAGATTTTCTAAAAAATAAATCTCTGCCTGTTGTTCTGTTTTGACAGATTTCTGCCAATTATTGCATTTGCATCTTAATCTCTTACTTTTGGTGTTCTTTTGAGAAAAAGAGTTTTAAAAGAATTTTTGACAGTAGCTAATGTTTTTTTGATTGCTAGTCTTTTGTTGAAACTGAACCATGTGAGTTTATTATTTCGATTGCAGTAACGTTGCTAATGAAGATCGTGAGAATTTTGATGTGAAGGAAGTTTTCAAGGGTCAAGAGAAGAGGATGATATGAGGTGATCAAGAAGAGTGAAAAGCCTAAACTTGGGTATGCCCCCGGTGGTACATCCCTGCAAATTCCAAGAAGACTCGAGAGTCTAAGCTTGGGGATGCCCAAGGCATCCCCTTCTTCATCAACAAAATATCAGGTCACTTCTAGTGAAACTATATTTTTATTTGGTTGCATCTTATGTGCTTTACTTGGAGCGTCTTTTATTTTTGTTTCCAGTTTTTTTCTAATTTCATAATAAGCTTGGTTGGACCCTAGCATTCTCTTATTGGAGATTGACAGGCTCCGCTTTTTCACGAGAATACGTTGTATTCTTAGTCTCTGTCTAGCTGGTGCATTTAATTAGCTCCTATTTTGCATGCATCTCTTATCAGAGCTGTTAGTTTTACTAGAGTTATTTGAGTACTCTCATGTTTGCTTGCTGTATCATAAAGAGTATTTTGTTAAAACATATCTTGTATGGTGCTTGTTGGGAGAAAGAAAACTGCTGCTTCAAGTGGAATTTATAACAGTACTATTAGAAGCTTGTATAGACCGTGGCTAAAACTTTTTCATGCCATGCTAAATGTTATTTTAGTTTTAAATCCTTGTGGTTATTGAGTAGCATGAATATCCTCAAATAGCTGAGATTGTTTAATATGTATTGAAAGATTCATAAGTTGTTCTTGTCATAGTGAAGCATCAATATATGGTATTCTTTTTCAAATGTTTTATTTGGTTGACTTGGTGCATGATCACACCATGTTTATGACTACAAACCAGTCATGAATAGCCTCCATGAATACTTAGTTTTTGAACTTATTATAATGCTTATGTTTTAATTAATGATGCTTATGTCGCTATGCATGATTATGACTCTTATGCTCTCTTGATTTGTCGCTCCCAGTGTTTTGCTAGCCTCCACCTGTACTGAGTATGACCTCTACTCGTGCATCCAAACTCCCTTAAACCAAAGTTTTTCCCATTGTGTACACCATACCTACCTACATGTGATATTTAACTGCCATTCCAAGGAAATTGCTCATGTGTTACCTTTAAAACCTTCAAAATTATTACTGCTTTGTGTTCTTGTTTTTGCTCGTGAGGACGCCAAGAGAGAATCTTTATCTCACTTGTTAATTGGATTTCACACCCTGGACTAGTGGCTTCATCCTCTTATCCAAATGATAGAAGAGCTGGCAGCGGGGTGCCCAGCCCCAAATTAATACAAACAAGTTCTCTTCACTATTTTTGCCCTTGATTTATCAGTCAAAGCATAATTGTGTAAACAAAAGAGAAAGAGGGATGACCTTCTACACCAGTTGCGTCCTTCACCATGGGAGCCGCTCTTGTGAATCCAGTTGGATTGTGACGTACTGTATAGTCTGTTTACCATAAGTTGACACTAGCATACACCCCTCCTAAAATATAGACATTCCTCCACAAATGTCAAACTTTTCATACCTCTCTTTAATAAAATAAAAAGCTCTAGCACATGAGTGATCCCTGCTTCCCTCTGCAAAGGGCCTTTCTTTTACTTTTATGTTGATTCTCCATCCTCTAACTTTATGGACAGTTGAGAGAGCATTTTTTCCATTCTGATTTCTATGTGCATTTGTCCCATAAACATCAATAATTACTTCATGATGTGATATCATTTGTTCTTAAATTATTTGTTCCAGTCTTCCTCTTGAACTTTGAAAGTGTCCTGGCATTTATGTTCTTCCCTACTCTTAAGGACTATCGAAATATCACTTTGCCATGCTTCCTCTATACCTGAACCAAACGTTTACTTTTCTTTGCATTATTATTCATGATCCTTTATTTGAGTTACTCTTCGTGATGCAAAGTAATTGCTATGCTTTATTATTAAAGTTGTATTTATCATGCCTGTGTTTAAAGTTTTATGATCTCATCGTGCATATGCTTTTACATTAGATTGATCAAGCTTATGTTAGTAGCATGTCACCTCAAAAATTATTGTTTTATCGTTTACCTACTCGAGGACGAGTAAGAACTAAGCTTGGGGATGCTTGATACGTCATAAACGTATCCCTAATTTCTGATGCTCCATGATGATATTATGCCAATTGCTACATGTTTTATCCCTTCTTTATGTCATTTTTATCGATTTTCCGGACTAACCTATTGACAAGATGCCACAGAGTCAGTTCCATGTTTTTTGTTGTTTTTAGTTTAAGAAAAGTTGTTCTAGAAATATTCTCGGAATTGTAAAGTTCGAAGCCCGGAAGTCCTATTTTCCCCGGAAGCATCCAGAAGACCGAAGAGGAGACGAAGAGGGGCATCAGGGGGCCCACACCATAGGGTGGCGCGGCCCCCCTTGGCCGCTCCAGGGGGTGGTGTGGGGAACTTGGTCCTCCACCGCCTCTTCCCTTTCGCCAATTTAATCCCCCCGGATGAAAAACCCTATGCACCTGATCAAAAATCATGAATAAGTTCCGCAGCCGTCGTCGTCGTCAACCCTAGATCAGGAGGGTTCTGGAGCTGTTTTTCGGCACCCTGCCGGAGAGGAAATCATCACCGGAGGCTTCTACATCACCATGTCTTCCTACGGAGTGATGCATGAGTAGTTCATCCCTAGACTATGGGTCCATTGCAGTAGCTAGATGGTTGTCTCCTCCTCATATGCATCCATATTTAGATCTCGTGAGCTACCTATCATGATCGAGATTGATCTTATGTAATTCTATATGTTGTGTTTGCTGGGATCCGATGAATATTGACCTTATGCCAAGTTCATTATAGTCTTTATATCATATGCTATTTGTGATCTTGCATGCTTTCCGTTGCTAGTGGTTGCTCTAGCCAAGTAGTTGCTAGTGACTCCAAGAGGGAGTATTTATGCTTGATAGTGGGTTCATGCCTCCTTGTTGCCTTGCTTGAGTGACAAAAACATGAAGGGGGAGGATGTGTTGTTGCCATTAGGGAGAAAACAACGGTGAGAGTGCCCGCGTGCATAATCATTACTTACATTACACACTTTGTTTAATGCAAATATCTGTTGCTTGCAACTTAATACCTAAGGGGGTTCGGATGATAACCTGAGGGTCGATTATTAGTCATAGATGCAGATGGTTGTAATGCCCGCACTAAATATCATAGTAATCATCATGTTATAATGTGCACTACGGTGCAACCTTTATTTGTCAATTGCCCAGCTGTAATTTGTTCACCCAGCATGTTATCTTTATGGAGAGAAACCACTAGTGAACCTATGAACCCCGGTCCATTTTCCACACTGTTAAACAAACCACAACAATTTCCTGCTCTCTTTACTTACTTCAAGCATACACTCTTTTTCCACACTATACGTCTAATCTTTGTTTTCAGCAAGACCGGTGAGATTGACAACCTCGCTGTACCGTTGGAGCAAAGTATTTTGGTTGTGTTGTGTGCAGGTTCCACGTTGTTGCTGACATCGGTGAAGAGCCAACACCACCGTCAGTGGCATCAACCTTCCGAAGGTCCTCCTTCTCCTCTTGCATTGATAGCCTTGGTTCTTAACTAAAGGGAATACTCATACCGTTGTGCTCATCACACCCTCCTCTTGGGGTATCCCAGCGAGTGCAAGATCTGCAGCATCAGTTTTCCGCGGTGTACATTGGCCGGCTCTCCTCGCATTGATCACGAGTCGAAACCAGCTGATTGACGCGTTTCTTCAAGTATTTTTTCGACAAAGACTTGTTCGTCGCCCTCATCGCGTCCTCTGGGCCTGTGTAATCACACATGAGCCCGGTTCCGCGGTGAGTCAGGGGCTGAATCCGCCTTTCGAGCCGGTATAGAACAGTGTCCATGCCGGTAAGAGGAGGAGAGGCGGAAACAAGCTTGGCGATTCGCCGCTTGATCCTCATCAGATCTGTCGGCAGAGTCTGGACCGCGTCCACTGCCCAATTATCTTGGGTAGTGGCCGCGGAATTGAAGAAAGGTTTAATTCTCGTCTCCTTTCCAGGAAACGGGACATCCGAGTGATAAAAGAAGGAACCCGTCCAGAATTTGACGGATTCCGAAGTTTTGATCTTTGGGAACAAATCCTCCCTAAACCTACGTAAAGTGAAGGAAATGGTTCAACGGGTGGGAAGAGCGCCCTCATAGGGGTTGCGCTTTACTCCCAAATAATTTGGAGGAAACCGGCGGACGGCGGAAAACCCATACCTCTGTTTATGTGCGAGGCAAGGAGAACCCGTTCGCTGGGTTTCGGGGAACGCTTGGTGTCTTCCTCTTCGTACCTCCACTTGCCCTTCAGCACGAATCCATCCTTCTCCATTGCCGGAACAAGGGATGGAACCACATTACAGTGGCTCCAGTACCTGGAGTTTTCCTCCGTTTCTTCTTCGCCTCCAGCGGCGCCGGAGGCAGCGACCTCCTCGTCGTCGAGAATGGTGTTTCCCTCAGAGGTCTCAGTGATGAGAGGCGGAGGAGGAACAGTTGACGACAGCGACACGTTATCGGCCGCGGGAGGTAGATCCCCGCGAGCCAAATCGCCGGCGGTTCCCTCCGGCGTGGTTGGAGTGGCACGGACGGGGGAGTCAAGTTGCGGGTCCAAATCATTGATGATGGACTCGATGTCCACGGCGGCGTTAGTTGCGTCTGTGGCGCGGGGAGATTCTCCGTCAACTATTTTCGGGCGGCGCGGACGCGAACCGGATCCTCCGATGGTTTTCTACGAAGAAGGCTTGGAAGCTCGTTCTCTGCTCTCACTCGCTCAGGCTCCGGCTCTGGCTCTGCTGGCTATGGCGCTGGGGGCTTGAGGAAGGAGACGAAGCGGAAGAATAATCGGAGGCCCCGAGGCGGCTATTTATAGTCGGGCGCGCTGAGATTGGTTCCAACGGCTATTTTAGCCGTAGGATGATCGAAGCGTGTCACGCCCGTGAATTCCGAGAAACGAGGGGACGGGGTGATAATGGCTATCTTCTCTCTCGCGAGAATCTGTCGTAGGATACGTTTCTTCTCCATGAAGGCTCGTGGAAGAAAAATCCGGATTTTGGTGAAATCCGAGTTATGTGTTATGAATTTTTTGGCAAAAATAAGAATCAAGACAAAGCACCACCATTTCTTGGAAAAGAATGCAAATTGACGAAAGGTGGCAGAATGAAGTCTCAATCCTTCTTGGGGGCTGCTGTCAGATATATACCGATTAGAGGTATATCCTGCAATAGTCTAAAGAGCCGGATTACCCGGGTGGCCTGTTGGTAGTGGATCAGGGTCCATTGGCCGGCCCAGTAACCTGATGCGCAGGAAGCCGGATTCTAGAAGAACCCGGACCACGGCCCAAAGTAGTGCGTCTTGGAGAAGGAAACAGATTCCTTACTTTCCAAGTTGGATACTTTCCGTAGTCTTCTAGGTTTCCTTTCTGTAATCCCTAACCCGGCTATCTATATAAATCTGGATAGGAGAGAAGAAAGACAACAGACAATTAGCTAGAAGCTAAATCGCCAAGAAGTTGATCCTCGCGAGTTAGCGAAACGCTACTCACATTGTACTTTGTATAATTCAGGTTTCAGCCCTGATTTAGTGAGATTGTAGGAGTAGGAACGCCACCTAGTTGCGATGTACCGAACCTGTGTAAACTTGGTGTTCTTGGTTGTCGTATTACCACGTACCCCCCCCCCACGTCTCTACCAGTAATCTCATGGCACCCCCGTCTTCTACTATGATGTCTCGACAATCAACTTCTCGGCGAGTTGACGTCTAGCTAATTGTGTGTGTCTTTCTTATCTCCCGTACGGCTTTATATAGATAGCCGGGTTAGGGCTTACAGAAAGGAAATCTAGAAGACTACGGAAAGTATCTAACTTGGAAAGTAAGGAATTTGTCTTCTTCTCCAAGCCGCACCACCTTGGGTCGTGGTCCGGGTTCTTCTAGAATTCGGCTTCCTGCGCATCAGCTTACTGGGCCACCCAAGGGACCGTGATCCACTATCAACAGGCCACCTGGGTAATCCGGCTCTTTAGACTAATGACGAATATACCCCTAATCGGTATATATCTGACAAGTAAGTTCGGCCGTATCATTTCTGTGTGTTGCTGTGTACCTGCAGATTCCTCTATTTCATCCATCTAGCCCTTACCCTTTTGTCTCTTCGTCAGCTATGGTTGTTGCATGTGATTGAACCATGTCCTCTATTGTCATTTTGTTATTCTCATTATGTTACCCGGGCAACTTATTTGTTGTTCTTTTTTTATGAATCATGGAGGCGTGTCCTTTATTAGTTCAAAATTATGAGTGTTTTCGGTTTACTCAACTGGTGGGTTTGTTTCTGTTGGGGTTTGAGAGATGAAGGTGCGGGCAAAGACCAGGCCATCTATATGGGCACACATATGTTCTAGGTCTGACGAGACGCCACTCATAGCTGGATCGTTGTGCGGCATGTGTAAGTGCAGTTAGTTGATACTGTACAACTTTCTGGGTCTATATTTAGGACATTTTTTGGGCTTCTCGTCACATATGCAGAATTAAAAGATGGACCCTATTGACATGGCATGTATGCATGTAGATGGAAATATGCCATTGTTTATTTGCTTGCAGTAGAATTCTATTCGCGTGACTATTAGCATGAATTTCAATTTGGTTTATCTGTGAGAAATAGTTGTACAAACTTCCATATGATTCTTAAGTCTTTTTAATCTGTTTGATCTTGGACAAAGGGAACTTTTTAGTTTTGTGAAGATCTTGTACTCATGAAGTCCGAGGTCTCCGTTCCTGTCTCTGCACAATTCGTAAGTTTCCAAAAAAATGGTTGAAGTGCTTGCTTCTCGAAGTAAGCAAATATGAGGTCTTATCTTCTCACGTGTTAAAAAAGTATGTTGAACAAATTGAGAAAAGGGACTCCTATTCAGGGATGGCATTTTGCTCATGGTTGAATTTGTCCCCGCCATGATAAAAACACTAAAAATGAAGGAAACAGTTCGAAAACAAATCTGAATTTGAACATGATTTTTTTTACTTTTCTTGCATGTAAAGTTTCATGAAATTAATACATGTCGTGTGTTATAGGACTAAATAAAAAAAATCACAAGTGTCCAAAATTTTATAGCAGCCAGTTTGTTTTTTAATACATTACTACTAGTACTAATATGCATGCATCATTACCACAAACAACTTCACCCTTGGTAGATGAAAACATGGCAACTTTAAGAGCGAAGTTGCATAACTTCGGAATTGAGCCGAAGCCAGTAAGCCGGATGTATCAAAAGCCTTATCCGGAATATTTTGATTCCTTACCATACCCTCGGAGGCTATAAGGTACCAGATTTTGCTAAATTTAATGGAGTAGATAGTAAGACAACTTGGGAACATGTTAGTCAATATCTAGCACAATTAGGGGAAGCTGTTAATAGTGATCCTTTGAATGTGCATTTATTTCCTTTATCTTTAACCGGTATCGCTTTTTCATGGTTTTCTGCTTTACCTCATGGTTCTATTAATACTTTGTATCATTTAAAAAAGAAATTCCATGCGAAATTTTATAGCGGGGATAATGAGTTAAATTTGTCACATTTTACATCAGTTAGGCAACAGTATGATGAATCGGTCACTCATTATGTCAAAAGATTTAGAGATACTAAAACCCGATGTTATAGCTTACTGATTTCTGAAAGAGACATGGCAGACTTGGTGCTTAATGGTTTGAGAACTCACATTAAAGAGAGAATTGAAGGATATGTCAACCAAGTTTTGCAAATAGATTAGGCTCAAGAAAGCCAAAGCAAAGAAACAAAAATTGTGCATAAGTCAAAATCTGGTCGTCCTCGCTTTAATATGGTTGAGTATAGTAGTGAAATACGGATGATGAGGCCGATGTTTATGCTGCTGAATTTGTTTGTCCTTCAAAGGCCAAACCTTATACTTGTGATGCTCTTAAGCCGATTCGCAAGAATCATGAATATGAGATAAAATTTAGTTTTTATGTAGCCAAATGTGATAGAATATTTTATGCTATGTTGAAGGACAAATTGATTAGAATGTCTCATACTTTACCACCGTTTGAGGAGTTAAAACGGCGTGCTTATTGCAAGTATCATAATTCTTTTTCTCATGCTACTAATTTTTGCAATGTTTTTCAGCGACAGATACAATCGGTTATTAATTATGGGTGATTAAGATTTGCCGACATGCAAATTGACAAGCAGCCACTCCCGATGAACACTTTGGAGCTGCATGGGAAGAAGGTGCTAACTCGTCCTGAAGTGGCCAGATCCGCTAACAAAAACAATGTTGTTGTTGGTGACCCCGGGAATAGCAAGGAGAATGAGAAGGCCTCTGGGAAGGGAGATTGTTCTTGATAAGCAACCTGATGGCAAGGAGACATTGAAGATCACTATAAAAAATCCTACACCCAGGGGCAACAACAAGCTCAAGGAGAAGCTCGTGCCAAGTTCATCAAACCGAAGAATCCGGAAGTTGGAAAGTGGAAGAAGAACGAGGAGAATGCTCAATATAAGAAGATCGAGCCAACCTTTGAAATGTTGTTGAATAAATCTACGCACCAAGCGGCTGGTTCAGCTTACAATCGGCCATCACGTATGAAGCGTCCAAGGTAACCTCCAAGGGAGGATTATTCACATTATGAAGGGTTGTACGGAGAGTGGGACCGGGACCATGGATGGCGCCGCCACCTTATGCGCCCCATTACTTCAATGAAGGGTGGGTGCACCCCCCCCCAATGGCACCATTTGATTTTCATCCGGGATGGGCTGCGCCGAGGAAATCTGCCCATGATAGAATTACCCATCCTGTTCGAGACCGTTTGAGTTATGGTGTAAATAGGTCGTTTCAAAGTAAGAGCGATCAGAAGTATGGCGCCCTAAGTCACCATCTACTGAAGTTCCGGAGTCTGGCAAGAAGCAAGGTCATGATAATAATGCATGTTCCGTTGTGATAGGTTCGCACGAGTTGAAGCTCAAGAAGCCGGTTGATGGAGAAAAATTGGCTCATTCTAGTGCACTTATGTTGGCTATTCAACCAAGGTCATCGGCTAATGATCATGAAGCTAGTACAAGCAAAGCTAAGCCGAGAGATCCTAAATATACTCAGCCCAAGTGGTGTCCTCCTAGATTGACTAAAACTAAGAAGAGGAAGTTGCAACATATGAGGAATCAACAAAAGGCTGATGATGAAGCAGAAAAGTGGAGGGATGATTATTTTGATGAAATTCATTCTATATCGGGTAAGATCTGGATGCGCAAATATTTTGAGGCGGTAATCCCCATGGAAATCACTCGAACTCATATGCCATATGAGAAGGAAGACATGAGCATTGATGCGTCATCTACAACACCTCCCGCACTTCCCTCAAATGATAAAATTCCAGATTCGGCGTCTGCATTAGAAGATGATGAAGAGCAAGTGGATTTCGAAAATATGCCGATTAGGGTAAGTATGGATATTAACATGGTTTATTACTTGCCTACAGAGTTTCATGACATGGACGAGGAAGGGGACATAGTGCAGCTGGACTTTGGTCCCAAGAACGCCCTCTTTGGGAGGCCAAAAGAACCGGTGAAACACTTGAAGCCACTATATGTCAAGGGACACATTAATGGATCGCCGGTTGCTAGGATGCTTGTTGATGGTGGCGTTGTGGTTAATCTTATGCCATATTCGGTCTTCAAGAAACTGGGTTTAGATGAAGATGAATTGATGAAGACCAACATGGTTCTTAATGGTTTTGAAGGCAAAGCGAAAACAGAGGCCAGAGGTGTGATGAGTATGGAGCTTATCGTGGGAAGTAAGACTTTGGCCACCCCCTTCTTTGTTGCTGAGGTGCAAGGGAATTATAATGTTATATTAGGTCGCGATTGGCTCCATGCAAATCAATTTGTGTCATCTACTTTGCACCAGTTTTTGATACAATGGATTGATGATGAAGTGGAAGTTGCCCATGCGGATAATTCGGCTTGCGTTGCTTTGGCTGATTCGTTGGTTGATTCCAACATCCCAATGCTACTTTTTTTGACAGGGCGAGACCTTTCAGATTTTGATTTCCTTAGTGCTATAAGTAATGGCTTCGTGCCCGTTCTCTAAAGACGATTTGTGGCAATCGGATCTCAAACAAGTTAAATTCGATGGATCCCAACAAAGATTGGCTAAAGAAGTAGTTTGTTGAATATCAGTCCAATAAGAATGATATGTATGAGTCTATAGAGGAGTTGGATGACATGGATAAATTGGGACAAGGTTTTACGTCGGTCGATCCATTGGAGGAAGTGGACATAGGTGATGGTTCTGTTCCTAGGCCAACTTTTGTAAACAAAAATTTGAAAGCCGATTATAAAGTTGTATTAATCGAGCTACTAAAAGAGTACGTTGATTGCTTTGCATGTTAGTATCATGAGATGCCCGGTTTGTGTTGAGAGCTAGTTGAGCATCAATTACCTATCAAGTCTGGTTTTATACCTTATAAACAACCGGCCCGAAATATGAATCCCAATATATATGACTAGATCAAGAAAGAGATCGGTCGATTGCTTAAAACTAATTCTATTAGACCTTGCAGGTATCCGGATTAGATTTCTAATATTGTGTCTGTGGAGAAGAAAGATTATGGCAAGGTGAGAGTGTGCATTGACTTTAGAAATTTTAATAGAGCTACACCCAAAGATGAGTATCCTATGCCAATAGACGATATTCTTATTAATGATGCTTTTGTGCATAAAGTTATCAAATTTCTTAATGGTAATGCGGGGTACAATCATATTTTCATGGCCGAAGAGGATGCGTTCAAACGTCCTTTCGTTGTCCCGGTTTTGTAGGATTATTTCAGTGGACAGTGATGACTTTTGGGTTAAAAAATGCTGGATCCACATATCAAAGAGCGATGAATTTAATATTTAACGATTTTCTTGGAATAATACTTGAAGTCTATATTGATGATATTGTTGCAAAATCGGATGCTAATGAACCACAGTTAGCCGATTTGCGTTTGTCTTTTGAGAGAATGAGGAAGTATGGGCTCAAGATGAATCCTTTGAAGTGTGCTTTTGGAGTATCGGCTGGGAAGTTTTTGAGATTTATTATACATCGACATGGCATAGAGATTGATCCCAAGAAGATAGAAGCAATCCAAAATGTGCAAGCTCCGAGATGCAAGAAAGATATGCAAAAAATTCTTGGCAAGGTCAATTATTTGAGGAGATTCATAGTGAATTTGTTTGGGAAAGTTAGTGCATTCACTCCTATTCTTCGATTAAAAAGCGATGATAGTTTTACTTGGGGGCAAAACACCAAGAGGCATTCGATAATATCAAGACTTGTTTGTCTACTCCTCCGGTGTTGAGGGCACCAAAACATGGAGAGCCTTCTAGGCTTTATATTGCCGCGAAAGAAGACGTTATTGGTGTTGTCTTGACACAAGAGACTGAAGGAAAGGAGCATGTTATTACTTATTTGAGCCAACGCTTATCCCATGCAGAGACATGGTACACATTCATTGAAAAATTATGCTTGTGCTTATACTATGCTTGCATTAAACTAAGGCATTATCTATTATCTAGTATGTGCACCGTATCTTGTCAAACCGATGTCATTAAATACATGCTGCATAGACCAATTCTTAGTGGTAGAATCGGTAAATGGGCTTATGCTTTGATTGAATATGATTTGGCTTATGAGTCTCTAAAATCTATGAAATGCCAAATCGTTGTTGATTTTATTGTTGAACATCGGATTGACAATGAGCATGTTTTTAGTATTGACCTTGCTTCTTTAGTACCATGGAGGTTATATTTTGATGGTTCCGTTTGTGGCAACGGTCAAGGTGTTGGTGTCGTTTATATATCTCCTCATGGTGCAGTTTTTGAAGCCTCATGCCGTTTAGAATATTTTTGCACAGATAATCAAACCGAATATGAAGCTTTATTATTCGGACTAGAGCTTTTAATTGCTATAGGTGCTACACATGTTGTGGCTTTTGGTGATTCGTTTCTAATAGTGCAACAGGTTAACAAGGTACTCTAATGCAACGACGAATCGCTTAATGTTTATCTTGATAAATGTCTAGATATAATTTCTACCTTGGCTTGTTTTAGCATTGCTCATATTTCTAGACAAGACAATTGGGCTGCAAATGAGTTAGCACAACAAGCATCTGGCTATCATGTTAGTCTTGGTATGTTTCTTATATCTAAAGGGCCGATGCTTGCTTTTCTACTATAAATAAAACCGAATTTGGTCCCACTGATTCGGTTGCTAATGAAGGATCTAGTGCAGGTACCCATGGATATTGGAGGAAACCTATTACGGACTATTTGCAGGATCCTAGTAAGAAGACAGGGCTGTTTGGCGCATGACTTTCAAATATATATTGGTTGATAAAGATCTTTATCACCGAACAATGAACGGTATTCTTCTGAAGTGCTTGGATGAGGACCAAGCGAGAGTTTCTATGGGAAAGGTACATGGAGGCATATGTGGCACACATCAGTCGGCACACAAGATGAAGTGGTTATTACGATGCGCAGGATTTTATTGGCCGACGATGATTAATGATTGCTTCATGTATTATAAAGGATGTTAGTCTTGTCAGAAGTTCGGTGATATTCAGTTGGCTCCCGCTGCAATGTTAAATCCCATGATCAAATTGTGGCCATTCAGAGGTTGGGGATTGGATTTCATTGGTATGATTCATCTTGCTTCTTCAAAAGGGCATCGGTTCGTGTTGGTGGCCACCGATTATTTCACCAAGTGGTCTGAAGTAGTACCTCTCAACAATATGACCCACAAGGAAGTAATAAAATTCATAAGTGAGCATATTATACATAGATTCGGTATTCCGTAGACTTTGACGACTACAGATCAAGGTACATCATTTATGGCAAAGGAAGTGAAAGATTTTGCGGAATCCTATAAAATAAATATGCTCAATTCATCTCCATACTATTCCCAAGCCAATGGACAAGCTGAGTCTAGCAATAAAATATTGATCAAGCTTATCAAGAAGAAGATTGAAAATCATCCGAGGATATGGCATGAAGTTTTATCCGAGGCTTTGTGGGCATACAGGATCTCAAGGCATGGCGCAACAAAGGTGACTCTGTATGAGTATATGGACAAGAAGCCGTTTTATCCGTAGAGGTAAATCTAGCTGATTTGAGATTTGCCAAGCAAAATGATTTATCGGCGGGAGATTTTCATAGTTTGATGATTTATAAATTGATGAAGTCACCTATAAACGTTTGATTGCTTTAAAATACATAGAGAGAGATAAATTAAGAGTAGCAAGAGCCTACAATAAAAAGGTGAAATCGAAGAGCTTTCAAGTTGGTGATCTCGTGTGGAAGGTAATTCTTCCAATTGGATCAAAAGATAGAAATTTTTGCAAATGGTGTCCAAGTTGGGAAAGTCCTTTCAATATTGCAAGAGTGGTTCCCAGAAATTCGTATTTGGTGGAATCTATAGAGGGGAATACAATGCCTCGAGCACTCAATGGAAGATACTTAAAGAAATTCTACCCGGGTGTGTGGCAAGAAGGCTAAAAGACACATATGGCCGATATATTACTATCGCCCTAAGAGCATATGGACAATATATTACTATCGCCCTAAAAACATATGACCGATGGAGTGTTGACATTGTTTTTAGAACAAAATTAGTGCAAGTTATTTGTTGGCGCGCAAGCTTTGCCAAGAAAACAGGGGGCATGTGTTGAAAGTCATTTTTGGCTCACAAAGGGATGACTAAGATGATCTCAAATGAAAAATTAATATGAATGAAAGTTGTGCGTCTTGTCGAAGCAAACAAATTTGATTTTTGGATCATCTCGATCCAAGGTCGTATGCAATTTATAGAGCTAAAATACTACAGATGATCTCGTTATACGAGCAAATCCATCAAATTATAGACAAACTCTGCACTTTGGCACGAGCATTGGTGAAACGAGTTGAAAACCTCCAGATTGCGTTGAACTTATTCCACCTGATTTTGAAGCATTAAGGTGAGGTCAAACTAAGAAACTCATTGAATGAAAGTTCTTTTTTTTAGATGAACAACTTTGTCTTCTACGAGATTTTTATCTAAGGTCGTTTACTATCTCGAATCTGCACAATACAAACGGGTCAGAACTGACAGAGTTTGGATTCGATTCAAACACTTTTTAGTGCAGATACAATTAAGCCTTCAAGATGATGTCCTTTGAAAATTCAGAAAACATGTAAGTTCTTCGTATTTTCAAGATGAACAACTTTATCTTTTACGTGATTTCGATTTGAGGTTGTTTACTGACTCGAAAATGACCCGCAAGGTGCAGCCAGTTTTTAGACCGAACAGTTTTTCAAGGTTCGAGTCAAACATCCGAATTGGATGCAAATTAGGTATTTTGGACGTGAATCCAAGCCTTTTCCTTGCACGAGAAATCCATCCGTATCTTATATACATGAGGGGTGATGTCCGATTGAATAACAACACACAATCGCACAAACTCATCTACAAACTTCATCCCTAACCCTAGTTATTTTCTTCTTTGTTCATCGGCATTCTTCGTGCAGGAGAGATTCGATATACGATAGACTTTGGAAGGGCGAATGTCACATCCCAATTTTGGAATACCTGATAACACAGTTGTTTTGCTAATTTCTTGACAATTAAACTTTGGTTGTGTTTGTTTAAGTGCAACTAAACAAACTAATTATATAAACTTGCAAACTTAAAAAGATAGCAAAGCAGTGAACTAAAAATATTCAACATATTGTTCCAATGACTTTGGCAATATTTTCTAAAGTAAATATTGATCAAAGTGTTTTCCAAATCTACCTTATGAATCTACTACATGTTGAATATTATTCCAAGGCCTAGATTAAGAAAGAGGAAACACTTAATAAATTTCGCTAAAAGATTATCAGAAAAAGAGGCATTCTTAGATGCTTCACCAAAATCTTATCAAATGTTTTTCCAACCTTGCAAGCTTAAAAACAAAAGTATTGGAGAGCATTGATTTGCTATCCCTAGTCACATAAATATTTTGGCAAAGCATTGTTAAAGAAAAGCCAAGTGCCTTATTAAATTGAATTTCCAATATTTTCAGAAACAGAAAACTCAAACAAGTTACTATTGGAAACTTTCTTCAAATGGTCTGAAATTAATACCATTGCTTCCTTATATCAAATAAGGAACACACACAAGCCAAAAATTTAATCCATTAAAGTCCTGAAAACATCGTTTTTCTCCACAGCAACTTTTGGGATTTTGAACAAGTTTGTTCTACAAACTTTTTCCAAATGCCATGACATTAATACCACATTCTCTATAACATAAATAAGGATGAAAACCAAAAGGGCACAAGTTTTTGAATAATTTAAGTTGCCAAAAGCCCCTGTTTTCTTGACAGCACCTTTTTGAAATTTGAACAAGTTTGTTCTATGAAGTAACTCAAACTGACTTCAATTTTCTACCACATAAGGAACACATCAAATAAGGATTGTGTGGAAACAATTACCATTTTTGGAAGCTCCTAAGTAGTCTAATAAATTCAATCTCCATTTATGTAAGAATTCAAATTTGAACAACTTTGAACTATCAAGTTTATCCAATTGAGCCAATTTTCACATATGTTGTGCATATCAACTAATAAGAATTTTGGGCAAAAGGATTTTAAATTTTGACTTTGTTTGCTTAGTGAAAACATCAATTTTCAGAGAGAAAAGGACCTATATGAAAATAGTCAGGGACCTAGTTGTGAGCTGAGTCACCTCTTCTTCTTCTTCTTCCTGTAGCTGCAAGTTGAGGCATGGAAGCCCATGCTCCATTGCTTCGAGTAGAAGCCTTCTAGATGATAAAAAAACCCATGTGGTTGCTATCTACCCCCTCTCTCTCCCCCCACGAGCTCACTCCCTCTCTCTCCTTTGAAAATATCTCAACCGAACCCTAGGCTTTGAGGTCGCCGTCGATTTGGCCGCAGGCGAGCTCGCCGCCGACCACCGTGGTCCCCATCATCTCCCCCTCGTCGTGCTAAGCCTCCTGGCAAAAGGAATCGCGGCGGGAGCCCGCGTGGTGGCCACGCCATCCGCTTTCCTCTCCGAGCCCGGCGGAGCTCCGGCGAGGCATTGCCGCCGCCTCGCTCCCCCTCCTCCTTCTCCGAGCCCTCCATCGCGCCTAGGGTGAGCACACGGTCCTCCCCGACCGTTTTCCCCTCTCCCTCTCGCCCTTAATCGTGGCCGCGCCGTGGACGCGTCCGGCCGCCGCGTCTTCGCCGTCGCCGCCGCTCTCCAGGGCCCTCCCGGGAAGCGAGATTGCCGCTAGTTAGATCCCCTCGTCATAAGCAACGTGTTGGTATTTTTATTTTGCAGTTTGGTCGCCGGATTCGCCGTGTACGAGCTCGCCGGAGACGCCCCGCCGGCGAGTGAGGTCACCACAGCGTCACGCTGACGCAGCGCCTTTGACCCGCGCGCTAGGGAGTCAAACCTGCCAGTGGGTCCGCGATCTGCCGCGTGGCTGCCCGCGTGGCAGGCTGGCCCGTAGGTCAGCGGCTAAGGCTGGTTTTCCCTGCGGTGACAGTTAGATCTGGCCGGCCCAAAAGCAGATCTGGCCCATGTCTAGCCTTTTTTTTCCATTTTATTTTTACAAAGAAAGTGCATGGTTACTTTTGGCTTTGAAAACCTATCTAAGAGATGAATTTGACCAAACCAAAATTCACAGATGTAAAGCAACAAAATCT
The DNA here is from genome assembly GCA_028641055.1 of Alopecurus myosuroides. Taxonomy (NCBI): domain Eukaryota; kingdom Viridiplantae; phylum Streptophyta; class Magnoliopsida; order Poales; family Poaceae; genus Alopecurus; species Alopecurus myosuroides. Next base: position 205,274,449 of record CM054061.1, on the reverse strand, counting down.
AAACCACCTCCAACTTGTAGATCTACATTTGGATGGATATTTTGGAAATGAAAAATGATTTAGCAACAGGTACCAGAAACACCAAAATGAGCACCATTTTTATTTCACAACTCAGAATGAAGTGAGGACAATTGCATTGGAAAGCCCTTGAAAATTCCTAACATGAGCAATTAACCTTGCTTCCAAATTCCTAAATTTTTTGAAATGGCATGCAATTTGGTAAAACACCAGAGAGCACTTTGGTGATTTTTTATAAAATTATTAAAAATGATTTTTGATGCAAACTCAACTGGATGGTCTTGTATATGTTTAGGGCTATCCAAACCTAGCTTGGTTTAATTTTTAGAGCATCCTAGAAAATTTGGTGGACAGATCTTTAAATTGCTTGTTTCTGCCATTTTGGCATTTTTAGGTAATTAATTTGTGTGAGTTATTTTTGAGTTGCAATATTGTTTTCTAGCATGTATAAGTTGTGTGAACTTGTTTTCTAAGTGTTACTTAACTATTTTAGCATGTTAGATTGTGTGGACTTGAGTTGAGAAGAAATATGATTTATGGGAATAGAATATGTTTTATCTCTAGTTATTACTTGCATAGAATTTTTGATTGATTAATTTGTGTGCAAGTGATTGAATTGTTGTGTTGAGATATTAGATTCAGTACCATTTTGGTACTTATATTTTGTTAGTATCACCTCTGCTAGATTGCATTTGAGTTGGTAGAAAAGCATGAGTAGCTTAGTCATCACTATGAGAATGTTAAGGAAAAATTATCTCATGTGTAGAATTTTTGACATAAACTTTTGTAGTTGTGTGACCACATATTTTTGTGTTATGTTCATAGGACCAGTAGCATATTGGTTATGTTTTTATTAGTACTTGAACCCTAAAGTTTTTACTTGTGTGGAAACAATAGCATGAGTAGCATTACCTTGCTTATTTTTACATCCTAATATTTTCTACTAGTATGGTTAATGCACTAGATGCTAGTTTAGTCGTTTGTTAATTTTTTAGCAAGTGGACCAGAGGCATTGTGACCTCTTAATGCCTTGATATGCTAGTGGAACACCCACTGGTGTCATTGCATTTTTGGTGGAAACATAATTTCCCCCACACTAGATGTGTTTCTTTTATATAGTTCTCCAACTAATGAGTGCCTAGTATTTTTGCTTTGGATTTTTAGTGCTAAATGAAAGTGTGTATGCTTTTGTTTGTAAGTGGTTATAATCATGTGTGTCTTGCTAGGAAAAATCCATCTTTGGAGTGTTGTTTGATTCCTCTAGTAATGCTCTTTTTATTACTACTAGTATGTAGGAGTTGCCCTGCAAATTGATGCATTGTTTTGCTAAATGGGATATTTTTGTTATAGCAAGTATAGATAATTTTCACTACTGTTTTTATGACATGGACCCTCTGGTTGTATTTCAATTACTTGATTGAAATGCATCCATTGATTCTTCATGTTTGAGTAGTACTAGTTTCCCAAGCATTTTTGTATTGAATTATTTTTCCTGCCAACTTGTGTTTGGTAGAAATTTGTGTATCCTTGCATGAGGACATGTTTTCATTCCCATTATGATAACATGGTTCCTTGTTTGCATTTTATTACTTTACTTGCTATGCATGCTTGCATAGCAAACCCTTAGTAGAAGCATGTCAATAGGATTCCTCCTTTTTAGTCATTGTTTCTATTGTTCTCACTATGAGAAATTGTGTGTTTTGTGATGAGTCTATTACCTTGTTACACTTATGTAGGCTCACTAATTTGTAAAAGTAACTTTTGCAAATCATGTGTATTATTTATTCTTGAGGTGAATTTAGGCTCAGTAGCATAGCTACCTTTTTCTTGTTGTGGTTTGGTTGATAGAACCATTGTCATGATTAATATTGTGCATGTTTTGTATACTTTTAGTAGTCTCACCCTTGTGAAACTAAGTGTATTTTGGGTTTATTAATATCTTGGTATGAGAGTGGCACACCCACTGAATCCATGATATTAAGGTTGTGAGATATGCTCCTCCAACCTTGAGTTGTCTTATTAAATGGCATTTCTGCCAAGTGTGTTTGTTTGATTGTTTGCCTCCATTAATAATTGTGTGATTGGTTATTATTAGTTTCCTTGCGGTGTGTATTGTTATGCATTGTTGCTTGCCTTGATTGGTTCTGAATGTGTGTCCTTTATTCTTTTTACGACGTTAGAAAACGAAGAGGAAGGAAGTGTCGGGAATTTCTGTTTCAAGTTCCAGCCACTCCAAAACCAGGGACACAAGGAGATACCAGGCAAGCCATCCTGATGCTTGCTGATACAATACTTATCATTATCTATCATGCATGTTTTACCTCTGAAGTTTTACCAAAACTTTATTATCAAAACTATTTTTGATGTGGCTATTACTACTATACTAGTATATAGGTTACTATTATGCCAGTAGTTAAAACTTGGTAATACCAAGCCCATAAGCCACCCTATGGTATTCATTACCATCAAATATACTAGTCCCTAAGTGGACACCCTAAAATTGTGATTCTACAAAACAAAGGCTTTACGGAAAAACCCGGAGAAAAGGCGGATCCTTGTTCTCCGGAGGAATGTGGAAGTGGTCATTTTTGAGAAAGTGGTGTTTTCAAAAATGACACATAACCTAGTCTTCGCCGGACAACATTTACCGTACTGCCACCCTACCCCAACATGGGCACGGGGCTTAACTTGAAGTTTGTTCTTATTAGTGTGTGCTATCTCACTTCCTATAAGGGGCGTCGTACCCTCGAACCGAATGTCGTCAAAACTCCCAATGTTGAGGCATATAAAGTGTGAGATTAATTTTCCCTCCGGATGCATTCATTGAGGCTCCCGGCTAGGCAGGGTGGGACTTGGTGCCGGGGAGAACAAAACTCAATCGAGAGATAGACATATACTAGCTTGAACATAGTGGATGGTTATGATCAGACACCTGATGTTTACATACTGTTGTTACAGTCCGTGATTGTTCACGGGAGGTGTACTGGATCTGGTGGATGTGTACACCTCTGCAGAGTACAACTTTTTCGAAGAAGCCGCGTCCTCGGATATGGACAGTTGAATGGCCATGTAGCTAGCATTGTGTCAATGTTTTCAAAAAGGAAGTTTTTGAAAGGGGATTTTTGGAAAGGAAGTGTTGAACTTGTGAAGTTCGGAAAGGAAATGGAAACTTATACCATGGAGGTATCGTCGATGATGAAAAGCCAGATGCTGTTATACAAAAACAAAATGTTTTGCAAAGAAAACCTTTTCTACTCTAAGCAAGAATTCTGGAAACTGATTCCAAGAAGTTTTGCAAAGAGAAAATATTCTTTAACAAAGCTTTACAAAACCTCTTGTACATGTGATATCTACAAGAGAAAGAAAACTATATTATTTTCTTCTGAAGTATCTTCTTCAACAAAGATACAGATAAACTTGACTGCAACTGTGGTGTCATCTTATATGAACACCATTGATAGTGAACCCTATTTATAGCCTACCTATTCCACCATATAAGCATACTTGCATGTTGGTAAGTGATATGATGGATGTCTTGCTGAGTACATTCAAATGTACTCATTATGGTTTCGCCCCTGGTATCTACTTGCCAGACTTTGAGAAGGAGCCTCTGAAGGAGATCTATGAGGAGAAGTACGGAGTTGACGGCTTTGCGAACTAGGATCGTCTCCGGGTCAGCAGCCTGTAGGTTAAGGCGTGACTTGGGCTCAACTACGTTGTGTTTTAATTGTCTTCCGCTGTGTTTGTTAAGTTGCCTGCCCTTGTGGCAGTTGTGTTAGACTTGATCATGTGATCATTTTTGTAATACCTTTATGTATTCGTGTAATGGATGATGTATTTCTGTGTGCCAACTTTGTATGTTGTTCACGACTGATCTTTCTGGGATCGTGAATGTATGCATACGGAGGGTTTTAGATTGCCGGTCTGGGGTCCTTACAGAGTTGGTATCAGAGCTATCCTGACCTTAGGAGACCTTAGTTAGCATGGACGTCAGATAGGAAAGAAAAGTATTTTTGAGTAAAAACCTATTTACTATCTACCTTATTTTTATCTAAGGGAATTTTAGTATATTTTTCCTCCTTATTATCTTATCAAAAGATTCTAAAGGCATATCTCTTTCGGTTAAGAGTTTATTTCTTACTTGTTTGCAACTGCTCCGCTCTGTTTTTGAAACATCTCTCATTTTTGAAGTTTTCTATCCAGAAAATAATTGGGGTTTCAAAAACAGATTGTTGCATATTTCTTACCTCTCTCAGTTAAAGGTTTTATCAAAACTCTACTTCTATTATCTTGTTTTCATCCAAAAACTTGTATACTTGCCGATGTCCCGAGAAGACCAAAATGATTGCCTAGCTCTACAGTGATGATGGTCAGAAGTAGATATAGTTCTTCAGCCACTTCTAGGTTTTGGATTAGTCTAGTTTGGAGTAATTTAGCGATGACCCCATGAGTCGCCTCCCCCGACGTAGCTCCAATGGAGTCTTGCTTGTGTGTTTTGGCTTGCTTATGTGTGTCCGTAGGACTTTGTGCTATTGTGTGGTGTAGAATTTGGTTCATCTAGGCTTCTATATGTTTGTGGGGTGCTCAAAATTTGCAGATTTGTGCTTGCCCCGCTCTTGTTTTTGAATCGCCTCTTGTTACGTTTTTGCAAGCAAAAATGTTTGTATAGTATTCAAAAACAAGAATTTGTTGCTTAGACTTATACTTGTTTTCGCTTCATAATGCCACCCGTCGTGAACCACCACCATCTCCCCCCACAATCAATGAAAGCACCGTTGGGCCTATATAGAGGACCATCAAGCCACACGAGCTGCTAGCGTTGCTAACAATGCTGCACTCCAACAGATAAAGCTCCAACAATGAAAACCTTCAAAGAAGAAAAGGCGTGAAGAAAACCAACCAATACTGACCAAAACCTCTATGTTTGTCTGTTTGCAAAAGACTCGTTTTGCCCTGTGGGCTAAACGTTGCACCTGTTTATGTTCCCTTTTAAAAGACCAAACAAGAGAAATCCCCTTTTTTTTAAAAAGTTATATACCTCCCTCCTCTAGAGAAAGGTGCAAAATAAGTATTCACATGCCATGATGCGCAACCCCCTCAAAAGCCAATCCAAAGAGCACAATTCAATATTCGACGTACGATGACGCTAGTCGTATCTTGTCGGACAAACATAATTAAATAGGAAACTAACAAGACTAACATGTTTTGCCTAATCTTAGGTTGACACCTAACCAAAGCATGCGAACTACTGACAACTCTTTCTAAACCAAGGAATTAAGCGACTGAGAACACCTTTTAATATAGTTGGTAAAAAGGAGAAGTCACGAGAATTTAAGATGATGACCTATTCGTTTACTAGTCAATAGGATATCGGGTGTATCTACTTTGGAAATCAAAACTTGGTAGACATTGTAGGTATTATGAAATTCGGGGTTTAGAAATAAAGTGAACGATGGAATGGTTATGATAGATCTAGGAAACAACAGTTTTCCTGTTTTTGTTTCTTTGTGTGCTCTTGATTGAAATAAATTTGTGTTTTATTCAATCGTGCTTCCTAACTTATATGGAGTTGTTAGGAATTGTTATTACATTGTTCTCTTACAATAAATCTACCCTAGAAAGTATGTGCATGATTGGAAACTCGAATAAAAATGAAATAACATTTGTTACCTTCTAGTTTATTAATTGGAAGTATTGTGAGAACTAGATCTGTGTATACTTTCTTAGTAGATTTTGTGCTATGTTTTTCCTTGAGTCCAGTACCATTTAGGTACTGTTATTTTGATGCTTGTACCTATGTTAGCTTGCATGTCTTTTAATAGTAAATCATGTGTAAGCATTGCTATCAATATGCACTAGTATGCTTCACTAGATTAAATAGCCTTATATTTTTATCTGGTATGCAAAGTTTTTCATGAGTAACCAGAGGCTTAGTACCTATTTTTGCCTTGGTATTAGTAGGCCATAGCCCACTGGTCCCATTGTATTTTGGCTTGAGGATGAAAATCCCCAATCATACACAGGTGTGAAAATAGCATGTTTCACTATGTGATTGATTTCTATTTTCCACCATGGAAAATATAATTGTTTCTTTTCACTTAGGCAAGTGAGAAGTTTATTTCTTATTAGTAAATACTAATATGTTTAGGTGTGATCCTTTTGTTAGCATAATATTCCTTAGGGGTATCATGTTAAGAAATGTTTCACTATCGTGTGCTAAAATTAAATTGTTCGCAAATAAAATGAATTCCTCTTGATTGGTAGGTTGTTTGTGAATAATTTTAAATTGAGTGTATGGATTTTTGAAAGGGTTTAGGTAAATTTTTATTAATTACATAGCTACTGGTTGTGTGAGTTATACCTTGCTTGTTTGCTAGTAATTGTTTAAGAAAAACATAAATTGCTAAAATTAATTTATGCATGTTTAATAGTTGTATCATGGGATTGTTTTGATGTTTGTGCTTACTAACATGAGTAAGTTTTGTGTACTGTTATTAGGTACACTTATATTCATTGACTTGCTTGTTTAAGTTTAAACATCATGATAGCATTGTTTGCTCCTCTAGAGTGAAACTAGTTTCACCACTAGAAGATGGTGATTTTTGCTCTAGTATTACCCTCTTTTTATTTTATGAGTATATGTGTTGATATAGCATGTTTAGGAAGTTATTTCTTCTGTTATCATGCCATGAATTATTTAGCTTCATGTTTTATGGTTATAGGATATGATTATCTCTTATAGCATGCTGGTGTAGATTTTTCATACTAGTGTGTTATTTGTGCAGTCCTGTTTGTTTTATGCCTGTATAATAGGAGTTTTATCTTGTGTGAAGATGGTGTTTTAGAGTATCTTTATGATTGAATTCATTAGTTTTTAGCTACTGGTTGTTTGCTAATTGTTCATGATTGATGGATTCCAAAACCTCTAGTAAACAATAACCTAGTGAATAAATAGTCTATTCATCTGTGGTGTTGTTTGCTTGCTTATTGGATTTTGTTTAAATGTTTCACCTTAGCATGAGTTGTACTTGTGTTATGATTGTGCTTAGGAGTATCTTATGAAACTAAAGCATCCAACTAAAATCATGAACATATTAAGTGATAGTTGCTTGTGGTGAGTAACACCCACTGCCGTGAGTATTTGTTCTGTCTGTTAATTTTACCTTAGCAACCTAACCTTTGCACCCACAAGCTACATTTTTAGCTTATTATATACCTGGTTATGAGAGTGGTACACCACTCCATATGTGTTATGTAAGATGTGGGATATAGCTAGGAACTCATGTAATAATTGACGGTACGTTTCCAGGTAGTTCTGCACTAACCTTAATTTTGTAGTGACGTTATCAGAAATTTTTTAAAAAAAATTGGCGGTTGAGTGAATTGATAATTAGAGATTTTCTGAAAGACGGGTGTTTGGATCTAAGGTTTTTAGTATGACACCCAACTCCCGTGAAAAGAATTTGCTAATTTAGGGAAGTACCCCGCCTCCCAAGAAAAGTCAAAGGGGGGAAGCACCGGCACTCCAACACTAACATTGTGTTTGTTGGCCCTCCCTTAGTCCTCGCTTGCGAATCTCGGGGACGAGATTCTTTTTAAGGGGGGAGACCTGTCACATCCCAATTTTGGAATACCTGATAACACAGTTGTTTTGCTAATTGCTTGACAATTAAACTTTGGTTGTGTTTGTTTAAGTGCAACTAAACAAACTAATTATATAAACTTGCAAACTTAAAAAGATAGCAAAGCAGTGAACTAAAAATATTCAACATATTGTTCCAATGACTTTTGCAATATTTTCTAAAGTAAATATTGATCAAAGTGTTTTCCAAATCTACCTTATGAATCTACTACATGTTGAATATTATTCCAAGGCCTAGATTAAGAAAGAGGAAACACTTAATAAATTTCGCTAAAAGATTATCAGAAAAAGAGGCATTCTTAGATGCTTCACCAAAATCTTATCAAATGTTTTTCCAACCTTGCAAGATTAAAAACAAAAGTATTGGAGAGCATTGATTTGCTATCCCTAGTCACATAAATATTTTGGCAAAGCATTGTTAAAGAAAAGCCAAGTGCCTTATTAAATTGAATTTCCAATCTTTTCAGAAACAGAAAACTCAAACAAGTTACTATTGGAAACTTTCTTCAAATGGTCTGAAATTAATACCATTGCTTCCTTATATTAAATAAGGAACACACACAAGAGGAGACCAAAAATTGAATCCATTAAAGTCCTGAAAACATCGTTTTTCTCCACAGCAACTTTTGGGATTTGGAACAAGTTTGTTCTACAAACTTTTTCCAAATGCCATGAAATTAATACCACATGCTCTATAACATAAATAAGGATGAAAACCAAAAGGGCACAATTTTTTGAATAATTTAAGTTGCCAAAAACCCCTGTTTTCTTGACAGCACCTTTTTGAAATTTGAACAAGTTTGTTCTATGAAGTAACTCAAATGACTTGAATTTTCTGCCACGTAAGGAACACATCAAATAAGGATTGTGTGCCAACAATTACCATTTTTGGAAGCTCCTAAGTAGTCTAATAAATTCAATGTCCATTTATGTAAGAATTCAAATTTGAACAACTTTGAACTATCAAGTTTATCCAATTGAGCCAATTTTCACATATGTTGTGCATATCTACTAATAAGAATTTTGGGAAGAAGGATTTTAAATTTTGACTTTGTTTGCTTAGTGAAAACATCAATTTTCAGAGAGAAAAGGACCTATATGAAAATAGTCAGGGACCTAGTTGTGAGCTGAGTCACCTCTTCTTCTTCTTCCTGTAGCTGCAAGTTGAGGCATGGAAGCCCATGCTCCATTGCTTCGAGTAGAAGCCTTCTAGATGATAAAAAAAACCATGTGGTTGCTATCTACCCCCTCTCTCTCCCCCCACGAGCTCACTCTCTCTCCTCTGAAAATATCTCAACCGAACCCTAGGCTTTGAGGTCGCCGTCGATTTGGCCGCAGGCGAGCTCGCCGCCGACCACCGTGGTCCCCATCATCTCCCCCTCGTCGTGCTAAGCGTCCTGGCCAAAGGAATCGCGGCGGGAGCCCGCGTGGTGGCCGCGCCATCCGCTTTCCTCTCCGAGCCCGGCGGAGCTCCGGCGAGGCATTGCCGCCGCCTCGCTCCTCCTCCTCCTTCTCCGAGCCCTCCATCGCGCCTAGGGTGAGCACACGGTCCTCCCCGACCGTTTTCCCCTCTCCCTCTCGCCCTTAATCGTGGCCGCGCCGTGGACGCGTCCGGCCGCCACGTCTTCGCCGTTGCCGCCGCTCTCCAGGGCCCTCCCGGGAAGCGAGATTGCCGCTAGTTAGATCCCCTCGTCATAAGCAACGTGTTGGTATTTTTATTTTGTAGTTTGGTCGCCGGATTCGCCGTGTACGAGCTCGCCGGAGACGCCCCGCCGGCGAGTGAGGTCACCACAGCGTCACGCTGACGCAACGCCTTTGACCCGCGCGCTAGGGAGTCAAACCTGCCAGTGGGTCCGCGATCTGCCGCGTGGCTGCCCGCGTGGCAGGCTGGCCCGCAGGTCAGTGGCTAAGGCTGGTTTTCCCCGCGGTGACAGTTAGATCTGGCCGTCCCAAAAGCAGATCTGGCCCATGTCTAGCCTTTTTTTTTCCATTTTATTTTTACAGAGAAAGTGCATGGTTACTTTTGGCTTTGAAAACCTATCTAAGAGATAAATTTGACCAAACCAAAATTCACAGATGTAAAGAAACAAAATCTAAACCACCTCCAACTTGTAGATCTACAGTTGGATGGATATTTTGGAAATGAAAAATGATTTAGTAACAGGTACCGGAAACACCAAAATGAGCACCATTTTTATTTCAGAACTCAGAATGAAGTGAGGCCAATTGCATTGGAAAGCCCTTGAAAATTCCTAACATTATCAATTAATCTTGCTTCCAAATTCCTAATATTTTTGAAATGGCATGCAATTTGGTAAAACACCAGAGAGCACTTTGGTGATTTTTATAAACTTATTAAAAATGATTTTTGATGCAAACTCAACTGGATGGTCTTGTATATGTTTAGGGCTATCCAAACCTAGCTTGGTTTAATTTTTAGAGCATCCTAGAAAATTTGGTTGACAGATCTTTAAATTGCTTGTTTCTGCCATTTTGGCATTTTTAGGTAATTAATTTGTGTGAGTTATTTTTGAGTTGCAATATTGTTTTCTAGCATGTATAAGTTGTGTGAACTTGTTTTCTAAGTGTTACTTAACTATTTTAGCATGTTAGATTGTGTGTACTTGAGTTGAGAAGAAATATGATTTATGGGAATAGAATATGTTTTATCTCTAGTTATTACTTGCATAGAATTTTTGATTGATTAATTTGTGTGCAAGTGATTGAATTGTTGTGTTGAGATATTAGATTCAGTACCATTTTGGTACTTATATTTTGTTAGTATCACCTCTGCTAGCTTGCATTTGAGTTGGTAGAAAAGCATGAGTAGCTTAGTCATCACTATGAGAATGTTAAGGAAAAATTCTCTCATGTGTAGAATTTTTGACATAAACTTTTGTAGTTGTGTGACCACATATTTTTGTGTTATGTTCATAGGACCAGTAGCATATTGGTTATGTTTTTATGAGTACTTGAACCCTAAAGTTTTCACTTGTGTGGAAACAATAGCATGAGTAGCATTACCTTGCTTATTTTTACATCCTAATATTTTCTACTAGTATGGTTAATGCACTAGATGCTAGTTTAGTCGTTTGTTAATTGTTTAGCAAGTGGACCAGAGGCATTGTGACCTCTTAATGCCTTGATATGCTAGTGGAACACCCACTGGTGTCATTGCATTTTTGGTGGAAACATAATTTCCCCCACACTAGATGTGTTTCTTTTATATAGTTCTCCAACTAATGAGTGCCTAGTATTTTTGCTTTGGATTTTTAGTGCTAAATGAAAGTGTGTATGCTTTTGTTTGTAAGTGGTTGTAATCATGTGTGGCTTGCTATGAAAAATCCATCTTTGGAGTGTTGTTTGATTCCTCTAGTAATGCCCTTTTTATTACTACTAGTATGTAGGAGTTGCCCTGCAAATTGATGCATTGTTTTGCTAAATGGGATATTTTTGTTATAGCAAGTATAGATAATTTTCACTACTGTTTTTATGACATGGACTCTCTGGTTGTATTTCAATTACTTGATTGAAATGCATCCATTGATTCTTCATGTTTGAGTAGTACTAGTTTCCCAAGCATTTTTGTATTGAATTATTTTTCCTGCCAACTTGTGTTTGGTAGAAATTTGTGTATCCTTGCATGAGGACATGTTTTCATTCCCATTATGATAACATGGTTCCTTGTTTGCATTTTAGTGCTTTACTTGTTATGCATGCTTGCATAGCAAACCCTTAGTAGAAGCATGTCAATAGGATTCCTCCTTTTTAGTCATTGTTTCTATTGTTCTCACTATGAGAAATTGTGTGTTTTGTGATGAGTCTATTACCTTCTTACACTTATGTAGGCTCACTGATTTTTAAAAGTAACTTTTGCAAATCATGTGTATTATTTATTCTTGAGGTGAATTTAGGCTCAGTAGCATAGCTACCTTTTTCTTGTTGTGGTTTGGTTGATAGAACCATTGTCATGATTAATATTTTGCATGTTTTGTATACTTTTAGTAGTCTCACCCTTGTGAAACTAAGTGTATTTTGGGTTTATTAACATCTTGGTACGAGAGTGGCACACCCACTGAATCCATGATATTAAGGTTGTGAGATATGCTCCTCCAACCTTGAGTTGTCTTATTAAATGGCATTTCTGCCAAGTGTGTTTGTTTGATTGTTTGCCTCCATTAATAATTGTGTGATTGGTTATTATTAGTTTCCTTGCAGTATGTATTGTTATGCATTGTTGCTTGCCTTGATTGGTTCTGAATGTGTGTCCTTTATTCTTTTTACGACGTTAGAAAACGAAGAGGAAGGAAGTGTCGGGAATCTCTGTTTCAAGTTCCAGTCACTCCAAAACCAGGGACACAAGGAGATACCAGGCAAGCCATCCTGATGCTTGCTGATAGAATACTTATCATTATCTATCATGCATGTTTTACCTCTGAAGTTTTACCAAAACTTTATTATCAAAACTATTTTTGATGTGGCTATTACTACTATACTAGTATATAGGTTACTATTATGCCAGTAGTTAAAACTTGGTAATACCAAGCCCATAAGCCACCCTATGGTATTCATTACCATCAAATATACTAGTCCCTAAGTGGACACCCTAAAATTGTGATTCTACAAAACAAAGGCTTTACGGAAAAACCCGGAGAAAAGGCGGATCCTTGTTCTCCGGAGGAATGTGGAAGTGGTCATTTTTGAGAAAGTGGTGTTTTCAAAAATGACACATAACCTAGTCTTCGCCGGACAACCTTTACCGTACTGCCACCCTACCCCAACATGGGCACGGGGCTTAACTTGAAGTTTGTTCTTATTAGTGTGTGCTATCTCACTTGCTATAAGGGGTGTCGTACCCTCGAACCGAATGTCGTCAAAACTCCCAATGTTGAGGCATATAAAGTGTGGGATTAATTTTCCCTCCGGATGCATTCATTGAGGCTCCCGGCTAGGCAGGGTGGGACTTGGTGCCGGGGAGAACAAAACTCAATCGAGAGATAGACATATACTAGCTTGAACATAGTGGATGGTTATGATCAGACACCTGATGTTTACATACTGTTGTTATAGTCCGTGATTGTTCACGGGAGGTGTACTGGATCTGGTGGATGTGTACACCTCTGCAGAGTACAACTTTTTCGAAGAAGCCGCGTCCTCGGATATGGACAGTTGAATGGCCATGTAGCTAGCATTGTGTCAATGTTTTCAAAAAGGAAGTTTTTGAAAGGGGATTTTTGGAAAGGAAGTGTTGAACTTGTGAAGTTCGGAAAGGAGATGGAAACTTATACCGTGGAGGTATCGTCGATGATGAAAAGCCAGATGCTGTTATACAAAAACAAAATGTTTTGCAAAGAAAACCTTTTCTACTCTAAGCAAGAATTCTGGAAACTGATTCCAAGAAGTTTTGCAAAGATAAAATATTCTTTAACAAAGCTTTACAAAACCTCTTGTACATGTGATATCTACAAGAGAAATAAAACTATATTATTTTCTTCTGAAGTATATTCTTCAACAAAGATACAGATAAACTTGACTGCAACTGTGGTGTCATCTTATATGAACACCATTGATAGTGAACCCTATTTATAGCCTACCTATTCCACCATATAAGCATACTTGCATGTTGGTAAGTGATATGATGGATGTCTTGCTGAGTACATTCAAATGTACTCATTATGGTTTCGCCCCTGGTATCTACTTGCCAGACTTTGAGAAGGAGCCTCCGAAGGAGATCTATGAGGAGAAGTACGGAGTTGACGGCTTTGCGAACTAGGATCGTCTCCGGGTCAGCAGCCTGTAGGTTAAGGCGTGACTTGGGCTCAACTACGTTGTGTTTTAATTGTCTTCCGCTGTGTTTGTTAAGTTGCCTGCCCTTGTGGCAGTTGTTTTAGACTTGATCATGTGATCATTTTTGTAATACCTTTATGTATTCGTGTAATGGATGATGTATTTCTGTGTGGCAACTTTGTATGTTATTCGCGACTGATCTTTCTGGGATCGTGAATGTATGCATACGGAGGGTTTCAGACTGCCGGTCTAGGGTCCTTACAGCGAACCGACCTAGGCCAGCCCATCACCGCCGTGCGTCCAGACAGGGTCCCTCCCGGCCGCATGGGGTTTCGGGTCCTCAAAAAACGCCCGTAGGATTTTCTCGCGTATCGCGCTTTCGGCGAGCCTCCTTCGGCGACGTGTCATGTGTATCATGCTTGACGCCTGGGATAACATGTGACGTGTTCGTGTGTCAATAGTTGTCGAGATCTGCACCACCAGAGATGGCGCGAGGGCGAAATTTCCGGCGGGAGAAATTCGGTCACCGCGCGCCTAACTCCCCCTCCTCCCCTCCAAAATCAGTTTCCGTCATTTCCCACTTTCGAGCTTGCGCGCCAAGAGCCATGGTTGGAGCATACTTCTTCACCGTGCTTGGGAAGAGGCAGATGGCCACGGCGGCGTCGAAGATGGTCGGCGGCAGGCTGCTCGCTGCTGCACCCGCAACTGTCTCCTTCATCCCCTGACTGTAAGCCCTCCGAACTTGCTTCTTCCTGGCTAAAGCCGTGAGTATATCTTAGATCTGATCTGATTTGGATGGATGCGGTGCGTTCTGTTCTTCGTGCTAGCTAGATTGGTGCTTATCTGTGCGTATAACAGTTAAATTAATGCTTCTCCGGTTTATCTAGATTGATGGCTTACATGTTCTAATCTATGCTTGCTCATGAGTCTTGTTTGTCAACCTGCTGACCACAATGTTGCTTATAGCCTGCTCATGATAACTGTTAGGACGATTGTGCACCAACGTCCCCTGATCTGCATGCTCCTCGTGTCCAATCTAAAAGGAGAGTCCCTTTCCAGTTGATCAATGCTAATTCACTATTTGTTTTGAATGCTTCTGCGCGTGATGAGAGAACACCCCCTGTTAAACTCATGTGTGCGAAAACAATGGTTGTAGTTGATGAGAATGCAGTGCATGCTATATCCCTTGATGTGATATTCCACTAAGAGCACAACCACTGAAAGCAAACTAGTTTGACTGTGATGAGAATGAAGATCCTACGGACCCAACTCCTCTAAAGATAGTGCCCCCCGAGTGAAGAATCTGAGATGGCAGCGCCTGGTAGCAAGAACCCCGCCCAGAGTGACAACCCTTCTAGTGCAGTCCCAAGACTGACTATGCAATGGCCAGCATCTATGTCTCTCTTTGTGCTCAATAGGGTTGTTGAGCTCGTGCGGGAGGAACGAACATTGATCGTGGCTTTAAGGAGCGGTACATTCAGAGTTCTAGAATGATGTCCTTGACTTCACTGGTCTTTCTATGAGCATTACTTAGATTTACAACCATCTGAGAAAATGGAGAGCAAGTGGGTAAGGCTATAGAATTGCTCCTATAAAGTATGGAGGGGTTGTGTGTCTACGCCAATCGTCCACGCTGCGCTTGCTCTCGTGCACATCATCCTAGAAGCGCCATGTGTAAGCGTTGGATTGGCCGCGCGCGGGGAGACTTGGCCGATGCGGTGTGCCTGGGACAACAAAACCAGCTCCCGCAGGGGTGAACCCTAGCCAATCCCCGACCCCGTCTCTCCTCCCCAATCCCCAACCCCGCCTCTTCTTGCCCCACCTCGCCCCGCACGGCCTCAGCAGCAGCCGCAGGCCTGGTGGTGTTGCTGCTCCTCCTCCTCTAGCTCCGAGGCCGGACGGCGCCCGGAAGCGGCTCGGGCTCCCCGATGTGCGGCGCATCTGGAGGAGCCGGTTGGAAACCCTACGCTGGCGACCTCCTCCTCCACGGTCTGCAGCAGGTCCTCCTAGGCCTCTTCTCCAGTTGTTGCGGCCGCTGTGTCCCACCTTTGCAGCGTGACGGGGAGCGACGACCAGACAGAGCGGCGGCGCGGAGGTCCAGCGGACGGCGCCGGACGGGGCAGCCATGGCGGCCGCCGGGAGGAGGCACTACAGGTATCCCTCCCGGAACCCTAGGCCAATCGCCTCTCCTCTCTCCTCCCGCATTCCTTTCTCAGCCGCTGCCCCGAGTCTACCCTTTCCTCTGTCTCTCTCGTGCAGCCTCGTCTCCTCGACCTCCGATGCACCACACCAGCTGTCGAGTTGCGAGTCCGTCACCACATCTTCCAGCAAGCCTCATCTCGAGTTCTTGACCTCCTCCTCGATATGGACTGGCGACCAGATGGAGGTGGTGTTATGGAGGTTGCAGCCCGCCCTCCTACTCCAGGCTCGCACCCTCCTCTACCTCGCACCCTCCTCAAAACCTCCACGCACGCTTATATTCTTGTAGAAAGTGTTGGGCCTCCAAGTGCAGAGGTTTGTAGAGCAGCAGCAAGTTTCTCTTAAGTGGATCACCCAAGATTTATCGAACTTAGGGAGGTAGAGGTCAAAGATATCCCTCTCAAGCAATCCCGCAATTAAGATACAAGAAGTCTCTTGTGTCCCCAACACACCCAATATAATTGTCCGGTATATAGGTGCAATAGTTCGGCAAAGAGAGAGTAAAATGCAAGTAATATGGATGATAATAAGTGATAATAGCAATCTTAAATAAAAATTGCAGCAAGAAAACATGTAGCAGAACAGGCGGAAACGGTGTTTTAATGCCTGGAAATAAGGCCCAGGGCCCGTACTTTCACTAGACGACACTCTCAACAATGAAAACATAATTGAATGCATAAATATCATTTATTCACTATGCTACTCCGAACCACTCTCCGGTCGAATAACGAACACTAATCATTGCGTAGGACTTTAACAGCACTCCTCAAGTCTATATTCCCTCTCTGGGGAACCCCAATGTCACTACGAGCGCCATAAATTAGTACTAAACAAACGCCACAATTTCATAGGTTCACCTTCCAACACAAGATATAAATATCATGCTAAACCACACGGAGCACACACTGTCACCTTTACCCCGTGATCAAAGTGTTTACGGAGATAACAAAACCACTTGAGTAGCATAACAGATGAAGATCAATCTACATATTCAACTAGATTACAAAGATCATGATCACATAAATTTCACACCATGAGAGAGAGACATGAACCACATAGCTACCGGTAGATCCCTCAGCCCCGGGGGAGAACTACTCCCTCCTCATCATAGGAGACAGCAACATCAAAGGAGATGGCGGTGGAGTCGATGGAGATGGCTTCCGGGGGCAGTTCCTCGTCCCGGCTGGGTGCCAGAACAGAGATATGTCCCCCGAAACTTGTCGGTGATGGCGGCGGAGCTAAGGATGTATTTTTTTGGAAAAGGTCGAGTCTCTTAGGGTTTATGCATCGGGAAGAATATATAGGCGAAAGGGCAACGTCGGTGGCCGCCCGAGGGGCCCACACCACTAGCCGGCGCGGCCAGGGGGAGCCCGCCCGAGCCTATGGTGTGGGGTTATAGGGCCCCCCTCCGGGTCTCCTTTGGAATTCTGCATGCTTCCGGCGAAAATAGGAACTTTGGCTTTCGTGACATCCAATTCCGAGAATATTTCAAGAATAACTTTACTGAGACTAAAAGCAGCAGAAAACAGGGAACTGGCTCTATGGCATCTTGTTAACAGGTTAGTCCCGAAAACATGTAAAAATGACATAAAGTGTATAGAAAACATGTGGAAAACAATAAGAAAACAACATGGAATATCAGAAATTAGGGATACATTTATGACGTATCAAGCATCCCCAAGCTTAGTTCCTACTCGTCCTCGAGTAGGTAAACGATAAAATACAATAATTTTTTAGGTGATATTCTACTAACATAAACTTGATCATTATAGTGTAAAAGCATATGTAACCTTGTTGGCATCTAGATACGAAGGATAACAACATGCTCATTAGCGGCGCATCGAAGCTTTTGTTTGTTTAATATGATGAAACAGTTAGAGCAGACCCTAAACCTGTCGGATATATACCGAATAGGGGTATATCAGATGGTGGTCAAAGTTCCGGATTACCAGGGTGGCCCAAGTGGTAGTGGGCTACGGCCCATTGGGCGGCCCAGTAAGCTGACGCGCAGAAGCCGAATTCTAGAAGAACCCGGATCACGGCCCACGTGTTCTGGCTTGGAGTAGAAGGCGGATTCCTTACTTTCCAAGTTAATAGTTACCGTAGTCTTCTAGGTTTCTTACTCTGTATGCCCTAACCCGGCTATTATATAAAGACGGACGGGAGATATGATAGATAGACAGAAGCTACAGGCTAACTCGCCGAGAAGTTAATCCTCCATGAATAGCTAAACAGAATCTCACGTTGTACTTGTATACACATGTTGTATCCCTGATTAGTGAGATTGCAGAAGTAGGAACGCCGCATTACTGCGACGTGCCGAACCTGGGTAAACCCTGTGTTTTTGTCCTTCGCACAACCACGTCCCCCCACGTCTCTACCCATAGTCTCATGGCACCCCCGTCTATGAAAACTACTATGATGTCTCGACAGTTGGCGTCCACCGTGGGGCCAGCGACGTCAGGCGTTAAGTTTCGATCTGGGATACTCGGCGGAATCGGTAGTTCCATAACTGTCGGAAGCCTGGAGTTCGACGATGATGTTGGACACTTCCTCGACAGTGGATATTACATACCGGCGCAAAATCATCTGGTAAGTGCCTGCGTGTTACCGATAGGATCTGCAAATATCTTTATCGGACTAACTGCAGAGGCCATGGGGTTTTGCGGTGGAAGCAAATTTTTCCCACCTGCCCTATACCCAGTCTAAGATGACCATGATACCGGATTTTGCTCAGATCGCCGACACAAAAGTGATACACACTTTATCGGTATGGTGCATCCGAGGTCTCTGAAAACACGGATGATGGAAACCCCGTGCAGGAGGCAGAAAACAGCACACCCACTACAGAGGTGGAAGATCCGACATCCGTCAATATGACGATGAACTCGGAAGCTGACTCTGTGCTAGCCGCCATTGAGGCGAGATTAGAGTCAGAAACCGGATCAGGCGATTTCGATTCCGAAGATGAAGATGAGGATACCTTCGAAAGAAAGGTAAAATCTCTTCAAGAGGCATTGCATGAAGTACTGATGCCAAAACCGGCTGAAAACACGGATGCCGGCAGTCAGGAAAGCCCTAAAACTCCTCCGCCAGAGGAAGAGAGAGAAGATGCAGAAACTTCTCCGATATTTCCCAACGTCAAAGAATTGACAGAGGATGAACCTACCAAAAAACCTCCCTCTTCCAAGAAAAAGCACAAGGCCGCTAAAAAGCTCCAGTACAAACTCCGGAAGAAAAAAGTCGGCTGATCCAGCTGATGAAAGCCCGGAAGTAGGAGATGCAAGCGGAATAAAGCCCGCGGAGAAGAAAGCCAAGGAAATCCTTGTTCTGCCAATGACAGAACAAGAAGAACATGATCTGTTACAAACACCAGTGGGATTAAACGAACCCCCTGAAGTGCTAGAAGCCAGGATCTCGGGAACAGCAACATCTACTCAGATCTTGGGAACACCTCCAAAAAACCCAGGATGACATTAAGCTCATAAAGGATGAAATCGAGGAGTACGAGAAAAAGAATAGATTTGCCATCAAACCTACAAGGTTACCCGGAATCGTAAGACCGGAAGTACTGCCGCCAAAAGAAAGGTTTCATAACCCATCTTGGCAAAAGCAGGTAAACGGCAAGGATGCCAGAGGCGAACCAATATACAAAACCGCAGCAGAAAACGCGGAAGCAGCGTTCGCCATCCTCAACAATGACATGTACTCCAACGGTAAAAAACTTCAAGGGGTGTATGCTTTCCTAGGAAAAGCATTGCAACAACAACAACGGGGCCAGGAGCAATCAGGGAAGTTGCACGACGACTCTGCCCTATGCAAAACAGCTACCTGCGCCGCTGGAGCACCTGGACCGGAAGAACCTGGAGATTCAAACAATTCAAAAGATAAGAAAGCGGATCCGAGAAAAGACAAGAAAAATCCCGACAATAGGGATGAAGAGTCTAGAACCGGATCCCATCTCCCGAAAGGTGGACTTAACCCCCACGATCGGGAAGAAAAACACCGGAATGACGGCAAAGCAATGCCACCTCCGAGACACCCAGCTGAAAAAGCTGGAAGACAGGTTATACCTCATAGGCGTGAGAGATCTCGGACACCCCCCAGGGATAAGAAAAGACACAGGAGCAGAACTCCACCTCATCCAAAGGGGCGTGATCTCGGAAGAAATAGAGACGATCCCGGAAAAGCGCGTCCGCGCAACAATGGAAAAGAAAGGAGTAGATCCCCTTCTGTCCATTCAGCCGGCAGGTACTCCGCACACATGGATAGGGCGGAAAGAGATGATCTGTACTTTGGACCTAAGTGTTTCACTGATAGTATCCGAAGGATAACCCTGCATTCTGGCTTTGCCAAAGTTGGTCCAACGTACCAAAAATATACCGGTAGTATAAATCCGGATACCTGGCTCTCAGACTATTATACAGCCGTCCGGATTAATAATGGGACAGACCTAGAAGCTATAAAGTTTCTTCCCCTAATGTTACTGGATGGAGCCAGAGATTGGATCAATGGATTACCATCAAGAACTGTCGACAGCTGGGATGATATGGCTCGAGTGTTTACTCAACATTTCCGGGGAACCTATAAACGCCCGAATAGCATCAACCAGCTTAACCGTTGCACCCAGTTCGAGGAAGAACCATATGTGGATTTCATCTCCAGATGGACTGCAATGAAGAATAGCTGCTCTGGAGTAACTGACGTACACGCAATGCATGCTTTCGTCAACGGCCTAAAACCCGGACTTGTACCGTTCATGGTTGGTTCCAAAGAGCACAAAGATCTCGGATCTATGCTTACAACCGCCAATGAACACGCTGCAGCCGAGGACGACATCAGAGCAAGAGGAGGCAATATCGATACATTGATACAGGCCAAGAAAAATCCTCGCCCTGAGAAAAAAGGAACTCCAGATGCAACACAAAAGCCCAAAGAGGTCAACATAGCCTTTGGAAGTGAAAAAGGGAACAGGTGGAAAGGACGCAGTTCAGAACCAATCAATTACACTAAAGAAGAGTGCGAAAAGATTAAGTCGGAACCCTACGTCCACCATTCGCAATTTGGGAAACCCACCCATACAAACGCACAATGCCGGCTGAACAAGCACATGACAGGCAGTGCAGGATCCGGAAATAAGGGGAAGAGTTCCAAAAGGAAATTTTCCAAGCAAAAGCCAGAAGCTGAGAAAGAAGACAGTGAATCGGACACTGACGAAAAAATCCAGGAACAACAGCGAAAAGGCGAGCCCAAATTTCCGAGAGTTGATGGAGAATGTGCTTTAACTTTCCTAGCAACTCCATCAGCAAAGGTGGCAAAAAGAACGCTTCGAGAAATAAACGCTGTTGTTCCGGCAACCCCCAAATTCTTGAAATATTCAAACACGCCAATCACCTGGGATCAGACTGATCATCCCGGGAATATCCCTGAACCCGGCACGCAAGCTCTTGTTGTAATCCCTATTGTCCAGAACACTAGGCTAAAAAGAGTGCTGATGGATGGAGGATCCAGCATTAACATAATGTACCTGGATACGCTGAGGCATCTGAAAATCTCCGAGACCCAGCTCAATTACAGCAACATACGCTTCCATGGCATTGTTCCTGGTAGGCAAGCACGATCCCTAGGAGAAATTTCCCTAGAAGTCACTTTCGGAAAAAAGGATCACTTCCGTCAGGAAAAAGTATCCTTCGAAGTGGTGCCGTTCGAAAGCGTGTATCACGCAATACTCGGACGTCCAGCTTTCGCCAAGTTTATGGCAAGATCATGTTATATCTATAACAAGCTGAAGATGCCAGGGCCAAAAGGAGGAGTAATCACCATAACTGGAGACTTCAAGCTGGCGAACAAGCTGGAAAAAGAAAACGCTCTTTGCGCCGAATAAATCATAGCAAAGGAAGAGCTGAAGGAGTTGGCTAAGGAGGTATCGCCGACAGAAATGCCGGCTGGAAAAGAAACCCGGAAGCCAGCAAATAGCTTCAAGGCATCCGAGAATACAAGACAGGTAATCCTAGATCCCAAAGATCCGACAAAATTTGTCGTAGTGGGAACTGGGATGACCGACAAATAGGAAAGCGAGCTCATCAAGTTCATCCGTGAGAACTGGGATATTTTCGCCTGGTGTCCAGCTGACATGCCAGGCGTATCCACGGAACTTGCTGAGCATCAACTTAAGGTGATTCCAGGCTCCAAACCCGTCAAACAAGGTCTCCGTCGATTTGACGGAAGAAGACGGAAGGCTATTGGCAAGGAAATTATCCGGCTTTTAGCAGCAGATTTCATCCAGGAAGTGATACACACTGAATAGTCTGCAAATCCGGTATTAGTACCGAAGAAAGACACTACTGCTCTTAGAATGTGTATAGATTACACCGGATTGAACAAACTATGTCCAAAAGATAGGTTCGCGTTACCGCAAATCGATCAAATAATAGATGCCACTGCAGGCTCTGAGCTTTTATGCTTTTTGGATGCATATTCCGGGTATCACCAAATACGCATGAAAAAAGAAGATCAAATTAAGACTTCTTTTATAACCCCTTACGGGACGTACTATTACATAACCATGACATTTGGCCTGAAGAACGCAGGTGCAACTTACCAGCATTGCATGCAACGTCGTTTACATAGTTAGATTGGCAAAAATGTCCACGTTTACGTGGACGATATTGCTGTCGTAACCAAGGAAAAAGATACGCTCCTTGAAGATTTGCGAGAAACCTTCGAAAATTTGCGCACTTACAAGATGAAGTTAAACCCATCAAAGTGTGTATTCGGGGTTCCCTCAGGAAAACTTATGGGTTTCATCGTTTCTCACAGAGGAACATAAGTTAACCCAGAAAAGATCAAAGCAATCTTAAACATCTCCAAACCTACGTGTCTAAAAGATGTCCAAAGATTGACGGGCTCCGCTGCAACCGTCAACAGATTTATTAGTCGGCTGGGGGATAAAGCCTTACCACTCTACAAGTTGCTGAAAAAATAGGACAAATTCGAGTGGATAGAAGAGGCAGATGCGGCATTAACCCAGTTGAAGGAAACTTTGATGAAAGCTCTGATTTTGGCATCCCCAAAAGACGAAGAACCTATGTTATTGTACCTCACGGCTACAAACGGGGTTATTAGTGCAGTAATTGCTGTGGAACGGAAGAAAGACGAACAGAGCATACCATACCAGCATCCGGTATATTACATAAGCGAAGTTTTCTCCTAGTCCAAACAAAGGTACCCACACTATCAAAAACTAACATATGGTGTATTATTCGCATCCAGAAAATTGGGCCATTACTTCCAAGGACATTCCATAACAGTGGTATGTAAAGCGCCACTAGGGGATATAATAAACAGTGCGGAGGCAACTGGCCGAGTAGCCAAATGGGGCATCGAGCTAGCAGCCTTCGACATTAAGTATCAGCCAAGGACGGCAATAAAATCCTAGGTTTTTGCAGATTTTGTCGCCGACTGGATGGAAGCAATGGAGAAAACACCAATGCCGGAGTCCGAGTACTGGATCATGCACTTTGACGGATCCAAGATGAAGGAAGGCGCTGGAGCTGGTGTAGTTTTAAAATCCCCTAAAGGAGACACAATGGAGTACGTATTACAAATACACTTCAATGCCAGCAACAACGTGGCAGAATACGAAGCTCTGCTTCATGGCTTGCATATTGCAAAAGAAATAGGTGTCAAGCGCATTTTGTGCTACGGTGACTCAGATTTGGTACAGCATCAGCTCAACCAAACTTGGGACGCAAAAATCCCTATAATGGCCGAATACCGGAGAACGGTGGATGAGTTCGCCATTTGTTTCTTCGGATTCGAAGTACTCCATGTTAAAAGGGAGGAAAACTGGAACGCGGATGCACTAGCCCGCATGGGATCAGAAAGGGTGAAAATCCTACCACCAGGTGTATTCGTCCAACATTTGTACGAGCCATCCATAAAAGGTGGAGATATTGATTATCCTTTGTCTTCCGAGTCAATTGAAGTTATGCTCGTTAACCCGGATTGGACAATTCCATATTTAAACTTCTTAGTTAATCAGAAGTACCCGGAAGGAGCAGACGAAGTCTTGCAGAGACAAATCCAGCGTCGATGCAAAGGATACACGGTAATTGACAATTGCCTGTATAAACGTAGTACTTCCGGAATTTTTCTGCGATATATTGCGCCAGAAGAAGGACGAGAAATCCTGCAAGAAATCCATGCCGGAGATTGTGGACATCATGCTCAATCAAAAAGCATAGTTAAAAAAGCATTCCATGCCGGGTTTTCTGGCTAACAGCCAAGATAGATGCTGAGCACATAGTCAATACATGTGCAGGGTGTCAATATTACGCCAAGGAGACTAATATGCCAGCCCAAGCACTCAAAACTATCCCCAATACATGGCCGTTTGCGGTCTGGGGACTAGATATGATGGGACCATTCAAAACTGCGCGAGGCGGACTCACACATCTACTTGTAGCTGTGGACAAATATACCAAGTGGGTGGAGGCTAAACCCATCAAAAAGCTTGACGGTGTAACTGCCAGAAATTTCATCATTGACGTAGTCATGAGATACGGCGTTCCACACAACATAATAACCGACAACGGGACAAATTCTCCATTGGAGAGTTGGCAAAGTATTGCCGACAAACGGGAATTCGCCTAGATCTTGCATCTGTGGCAAACCCGCAATCCAATGGACAGGTTGAAAGAATGAATAGCTCAATCCTCCAAGGAATACGTCCAAGACTCGAATGTCCTCTTCATAGAGCAGCTGGAGCATGGGTAGAAGAGCTACCTTCTGTGCTTTGGAGTATTCGAACAACACCAAACAGGTCAACTGGGCAAACCCCGTTTTCCCTAGTTTATGGTGCGGAAGCAATCCTTTCAACGGACATGATCCATGATAGCCCGAGAGTGCAAGATTTCGACGACTCGGATGCCGAAAAAGCACGACAGGATGCCGTCGATCTCTTAGAAGAGGAACTAGAACTTGTGCTTCAAAGATCCGCCATCTACCAGCAAGGTTTACGACGTTATCATAGTCGGAAAATCAGGCATCGTTCTTTTAAAGAAGGTGACCTAGTGCTAAGACTGGTACAGCAAAGGAAGCACAAACTTGCGCCAGTATGGGAAGGACCATTTGTCATCAGTAAAGCCATGAAGAATGGATCATATTATCTTGTCGACATTCGTGACACGGAAGACGATCCCGAGAAGCCGAATCACAAAAGAAAGAGAAAGATAGATGATGAACTAGGAGAGACAAAGAAGCCCTGGAGTATCCAGCAGTTACGTCCCTTCTATACTTAGTTCAATTTCTATGTAAACATCTTTGAGATCATGAAATAAAGTTGTCGGAATTCGTATATCCATGTTTTTACAAGTTTATTATAGTACAAAACATGATTCCACCTTATCTATTTCCCAATGATCTTACAAA
The DNA here is from genome assembly GCA_028641055.1 of Alopecurus myosuroides. Taxonomy (NCBI): domain Eukaryota; kingdom Viridiplantae; phylum Streptophyta; class Magnoliopsida; order Poales; family Poaceae; genus Alopecurus; species Alopecurus myosuroides. The sequence goes on along the minus strand of CM054061.1, from coordinate 205,249,371 downwards.
ATACTCAATGTTAACCCGAATTGTGTCTGCGTGCTCGGAGTTTAAAACTGAATGATTTTCAGCCTACTAAAGGCTAAAGGAAACTCGGATTGTGCCTGCGTGCCCAAGTTTCATTCAAAAAATTCCTTACTTTTCTCTAAGCATTATCTGATTGTTTATGTGTTGGGTCACTGGAGCTAGTTAGTAAAAATGCCCTTAGTATGGTCCATGTTTCCGAGTTTGAACTGATTGGTATTACCCAGTAACTCGGCATGAAGATTCATAGTACTATTGAGCCATTTCAAACACTAAGGACAGTTAAAGCACATAAACTAGAGAACTTAGAAGATAAAGGAATAATAAACCCGGAAAACCTTGCAAATAATTTCATAATTAAACTGCAAAAGGCGGAGTTCTTGTTCATACAAAAGAATATAAGCATTACAATATAAATTACATTGTAAAGTGCGGTAATGCTCCTATTTTCTACTTCCACCATCCAGGTTAAGGAGAGCCCTTCAAGCATCCGAGTCCTCTTCGCTGCTGTCATTCTCGGAGGCTTCGGGAATCTCCTCTTCCGGATAGGTGATGGGGATGTTCACCATGGAGGCGATCTTGGTGGCATGACCCTTGATCTCGTTGAAGATGGTGGTCCGCTGGGCCTCCGAGTATCCAAGAGGAATACCGGACGCCACGCGCCAAGATTTTGCACTAGGGTAATGCATATGCATAAGGCCTAGAGCCATGCGTGCACCACCCCGTGCTGCGGAGCGCAAGGTGGACTCCTTGGACTCCGCCACCTCCAGGATAGCTCCCGGAAGTTTCTCAACTTCCGAGAATTCCCCAGTCCTTGTGGGAAGGAACTTGTTGACCAGCTGCATGCCAGCAGCTCTGATCGCAGTCCACACCTTCCCAAAGGCTCGGATTCTCTCAATCCGAGTAAGATCTGGGTTATCTCCTGTTTTTTCAGACAAAGAACCAAAAGGTTAAGCAAAAAAGCAGAGAAAAAAAGCAAGACATGGAAAAACCGGTAAATGAAATAAAACTTACCGAGAATCTTGTAGATTTCGGAGCCTTCCTCCAGGCGCAGGTTTAAGGCATTCTCCAAGTCCTGGATAGTGGACTTGTCCTTCTCCGCCTGCTCGGAAGCCTTGGATTGAGCAATTCCATGGGCCAGATTGCTGGCTTCCAGATCTTTTTTCACCTTCATAAGCTCCTTATGAAGGTCCAAGTTCTCCTCACGGAGACTTGCGGCGTTGCCGGCATCTTCAGCTATTTCCTTGTCCTTAGCCAAAGCAGCTGGAAAGCAAGGAACAAAATTCCGAGTTTAGAAAAGACTCGAGAAAGTACTTAGACAAAAATCTGGATGAAAAACTTCAGAGAATAAAGCATACCTGTTGTTTCCGACAGCTGTAGCTGAGATGATGCCAGCTCGGCTTCTTTCACGTCAAGAATATTTAGAAGGTTCCTAACCTCCTTATTCTTGACACAAAGCTTGTTGAAAACTTCCATGTTTATGGTTTCAGCGGTTTGCTGGAATACGGAAAGGAAAAAAATCATGATATTTAAAAGCATCAAGCGAAAAGAAGACATTTTCCTTAATGCTTGGGGGCTAGAGTTAATACCTGGCTCAACCGCTGTAACCCTGCTAAGTTTTCAGTGAACTCTTTTGCGTACTCCGCAAAAAGAGTCCCGGCCGCGCTAAGGCCATCGCTGATGTTCTTGAAGTCCTTGTCAAAGGTGGGGATTTCCTCCTCGGTAATCTGAGAAGGACCTCCCACCTCAGGAGCCGCCCTTTCCCTCGTGTTCGTTTCCGGCACAACAGGCTGGCTGGGCTCCAGAGACTCGGTGGTGGGGGCTGCGGCATGCTCTTCTGTCATTGTGGTCGGCGTATCCGGTGCGGTGGCGGGAGAAGGGTGAGAGCCTCTGCTTACCACAGCCTTATGCCTCTTCAGCTTTTTTGGCTTTAGAGTAGAAGGGGGCAGGCTAAAAGCAAAGTAGAAAGTCGGAAAAGTTAAAACTCCGAAGGCAAAATAAAAAACTCCGACAAAGGAAAGTAACCCGGATGTTCTAACCTGGAGGTGGCGACGGGAACCCCGTCAAGGTCGATGACATCCTTGGAAGAGGAGATCTTCTTGCGCTTTCACCCACCTGCAAAGGTGGCACGCAATGCCTCCAGTTCGACGTCGGAAGCCAGGTCCGACTCAGGAAGTTCGGCAATCTGCCAAAAAGAAAAAGCAGAGTTAGAAACACAAAATCCGAGTAAACGTGAAAAAGTTTAAATCCCAAAAGACGGAAAACTGTACCTTGGGAGCCGGATTATCGGCCGTGTACATTGGTCGACTCGCTTCATATTGGTCGCGCGATGCGACCAACTGATTCACGCGCTTCCGCAAGTGCTTCGCGGCCCAGTCTTTGCTGGTTGTCCGCATTTTGTCGCCGGTGCCCGTGTACTCGCAGAGTAGGCGGCCACCATGGTTGGCTAAAGGTTGGATCCGCCTATCCAACCAGCAAAGGACTGTGTCCATGCCGGTTAGTGGCGGATCATAAGAGACAAGCTTTGCGATGCGCCGCTTGATCCTTAGAGGATCAGGCGGCAGAGTCTGGATAGCTTCAGTTCCCCAATTTTCTTGGGGAACAGCAGTGGTGTTCAAGAAGGGTGGAACCCCGATGGCCTTTTTAGGGAAAGGGACATAGGGGTGATAAAAGAAGGAACCCGTCCAAAATTTGACGGATTCCGAGGTCTTTATCTTGGGGAACCAATCCTCCCTAAATCTCCGGAGAGTGAAGGAAATGGTTCCGCAAGTTGGGAGTGCGCCCTCCGAAGAGTTCCGCTTAACCCCAAAGCAATAAAGCCAGAAATCTAATCTAGGTTTTATGCCTAGATAACCCTCAAAAAGGGCCTGAAACCCGGCTAAGTACAGGATGGAATTTGGTGGCAAGTTGTGGGGCTGGATGTTATAGTGGGATATGACCTGGAGGAAGAAGGCGGAAGGTGGGAGACCCATACCTCTGAGAAGGTGGGAGGAGAGAAGAACATGTTCGCCGTCGTTCGGCATGGGCTCAATCTCGTCCTCCGGAAGCCGCCACTTCCCCATCAGAACAAGCCCCTCCTTTTCCATTGTCGGAAGGAGGGACGACAGAATACTGCAGGCACTCCAGTTGCCGGCAGATTCCATCTCTTCTTCAGCTCCGGTGGCGGCGGAAGCTGCGGCCTCCGCGACCGCGAGCTCGTCGCCAATGAGCGTGATCTTTTCCTCCGCCGTTTCGGGAGCGAACGACGGAGTAGGCGCGGAGCCGGATTCTGCAAGATCTGCGGCGGCGGAAAGATTTCCTCCGTCCGCCGCGGTGCCCGTGGTCTTCGCTGGCTCGTCGCCGGTGGCGTGCACTGGGGAATCCAGTTGTGGATCCATAGTGTTGATTATGTCGTCGATTTCTTGGGCGACGACGCGTGCTGGTGAAGACGACGGAGAGGCCATCGAAGAACGGCGCTCGGGCGTCTCCGATGAGGTCTTGGACGCAGTTTGCGCTCGGGAGTTCTCTCTGTTGTGAGCTTGGGCGCTGGAATGGCGTGCGAAGTGAAAGCGGAAGTTTTTCACAGAGGACGAAGATGGCTATTTATAGCCGAAATCTCGTCACGATGTGTGCTAACGACTCTTTTGACCGTTGGATGTTCAACGCGTGCCACTCGCCGAAAAATCCGGGAAATGAAACGACGGGTAATTATTGCTATCTCCTCGTTTCCCGCGAGAATCTTTCAGAGATATGTTTCTGGGTTTCCCGCCTGAAACCCAAACGTCTCTTACGTCAGCATGATTAAAGCGCTGACGTAGGAAGTTCCTTCTCCACGAAGGATCGTGCGAGAAAAGCCGGATTTCCCGGATTCCGAATTTTGCGTTACAACATCCTTTAAAAGGAGAAGAAGAAGAATCAAGATTGTTGGCTGATATTTCTTGGAAAAGATACGTTTGGCGAAAGACAACGAATCAGAGTCTTAATCCTTCTTGGGGGCTACTGTCGGATATATACCGAATAGGGGTATATCAGATGGTGGTCAAAGTTTCGGATTACCAGGGTGGCCCAAGTGGTAGTGGGATACGGACCATTGGGCGGCCCCGTAAGCTGACGCGCAGAAGCCGGATTCTAGAAGAACCCGGATCACGGCCCACGTGATCTGGCTTGGAGTAGAAGGCGGATTCCTTACTTTCCAAGTTAATAGTTACCGTAGTCTTCTAGGTTTCTTACTCTGTATGCCCTAACCCGGCTATTATATAAAACCGGACGGGAGATATGATAGATAGACAAGAAGCTACAGGATAACTCGCCGAGAAGTTGATCCTCCGCGAATAGCTAAACAGAACCTCACGTTGTACTTGTATACACAGGCTTTAGCCCTGATTAGTGAGATTGCAGGAGTAGGAACGCCGCATTACTGCGACGTGCCGAACCTGGGTAAACCCTGTGTTTTTGTCCTTCGCACAACCACGTCCCCCCACGTCTCTACCCGTAGTCTCATGGCACCCCCGTCTATTTCCGGTTTTAGCGGATCTCTTGCCCACAAACCAAATATCTTTTCTTCATCAAAATTGTATCATGTGTTTATCTCTTTCCCTAACTGTGTCGTCTTGCCGGTCTTCCATTTATATGTGAACCTGACAAGTAGGGCAAGGGTTTAGGTTTTAGGGTCCGCTCTAACTGTTTCAACACATTAAACAAACAAACGCTTCGATGCTCCTGTGATGAGCATGTTGTTATACTTCGTATATAGATGGCAACAAGGTTGCATTGCATCGTTCTTTCCATGAGACGTGTTTTCGGCACTGAACACATCCTTCAAGGGCGCGTTACATTGGATAATCTGGGGTGGAGAAAAGATATTTGGTTTGTGGGAAAGAGATCTGCCAAAAGAGCAGATACACTAGTCTATATAGGATCCACTCTAACCACATCGTGATATTAAAAACGCCGAGTTACATACTGAGATTTATCAAGTTCTTTGGTTCCTTCGCAAGATATCTGCTTGAATAACCTTTCTCAAGTGTATTCGTTCCGCTATAACCCCTATGTCCAATCCGGTCTGTGGTCGGTCTATCTGGTACTACAACAACAACCTCGACTTGTGTATGCCTAGGATCCATTCTAACTGACATGTCATGTTATAAAACCGGTGGACGTTGGGTGTAACATCCCTGTTTTGCTTCTATAAGGTTGTGGTGTTGAGTTCATGGCATGGCATGCATGAAAAATTTGAACTAAGTTTTACATTGAATTTAAATTAAAACTTGCTCAAAAACCACTGAAAGTGATCACCCAAAATTTGTTATAAAAACATTTTCAAATTTGAAAAGCAAAGACATGGTGAGGTGGAAAATTTTGTAAGATTTTCAAATATCATTTTTGCAAATTTTTCTGTTTCCAAAAATGCCTCAAATCAGTGGTTTTGTTCTGTTTTTATTTGGAAAAGGACCTCTTTTTAATTTTCTCGAGAAGACAGGGGGTTATGGGGAATTTCCCCTTTGTCTTCTTCCTCTCAGAAGGAAGCAGCTCCGTGGAGCTCTCGTGGTCGCCCGATCCCCGCCGCGATCAGCGCCGCCGCGCCGCTGTCCTCCTCTATGACAAGAGTACCACGGCATCTCTCCCCACCTCTCACCCCTCACTTCCTTCCTCTCTCTCTCTGTATGTCCTAGTGCGGCCGAAACCCTAGCTGAAGGCCGTCGCCGTTCTCCGGCGATTGCCGTCGCTGTGGACCGCCTCGAGGCCCTCCGTTTGCCCATGGAGCTCCGCCTAGTCCCCATCTACCTATCCTCCGAGTCCTGCTTGCCGGGACGCCGTGGAACGCGCGAATCGAGCCGCCCACCTCCGCAACGGCCGTCGTCGTTCTTCACTCGCCGGAGATGATTCTGGCCTCCACTCGCCACCCCGACCACCTTGCTAGCTCCACCACGTCATGGTGAGCTCCCTGGCGCCCTCCGCTCTCTCCCTAACCCTCTGTACCTCCCGTTCGCCGATCATCCGTGGCCGCCGCGGCGGTTCCTCGTCGCCGGCGAGCTCCCCGGCGACCATATGGTCAATCGGTGCCACCCCTCAACTCCCCTTGTCCTCCTCTTCCTTGCTGTGCGGTTTAATTTTCGAATTGCACACGAATTCGTCGAATTCGAGTTCAATTGTGAAGATCCAGTAGCAGTGACGTCATCATCGCATCACCATGATGTCATATCCCTCTGCTTATATAATTCCAGAAAATGGTCAATTTTAACAATTTAATAACTGTTGATTTATAACTCAGAAAAATAAAAGTAAGATATAGAAATGATCAGAAAAATGTACTCTATCTGAATATACCATTTTCAACCATGTTTGACAAAGTTGAATTTTGGACATTATTTGAATTTGTTTAATTCATTTAAAATGGAGAAAATAAGTTTTTATTCTCAAAAATTAGAAAATTAAAAGTTATATACCATTTTGCTCAAAATGACAAATGCAACTTATTCATGATGTTTTCAAGACCATTTGAGCTTTTAAAATGATACTCACTTCCATAATCGTCCGAAACCCCCTCCGGGGTCTATTTCGGGTTAATTTCAGTAAAATTTCATAATTGCCATATGAACCGTAGCAACCCAACGATCATGTTTAGGGCTTCTTTCAGTGCATTAACTTGCTCATGCATACATGTTGCGCATTGCATCGATGCCATGTTGATTGTTGTTTCTCTTCCGGTGTTTTGCTTCTGATCGGTAGAACGCGACCCCGAAGAGAAGATCGACAACGCCATGGCGAATACTTGATCCTAACCGACAAGTCAAGCACTTATTCCTGAAGACTTTCTCTGGTTTTCTTGAAGCAAGGCAAGCATAACCTCTTATCTGCCCATATATGATTTCGAAAGACTTTTCATTCTCGTACAAATGCATTCGATTCCAATGTATCTTGAGTCAATAGATAGAGTTATCCTATTTATTTGCATAACCCAGATATCATGATTCAATGCTCCTAGCAGACATAGGATTTGTTTGTGTATATCGCCAGAGCCTCAAATATGCCATGCTTAGTCATACATGTCTGTTGATCTCTGCTCCATCCGGTTGATGAATCAGAGTTGCGAATGAATTTAGTATGGTAAGAAGTAGTGGTAAGTTAAGAGATGTTCGATTAACATGATTTAAAGGTGTGGATGACGAGATCACAGAGGGTCTGTGGTGGTTGTCTCGTTCATGCCCCTAGGAGCGAGTTCTCGTCTTCGAGCCAAGACTGAGCGTGCATCCACACGAGGGATTGGATTCCCCTCGGTCTCAACTTGCCTAGTTTGTTCCATGAGTTGCCTAGTTCGGGCTTTCATTTCGATTTGCGGGGATATCAAAACGTTTTCAAAACTAGGACGTGGCGGTGCAACAGCCTGTGGCGAGACAGTAGTTGAAGCACCGCTCACAACGATAGAGACCCGGCAGGAGATGGCCACTCCCTATTGGCGGTCCATCTCTACTCGGAGCGACTCATGGAATAGGCGAAGTAAGGGAAAGGTCGTGGTCAACCTCCATCTGCCGGCACTTCCCGGAATAGTGCTAATCTAGTGGCATTAAGAGTTGGTTGGTACGTGTGGTTAAAGTTGTACACCCCTGCAGGGTTAAATCTTTTCGAAAAGCCGTGTCCGCGGTTAAGGACGACTTGGTGACGGATTCTGTGATCATAGATAACTTGAACGGAATGATTAAAACTTGCTGATAACGAATGAAGGATGCCTCCTCGGAGATGCCGAGAGGGGTTACCTTGTAGCATGAGTTACCGGAACAACTTGAGGTGGTGATCTTTGAAGCACGAGGTGCTGAAATGACTTGGTGGTTTAAAAAGATGATGATTTCAGTAGTTGAGTAGATTTCTCATCTGTTTTCAAAATGCTCCATGAGACGTGCTATTCCTCCCTCAACTTGGAAAACAAAGATGGCTTTACGCAAAAATAACCTTCATAACTCTTTCCGAGAGAAGCAGATATATAATAGGTTAACTAAGTCTTGTTGAGTACCTCCCGTACTCATGTTTGCTTCAACTTGGTTCAGGTGGAGTTCCTCAGTTCGGTGGTGTTTCGACGTGGACATCGACGAGTAGTTCGGGGTTCCCAGGTAGCAGCCTGGAATCTATGGGCTGGGACGTCGCCTTATGTTGCGGCCTCTTAGGCCTTTTTGGTTCTTGTTGATTAGCAACATAATTTGCTTTCCGTTGTCTCATGTAATGTTGGGTCGTGTGACCTCTGCTTGTAAGCTATACTCTAGTAACATCTGTTTAATACAACTTCATGTCTAGAGTGTTGCTTTGATCGGTTGTTGGTTTCGAGCTCATTGTTATACAGTTTTGGCTATGCCTGCATAGTTGTCGCAGTCGAGGGGTTGTGGAGCCGATGATCCATGTCCGAGCCCGCCTGTCGATATGATCGGCCTGGGGCGAGGTAACCCCAGTAACCCTCGATTGTTGTTGCACTTTCTGGACACATAGCAGCTCTGTATAACTTTGGTCCCGTTCCTTCAGTTTCATCCGACTCGTGGACGCTTGGGTATGCATAGTTGGTTATGACTAGCATGGATACAAGGAGTAGTAGACCGGGGATCCGGACTACGTGCCGATGAATCCGGTCTGCCTGCCGTTGTTTGTTGCGGCCGGGGCTGGTAACCCTGAAGCCCTTGTGAGTCCATGGCTAGGAGCACATAACAGTATGTATATCTCTGGGTCCGGGGTCTGACAAAAGTTGGTATCAGAGCAGGACTGCCTGTAGGAAAACCTTATTGCTTGGTCGATGTCGAGTCTAGAGTTTGTGAAAACTACTTTGAAACTCCAAAAAGGATTGTGAAAAACCTTCTTAGGATTCTTTTTACTCCTTACCTGGTATCGCTCTGACTCTGGGTCATCTTACCTGTTTTGATTTGAAAAGGTTTTGCTATCCTTCTAGTCATTCAAAACTCAGGTGCCTTCTTTGGCAATGACGTCTTTCACCCAAGTTGACCTAGTGTTAAGTTTCTAGAGTCGTGTGTGTTCTTACTCCGTTGTTTCTCGTTAAACTGGGAGATTTCCTTTCCATCACAATCTCTCAGAGCTGTGTGGTTTCCACATACTCCTGTTCTAAAGTCCAAATCCTGAACCTCGAGATTTCCTTCTCATCTCGAATGTATCCGTTATCCTCTGCTCAAACTCTTCCGGAGCTACGTATGTCTTCTTGGAAAGATACTTCGTGATTGCTACTCATAGTGCCCTTCAAGGCACTCAGATAGTAGTTGCTCATTTCTTTCGGTTTCTAACCTTGGACTTGAACCGAAGGTCCCGGAATGTGCTGAAATGCGGTGGGTTGAATGATGTGGTTTCATAACCATGTGATGCTCACGCTATCAGTACAGGATGCTGACCTTTAACCCAAGTTCCATTTCTTTTGGATCCTGATGAATCTATTCTACCCCGGGATGGCTAGGCAATTCCAGCTCCAATAGCCATATGTTTTCTCTAGGAATCAAAAGGATCACGACAAGAGTCTTCCCTATGATTCCCATATCCTTGTTCTTATTTCATCTATACCTCTCTTTTAGCATGGGTTTTACAAATGAGTATTACCCCGTGCATCCAACGTGATCTCAGGATTTTCCAGAGAACGTTCCTACTTTTTAGTTGCTTTCCGAACTTCGTCCGTTGCTTGAAACCAAGTTTCCTATGTGTGTTGGACTCTTCCAATGCATTTGCTCTCGTTTTCCGTCAAAACATTCCACCTTGAGATGTCAGGAGAAACAAACTCCAGTACCTCGTTCATCTCCAGGACCAGGTCAAAGTTTTGTAATCCGCAGATTAAAGAAGTTTCATTAGCTTCTGTCCTGTTCCACCTTTGAGTATCACACTCTCCTTTATATCAAGAGGTTGTGTTGAGTTTCATGGCCTCATCGATGAAGTGATGCTCCTATACGTCATCACTCCCCCTTCCTTCAAGCTTGAACGCTTGAGAGTGGTCGGTGTGTGTGCATTGATGTGTGTACCAGGTACTCCTAGCAATTCTTATTGCTTCGAAAAACCTAAGAAACATCTGTATCCTTCTTAGCCCTATTGGTTACCTGGTCTCTAATTGGAATTGACCGTAGTACCAAATACATTCATTCCGGTGCACATCCTCGGTCAGAGAGTTAGATTCATGCCAAAGCTCTCCAGACCATATCGATTGCTTTGAAAAGCAAGTTTCCTTTTCGAACTCCAAGACATATCTGTAGGTTGTGATATTCTGGTTGTCTTTCTAGAAGTATCACCAGGTTTTACCTGACCGTGATGTCTAAACAAGGGGTAGTTTGAACCACTCCTTTCTCCAAGAAACTATGCTGGATACCCTGAACTAGTTGGTTGAGCTTAAACAACAACTTGGAGAGTTGAAAGGCAAAAGCTCCGCCTAACTTGATCCGTTGATAAGGAATATCTAGTTTTTCTCGTGTTGAAGCAGGATAGTGCCTCCTTTGCGGAAATGCTATCACTCTACCTCTTGGTTTGAGCTAGGCTATCGTCAAATCAAGATCAGATCCAAGGTCTACCTTTACGGTGTTTTCACTCATGGTGCTTTGCCGAGTACACCTTCATGTCCGGTAGTCTGACCAATACCTTGCCTCGTTCATGTATCATATGAACACCTCATCTTGGAGTGTTGATAAGTGTGTTTTCGAGCCCATCGATGACATTCCTATTTACCCAAGTTGCAAGGGGTTCATGTTGAACACTTGGCATTAATTTTGGAAACTCTCGAGAACCATCTTTGTTTCATTACGAAGATTGTGTTTTGGATGTTTGAAGTGGCTTTCTCAGGTTCAGGTGCATATGGTGAAAGTTGTCGCCATGGACCCGAGTAAAGTTTTCTTGTTCCTTCGGGAATAACCCTAAGTCGGTCATGCATGTGTGGACTACTCTTGAGATGGTTGGTTTTTACCTCCATTCACTTAAAGAAGTTTGCATCCACACCAAGCCACTGATTGACTACCCGTGAAAGAGAAGAAGTTTAAGAACTTCGTTATCTTTGTAATAATCTTCCCAACAATGACTCCGATGTGTTTTGTTGCAAGTAGTCCATGTAGGTGCAACCATCTCTCCTAAGTTGCTAATACATGAGTCGTGCAATCTTGCTCATTTTCTTGAGCTTGGCATCGTAGTCCATATCTTGAGAATCTAGCATATGTGTCTCGTTGGTAACCGGTGCAATCTCTTAGATCAACATACCGAGTCTGAGTTATCAACCCACTAACCAGAGCTGAACCTCAAGCAGCAACGATGGTTGGTGTTTCCTCAAGAGTATCGAATTAGGTCCATTCAAAAAATCCGGCATGGTTGATGTTGTGGTTGACACAACTAGCTGGAAGGACTAAGGTCATACCCCCTTGAATCCGTAAGAACAACCACTCCCCATGAGAATTCGTGTGTGGCTCATTCCAACAAGTTTTCCTCCCCGTTCTTCCAAACCGGAGTTTAATTTCCCCTTGATGACCTACAGAAGGCTTGTCGTGAGCCTGTTGTCGGTATCTAGAACACCAAGGATAACTTGGAAGTTAATATTTCTAATATCGCTCTGTTGAACCTCCAGAACCTTTGTTTTAGTGGAAACAAGTTCATCAGGAGAACATCTTTTGGTGTTTTGTAACCACCAATGATCAGTTTCCATCTCAAGTTGTTTGTACTTGAATTTCTGTTCATCACACATTGTGTGAATTTGTCAGTCACTCCAGCCGTGGGGTCTTAACCATGTGGTAAATGTATTTCTACGTCAAACCCACAATAGGAAAGAGATTCCTCATTACTTCCGGTGCTCCAATCCTCATTGGTTACTCATCCTTATGGTGTAACCAAGAATCCCTTCTTAACTACGGTGTTCCGACATCTTTTGGTTACTCATCGTTTGTTGTGAAGTAACATCCCGACCTATGACAAAGTTTTTGACAAACTTTAACGGAATGAAAGTTCCTTTTCTGTGTCCACCCCGAAGAGTGAACATGATCATGTATCAAATTCCCTCTGACGCACGATTACAGTGTTTTCTCGTGTTCTCCCTCGTCTACGGATATTACTTTGTGATATCCCAGACAATCCTTTCCATTTTGGTTATCTGTTTGAAGAAAACCTCGGTTTCACAAGTTGTTCAACCTTTCTTTTCCAAAAGGATTTAAAGTATTGTGCAAAGCTCATATTCTAAATCCTTTCAAGAACCAATCGTCTGCAAACTTGAAACCATCTTCTATTCATTCCGTTACCTTGATGTGTTTCATGCAAGATAACTCAACAGTTCTTTATGAACATCCTGTCATGAGTTACCCATGGGATACTCGATCTTCGTGAAGATCATTTCCTAAGAGTTTCCCTCTTACCTAAGGTGTGTCCGTTCAATACTTCAAGATGCTACGGATCAACCTCTTCGAGAAGAGAACCGTAAGGTTCGAGAAGATCATTCAAAACCGGTGTTCCTTCTTTCTTCTCCTTCGGGAATCTCGGGACGAGATTCTTGTAAGGGGGGTAGATTTGTAACATCCCTGTTTTGCTTCTATAAGGTTGTGGTGTTGAGTTCATGGCATGGCATGCATGAAAAATTTGAACTAAGTTTTACATTGAATTTAAATTAAAACTTGCTCAAAAACCACTGAAAGTGATCACCCAAAATTTGTTATAAAAACATTTTCAAATTTGAAAAGCAAAGACATGGTGAGGTGGAAAATTTTGTAAGATTTTCAAATATCATTTTTGCAAATTTTTCTGTTTCCAAAAATGCCTCAAATCAGTGGTTTTGTTCTGTTTTTATTTGGAAACGGACCTCTTTTTAATTTTCTCGAGAAGACAGGGGGTTATGGGGAATTTCCCCTTTGTCTTCTTCCTCTCAGAAGGAAGCAGCTCCGTGGAGCTCTCGTGGTCGCCCGATCCCCGCCGCGATCAGTGCCGCCGCGCCGCTGTCCTCCTCTATGACAAGAGTACCACGGCATCTCTCCCCACCTCTCACCCCTCACTTCCTTCCTCTCTCTCTCTGTATGTCCCAGTGCGGCCGAAACCCTAGCTGAAGGCCGCCGCCGTTCTCCGGCGATTGCCGTCGCTGTGGACCGCCTCGAGGCCCTCCGTTTGCCCATGGAGCTCCGCCTAGTCCCCATCTACCTATCCTCCGAGTCCTGCTTGCCGGGACGCCGTGGAACGCGCGAATCGAGCCGCCCACCTCCGCAACGGCCGTCGTCGTTCTTCACTCGCCGGAGATGATTCCGGCCCCCACTCGCCACCCCGACCACCTTGCTAGCTCCACCACGTCATGGTGAGATCCCTGGCGCCCTCCGCTCTCTCCCTAACCCTCTGTACCTCCCGTTCGTCGATCATCCGTGGCCGCCGCGGCGGTTCCTCGTCGCCGGCGAGCTCCCCGGCGACCATATGGTCAATCGGTGCCACCCCTCAACTCCCCTTGTCCTCCTCTTCCTTGCTGTGCGGTTTAATTTTCGAATTGCACACGAATTCGTCGAATTCGAGTTCAATTGTGAAGATCCAGTAGCAGTGACGTCATCATCGCATCACCATGATGTCATATCCCTCTGCTTATATAATTCCAGAAAATGGTCAATTTTAATAATTTAATAACTGTTGATTTATAACTCAGAAAAATAAAAGTAAAATATAGAAATGATCAGAAAAATGTACTCTATCTGAATATACCATTTTCAACCATGTTTGACAAAGTTGAATTTTGGACATTATTTGAATTTGTTTAATTCATTTAAAATGGAGAAAATAAGTTTTCATTCTCAAAAATTAGAAAATTAAAAGTTATATACCATTTTGCTCAAAATGACAAATGCAACCTGCTCATGATGTTTTCAAGACCATTTGAGCTTTTAAAATGATACTCACTTCCATAATCGTCCGAAACCCCCTCCGGGGTCTATTTCGGGTTAATTTCAGTAAAATTTCATAATTGCCATATGAACTGTAGCAACCCAACGATCATGTTTAGGGCTTCTTTCAGTGCATTAACTTGCTCATGCATACATGTTGCGCATTGCATCGATGCCATGTTGATTGTTGTTTCTCTTCCGGTGTTTTGCTTCTGATCGGTAGAACGCGACCCCGAAGAGAAGATTGACAACGCCATGGCGAATACTTGATCCTAACCGACAAGTCAAGCACTTATTCCTGAAGACTTTCTCTGGTTTTCTTGAAGCAAGGCAAGCATAACCTCTTATCTGCCCATATATGATTTCGAAAGACTTTTCATTCTCGTACAAATGCATTCGATTCCAATGTATCTTGAGTCAATAGATAGAGTTATCCTATTTATTTGCATAACCCAGATATCATGATTCAATGCTCCTAGCAGACATAGGATTTGTTTGTGTATATCGCCAGAGCCTCAAATATGCCATGCTTAGTCATACATGTCTGTTGATCTCTGCTCCATCCGGTTGATGAATCAGAGTTGCGAATGAATTTAGTATGGTAAGAAGTAGTGGTAAGTTAAGAGATGTTTGATTAACATGATTTAAAGGTGTGGATGACGAGACCACAGAGGGTCTGTGGTGGTTGTCTCGTTCATGCCCCTAGGAGCGAGTTCTCGTCTTCGAGCCAAGACTGAGCGTGCATCCACACGAGGGATTGGATTCCCCTCGGTCTCAACTTGCCTAGTTTGTTCCATGAGTTGCCTAGTTCGGGCTTTCCATTTCGATTTGCGGGGATATCAAAACGTTTTCAAAACTAGGACGTGGCGGTGCAACAGCCTGTGGCGAGACAGTAGTTGAAGCACCGCTCACAACGATAGAGACCCGGCAGGAGATGGCCACTCCCTATTGGCGGACCATCTCTACTCGGAGCGACTCATGGAATAGGCGAAGTAAGGGAAAGGTCGTGGTCAACCTCCATCTGCCGGCACTTCCCGGAATAGTGCTAATCTAGTGGCATTAAGAGTTGGTTGGTACGTGTGGTTAAAGTTGTACACCCCTGTAGGGTTAAATCTTTTCGAAAAGCCGTGTCCGCGGTTAAGGACGACTTGGTGACGGATTCTGTGATCATAGATAACTTGAACTGAATGATTAAAACTTGCTGATAACGAATGAAGGATGCCTCCTCGGAGATGCCGAGAGGGGTTACCTTGTAGCATGAGTTACCGGAACAACTTGAGGTGGTGATCTTTGGAGCACGAGGTGCTGATATGTTTGGTGGATAAAAAATATGATGATTTCAGTAGTTGAGTAGCTTTCTCATCTGTTTTCAAAATATTCCATGAGACGTGCTATTCCTCCCTCAACTTGGAAAACAAAGATGGCTTTACGCAAAACAACCTTCATAACTCTTTCTAAAAGAAGCAGATATATAATAGGTTAACTAAGTCTTGTTGAGTACCTCCCGTACTCATGTTTGCTTCAACTTGGTTCAGGTGGAGTTCCTCACTTCAGTGGCGAGTCAACGTGGACATCGACGAGTAGTTCGGGGTTCCCAGGTAGCAGCCTGGAATCTGTGGGCTGGGACGTCGCCTTATGTTGCGGCCTCTTAGGCCTTTTTGGTTCTTGTTGATTAGCAACATAATTTGCTTTCCGTTGTCTGATGTAATGTTGGGTCGTGTGACCTCTGCTTGTAAGCTATACTCTAGTAACATCTGTTTAATACAACTTCATGTCTAGAGTGTTGCTTTGATCGGTTGTTGGTTTCGAGCTCATTGTTATACAGTTTTGGCTATGCCTGCATAGTTGTCGCAGTCGAGGGGTTGTGGAGCCGATGATCCATGTCCGAGCCCGCCTGTCGATATGATCGGCCTGGGGCGAGGTAACCCCAGTAACCCTCGATTGTTGTTGCACTTTCTGGACACATAGCAGCTCTGTATAACTTTGGTCCCGTTCCTTCAGTTTCATCCGATTCGTGGACGCTTGGGTATGCATAATTGGTTATGACTAGCATGGATACAAGGAGTAGTAGACCGGGGATCCGGACTACGTGCCGATGAATCCGGTCTGCCTGCCGTTGTTTGTTGCGGCCGGGGCTGGTAACCCTGAAGCCCTTGTGAGTCCATGGCTAGGAGCACATAACAGTATGTATATCTCTGGGTCCGGGGTCTGACATTGGGTGACATTAAAATTTACATTGAAAGTTTCTCAATGTGATACACAAGTTCAATGTCGATTGAAATGCATAGAAATTGTCACTAATAGGATAGATATGAGTATTAGTAACTTCGGGATACATAAGGGCATTTATCAAGTTCCTTGGTTCGTTCACAAGATATCCGTTTGAATAACATTGAGCTCACGTGTATTAGTTCCATGCAAGAAATGTAACCACGGTTACTAATGACCCTCATTGAGGCTCTTTGGTTTAATTTCGCAAGATATCAAATTGAATAACCTTGCGCACATTGTTGGCAAGAGATACATTGTTGGTATATCATTGAGTTTATATATATCACTTATTTGTCTATGTTCATATCCCCTAACACAAGGTTTCTTTGTGAACCAACCAATGAACTTTATAATTCCATGTTCATATCCCTTGTACCTGGTATACGTACCACAGACGAGATTGGACATAGGGGTTCGTTGGGAACCAACCGATGAACCTTATAAGTCTAGGTTAATCTCCCAAAACGAGAAGACGTCTGTCCAAGCGTGACTGATGCACTCTAGCCCTGGGAGCAATACGCTTTGACCGGGTTTCTTTGTGTTGGATATATACTGAATAGGGGTATATCAGATGGTAGTCAAAGTGCCGGATTACCAGGGTGGCCCAAGTAGTAGTGGGCTATGGTCCATTGGGCGGCCCAGTAAGCTGACGTACAGAAGCCGGATTCTAGAAGAACCCGGATCACGGCCCACGTGATCTGGCTTGGAGTAGAAGGCGGATTCCTTACTTTCCAAGTTAATAGTTACCCTAGTCTTCTAGGTTTCTTACTCTGTATGCCCTAACCCGGCTATTATATAAAGCCTGACAGGAGATATGATAGATAGACAAGAAGCTATAGGCTAACTCGCCGGGAAGTTGATCCTCAGCGAATAGCTAAACGGAACCTCACGTTGTAATTGTATACACAGGCTTTAGCCCTGATTAGTGAGATTGCAAGAGTAGGAACGCCGCATTATTGCGACGTAGCGAACCTGGGTAAATCCTGTGTCTTTGTCTTCAACGCAACCCCGTTTCCCCACGTCTCTACCCGTAGTCTCATGGCACCCCCGTCTATGAAAACTACTACGATGTCTCGACAGTTGGCGCCCACCGTGGGGCAGACGACGTCAGGCGTTAAGTTCCGATCTGGGATACTCGGCGGGATCGGCAGTTCCATAACTGTCGGAAGCCTGGAGTTCAACGATGACGTCGGACGCTTCCTCGACAATGGATCCTACATACCGGCGCAAAATCATCTGGTAAGTGCCTGCGTGTTACCGATTGGATCTGCAAATATCTTTATTGGACTAACTGCAGAGGCCATGGGGTTTTGCGGTGGAAGCAAATTTTTCCCACCCGCCCTATACCCAGTCGAAGATGACTATGACACCGGATTTTGCTCAGATCGCCGACACGAAAGTGATACACACTTTATCGGTATGGTGCAATCCGAAGTCGCCGAAAACACGGACGATGGAAACCGCGTGCAGGAGGCAGAAAACAGCACACCCACTATAGAGGTGGAAGATCCGACATCCGTCAATATGGCGATGAACTCGGAAGCTGACTCGGTGCTAGCCGCCATTGAGGCGAGATTAGAGTCAGAAACCGGATCGGATGATTTCGATTCCGAAGATGAAGATCAGGACACCTTCGAAAGAAAGGTAAAATCTCTTCAAGAGGCATTCCATGAAGTACTGATGGCAAAACCGGCTGAAAACACGGACGCCGGCAGTCAGGAAAGCCCTAAAACTCCTCCGCCAGAGGAAGAGAGAGAAGATGGAGACACTTCTCCGATATTTCCCAATGTCAAGGAATTGACAGAAGATGAACCTGCCAAAAAGCCTCCCTCTTCCAAGAAAAAGCACAAGGCCGCTAAAAATCTCCACTACAAACTCCAGAAGAAAAAATCGGCTGATCCAGCTGATGAAAGCCCAGAAGTAGGAGATGCAAGCGGAATAAAGCCCGCGGAGAAGAAAACCAAGGAAATCCTTGTTCTGCCAATGACAGAACAAGAAGAACAGGATCTGTTACAAACGCCAGTGGGACTAAACGAACCCCCTGAGATGCTAGAAGCCAGGAGACGAGCTTTCCAAAGGCAACAGCAACATCTACTCAGATCTCGGGAACACCTCCAAAAAACCCAGGATGACATCAAGCTCATGAAGGAAGAAATCGAGGAGTACGAGAAAAAGAATAGATCTGCCTTAAAACCTACAAGGTTACCCGGAATCGTAAGACCGGAAGTACTGCCGCCAAAGGAAAGGTTTCCTAACCCATCTTGGCAAAAACAAGTAAACGGCAAGGATGCCAGAGGTGAACCAATATACAAAACCGCAGCAAAAAACGCGGAGGCAGCGTTCGCCATCCTCAACAATGACATGTACTCCAACGGTGAAAAACTCCAAGGGGTGTATGCCTTCCTAGGAAAAGCATTGCAACAACAACATCGGGGCCAAGAGCGATCAGGGAAGTTGCATGACGACTCCGCCCTGTGCAAAACAGCTACTTGCGCCGCTGGGGCACCCGGACCGGAAGAACCTGGAGATTCAAATAAGTCAAAGGATAAAAAAGCGGATCCAAGAAAAGACAAGAAAAACCCCGACAATAGGGATGAAGCGTCTAGAACCGGATCACATCTCCCGAAAGGTGGACTCAAACCCCACGATCGGGAAGAAAAACATCGGAATGACGGCAAAGCAATGCCACCTCCGAGACACCCAGCTGAAAAAGCTGGAAGACATGATGTACCTCACAGGCGTGAAAGATCTCGGACACCTCCCAAGGATAAAGAAAGGCACAGGAGTAGAATTCCAACTCATCCAAAGGGGCGTGATCTCGGAAGAAATAGAGACGATCCCGGAAAAGCGCGTCCGCGCAACAATGGAAAAGAACGGAGTAGATCCCCTTCTGTCCATTCAGCCGGCAGGTACTCCGCACACATGGATAGGGCGGAAAAGGATGACCTGTACTTTGGACCGAAGTGTTTCACTGATAGAATCCGAAGGATAACCCTGCATTCTGGTTTTGCCAAGGTTGGTCCAACGTACCAAAAATACACCGGCGGTACAAACCCGGATACCTGGCTCTCAGACTACTATACAGCCGTCCAGATTAACAATGGGACAGACTTGGAAGCTGTAAAGTTTCTTCCCTTAATGTTACTGGATGGAGCCAGAGATTGGATCAATGGATTGCCATCATGAACTGTCGACAGCTGGGATGATATGGCTCGAGTATTCACTCAGCATTTCCGGGGAACTTATAAACGCCTGAACAGCATCAACTAGCTAAATCGTTGCACCCAGTTCGAGGATGAACCATACGTGGATTTCATCTCCAGATGGACTGCAATGAAGAATAGTTGTTCTGGAGTAACTGACGTTCAAGCAATGCATGCTTTCGTCAATGGCCTAAAACCCGGACTTGTACCGTTCATGGTTGGTTCCAAACAGCACAAAGATCTCAGATCTATGCTTACAACCGCCAATGAACACGCTGCAGCCGAAGACGACATCAGAGCAAGAGGAGGCAATATCGATACACTGATACTAGCCAAGAAAAATCCTCGCCCTGAGAAAAAAGGAACTTCAGATGCAACACCAAAACCCAAAGAGGTTAACATAGCCTTTGGAAGTGAAAAAGGGAACAGGTGGAAAGGACGCAGTTCAGAACCAATCAATTACACTAAAGAAGAGTGGGAAAAGATTAAGTCGGAACCCTGCGTCCACCATTCGCAATTCGGGAAACTCACCCATACGAACGCACAATGCCGGCTGAACAAGCACATGAAAGGCAGTGCAGGATCCGAAAATAAGGGGAAGAGTTCCAAAAGGAAATTTTCTAAACAAAAGCCAGAAGCTGAGAAAGAAGACAGTGAATTGGACACTAACAAAAAAAATCCAGGAACAACAACGAACAGGCGAACCCAAATTTCCGAGAGTTGACGGAGAATGTGCTCTAACTTTCCTAGCAACTCTATCAGCAAAAGTGGCAAAAAGAACACTTCGAGAAATAAACGCGGTTGTTCCGGCAACCCCTAAATTCTTGAAGTATTCAAACACGCCAATTACCTGGGATCAGACTGATCATCCCGGGAATATCCCTGAACCCGGCACACAATCTCTTGTTGTAATCCCTATTGTCCAGAACACTAGGCTAAAAAGAGTGCTGATGGACGGAGGATCCAGCATTAACATAATGTATCTGGATACATTGAGGCATCTGAAAATCTCCGAGACCCAGCTCAATTACAGCAACATACGCTTCCATGGCATTGTTCCTGGAAGGCAAGCACGATCCCTAGGAGAAATTTCCCTAGATGTCACTTTCGGAGAAAAAGATCACTTCCGTCAGGAAAAAGTATCCTTTGAGGTGGTGCCGTTGGAAAGCGTGTATCACGCAATACTCGGACGTCCAGCTTTCGCCAAATTTATGGCAAGATCATGTTATATCTATAACAAGATGAAGATGCCAGAGCCGAAAGGAGGAGTAATCACCATAACTGGAGACTTCAAATTGGCGAACAAGCTGGAAAAGGAAAACGCCCTTTGCGCTGAGAAGATCATAGCAAAGGAAGAGCTGAAGGAGCTGGCTAAAGAGGTATCGCCGACAGATATGCCGGCAGGAAAAGAAACCCGGAAGCCAGCAGATAGCTTCAAGACATCCGATAATACAAGACAGGTAATCCTAGATCCCAAAGATCCGACAAAATTTGTCGTAGTAGGAACTGGGATGACCGACAAATAGGAAGGCGAGCTCATCAAGTTCCTCCGTGAGAACTGGGATATTTTCGCCTGGTGTCCAGCTGACATGCCAGGCGTACCCACGGAACTTGCTGAGCATCAACTTAAGGTGATTCCAGGCTCCAAACCCGTCAAACAAGGTCTCCGTCGATTTGACGGAAGAAGACGGAAGGCTATTGGCAAGGAAATTATCCGGCTTTTAGCAGCAGATTTCATCCAGGAAGTAATACACACTGAATGGTCTGCAAATCCGGTATTAGTACCGAAGAAAGACACTACTGCTATTAGAATGTGTATAGATTACACCGGCTTGAACAAACTGTGTCTAAAAGATAGGTTCGCGTTACCGCGAATCGATCAAATAATAGATGCCACCGCAGGCTCTGAGCTTTTATGCTTTTTGGATGCATATTCCGGGTATCACCAAATACGCATGAAAAAGGAAGATCAGATTAAGACTTCTTTTATAACCCCTTACGGGACGTATTATTACATAACCATGCCATTTGGCCTGAAGAACGCAGGCGCAACTTACCAGCGTTGCATGGAACGATGTTTGCATAGTCAGATTGGCAAAAATGTCCACGTTTACGTAGACAACATTGCTGTCGTAACCAAGGAAAAGGATACGCTCCTTGAAGATTTGCGAGAAACCTTCGAAAACTTGCGCACTTACAAGATGAAGCTAAATCCATCAAAGTGTGTATTCGGGGTTCCCTCAGGAAAACTTCTGGGTTTCATCGTTTCTCACAGAGGAATAGAAGTCAACCCGGAAAAGATCAAAGCAATCTTGAACATCTCCAAACCCACGTGTGTGAAAGATGTCCAAAGATTGACGGGTTCCGCCGCAGCCGTCAGCAGATTTATTAGTCGGCTGGGGGATAAAGCCTTACCACTCTACAAGCTGTTGAAAAAATCCGACAAATTCGAGTGGACAGAAGAGGCGGATTTAGCGTTAACCCAGTTGAAGGAAACTTTGATGAAAGCTCCGATTTTGGCATCCCCAAAAGACGAAGAACCTATGTTATTGTACCTCACGGCTACAAATCGGGTTATTAGTGCAGTAATTGTTGTGGAACGGAAGAAACATGAACAGAGCATACCAGACCAGCATCCGGTATATTATATAAGTGAAGTTTTCTCCGGATCCAAGCAAAGGTACCCACACTATCAAAAATTGGCATATGGCGTATTTTTCGCATCTAGAAAGTTGCGCCATTACTTCCAAGGACATCCCATAACAGTGGTCTGTAAAGCACCACTAGGGGATATAATAAACAATGCGGAGGCAACTGGCCGAGTAGCCAAATGGGGCATCAAGCTAGCAGCCTTCGACATTAAGTATCAGCCAAGGACGGCAATAAAATCCCAGGTTTTGGCAGATTTTGTCGCCGACTGGACGGAAGCAATGGAGAAAACACCAATGCCGGAGTCCGAGTACTAGATCATGCACTTTGACGGATCCAAGAAATCCATGCCGGAGATTGCGGACATCATGCTCAATGAAAAATCATAGTTAAAAAAGCATTTCGTGCCGGGTTTTTTTTGGCTAACGGCCAAGACAGATGCTGAGCACATAGTAAACACATGTGCATGATGTCAATATTACGCCAAGCAGACTAATATGCCGGCCCAAGCACTCAAAACTATCCGCATTACATGGTCGTTTGCGGTCTGGGGGCTAGATATGATGGGACCATTCAAAACTGCGCGAGGCGGACTTACACATCTACTTGTAGCTGTCGATAAATACACCAAATGGGTGGAAGCTAAACCCATCAAAAAGCTGGACGGTGTAACTGCCAGAAATTTCATCGTTGACATAGTCATGAGATACGGCGTTCCACACAGCATAATAACCGACAACAGGACAAATTTCTCCATTGGAGAGTTGGCAAAATATTGCCGACAAACGGGAATTCGCAATTCAATGGGCAGGTTGAAAGAATGAATAGCTCAATCCTGCAAGGAATACGCCCAAGACTCGAATCTCCTCTTCATAGAGCAGCTGGAGCATGGGTAGAAGAGTTACCTTCTGTGCTTTGGAGCATTCGAACAACACCAAACAGGTCAACTGGGCAAACCCCGTTTTTCCTAGTTTATGGTGCGGAAGCAATCCTTCCAACGGACATGATCCATGATAGCCCAAGAGTGCGGGATTTCGATGACTCGGATGCCGAAGAAGCACGACAGGATGCCGTCGATCTCTTAGAAGAGGAACGAGAGCTTGTGCTTCAAAGATCCGCCATTTACCAGCAAGGGTTACGACGTTACCACAGTCGGAAAATCAGGCATCGTTCTTTTAAAGAAGGTGACTTGGTGCTGAGGTTGGTGCAACAAAGGAAGCACAAATTGGCCCCAGTATGGGAAGGACCATTTGTCATCAGTAAAGCCATGAAGAATGGATCATATTATCTTGTCGACATTCGGGACACGGAAGACGATCCCGAGAAGCCGAATCGCAAAAGAAAGAGAAAGATAGATGATGAACTAGGAGAGACAAAGAGGCCCTGGAGTATCCAGCAGTTACGTCCCTTCTATACTTAGTTCAATTTCTATGTAAACATCTTTGAGATCATGAAATAAAGTTATCGGAATTCTTATTTCCATGTTTTTACAAGTTTATTATAGTACAAAACATGACTCCACCTTATATATTTCCCAATGATCTTACAAAATACTCAATGTTAACCCGAATTGTGCTTGTGTGCTCGGTGTTTGAAAAACTGAATGTTTTTCAGCCTACTAACGGCTAAAGGAAACTTGGATTGTGCCTGCGTGCCCAAGTTTCATTCAAAAAATTCCTTACTTTTCTCTAAGTATTATCTGATTGTTTATATGTTGGGTCACTGGAGCTAGTTAGTAAAAATGCCCTTAGTATGATCCATGTTTCCGAGTTTGAACTGATTGGTATTACCCAGTAACTCGGCATGAAGATTCATAGTACTATTGAGCCATTTCAAACACTAAGGACAGTTAAAACACAGAAGCCAGAGAACTTAGAAGACAGAGGAATATTAAAACCCAGAAACCTTGCAAATAATTTCATAATTAAACTGCAAAAGGTGGAGTTCTTGTTTATACAAAAGAGTAGAAGCATTACAATATAAATTACATGGTAAAAGTGCAGTAATGCTCCTATTTTCTACTTCCACCATCCAGGTTAAGGACAGCCCTTCAAGCATCCGAGTCTTCTTCGTTGCTGTCATTCTCGGGGGCTTCGGGGATCTCCTCTTCCGGATAAGTGATGGAGATGTTCACCATGGAGGCGATCTTGGTGGCCTGACCCTTGATTTCATCAAAGATGGTGGTCCGCTGGGTTTCCGTGTATCCTTGAGGGATACCGGACGCCACACGCCAAGATTTGGCACCAGGGTAATGCATACGCATAAGGCCTAGAGCCATGCGTGCACCACCCCGTGCTACGGAGCGCAAGATGGATTCCTTAGACTCCGCCACCTCCAGGATAGCACCCGGAAGATTATAAACTTCCGAGAATTCCACAGTCCTTGTGGGGAGGAACTTGTTCATCATTTGCATCCCAGAAGCTCTGATCGCATTCCACACCTCCCCAAAGGCTCGAATTTTCTCAATCTGAGTAAGACCTGGGTAATTTCCTGTTTTTTCAGAACAAGCAACCAAAACGTTAGGATAAAAAACAGAGAAAGAAAGCAAGACACGGACAAACCGGTAAATGAAATAAACTTACCGAGAACCTTGTCGATTTCGGAGCCTTCCTCTAGGCGCAGGAATAAGATACTTTCCAAGTCCTGGATAGTGGACTTATCTTTTTCCGCCTGCTCGGAAGCCTTGGATTGAGCAATTCCAAGGGCCAGATTGCTGGCTTCCAGATCTTGTTAAACCTTCATAAGCTCCTTATGAAGGTCCAAATTCTCCTTACGGAGACGTACGACATTGCCGGCATCTTCAGCTATTTCCTTGGCTTTAGCCAAAGCAGCTGGAAAGCAAGGAAAAAATTCCGAGTTTAGAAAAATCTCGAGAAAGTACTTAGTGACAATCCGGATAAAAAACTTCAGAGAATAAAGCATACATGTTGTTTCTGATAATTGTAGCTGAGATGATGCCAGCTCATTTTTCTTAAACTCAATAATAGATTGAAGGGTTTTCACCTCCTCATTTTTGACGTTAAGTTTATTAAAAAATTCCAAGTTTACGGCGTCAGCGGTATGCTGAAACACGGAAATGAAAGCCAAGCGCTTAAGTTAGAACAAGCGTAGTGAGAAGCATTAACGGGAAAGTATGCTTTCGACTTATTGCTTGGGGGCTAGAGATATTACCTGGCTCATTTCACGCAAGTTTGACAAAGTTTCGTTGAATTCTTTTGCATATTCAGAAAAAAGAATCCCAACGTGATGAAGGCCATCTTGCACGACCTGACGAGGTGAAAATACGAAATCATTTCGGATAATTAGCCCGCCCTGTGGCCAAGGACGGATTAGAGGAGCAGGAGCGAAGAATTTCCTAGCTTCTGGACGGATATATCCGAGTTCATCAAATGGTTCTTCCTTTATCCGGATATTCCTGTCTAAATTGGGAATGGGTTCGTCCTCCCCAGATGCTCGAGGATTTCTACCCATCTGTGTTTCCGCCCTTTCCCTCGCACCCATGGTAGGTGCAATAGGCTGGCTGGATTGCTGAAATTTCTACCCATCTGTGTTTCCGCCCTTTCCGCCCTTTCCCTCGCACCCAACTCTCTTGAGGAGCGGAGGCGGAATTAACGAATGGAGGAACCCCGTTTTCCTTACCAGGAAATGGGATGTCCTGATGATAAAAGAAGGAACCCGTCCAAGATCTGACGGATTCCGATGTTTTTATCTTTGGATACCAATCTTCCCTAAGCCTCCGAAGAGTGAAAGAGATAGTTCCACAGATGGGAGGAGTACCTTCTGTGAGGTTGCGCTTCACTTCAAAGCAATATCGCCAGAAATCTAGATTGGGTGCTATTCCTAAATACCCTTCAAAAAGGGCTTGGAAACCAGCTAGGTAGAGGATGGAGTTGGGGGAAAGATTGTGTGGCTGAACGCCGTAGTAGTTAAGGACATCCAAGAAAAAGGCGGAAGGTGGCAAACCCATACCTCTCGCAATATGAGAAGTGAGGAGGACGCGTTCCCCGTCTTCTGGTATGGGCTCGAGCTCGTTTTCCGAGATCCGCCATTTTCCCTTGACTATAAGCCCTTCCCTTTCCATTTGCGGAAGGAGGAGAGGAGGAATATTACTCGGACTCCAGTTGCCAATTCCATCTTTTCTTCTCCGGCGGCTGCGGACGCGGCGGCCTCCGCGGCTGCGAGCTCGTCGCCAACGAGCGTGAGTTTTTCCTCCGCCGTCTCGGGAGCGAACGGCGGAGTGGGCGCGGAGCTGGGACCCGCAAGATCCGCGGCGGCGGAAATGTTTCCTTTGTCCGCCACGGTGCCCGCGGTCTTCGCCGGCTCGTCGCCGGCGGCATGCACTGGAGAGTCCAGTTGAGGGTCCATCGTGTTGATGATGTCCTCGATTTCTTGGGCGACGGTGTGGGTTGGCGAAGACAACGGAGAGGCCATTGGGTGGCGGCGCTAGCTCGTCTTCGGTGAGGTCTTGGACGCAGTTCGCGTTTGGGGATTTTCTTTGCTGGGAGCTTGGGCGATGCAATGGCGTTTGAAGTGAGGAGCGGAAGGTTTTTCTAGAGGACGAAGAAGGCTATTTATAGCCGGAAATCCGTCAGGATTCGTGCTAACGGCTCTTTTGACCGTTGGATGTCCAACGCGTGTCACTCGCCGGAAAATCCGGGAAATGAATCGAAAGGGTGATTATGGTTATCTCCTCGTTTCCCGCGAGAATCTGTCAGAGATATGTTTCTGGGTTTCCCGCTTGAAACCCAAACGTCCCTTACGTCAGCATGATTAAAGCGCTGACGTAGGAAGTTCCTTCTCCGCGAAGGATCGTGAGAGAAAAGCCGGATTTCCAGGATTCCGAGTTTTACGTACCATCTCTTTTAAAGAAGAAAAAGAAGAATCAAGACAGCTGGCCAATATTTCTCGAACAAGATACATTTGGCGAAAGACGGCGAATCAGAGTTTTAATCCTTCTTGGGGGCTACTGTCGGATATATACTGAATAGGGGTATATCAGATGGTAGTCCAAGTGCCGGATTACCAGGGTGGCCCAAGTGGTAGTGGGCTATGGTCCATTGGGCGGCCCAGTAAACTGATGTACAGAAGCCGGATTCTAGAAGAACCCGGATCACGGCCCACGTGATCTGGCTTGGAGTAGAAGGCGGATTCCTTACTTTCCAAGTTAATAGTTACCGTAGTCTTCTAGGTTTCTTACTCTGTATGCCCTAACCCGGCTATTATATAAAGCCGGATAGGAGATATGATAGATAGACAAGAAGCTATAGGCTAACTCGCCGGGAAGTTGATCCTCAGCGAATAGCTAAACAGAACCTCACGTTGTAATTGTATACACAGGTTTTAGCCCT
This sequence comes from Alopecurus myosuroides, assembly GCA_028641055.1. Classification (NCBI taxonomy): domain Eukaryota; kingdom Viridiplantae; phylum Streptophyta; class Magnoliopsida; order Poales; family Poaceae; genus Alopecurus; species Alopecurus myosuroides. Next base: position 205,222,065 of record CM054061.1, on the reverse strand, counting down.
GATTAGTGAGATTGCAGGAGTAGGAACGCCGCATTATTGCGATGTACCGAACCTGGGTAAATCCTGTGTCTTTGTCTTCAACGCAACCTCGTTTCCCCACGTCTCTACCCGTAGTCTCATGGCACCCCCGTCTATGAAAACTACTACGATGTCTCGACACTTTGGGAACTAACCGATTAACTTTAGAAGTCTAATTTTTTGGCATTGAACATGTCCATCAAGGGCACATTGCAATGGATACACTCAGGGTGGAGACAAGATCTTTGGTTTGGGTGCAATGTTTCCGATAGAATAACCACATGGTACACTTTTGATGTAGAAAAGATCTTTGGTTTGTGTGCAAGAGATCCACTAAAAGAGCAGGTATGTTGGTCTATATAGGATCTAATCTAACCGTGTCATCACATTAAACAAAATAACACTTCGATGTGACCCTGATGAGCATGTGGTTACCCCTCCATGGCTCCATCTATATATAAACTTGAAAAGTAGGGCAAGGTTTTAGGGTTTAGGGTTCGCTCTAACTGTTTCATCACATTAAACAAACAAACGCTTCGATGCGCCCCTGATGAGCATGTTGCTATCATTCGTATATAGACGACAACAAGGATACATAGCATCCTTATTTCCATGAGGTGTTTTCGGTAGTCAACACATCCGTCAAGGGCGCGTTACATTGCATAATCCGGGGTGGATAAAAGATATTTGGTTTGTGGGAAAGAGATCCGCCAAAAGAGCAGATACACTAGTCTATATAGGTCTTTTCTTATCATTCAGGAAAAGAAACCTTATGATGATCAATTGATTATTAAGTTTATCATGCGTTAGTCTCGACGATTAATCCTAAGACACACTCATGGATATCTTAAAACTCTTTGAGTTTTGCATAGCAAAAGAACTCTTAAGGAAGCTTTGGATGTATAGTTTTACCAACCACTCAAAAGGAGGATCTTTTCACGAACTGCTACGGGGTATCTTATTTGCGCGACAAAAACTTTTAGAAACCGCCAGGAATTATTCCCCCTAATAGGTTTGCTCTTGTTATTAAAATTTGGATATTTTCTCAGCTTGAGAAGGAACTTTTGGTACATCTAACGATTTTCATTTGATTATGATATCATTACTTAGCATGAACATAATCTTTCTCTCGGTCATGTTTGTGACGCCCCGGGATCGGGCACTATGCAGATTTCAGCATTCCTGCCAAAATCCACATAATAACCGATTCCAGGTTGCCACTTGTGATAACATCACAACAGTTCACGAATAATCCACAACAACAATAGAAAAGATATATACAAGATGACTCAGACGAGTCAAGGATACAACTGATACAATACAAAGATCCAAATAACAGCGGAAGAAACAACATAGCGTCCGGCTACGGACAAGATACAAATTGGACTAAGAGTCCTGAAGATAACCGAGAGCGTCCAATCCCTGCCCAGGCCAAGCCGGAGGGATTCCCAAGCTAACATCGTCAGACTTCAAACCTGTTGACTACAATGTTGAATATGCAGCCACGAAAAAGGATTCGTGGGTCAGTACGGTTAAGTACTGGCAAGTGGATAAACCATACTCACAAGATACCGGCGTAACCAGTCATCACAAGATACAAATACTTTGGGTTCAACGGAAAGGAGAGGATTATTGCAAATAAGAGGCAGCGGGCTGCACTAACCAACTACAGAAACTCACTACAACATCCGGCTAACAGAGGGGGATAAGATAGCGTATCGTAACCAACTACAACTACTCACCAAACAAACCCATCCAATGTCACCCCCTACTAAGGAAGCAACCCAAGGATAACTCACACTGTTGGATTAATGATGGATCAAGTTATTGTGTCAATAAGACTATTACTAGTCAAAATTAGCATTAATTAGGTGTAAGTTGTTCTGAGTACTTGTTAGCCAGTACTTTCACCAAGTCGTCACATAACTGCGGACAACACGGCTTCTCGAGAAGATTTATCCCTGCAGGGTGTGCTCCAGTACCCGTACACACTCGAGCCACCAACTAAAACTCAGGTTGGCTCGACACGACCCAAACCATCTCTACAACCCATCCTAGGAGCCACGGAGCTATAAGGTCCCAGCCACGCAGCCGAATACTCAGCGCAGGTGTGCAAAACTCCCGCAGGACACAACACCCCGGCACTACAGGCCTCGCCCTATATGCATCATCATCATCATCATCAGTAACCAAGGGGGGCCAGCCCATTATGCAAAGGAGCAAATGGAACACCCGAACTACGTGTGCCTCTTCGGCCAAGCTGCAAATCAGGTCTAAGTCGAGGGGGGTTCCATACCACCACCCGGATGCGGTAAGCACGCTCATCATGGATCAGTAGACAAGACTCTTTTCCTAATTAGGGTCGACACTAGCAGGCTTCAAAACCCTAACCCGGGCCTCCTGCCGGTGCCTTAACATCAAATTATTATTACCCAAAACATTAACATGTTGTTGATTGAATTGAAACCCAACTATCAACTAAACAGATGATAAGACGGACAACAAGACTTGAGCGCAAACAACACTAAGCATGCAACTTCGACACGAGGGCCAACAAGGTAAACAACCAACAGTTAATAGGAAGTGGAAGGAAAGGCTATATCATGGCTGCAAGGTAAACATATAATGGGATCGAGACACAAGCATCGAATCAAAAGGCTAGCATAAGAACAACGGAAAGATCTGTAACAAGTGATGAAAGGCAGCCATTTGGCAGCAAGTGAGTATACTTGCCTGGAATCCAGCAAGTAGAGGTACATCCGCAGGACTTGTCGTTGCTCACATCATCTCAACGTCCTATCCGGGAAGAAGCAACGAACCTCGAACAAACACCGGATGCAACAATTACTACTACGGCAAAAGATCCAGCATGATCAAGATATGGATGCATGACAAGTTTAAAGATGCATCAAGATAGACTAGTTGACATGGCAAGCATATTTAAATGGGCCCATATCCAATTTGGATTGCATATGGAAAAGCCCATGAATTAAGGTTGGATTAATTGTTCTACAACTAATCATCATGTGAAAGTGGATTAGTATGATGCATGGATGAGTAAAACAGCAAAATAACAACAATAGAATCAATTGGAAATAAGGTTTACCAAGTTTGGAAATGTATTTATTAAGTTATGCAATTTTGGTTCCTTAAGGGTGTTACACAAGCATTTGTTGTTTTCACCAATTTAAATTTTTCAAAATAGATTAAAAAAATCATATTTGGAAAGAACACAAAATTTTAGATGGAAAACATATTTCATTTGTTGAAAAAGGAATTAAAATGAATTAGTTATTAATTTGACAATTTTAAATGCATTAAATAAGAAACAGTTGTTTTCAGCAATTTAAATTATTCAAAACAGCAAACAAAGTTGATATTTGCAAAGTTCATGAAAAATGGGATGGAAAACATATTTAACATGTTGGAATTGGATTTGAATTGCCCAAGTTATGAATTTTGCAATTTAAAAGGGTTTAATTAAAGCATTGAATTATTGCACCACTTTTAATTAGGAAAAACAATAAACAAATTGCATTGAAAAGATTGAAAACATGTAGCAAATGTTTCACTGAACATTTTGAGCTATCAAACATAATTTTTGGGTTATTATTAAATTTATTATGCAATTTTCCATAAATAGTCTTATTCTGCCCTTTTTAGTAAACAGAGGAAAACATGTTCAAAATTAATTCAATTGTGCCCAAATAAAATACCAATGTGTAGATTTTGTTAAGACAAATTTTTAGAGTCCAAGTTTGCTTAAATTGGATGAGCAGAACTAAAGTTATGAAATTCCAAAGTTTCCACTTTTTATTGCATTTTTAGTAATTAATTATTTAGTGCAAAAATTGTTACAGAAACATGTTGCAAACTTGACATTAACAGAAAGGGCTCAAGATTATGAATCCACAGGATTTTGAATCATTCAAATTGGAGTAATATTCAATTTTATATTGATTTTAGAATTAATGCCTCAGATCTATGTTTCTGAAATTCGGACAGAAAAAGAAAAGGCAGAAAAAAGGGTGTTGCTTTTCTGCCTGGGGGGGGGGGGTCGAACTCGGGACCTGATGGGAGCGCGCAAGGGAGCCTACCACTGCGCTGATCGACTCGTTTGTGCTAGGATACAGGTTCAAACGATTAAGAGGTCCACCCCGTGGTTTAACTGAATGCAAGTTCAGATCGGTAACAGTTACGATCGGAGGCCGGTGACGATCGACTCCAGCGCTCGGGTGGGATCTCCGGGGTGCTGCTGGGTGTGGGACTGCTGTGTGCGTGGTGTGAGTTGCGTGCAAGGAAGCCGAGCGTGGAGGACGGGGCGTACGGTGCACGAGGTGGAGATGGCGCCACCGTGCGCTAGCGACAGAGGGCAGCGATGCTCGCACCCATGGCGGACAGGGAGGAGCTCCGACAGGGAGGGGTTGCAAACGGACACGAAAAACGCGGGAAAAGCAGGGAATGGAAACGGGGGCTCACCGGGAGGGGCTCGGTGTCGTCGTTCGTGCTCGGCGGAGTCGGAGGCGGCGCTGATCGGAGGAAGAACTCCGGTGTATTCATCGGTTTTCAGAGAGATTCAGAGGGAGCAGAGGTGGAAGGGCCTAAGGAGGGAGCGGCGGCGCTGGAGATGGGAAGAGGGAGATGGAGTGGGGCTACGGTTTCTAGAGGGGAGGGGAGGTAGATATAGGAGGTGGGGATCGGTTGGAGGGGGGGAAAAGCTTGACAGCGACCTCCCCCTGTCTCTGTTCGTCCGTACGAGGAAGATGACCGAGTGGGTTGTTGGGCTAGGGGGGAGATGGGCTGTGGGTTGGGCTTTCTCCCTCACCTCACCTCTTCCTTTTATTTTTTCCTTCTTTTTTTTTTGCTCGTAAGAAAAGAAAAGGAGAGAGAGAAAGGATAGCTTGGGGTTTGGGGTCTTAAATTTTATAAATAAATTTTATTAATTGGCAAACAGCAATTCAAAGCAATGGTGAACATTAAGTCCAAAATATTTGAAATGTTAAATTAATTTTTGTTTGCTATTTGAATTTCAAATAGGGTTCATAAGGATTTGGTGTTTAAACAAATTTTATTCCATTAACTCAACAATTATGAAAACATTATGGAATTTAATTGTTTGCAAGACTTTATTTTTTAAACCTCAATTGGATCATGTCAATTATGAATGAATTGATTGGAATTTGAATTGGCCATTTTGGGTGTTGATAAAAAGGAATTTTTATTGACAAGCAAATTAAATAAATTCAACTTCAAACTATTGAAAACAAGTTGAGTTGTTTTAGTTTGCAATTTTTTAAATTGGAAATTATGGACATGTGTGAAAGTTTAAAGTGGTTTGAATTTTGAGTTGTTTTGAAAAACATGGTGCAATGCATATGATGCATGTGATGCAAAGCAAAAGAAAACAAACAACTTTCTACTCAGGGTAACACCCCAGGTGTTACAATGTTCGATCCAGTAGACCCCCTATGTCCAATCTTGTCCGTATACCATGTACTTACGGGATATGAGCATGAAATTATAAAGTTCATTGGTTTATTCGCAAAGAAACCTCGTGTTCGGTGATATGAACATAGACAAATAACCTCAAGGATATACATAAACTCAATGATATACCAACAATGCATCTCTTGCCAACAATTTGCGAAGGTTATTCAATTGGATATCTTGCAAAATTAAACCAAAGAACCTCAAAGAGGGTCATTAGTTTCCGTCCGTATTTCAAAGTGTATCATGTGTTTATCTCTTTCCCTAACTATGTCAGCTTGCCGTCCTTCCATCTATATATGAACCTCACCAGTAGGGCAAGGTTTTAGGGTTTAGGGTCCGCTCTAACTGTTTCATCACATTAAACAAACAAACGCTTCGATGCGCCCCTAATGAGCATGTTGTTATCCTTCGTATCTGGATGCCAACAAGGTTACATTGGATCCTTGTTTCCATGAGACGTGTTTTCGGCAGTGAACCCATTCATCAAGGGCGCGTTGCATTGGATAATCCGGGATGGAGAAAAGATATTTCGTTTGTGGGAAAGAGATCCGTCAAAAGAGCAGATACACTAGTCTATATAGGCCCTTTCTTATAATTCATGCACAGACACCTTAGGGTGATCAATTGATTATTAAGTTTACCATGCGTTAGTCTCCACTGTTAATCCTGCGAGCTTCAAGGTGCCCCGCGCGGCGGCTGCAGACGCCTGGTCCGTGTCAATGTCGTCGTCGTCATCATCATCTTCAAAGTTCTCGGTGCCATCGTCGCTACAGTCGCCCTCGGACTCGAAGTGCAAGTGGAACGCCGGTTTGATCGTATTTCCCGTGGTTCAGACGCTAGCGGCCGCGGCTCAGAGCTCTCGTTGTCAATGTTGTCGTGGTCGTCCGCGCGCGGCGCAAACGCTCTCCATGTCAATGTCCTCTGCGTGTTCAATGTCATTTACGTAGCTTTCAGTGTCAATGTCATCGTAGATGACAACCGCTGCCGCGTCGTCAGAGCTCTGGTCGGTGTCAATGTTGTCGCAGTGGGCACAGACGCGCCGCTCTGGGTGCGCCGTCGAGGTGGCTGCCGCCCGTGCACGAATCCGACAGCTCCTCCTCTCCGGCGTCACTCTCCGTGTCCTCAGTCTCGGCGCCAATGCTCTCCGTGTCAATGTCGTCGAGCTGTGTGCCGCTCGTGCACGAATCCGACAGCTCCTCCTCGCCGGCGTCACTTTCCGTGTCCTCGGGTCTCAACGGTCTGCTCGCCGTGTCATATCCAACGTTGCCCATGCTGAGGATGCTAGCCGCCAGACTGGAGTCGAAGCAGTCGCCAGCGGCGCCGAAGACGGCTTTGCTGCCCGCGAGCACCGGCAGGTCCAGATGGAAGTAACCGTAGTCGCCGTTGCTATCCTCCTCGTTCTCGCCACCGATGGGCGACCCCGGGGGCTCTTCGTACGTCGTCAATGGCGGAGTCGACAGCCTCGGTGGCGTGGCGGTTTCTGTCGATCTGCACCGTGGTGAAGCTCATCACGCTGCCCTTGTCGTCGTCGCTGCCGTCCACGAACTGCACGGAGTTGGTCTCGCTGCCACTCTCGCCCAGAAGGACCCACTCGTCCATGGCCGCCATCTAAAGTTTCGCCGTTTGCTTGCGCCGCGCTACCGAAGCTGCACTGCAGATCGAAAAGAACTTTTTGCTGCTGGAACAGGCTCTCTGGTTGTGGAACTCAAGCTTGCTCGTGCCTCGTATTTATAGGTGATGTCGGGGCTCGAACGAGTCCCTTTTTTTTGACAAAACATCTCACATTTATACTCCACTTGCTAATACCAGATCGACAGAGTTGTTTTCTTAGACGGCAGAACTGAAGAGGTATCTAGCGATTACATCTGGCATTGCTGTGTGTTTGTTACGTGATTATTCAGGTTTCCACATGTGAGCTGTTACCTGATTAAGGAAACCGAACCAGCACACAACGGTCGATCGTGACACAGGATGTGCCATCACGGCAGATTTCAACTCAACATTGTTCCGCGTGAGTTTTAGATAGAGTTGTTGGATTGCTCCCATTTAAATAGTGTGTAAGGGAGTGTCTAACCAGCAGCTAGCTGTTTTCAATTTTAGTAACAGTCACATTTTCTAGACTAATCAGAAGTTGACAATTGTACAAAACTAGCTAATGAAGAATGAGAAAAAAAGTGTCTGTTTTAATTCTAAAACAGACAGATTCGGCCTCCCTCATTTCACCGTCATTTGTGTACAGCGCGTGTCCAGCTTATATCGACAGTTTGACACGCTCAGTTACCATCTCTCGAATGGTGGGCTAGCAGCCTAGCACCAACACTAACGAGTAGCTGTTATTAATTAAGACAAAACAAAATATGTACAGATCTGAATGAGAAGAGAACACTCAAAAGGACACAATAGACTAATTAAGAGAACTAGTAGAATGCCCGTGCGTTGCAACGGAAATATATTAAACCGATATGCTCACTAATTTTCGGCGGAGATATGCAAACCCACTTGTATAATGTAAATATGCAAACTCTTGCTTTTAGTAATATTTGCACATTTATGTGGTTGAGAAATAAATATTGTTATCAATAATTCAGTAAGAAACAGGTACATGTATTTCGCAGTCATCTCTTGAAACTCACACGTGACACCAGTCATGTTCGTGTCTTCATTTTCAAGGATATAACTTTAGTTTGGTTCTCCCTTTGCGAAACTTTGCGTCTAAAATTAGTTGTGTTTTTGCCAAAACCATGCCACTCATATCTTTTCCATTTTTCGCTAAAGCCGGCTTATCAGTCCAACTAAGGAATTAAATTCGAAATTTCTTTGCATCCTTTGTCCGACAATCATATGATACATCAACATATCATTCCTTATTGAATAGCCGAGGCAGTACGTCTGACCATATCAGATGATAAACGTCGGACGTGTAGCACTACTGAATTAGTTCTCCACCTCGCTTGTTCAATATTTTGATGGTTACAACCAAAGTTTTAACGACTCCAAGAGTCATAGAGGGACCATCATGGATTCAAATTTAATAGCCACATAGATCATTTACAACTAACTTTTGTATACACGTGCCCACGCAGATTACGCGTCTCTCCCAAAAAGATCATAGCTCACCCCTGGGGAGTGTTGAGGAGGTCTATATACTACCGATGCTAATATTTTCCTTCGAACCCAAAGCGCTAGAACTGAAAGTCCATCACATGAGCAAAATAGAAAATATTTTTCCTTTAACGTATTTTTTATCACAGCAGCACCAGAAATTTGCTAAAGAAATGCATTGAGAGGCCGCATCTCATGTCCTACATGTGCCTGTTGCTGATGTTCGATGTTCAGGAAAGCAACCTACATAACAGGTTGATATTTTTGTCGAAGATTCATTGTCTTCTGGCTTATTATCCTGAGGTAATCTTGCTTGTTGCCGGACCCACCGAGTATGATGGCCTCATATCGAGAAGTAACATTATGGAGTTGCTCGAGCTGATACCAATGGAGTTGCCAGAGCTGATACCCCTGGAGTTGGGCCATATTCTTCATTCTGAACGAGCAGATGAAAAATGAATCAGGGGTTGTGCATGTACAATATCATGGAGTTGCTCAAGCTGATACCAATGGAGTTGGGACAGCTGATACCCCTAGAGTTGGGACAGCTGATTCTTCATTCTGAACGAGCAGATGAAAAATGAAGCAGGGGTTGTGCATGTACAACATCATGGAGTTGCTCGAGCTGATACCAATGGAGTTGGGACAGCTGATACCCTTGGAGTTGGGCCATATTCTTCATTCTGAACGAGCAGATGAAAAATGAATCAGAGGTTGTGCATGTACATACCAATGTTAGAGAATATCTCACAGCCAAAACCATATCAACTTATATCCTCGTTAGGGCATCTCCAGTCGTTCGGCCCCCCCAGGTTTCAGATCGGCGCTTTTTAGCGTTAGCGCCGCCCCGCACCAAAACCTGGGGGGGCCGATTTCACCAGCCGTTCGGCGGCCCATAAAAGAGAACGGCGATATTGTTTGAAACTTCATCTTCCCGCCCCAAAATATGGAGCCCTAGTTCGGCGATCACGGCAGCCATGGTTTTGGGCAATAATATTACAAAAAACGCCACAGGTGGGCGATCAAATAGAGTCTAGATCGAATCACACAGACGGGCGCGCGCGGCGTGGGCAAACGGAGGCGATCAGGCAGACGCGCCAGCCGGCGTCGGAGCAGGCGGCGAGCTCGGCGCAGCATCCTCCAGGTCCATGACGGCGTCCGAGCAGGCGACGGGCTCGGCATCCTCCAGGTCGACGACGGGCTCGGCATCCTTGTCGACGACGGTCGCGGCATCCTCCAGGTCGACGTGCGTGCTCGTCGGCGCGGTGGTGTAGCTGGTGCCACCAGACGACGTAGTCGGGGCCGGGGGCGCGCTGATGTCGGTCAGGATGAGGTTGCACTGCGCCAGGAACCAAGCTCTCACCTCGGGGGTCATCGCGGCCGGGTCGCCGCCCGTGAGGAAGGCGAGGTCATTGTTCCTCTTCTTCGCCGCGGTGCCAGTCATGAGGAGGTCGATCTTGACCTGCGAGTTGGCCATGAGCGCTGCCCATCGTTTTGTGGAGACCTCGTCCCTCTTGACGGCGTGGGCCTGGGCGTCGGCGATGCAGGTCTCGACCGACACCTGGAGCTTTGCCGCTGCCGGCGCACTGTCCCTCGCCAACTTGGCTTTCTTGTGGCCCATCGGCGGACGCCCTTCGGACGCACCTGCAACCACAGCGTCGGGAACGTACTCCTTGCCCTTGCCAATCGACCGCCGCACCTCCGCCCACTTCTCGCACTTCTCGATGAGGACGAAGACGTGGAGGAACTTGAAGTCGGAGCCCTCGTCGTTCTTGTACGCCTCCAGCATCCGGACGATCTCCATCTCGCGGTTGGCGCCGCTCTGCGGCCTCATCGAGATCTCCTCCTGGATGCCGTGCCATTTGTTGCAGGACGCCTGGATGTTCGCCCAGTGGTTCGCCATGGCCTTCTGGCCGCGGTCGGTGATGCAGCACGTGTAGTGGGGGTCGATCATGCGGCGCTCGTCGTACGTCGTTTTCACCCGCTTCCAGTAGTTGTCGGCGTGCTGGTTCGCGCCGACGATCGGGTCGTGACTGATCGTCTTCCACGCCTCGGCGAGGAGTGCGTCCTCCCTGGTCAGCCACTTGATGCGGGGCTCGGCGGGGGGCAGTGGCACCTTCGGTTCCTTGCGAGGACGTCCAGGGCCCCGGCGCTTTCGGCCATCGCCGGTCTGTTCTGTCTCCTCCGGAACCACCGGCGTCTCGTCCTCCTCCTCCTCTTCGCCCTGTTCCTCCGTCGCCTGCGTGCCGGAACCTTCGCCGTAGTCACCACCGCCCTGCGCAAAGAACTCCCCGCTGTGCTCGAGGAAGCCCGGGCTCGCCGCAGCCGCCATTGAGCCGGACGCGATGATCTCCTCCATGTAGCTGTCCTGGGGCTGAAGCCCGGCGAGAATCGCACGACGGTGGGACGGGGAAGCTGCGTAGCCCGGCGCGGCACCATACATCATCGGCGAGTGGTAGGGGAAGGTGAGGTTGGGGTTGAAACCTCACAGGGAGTCGCCTTCGACGAACCAGGCAGGCGGCGAGTGCGGTGACATGCGTGGTGACGGCGACGGCGACTGCTTCCAGCCGGTGAACCTTGGGCCGAGAGGGCTCTTCTTCTTGGAGAGCGACGCCGCGGAGGCGACCGGCGTAGGTGGCTCGTCCGGCGCGGTCTCCTCCTCCTCGTCCTCCAGCTCGTCTTCCTCGGCGGCGGCCTGCTCCTCCGCCTGCAGCTGCGCCATCAGCTGCCTCTACCGCTGCGCTGCCTCCCTCCCCCGGCGCTTCATGTTGGCCGTTTCCAGGCGCGACCTCTCGGCGATCCACTCCTTGTTCGACATGCCGGGCGGCCGCTCCTTCGGCGCCCTCGGTTTGCGCGGTTTTCTTGGCCGGCCCGGATGCCGCGGGGATGGATACGGCGGTGGCGGCGGCGCGGGGACCTGTAAATCGGGCGGGAGCCATAGCATCTAGATCTCGGGGGCGGGGGGAAATGGCGGGAATGGACCGGGGGAGGAGGTAGTTGTGGAGGGAAAGTGGAGGGAGGCGTCGAAAAAAGGGAGGGAAATCGTCTTCCGTCGCCGACAAGCGTGGCCCACGCGCGCATTTCGCCCCCCCCCCCCCCCCAAGCCGAACCCAGCGCGCTGGGTTCGGCCTGGGTTCGGCGGCGCCAAACGGCGCGAAAAACGGTGGAAAGGGGCGCTAAATCGGTTCCTGGGGGGCGACTGGTGCGAAGCGGCGCCAAACGGCGCGAAAAACGCCTCTTGGGGGGGCTCTGGGGGGGACGACTGGAGATGCCCTTAGTATCTGCACCTTACAATTCACAAACCTAATAAGTGACTGGTGTTATTTGTTTGATTCTGCAGCTACTGGAAATTTGGTTTTACTACCGAACTCTACCTACATCCTCCATTGATGCCTCTCTTTTTTCTTGCTAAAATCCAATCGTTTTGTATCATAGTTCCTTAAATCAAAGCTATGCTTTTCATTCCCCCCTGCTTACGGATATTTGATCCCTGCCATGGTGCAGACACGTATATATAGAGGCATTCAATTTTTTGCACGACCATGCATCTGATGTCCCTATGGTAGCCTCGTAGCTCAATGACGCACACACAGGCTGCACGCTATAGACCGCTTTGCAGCCTACGTGCTCGCTCTGACCATGTTCGACGACAGCCTCTAGCACGATCTAGGCAGGCTTGACGGCCATGGCATGCTGCTTACCAGTGTAATGTGCTCCTGTCGCGCTGATGTTGACGCCGGCGTTGGGTGCCCTTGGCCTCAAGTCTCCACGGCGCGGCTCTGCTCCACGCCGACGGTGTGGGGATAGTGGAACAGGGAATCGGGTTTTTTTTCCCTCTTTCACTGCATTGCACTTGCGGGGATGACGAGACTGGGTTTGGGTCGCTGGTTCTTTTGCGCGGCCAGCTGCTTGATGCGGACGGCCGAGGTCTCTACCCGGACGACGGAGGCCTTGGCGCATGGCCAGTGGGAGGAGGAGGACCGGTGGCGGGGACATTGGACGGAGTCGGGATGTAGCGCGCGACGGCCGGCGGCGCACGAAATTGGCGACCAGAGGCGTCGACGCATGGGAAGTACCGACTATCCTCCTCGTCCTGGCCGCTGTGAGATTTTGGCGTGGGCGCTCGTGGGGTCGTGTGCCTGCCCGGGACGCCTATTTATCGGCCAACGGCGTGGCTTCTTCCAACCAGAGCTAGACTCCTGATCGATAGTCCCACCCAGAGTAAGACTCCGGATCAAGATAGGTTACGGTAGAACATTGGATTCGTTTTTGCTTGGGAGACAAACATGCAACGTAGGTACTTGGAAGCTACTCGCCGGGCTGAACAGGACGGACAATTTTCTTTAATTTGGGACATACAAACCAAACAGAATAGATTTATTTTTGTGGAAGGGTAAAACAGTAAAACTAAGGTTGGACCGGAAGAAGTCTTCCTCTCTTTATTATTAGGTAAAGATTAATACCAAGCAAGCAAGCACTAGATTTTCATATGCCCGTAATGAATATATCCGAAATGAGAAGCAAAGTATGCAGTGCAAAAACTATCAGTAATCTAGAGAAAATTTTGAATTAGCTGCAGGAATTGTTCTAGTACTTGCAGAAACATAGTTCCAACATCACCCCTAAAAATGCAGTCTGACGTGGTTAGAGACCATGAACTTCAGTCCAAAGAAATTGTAGGCTATCAACACAACTTGCTACTGGACATAACATCGTAGTATTGTTATCTTCTATAGCTTCCAGAGATTGAGATTGACAAAGTCTCTTAATCAATTAAAGAAGGTGAGGTGTGCACGGTAGATGAATATCTAAAAAAGTATGTACGACACACAAACCAAGAATCAACAATGAAAAAGTCACACTATGCAGGTGGCACGCATGGTGCAAAGTAAAAGAACAAATACATTGAATGAGACATGGACAGTACATATAAATGTAGGATATATTGTACCATTTTCATGTACATAGAAATGCAGGATATATTGTGACTTTTCATGTTTTCTTTAACAAGACTCCCCCCTCATGTACCAGGCTCGGTACTCGCTGCACAAGACCACTAACTTCTAGACCTGCATCCTTGAAGATAAATATGTACATAGCCAACCAATACATGATAGATACACACAAACTCCTAATACTGAGAATGACAAGACAAAGGGACTGAAAAATGTAGAGACTTGAGAAAGGGAGCAAGGAATGAAGAAAAAGGATACTGCGCCGGTGAAGGATAATATTTCCTAGGGTAATAATCATCTAATTCTGTCGGGGGGTTACCCCCGAGTAGGGTAAAGGCAAGTGGTAAAGGCAACAATCAGAATAGAGGTTTGGTCGAGTAGCCGCCTACCCGGTACTTGCTACCCGGTCGACTGCTACTCGGTCTCACAAAAAGATGACCAGAAGGAGATATCAAGCAAGATATATCTGTTCGAGTAGAAGAGTTGGCCCGAGTAAAACTGGCGGGAACCTACTCGGGCCAGAAGTCAAAGGAGCCGTTCTGACACAGGATCCCGCGTATCCCGGGTCCGTACTTGGCACTGTTCACGGCACTGTTCATCTGGGGACGGCGTGCCTGACGGCGACAGTCTGTCAGCAGGGCGTCGCAGGATAGGGGGGACCTACTCTGTGTTCGCACAGTGATAACAGACTGGTTACTTGGTTTTGCCCGACGACTTTCTGCATCAGGACAAGCTTAGAAGCCAAAGCTGTCAGCGGGAACTCGGAAGAAGGACGATGTGCACACAATGTCGACACTTGTTGTATTTGGCTGTATCCGGCAGGGCACCGGGTATATAAGGTGCCCAGCCGCCTCCTGCGCGAGGCATGCGAGACACGAATGCTACACACGTAGAGATTCTTGACCTAATCCTACCCGGAGAGAGAAGAGTGGCTACTCGGTAGCAAGAACTTTTGTACGGTGGCTACTCGGTGAGACACCAGAATACAGAGAGAAAGGCAGGAGTAGGGGTTTAACCTCCTCACGAGGGCCCTGAACCTGGGTAGATCGTGTTGTTTGCAGTGTTTGATCTTCACCTCACGCGTCTACACGTCGCGTGATCCCTCCCCGAGCACCTCCAGCGTCCTTCGTCCCCACATCTTTAGCCATCCTATGGCATCTGCCGTGACACCACCACGACAGTTGGCGCCCACCGTGGGGCAACCAGCGGCGCTGGCTGGAGTTTCTGTTCGGACGGGATCTTCTTCAGCGGAGCGCGTAGTCTGTGGCCTTGTCCACAGATTCGGCTCCTTCGACTTCGTCACCGACAACGCAGGCGACTTCGGCGGCAAGGCCATGCCGGAGGGCGGCACGGTGATCTCTTTCGGCGCGCACCTCGTCTACGTCGCCACCGTCATCGACCGCGACTACCCCGAGCTGGTGCATGACGCGGAGGATCCTCCTGCTGTGATCACTGCTCGCGGAAGGCCTGCGCGCCGCTCTGCGGACCGCGCTGAGGTGATGGTGACCGGCTTGGCGGCAAACACCGGCGCAGCTGCTGCTGGCGCCGCGGTCGTCGTCGAGGATCTTGCTGCCTCGAGCCCTGGTGGCAGGACCCACATGCCTTACGAGAAGGACTGCAACCTCCCTCCCTCCACCACTCCGACTATTCCCGCGTCGGCTGGACGGAATGGCATGCCGCCTCCCACCAACCTCGAGCTCCTGAGCATGAAGGAGCAGCTCGAGCGGCAACGCCAGGAGCTGCTTGCCGAGCAGGCGGAGTTGGACAAGATCAGGCTAGAGCTTAGCTTAGATCAGCTTGAGTACAACAAGGCTCACGGCTTCACGCCAGTCACTAGGAGAGCTAGCAGGGTAGGCGCCACGCGGCGCAACCTTGGTGCCGAGATGGCGACAGTTGTAGAGGTTCCCACTCAGTCCGCCACCGCAAACACCTCCACTAGGCCTAGATACAGCACGCCCGCCAAGACACTTAGAGCTGCTGAGGCTGTAGCCGCCGAGTTGCCTCGTCTCGACGGCGACGCGCGCGTTAGGCAGTAAGAGAGGCTCAACGAGTTGGTGTTAGAGGCTGCTAGGCAGAATGAGGAGTTCCGGAAAGCCAACCCGGGTGCTGGAGCTTCGCAGGTAGTGCACTCGCACGCGGCTAGGTCTAACGATCAGGCCTCATCTCCGCATCCCAGCCGCGAGAAGAGCCGCAGTGGACGTTCCGCCAGAGATAGGCAAATGCAGGTGTATGACCCGGCTGCTGCCGTGAGACAGCTCGCTGTGCCGCAGCAGCCCGGGCAGGAACACAACGCTGCAAGAGCAGGCTCCCAACCCCATCAAGCTCAAAGCCAGGCCCGAGGTGGAGCACGCCCAGGTCCTTCTCAGCGTCCCGCTGCTCAGCCTACTTGGCAGAGGCAGCAGCCGCGCGCAGTGGCGCCAGTCGCCAACCCGGTGGAGCAGCCTGCAGCTGTGCAGGTGGACAGATATGATGATGGCTACTCGGCCATGGAGATGGCTGGCTATGACATTCTGGACCGTGTTGGCGAGCGCGTGTTGGCGCCTGGAGATGCGAGGCATCAGCTGGACCGGATCAACTTGTCAGCCCGGCTGGAGAACACGGGTCCTCCTGGCCCCGAGTGCTTTGGCCCGCGCATCATGAACGAGCCGTCCGTGAAGAACTTCCAGCTCGCAAGGGGCACCAAGAGCTACAACGGCAGCACCAAGCCGGAAGATTGGCTCAATGACTATGTCACCGCGGTTCATATCGCGAACGGCAACAGGAGATGGGCGGTGCGCTATGTCCCGCAGATGCTAGAGGGTCCAGCCCGCACTTGGCTCAACAACTTGCCCAATAACAGCATCAATTGCTGGCTGGACTTCTCGGACGCCTTCATCAGCAACTTCACAAGCACTTACAAGAGGCCGAATAGGCCACAGCAGTTGTCCGCTTGCAGGCAGCGAGAAGATGAGACGGACCGCGAGTACCCTACTCGGTGGAGCACGTTGAGGAACACCTGTGAAGGTGTGAACGAGGCCCAGGCCATCACTTGGTTTGCGCAGGGATGCAGGCATGGCAGCATGTTGTGGCAGAGGTTGCAGAGGGAGATGCCAAACACTCTGGCGGAGACCATCAAGATTGCGGATCAGTACGCACTCGGTGATCCTACTCAGCCCCTGATGGACTCCTCTGAGCCGAGAAGAAACTTCAGCAACAGCAAGCGCAACGAGTTCCGCAACAAGCGCAGGGGTGACCGAATAGATACTCGGTATGACCCTGAAGAGGTGAATGCAGTGGCTGTTGGAGCTGGGGGTAGCCAAAGGCAGAAACCTGCTGGAGCCTACGGGCAGAACCAGAACCAGGGCCAAGGCAACAAGAAACCATTCCGTACTCCTCAGTCGGGTAGCGGCAACTCCGAGCAGCCGAGGAAGTTCGTCTTTGACGACATGAGGGATGGCCCATGCAGTTTTCACACTCACCACCCCTCAAGGCCTGCTAACCACACTACTCGGCAGTGCGAGTGGTGGGATGTGATCAAGAATGATGGCTTGCCTCCTCCTCCTCCTCTGCCAGCGGCCAATGCCAATGTGCAGCCTACTCGCGCACCCGCAGCTCGGCCGCCAGTGTTCCCGAGAAGAGAAAATGTGAACCAAGTGGCTTTAGGAGCCAACCGTCACTTCAACAATGAGAGCTACCGCAACAACAACAACTACTACAACCGCAACAACAACAGAGGCAACAACAAATACCAGGGCAACAACAACAACAACGGCAACAATGGGGGCGGAGGCTCCAACCAGTACCAAGAGCACCACGAGAGCTACATGATCTTCACCTCTGAGCCAGTCGACAAGCAATCACAGCACAGGCGTGCCATGGAGGTCAATGCAGTGATTCCTGCTGTCCCTCACTACATGTATTGGTGTGACCAGGAGATCAGGTGGTCCCGAGTAGATCATCCCAAGGTGATGCCCAACCCGGGTAGCTACGCCTTGGTGATGGATCCTACCTTCCTGGGTCCCGAGAAGAATGTGAGGTTCAGCAAGGTGCTAATCGACAACGGCAGCAGCATCAACATTGTGTATAAAGACACACTCGAGAAGCTTGGGCTGGCCGAGAACATGCTGCTGCCCAGCAAGACCACTTTCCATGGCATTGTGCCCGGGATCTCGTGCAACCCGATTGGCCGAGTGTGGATAGATGTGCTATTCGGCACCAGGGAGAACTGCCGCACAGAGCGCCTGCAGTTCGAAGTGGTGGATCATCAGAGCCCTTACCATGCTCTACTCGGCAGGCCCGCTCTGAGAAAGTTCATGGCCTCTACTCATGTTGCATATCTGAAGATGAAGATCCCTGGTCCCAATGGCATAATTACTATCTCTGGTGATTACAAGAAGTCCATGGAGTGTGCCTCTGCTGGTTCCCAGTTGGCGGAGTCGATGGTGATTGCTGCCGAGAAGAAGAAGATGTATGAGGTGGTGGCCATGGCGCAATCCGCGCAAGCTGGCGCGCAAGGCGTGCCGAGTACCCAGCACGGGACCGCGTTCCAGGCATCTCAGGAAACCAAGAAGGTCCAGGTCGACCCCGAGTTCCCCGACCGCGTAGCCATCATTGGCTCCGGGTTGGCGGAGAAATAGGAAAGCGAGCTCATCCACTTCCTCCGTGAGAATCAGGATGTATTCGCCTGGTCCAATGAAGATCTACCAGGAGTCCCGAGGGAGTTGGTTGAGCACTCATTACATGTGCGTCCTGACGCCAAGCCAGTGAAGCAGGCTATGCGCCGCTTCGGAGATGAGAGAAGGAAGGCCATTGGTGACCAGATCACCAAGCTGCTGATAAGCAATTTCATCATGGAGGTGCTGCATCCGGATTGGCTAGCCAACCCGGTCATGGTCGAGACGAAGAAGGAGGATCCCAAGGCTGCCACTGCATGGCGCATGTGTGTCGACTACACCGACTTGAACAAGGCATGCCCCAAGGATCCCTTCCCGCTACCTCGCATCGATCAGGTGATCGATTCCACTGCTGGTTGTGAACTGCTGTCTTTCATAGATGCCTACTCTGGTTTCCACCAGATTGCACTCAATCCTGTTGATCAAATAAAGACTGCTTTCATTACCCCGTACGGGGCTTATTGCTATCGTGTCATGTGTTTTGGCTTGAGGAATGCGGGTGCAACCTATCAGAGATGCATGCAGAAATGCTTGCACGACCAGCTCGGCAAGAATGTGCAGGTGTACGTAGATGACATTGTCATCAAAACGAATAAAACACATACTCTGCTTGCCGACCTGGAGGAAACCTTTGCTAACCTACGCAAGTACAAAATGAAGCTGAATCCGAGTAAATGCACCTTTGGTGTCCCGGCTGGCAAGCTACTCGGCTTCCTGGTGTCTAGTCGGGGCATTGAAGCCAATCCTTCAAAGATAAAAGCTATTGAGAGCATGTCTTTGCCGAGATCCCTGAAGGATGTACAGAAGTTCACTGGTTGCTTGGCATCTCTGAGCCGTTTTCTGGGCCGAATGGGCGAGAAGGCCCTGCCTCTATACCAGCTGATGAAGAAAAGTGACAAGTTTGTCTGGACTCCGCAAGCAGATGTGGCATTCAACGAGCTGAAAGCAATGCTGGCTAGCGCTCCCATCTTGGCTAGTCCGCTACCCAAGGAGCCAATGCTGTTGTACATTGTTGCGACTAACCGAGTAGTCAGTGTGGTGATTGTGGTGGAACGAGAAGAAGAAGGCAAGAGTGTGCAGCGCCCAGTGTACTATCTCAGTGAAGTGTTGTCCAGCTCCAAGCAAAACTACCCGCACTACCAGAAGATGACCTACGGCGTATACCTGGGCGCCAAGAAGCTAAAGCATTACTTCCAAGAGCATCCTATCATGGTTGTGAGCTCTGCTCCCATCTCGGATATCATGGGCAACAAGGAGGCGAGTGGCAGAGTAGCCAAGTGGGCAATCGAGCTGGCAGCGTATGCGCCCGCGTATGCGAGAAGAGAAGCTATCAAGTCTCAGATTCTGGCGGAATTCCTGGTGGATTGGGCCGAGGTGCAGTATGAACCTCCTGCTCCAGTTTCTAATTACTGGAAGATGCACTTTGATGGCTCGAAGGTGAAGGAAGGCCTTGGTGCTGGCGTAGTGCTGACGTCACCCAAGCGAGACCAACTCACGTATGTGCTGCAGATTCATTTCAAGGCATCCAACAACGTAGCAGAGTACGAGGCAGTGGTGCATGGCTTGCGGGTAGCCAAAGAGGTTGGCGTGCAGCGCATTATATGCTATGGCGATTCAGATCTGGTGGTGCAGCAAGTCTATGGCACTTAGGATGCTCTAGATGCCAACATGGCATCCTATCGATTCCTGGTACAGTCCATGACTGGATTCTTCGAGGGCTGCGAGTTCCAGCACATTCACCGAGCAGAGAACGAAGCGGCAGATGAGCTGTCCAAGTTGGGATCTTCTCGGCAATCCATCCCGGTGGGAGTTGCCTTGGAGCACTTAAGGAAGCCATCCATCAAGCCCTCTCCCAACTCGGAGTCCATATTTGTTCCTTCTCTGCCAAGTGAGGAATCTGATCCCATGGAGATTGACTGGGAGAATGCTGCAGGAAACTCGGGGACTGCCACTCCCGACTCGGAGATTGTCGTCCTCTACTCGGGGACTGCCATTCCCTACTCGGGGACTGCCCCTCCCTACTCGGGGACTGCCATTCCCTACTCAGGGACTGCCACTCCTTACTCGGGGACTGCCATTCCCTACTCGGGGACTGCCACTCCTTACTCGGGGACTGCCACTCCTTACTCGGGGACTGCCACTCCTTACTCGGGGACTGCTGTCCTTAACCCGGGGACTGTCGCATTCATTGAGGAAGTCCTTGCCAATCGATCAGGGCTCCAGAGAAGTGCTTCCAACCCTAAAGAGCAACCAGAGGTACCTGTCCCAATGGAAGTGGACGAACCAGTGTTTCCCACACGGGAGACACCGAGTTGGGCCATGCCCATATTATCCTTTCTAAGGGACGATACTCTGCCAGAAGATGAGGTGGCCGCAAGACAGATTCAGAGAAGATCCAAGGGCTACACTATATTCCGAGATGTGCTGCACAAGAGGAGTGCCACCGGCGTGCTGCAACGCTGCGTGGAACCAGAAGAAGGAGAAGAGATTCTGGTAGAGATACACCAGGGAGAGTGCGGGCACCATGCCTCTTCTCGGGCATTGGTCAAGAAAGCTTTTCGGCATGGCTTCTACTGGCTCACAGCTCTGCAGCAAGCTGAAGACATCGTGAGGAAGTGCAATGGCTGCCAGATGTTCGCGAGTAAGATTCACATGCCTGCTTCCGAGCTGAAGACAATTCCTATCACTTGGCCATTTGCTGTTTGGTGTTTGGATATGGTCGGACCCTTCCAGCCGGCTAGAGGCAACATGACTCACATCCTGGTCATGGTGGACAAATTCACCAAGTGGATCGAAGTGAAGCCTATTCGGAAGTGCGATGGAGCAACAGCTGTGAAATTCTTGAAGGATGTGATCCTGAGATACGGCTACCCGCACAGCATCATCACGGATAACGGCACAAACTTCGCAGAGGGAGCAATGGTGCGGTTCTGCAGAGATAAGCACATCCGACTAGATGTTGCGTCTGTTGCACATCCAGCCTCCAATGGACAAGTGGAAAGAGCAAACGGCATGGTACTGGCAGGCATAAAGCCAAGGCTGATTGAGCCACTGCTGAAAACACCTGGGTGTTGGCTAGACGAGTTGCCAGCGGTGTTGTGGAGTCTACGGACTACCCCTAACCGGTCAACCGGCTACACGCCATTCTTCTTGGTATACGGGGCTGAGGCCGTGTTGCCAATAGACCTAGAGCATGACTCCCCCCGAGTAACCCTCTACACTGAGGTGGAGGCGAGAGAAGCTCGAGAAGACGACGTTGACCTGCTTGAAGAAGCAAGAGAGCTGACTCTGTCACGTTCGGCTATCTACCAGCAAAACATGCGGCGTTATCATAGCCGAAAGGTGAACCCAAGGGTTTTCCGAGAAGGAGACATGGTCCTTAGGCTTGTGCAGCGCACAGCCGGGATGCACAAGTTGTCTCCTCCATGGGAAGGGCCCTTCATTATGAGCAAAGCGCTGCACAACGATGCATACTGTCTTGTAGATGCGCGCCCACCACAGGCGAACAGGGCAGATAAAGCTGGAGAGGAAACCAAGCGCCCTTGGAATGTAGCTCTACTCCGTCGTTTTCATTCGTGAGCAAAGATGTGTATGTACCCTGTTATCCGAGTTGAAATTCTATTCTGCAATCTGAAATTGAACTCGGGGACTGCCCTCGTCCAAAATTGCTCTAAGTGTTTCTACTCGGCTTTACCTTTTGCCTATTCGGTTGCTCTACTTCAAAATTCAAAGGTACATTGAGTACTGTGTTTAAACCTACATGCCAACTCTTCGACTTTGCTGCTGTCCGAAACCCGGCTTCATGGCAAGCAAGAGAACAAGCAAAAGGTCCATGAGCACAAGAAAAATTACTAAGGAAAGGAAGAGTGCAGGAACCGAGTAGGGTGCTTTTACTACTGTTCTTTGTCTTATCTTTTCGGCTAAGTGGTGGGCTGCGTTACTATGATTGTTTCTAAGCGGCTAAGTATTTGCAGCTCTGCTCTTTAACTCTTGTGACTCGAATACCAAAAAAGCAACAAGTTGCGGGTAGAGCTGAGACGAAAAGAGAGAGTGAATAAGAAATGCAACTCGGGGACTCGCATGATAACGCAACCCGGCATCAAGCCAAGGCTGAACAAAATGATTAAGTTGAAAGCAACAAGTGTGAATAAAAATGAGTAGCAAACGGCATAAATAGTCTGATACATTTGCACCCGGCATCCCGGGGATCTGATAAGTGTTTAAGGAATAAGCTGCAGGATAAACTCAGGTTGACGTGGTGTTCTCGGTGCTGGCCTTGGTTGTTTCATCTTCAGTAGTGGCATTGGTTGTGTCCGCTTCTGGGCTGGCATCGACAGTCTTCGTGGCTTCGCCCTCGGCGCTGGCATTGGTCGCGTCCGCCTCTGCGCTGGCATCAACAAGCTTCGCTGCTTCGTCCTCGGCGTCGGGCTCGGTGGCTACCTGGTCTGAAGTGGCCGTGGCCACTGAGACAGGCGTTGTCGCGGAAGTGGAGCCGGTGGTTTGGGCGCGAAGGTTGACGGTGTCGTCGAGGGCAGCTCCTGACGAGGTGCCGAACTCGAGCGCGGCGGTGTCGATGGACATCTTCTCGCCCTCCTCCTCCTCGTCGCTACCCGCAATGACCGCAGCTTTCCCCTTCCCGGCCTTGACACCAGGAGAATCGAAGCAGCTCAAGTCCAAATCATCCAAGTCCGTCTCCTCATCTTCGCCTTCCTCCTCGTCCTCCATCTCGGTGTCGGGTTCAGTAAGGCCGTCGATGAAGGTCGTCGTGTCAGCATATTGGGCAACCTCGTGCGCAACCAGCTTGCGGATAGCAACGCAGCCGGGGTTCGTCTCCCACCTGGAGTCTCGGCGCATCTCGCGGATAATCTGCATATTGAGGTTCTCGTACCAAGTGGTGATGAAGAGCAGCATCATGTCCGCACCTGCCCGAGCTCCCGAGGCACGCCACTTCTTCAGTTCGGCCTTCACGCCGCGCAGCTTCAGGGCAAGCCCGCGGATGGTCGTTGGCGCGTCGTCCTGGGGCCAGAAGAGTTCGTGGAGCTGGAAGCCAACGCGCACCAGATCGGTGCCCACGCCGGCTAGGCGCTGGAATTTCCCTTGCATGACCAGGATGCTCTCTTCAATTTCTGCTCGGGTGTCCATGGGCTCGCCCTTCTCAGCGCGTGCTGCTCGGGCCTTGGCCAGGGCAGGCGCGCAAGAAGACACGATATCAGGGAAAACTTCTGCAAAAGCTATGAGAGAAGATCAGAAACGAGAAACCGAGAAGAAAGGTGCAGCCGAGTAGCAGAGAAGCGGAGAAAAGGGAGCACTTACTTTTCAAGTCGTAGCGCAGCCCTTGCAGCAGATTCTTCCAAGTTTCCTCGTTGGCTAAATGCTTCTCCTCAATCAAACGGAGCTCCTCTAGCTGAGTGAAGAGGCCAGCATTGCTCTTCTTCAGCACCTCGCACTCCTGTTCGAGGGTCCTCTCCCTGGCCTTGGCAGTCGCTTCGTTCCTCTGCTTCTCGGCAAGCAGCTCATCCTTCTCGGCTGCTAAGTCTAGGGCGTCTTTGAGCGCAGTCTGCAGCTGGGTCTGGAGAGTTTCCACCTCAGTAGTATGCTCTTTTATCAGCTCGACAGCCTGGCTGGACAGTTGCTGCTTCACCTCAGCAGGCTTGAGGCAGTCTTGATGTTCCTCGACAAATTTTTTATGATCTTCTGAGAAAAGAAAAGCACGATCAACAGAGTAGCGAAGAAAGGAATACAGAGACAAGCCGAGAAGACGGCAACGCACCGTCCAATCTCTTGATGGTGGCCTGGCCATTCTCGACGAAGGCACGGCAGTTCTCATGCTCGTCGGACAGGGCCTTCAACTTCCCTGCAGAGTAAAATTGGTTAGCGCAAAAAGCAGAAGCGGGCGTAAACACCAAACGCAAGAACCGCGTAGCTAAAAGTGTACCTTCAACTTCAGAAAGCCTCAGGGTGCTATTCATCACTTCTTTATCAGCCTCCTCGGTGGCTATCTTCTCTTTTTCCAAGGCGGCAATGCGCCTCCTGGCAACAGCATGGTTCCAGAGTAGCCGACGATGCAAGTCGGTCCGCTTCAGTACACTATTCTGAGAAGCAAAAGAAAAAAGAATCAGGCAAGGTAGTAGAGATTCAACCCGAGAAGGCGGCTACTCGAGAGAGTATCCGCCTACTCGGCCAGAATCTCGGGGACTAGGTGATGGATAAGGAAAAGAAGACGAGTAGAAGAGAAGTGAAGATGCAACTCGGAGAGGATGAGTAGGAGCTTACCGCGTAGGATTGCTCAAGGTCTTCGGCGTTCTTGCGGTGGACAAACATCTTGGCGGCCAGCGTAGCAGAGCTGGATGAGACAGTCATGGGTTTGTAACCCAGGTCTACCTTGTTCCAGTCGACACGCATATGGTCTATCTCGCCCAAATCCGTGCCGTTCCAGTTCGTATTGCCAAGGATCTTGCTGTCCCACTTGGCATCGATGAAGCCGACCAGATCCAGTACTTGCTCAAGGCCCTGGGACGTTACTGCCTGGTCCTGAACCCCACGTGAAGAAATGGAGAGGGATTTATCTTGATTTGGAGCTGGGGGTCTGGAGTCCACTGCCACGGCCTTCTTCCCTTTCTGAAGAGCAAGTTTCTGTTCCTTGGTGGTGAAGCCGACCTGGTGCTGCTGGCTAACCTTCACCATGTAAGGAGGGTAGCAGGGCTGATCTGAGACGGTGGATGCAGCAGCGGTGACAGCAGCCGCGCCAGGATCGCGGATAGCCAGTTGACTGGACTGGACAGTTGATGTTGGCGGCGGCATCTCGGCAGCCCGCTTCTTAGCTTTCTCCTTCTGAGCGGTTGGCTTCTCGGCGATTGGCTTCTCGGTTTTCTTCTTCTCGGTATTCTTCTTCTCGGCAGCCTTCTTCTCGGCGGCCTCCTTTTCTGCAGCATCCTGAGCGTTCTTCCTTGTAACCGGCCCGGCCGGAGGGCTGGCTGCAGCCTTGGTTGTCTGCACCAAGGAGGAATCTGGCTGGGCGCTACCTTGATCTGTTGGTGGCGCCAGGGGTGCGCTAACCGGCGCGGCATCCGGTTGGGCGCTACCCTGCGCTGCGTCCGGTTGCGCATCGCTCAGCGGGTACTGCTCTGTCGTGGCGGCTGTTTCTACCCGCTGCTCGGCAGCGGGATCTGGCTGTGAGGCATCCGGTTCTTCTACCCGCGGCTGGGCCGCGGGATCTTCTTGTTCAGCAGCCCCTGTCACTGGCTGCTCTTCTTCTTCTTCCTTCCGCTCAAGGGCGGCGTCGTCATGCATCTCATGGTCTGGATCTTGGTTTTCTTCAGCCCTGGTGGCTGGAGGGGAAGGTGGCAACTCCTGGTGAGCAGCATCCTGCGCCTCCTGCTCGGCGCGGGACTGCTGCTCCTGCTCAACGTCGTGGGCGTCGGTATCCCGGTACGGAGCCTCGTCGGAGTCCTCCGCTTGCGCCTTGGCGGTGTCGTTTTCGTCGCCGTCAAGGTTGATGAGTTTATCAACGTCAATGGCGGCTTTCTTCTTGGTCTTCGTGGGCGCACGAGCGGCATCCGCGTCCAAGGGGGCTCTGAAGAGAAAATTCCATTCAGAAATAAGAAGAGGGCAGAGGAAACAGCAAAGCAAAAGGATTGAGAATCAACCGGGAAGAACAAAGTGAACCAAAGCGTATGATCGAGAAGGGACTTACCCCTTGCGGCTAGGGATCGGTGGTCGTTTCCTCTTCACGACCTTCTTGGTCGTCTTCTCGGTGACTGGCTTCTCGGTTTTCTTCTTCTTGGAGGGGGGTTCTTGGGCGCCACTACCCGCCCGCTTGCGGGTGACAGGAGCGGCAACTGAAAGAGGTGGGACGACCAGGGCTGCATCGTCCTCGTCCTCACCTTCATCGTCGTCCTCATCCTCGCCTCCGTCCTCAGCATCGGCATCACCTGTGAAATAGAAAGGAAGAAGGGCGATTCATAAGCAGGAAGCAGTTAGTTTGCGCAGCTTGCGACCAGACAAGATGAGTTCAATTACCTTCATCTTCGTCCTCGGTCCAGTCGCGGACGGACGCATCGACACGGTGCCTACTCGTCTGGGCGGCCTCAGGAGGATTGAGCTTGTCCGCGGTCTCGAAGGAAACCACGTCATCTTCTTCTCGGTCATCTGACCAGTTGCCCTCGAAGCGTTCACAGCTCTCAGCAAGCTGGCGGTCAAGGACCTGAAGAATAGAGAAACATCGCAGAGTGAGTCGAGTAGCGTGAAGACATTCTATCCGACTAGGCGTGCAGACACCAAGCACAATAAGCCTAAACGGTTCGGCTAAGTGTCCTACTCGGCAAGGCGTGCAAACATCAAGCACATTAAGCCTAAGTGTTTCTCCTAAGTGTCCTACTCGGCAAGGCGTGCAAACATCAAACACGTTAAGCCTAAGTGTTTCTCCTAAGTGTGCTACCCGACCAGGCGTGCAACAGCAAGCATACTAAGCCTGAGCAGTTCCGCTAAGCGCCCTACTCGGCGCAGAATGCGAATGCTAGTCGCAGCAGGGAGAGGAAGCTATCTACTCGGATTGCATGTATTGGAAGCAGAGTAAGAAGTACATACCCGTTCAATCGGCTTCGTACGGCTGTATGGGATGAAGCCATACTGCCAATTGTCTCGGAAGCCCGTGGTCAGGATGGACCTTGCGTGCGCGGCGACATCCGCGTTGCTGAGCTCGAACGTAGTCGTCCGAGTACAGTCGCGAGGGACGCCCATGTAGCACATGGGGTGGGAGCGTCGTTGCAGAGGCAGCACTCGGTTGCGGATCCAGCAGGCGACTGGATCGTCGCTCTTCAGCCCTTCTCCAATCAGATAGGCGAACCGTTCCTCCATCTGAGTCAGATTCCTGCTGTTGGATGGCTTGCTCTTCCAGTTCTGCCCGGTAGGAGCTCGACTGCTCCAAGGGGGAAGATTGATGCGGTCCTCGATCTTGGCATCCTTCGTGGCGGGGATGTTCTTCACGTACAGGAAGGATTTTTGCCACTTGCGGACAGAATCCAAGCCCTTGATGCGAGGGTGATTGGTTCCCGTCCGCTGCACCATCATGGCGCTGCCGGTATCGGTTGTCCGGCTGCTGGCGGCCGCCCCGTCCTTCTTGCCTTGGCTCTGTTGGCGGAAGAAGAAATACTTCGACCACGTCTCCGTAGTGGGGCGAATGCCGAGGAAGGCCTCGCACACCACGGCGTGGTAGGAGAGGAAGACGACCGCGTTGGGTGGAAGATGATGCATCTGAAGACCGTAGTGATCGAGAAGAGAACGGAGGAAATCAGATGCAGGGAGGCCGAATCCTCGCGCGAAGTGCGCGAGGAAGACGACGTGTTCGCCCTCCCGCGGGGCTGGAACGATCTCGCCGTCGGACGGCCGGCACTGAACACCAGGAGGAACCCTCCGGGTGTTCACAAGCCACGAGCAGTCATCGACGGTGACATCGGAGCCAGCCCAGCCGGCGCGAGCACTGTCGCCACGAGCCATGGCTGCGAGTAGGAAGTGGTGGAAAATTGGAAGAGTTGGGTGGATTGGATGAATCCGCGGCGGCGCAAGGAGTTGCGCGGCGGCGGAGAGCTCTGCGGCGGCGAAGAAACAGAGAGGCAGAAGAGGAAAGTGCAGGGGAAGGAGAAGAGGAAGTTACCGTGGGGGTATTTATACCGCACCACGGGTAACCGTTACGAATTGGAGTAGTGGGATCGATCGTGGCAATAAATCGTGCGGCGTGGGGTCTGTGGCCGGTTAGAAACGCACACAGCGCGGAACGCGCGCGTAACGGCCGCAATTGATCCCACGACGAGATCGTGGCTAATTACTGCGCGTGATGGGACATTACGAGGTCGTGGGCCCGCTCCGTGAAAACTGGGCGCGTGGCCTGTCAGGGTCTGGGCAGCGAGGCGTCGCGGTCCTGGATGCGTGACACGTGTCCAGCTGCAGCACGGAAAGCCGGATTGTGCTCTGCGCTGCAGAGATTCGATTGAGGAAATTCCCTAAGTCTTTTTACTCGGTTACAGAGAAGGAGGCTAGCTCTATTCGGAAGAAAGGAAGCTCAAGGTACTCTTCGAAATGCTACTCGGAGGTTTTACTCGGCACATTGAGGTTCAAGAGCAAGGTTGCCAAGCTTGGTTTTTAAGCTGGCAGGGCCCAGTGAACGAGTTCGCAGGGCTCTACCAGCTTCGGGGACTGCTGTCGGGGGTTTACCCCCGAGTAGGGTAAAGGCAAGTGGTAAAGGCAACAATCAGAATAGAGGTTTGGTCGAGTAGCCGCCTACCCGGTACTTGCTACCCGGTCGACTGATACTCGGTCTCACAAAAAGATGACCAGAAGGAGATATCAAGCAAGATATATCTGTTCGAGTAGAAGAGTTGGCCCGAGTAAAACTGGCGGGAACCTACTCGGGCCAGAAGTCAAAGGAGCCGTTCTGACACAGGATCCCGCGTATCCCGGGTCCGTACTTGGCACTGTTCACGGCACTGTTCATCTGGGGACGACGTGCCTGACGGCGACAGTCTGTCAGCAGGGCGTCGCAGGATAGGGGGGACCTACTCTGTGTTCGCACAGTGATAACAGACTGATTACTTGGTTTTGCCCGACGACTTTCTGCATCAGGACAAGCTTAGAAGCCAAAGCTGTCAGCGGGAACTCGGAAGAAGGACGATGTGCACACAATGTCGACACTTGTTGTATTTGGCTGTATCCGGCAGGGCACCGGGTATATAAGGTGCCCAGCCGCCTCCTGCGCGAGGCATGCGAGACACGAATGCTACACACGTAGAGATTCTTGACCTAATCCTACCCGGAGAGAGAAGAGTGGCTACTCGGTAGCAAGAACTTTTGTACGGTGGCTACTCGGTGAGACACCAGAATACAGAGAGAAAGGCAGGAGTAGGGGTTTTACCTCCTCACGAGGGCCCTGAACCTGGGTAGATCGTGTTGTTTGCAGTGTTTGATCTTCACCTCACGCGTCTACACGTCGCGTGATCCCTCCCCGAGCACCTCCAGCGTCCTTCGTCCCCACATCTTTAGCCATCATATGGCATCTGCCGAGACACCACCACGACAAATTCTTCTTTACAACAGAGATATGGATAATCGCAAGCATAAAAGGGAAATAAATAAAGAAAAAGAGTGAAAAATGGAGAAGGAGAGACTGAAACTAATGCAGAAAATAGAAGAAATAAAGACTGATGACTGGAAATAAAAAAGTGACTCAAGAAAGATCTGAAAATAAGAAAAAAGTGACTGCCCACATAACAAGAAACAAACAGTAGTGTTCGGAGAACACTCAACCTGTAGTGTGGAGATACCATTTTGGCTTATCTACATAACAAGTGCGAAGGTAAGATAAATGGCCACCTAAGAGTCAAAGATACCCAAGAACATAATATAATGCATCAACAACAACTTTGCAGAGAGCTACAATAGGCGAAGGATATTATCATTACAACAGTTTACGGAGAAAAGTTTGAACCAAGAAATACCACACGAACAGTCTTGCTAGTAGGGAGAAATGAACAATTCTACCGACTAAAAGATTGCAAATGATCAATAATAAGGTAATTATGTAGAACATGAAAACTTCGAGAAAATACTAAGAACTGAAGAATACTTAACAACAAACATAATACCGACTGAGCAAATAATATTGAAAATATGAGATAAAACCAGATGAATAAGGTTGAGCAATTTTTTGCTAAACTGAGAGACTAAGAATAATAAGACTAAGAGAAGGCTGACTGAGCAAATAAGCCTGAGACTGAGATAAAGTGAAGAAATAAAAGATAAGCTAAGAGACTGAGCTACCAGAATGAGAGACTCTCAAGACTGAACAAATCAGAGCTAGACCGAAGAAACTTGCCAGAATGAGGACATAAGATCAAAAATATTGAGAAAATAATGTTGCATACAAAGATTAACTAAAAACTAAGAAATGAGTGAACTAATTGAAGACTAAAGAATGAGTCAAACTGAAACTAATTGAGTCAATGAAAAACTAAAAATAAATGAAGCAAAATCTGAAGAATTACAACTGAAACTCAAAGCTAAGGAATGAGGAATGAAGTTTGAAATGATAAACTGATCGATTAAAGAAATGCAAAGCTAAAGAATGAGTAATCAAGTTTGAAATGATGAGAAATGAGTGATAAAGAACTGAGACTTAAGAAATAAAGCGAGGCACAAAGATCAACAAGAAACTGAATACTAAGATATAAATGAAATGATGAAAATTGAGGGACTGAACTGATGTGAGACTTAGAAAATAAATGAGAGACTGAATTTTGAAATTCCAAGACATACCTACTTAATGAACAAATTAAAATAGGAAAATGATGAACTGATCTACTAAAGAAACTCAAAGCAAAGGAATGATGACTGAATTTTGAAATGCGAAATGAAACTGAAAGGTTCAAAATGTCAAGAAATGAGTGTAGAAGAACTGAGAGACATAAAAAAAGGTGAAGCATAAATATCAACAAAACAACTAAAGAACTAAGATACTGAGTGAAATGCCAAAAAATGAGTGACAAAATTAATGAGAGAATTAAGAAAATAAATTAAGAATTTGATAAGAGACTAAGTCGCTGAAAGTAGAGGATAAGTGAGAAACTAAGACATTGAAAACTGAAACAAACTGACGCAAGGAAGAGCAAGATCGTAACTGAAACAATGAAGAAATACAGAGATGGCTGGGAAAAAAAGGCTAAAGAAGGTAGGCAGGCACCAGAAGAACTTATGCGTGCAAGTGAGAACCAACAGAAAAATGGGATTGTGATGGGCTACCAAGATTAGATAAAAGAAAGTGGGAGGCGGATAACAAAACCTAACTCATGCTAAAAAGTGATCAATTCGGGTTGTTCGAACACTACATCTTATACAAGATCTGGACAATTCTATGGACCGAAAATCAGACTGAACACTATGATTTGCATGCTTCTAGGCATCCTTGGTAAGTTCCTGCTTGGTGCTGCACAAAAGCCCTCCTTCTGATCTGGAGCATAAAGAAGTAGAACCACCATATACATGTGTGTAAGTGCACTTAGCCTACAGGGACCACTGGCCCAAACAATTTACTTACATGACAAACCTACACAACAGTGACACTAGGCTGCCGTTTCAACATTTTTAGTTCCTAACCAGGTAATTTTGCTAAAATGGAAACTAATATCCTGAACTCACACATCACTAGAAGGATGCAGAACAGAAATAATCCACACAAAAAAACTCATTGTGTTGAATAATCACACAACAATAAGTGATTCAAGTGATCCGTGCCATAACTAGACACAGTGAGACCATGACAACGATAGATCACGAGGAATAAGTGGAACACTCCAGTATATCGCGCTCTACCGCTAACGCCCATCATAACTCCGCCGCCCACCCTTCTCAGAAACAGCGCTCGCGCCCTAGTAATCAAACACTCCACCGTGGCTCACACCAGGGCCAGACCAGGTGCAACTCCCATCGCTAAGCAAACCAACACCCCACGATCAAAATTGAAAGAGGAACATAGCACGAAAGACAACCCTTTTACTTAAAAGTTACAGGTTGTCTGCAAAAAGCATTGAGCTGAAGTATCACAGACTCAACTTCAATGTAAGTTAAGTAAAATTAAGAACTGAAATGCTCTCCACAATTTGATAGTGTATTCAAGAGTACAAAGTACAAGCAAGTAATCACATCAGGGTATTTTAATCTGCAGTATTCTGTAACAAAAAGCATCAGCAACAATACACACACAGGAAAAGGGGATTAGGAGAAACAGGGGATTAGGAGAAACGAGAATCTAATGAGGGGAACGGAAAGTGCACAAGTCCAAATCCCCTATCAACTTTTTTTTAGAGAAAACTACCAACTAATTGGTTAATCCTCTTTCCCCACACACGAGCAGGCAGCTATACATCCAATTTCTCTACCAGTTGACGAAGTACAACTGAAAAAACACACATGGAGTATAAGATACAAAATCCCCCAACCAAGAAGCTCACGGCCATGAATCCACCAATATCAATAATCAGTACCCCATGGTCACACCTCCGGCTCCACCCAGTGACTGAATCCGCAGTTCATCATCTGAATAGGACCATGCCGCCGACAACACCCTTGTCCCGCATCTGCAGCTCTCAAGCGTCGATACCGTGACTGGAAACAGACCATCCCGCTACTCTTGCACCGGCCGCGCCACCCACGACTACCACATCCGAAGAAAAACATCTCCCCGCCGGTGAACAAATGAGTGAGGGAGACAGAGGAAACGAAATCAGAACTCCGCTGCGGCGCCCATGGCTTCTGTCCCTGCGAGTCCCCGCTCTCTCGGGGCACGCCCAATCAGGCCTTGTTTGTTTCTAGAGTTTTCTATGGGATTGGTGGGGATTATACCGGTTAAATCCCCAAATCCCATGTATTTCTAAAAGGTTGTTTGTTTCTAGTGTATTTGACAGGTTTTATCCCCCACTTTCCCCCCAAATCCCCAATCTCTAGTACATTTTTCTCAATACCCAAAACACTACCCCTACCTAGTGGATTGGGGATTTGCCGGGATTGGGTGAAGTTTGGTGATTCACCCAATCCCTTTGGGGATTATCCCCATAAATCCCCTACAAAACTCTAGAAACAAACAGGGCATCAGGAATCCTGACAGACCTCCCCGCCATGCCCTCGCCCTATCTCATCTTCTCCTCCAGCTCAAGCGAAATGAAGAAGAAAGGAAAGGGAAGACACTGAGACACACGGCTCTGACCGTGGAGAATGGGAGATAATCAACGGATAAAAAAGTAGTCGTGCACCAATTGAAAAACAGCTAGCCGTTAAATAGGAAAAGTGTTTAAATATTGTAGATAAGAATAAACAATTATCAAGTCAAATAAAAAAGAGTAACTGAATTTTTAACATATGTTGTTCTGACAGTTCTATGTATGTGTGGAGTATTCTAGCAAAACTTTCTCCGGTTTTTTTATCAGGGTCCAAATCAAAATGTAAGTTGAAATTTGAGAACCAAATTTATAAGCCCAAAAAATATTTCAACCAGTCTACAGGCATCATATCGACTCAGTGCATAGAAGCCTCGACCATAGTCCAGAACAGGGAACGTTCTCACGGAAGTCACAGTATCAGGTTCACCGAGGTCTGGAGATCACTTCTCTTTGGGGAGAAGGCAAGGGGCAATCAAGAAGGTCGAAGGCAGGCCACGGTCAAGTGCATCTAACTTGTTTATTCTTATCTACAACTACGACTATAAGTGTCCAGGCCAAACGCACAACCAAAGCATAAGGAGCCTCGGCCATAGTCCAGAACAGAGAACATTCCTCGTAAGTCACAGTATCAGGTTCACCAGAGTCTGCAGATCACTTCTCTTTGGGGAGAAGGCAAAGGGAGGTCGAGAAGATCGAAGGCATGCGCAGGTCACGGTCAAGTGCATCTAACTGGTCTTGCAGAACTTTCTTTTGCTTCTCCATTCTTCTCCTCCAGTAGTCTGCTCCAGAAGACGTGTAGTCGCCATCAACATAAAATCTCAGCAAGCTGCAATACATGTTAAAAAAAATTGATTAAATTCCAAGGAACGAAGGAAAGAACTAGCTATTGATATCTTAACTTACATTTTTCGTGTAAGGGCAAATTTATGGAGTGAAAAATTCACATCTGCAAGTAAACGCACAGCATCTTCTCCCTGCTGGCGGTGATCTCTTGGTACGAAATACACGTTCAGCTCCTACAAGCAAGAACAGATATAAAATTTCTATGATGAAATGAAATGGGAGTTAAACAATGATATGTGACACACAAACCTTGAGATCAATTCTTGGTTGCTTAGTTAAAAAAGCATCTAATCCATACTCAAAATCTTCTACAGTCAAACCAGAAGGATTTACAAACTGGGAATTGGCAAACCAATCCTACGTACAGAGAAAGGTACAATATGAGTACAGGGAAAGGTACAATATAAATACGCAAACTATTTATATTAAACCGAAAGACAGAACAGTAAAACTATACTTGGCAAAAAACATGCAATCTTCTATTTGAACCTTTTCTTATTCTGTAAGCACTTTGGTTCGATTATCAATGGTATAGAAGTACAAATCACAAACAACATTCTATAAGCACTTTGGTTCGATTTCAGTGGCATAGAAGTACAAATCACAGAAGTGTAACTTATGTGGTATCATTGCAAGTTATTCATTATCAAACTTAATCGACAAATGGAGAAGACATTAATGGCAGTACAGCTACTCCCTCCGTTCCATATTAGATGACTCTCAACTAGATGTATCTAGTACTAAAATATGTCTAGATACATCTATATGAGAGTCATCTAATATGGAACGGAGGGAGTACATGAAAAGAGGTATTCTAACAGACAAAAATTTGTATTTTAACAGACAAAAGGTCATATTATCACAGTTACCACCTGAACCACAGATGAACTTAGGCAATACAAAACAAATGCTGGGAGTACAAATGATATCACAACTTGAAAAATAAGTAAATCATTGGATTAAACTTCTAGCACATAGTTGAAATCTAAATTTACCAGTCCACCCAGATATAAAAGAATGCAAAAGTGTCTGCTTTTTACTCTGTAAACATTCAGATTCAGCCTGTGTGTCTCACTGAATCGTCATTTCTGCACAGCGAGGTTCATTATGTATTGAGACCATCGGTTACCTATTTCGAATGATTTACTAGGCCCACTTCCTGCATTCAGTCCCTTGGTTATCATTTCTGAAATGATTAACTGAGGACCAACACTACCGAGAGCTGATAGGCATCACTATCGGTTGGGTGTGTTTTTGGTTGGGTGAGCAAGATCCAATACGACACATCAAATGTGAGTAATCAAAACAGAAACGAAATTTGTACGCCCTGAAGAACATGACTCAGAAAACTGAGAAAGACACACATGACTCAGAATGAATACTGGAGACTCATGACCAAAGATGACTGGTAACACTGAATGCTCAAGAAGATGAAAGGATAAACTGAGATAAAAACTAAGAGGATAACCGATAAGCTTCACACATAGACTATCCTCTTCGGTTCATAAGCCGCAACGCTATCGTCTGCCCACTAAGCTGAGAACGTTCTTTAGATTCTGCGGTTTAGAAGTTCTTATATTCTTATTAAAACAAAAAAATTGACTAATCCCAATGGCGTATGAGAACTGCTTGACTGTGGCCGTGAGCACTTCCATAAGACCATACTATGTGTGACTCCTTGAAACTGATTGGAAAGGGAATACATGCTACTTGAGACACATTGCCTCAAACAGATTGCACGTGGTTCAAATGGTATCAGTTGCGCTTTTTGATTAAAAATTAAAATAAGCCGACTAAGAAGATCAAACCTAGTACAATTGATATTAGTAATTAATACGCAATGGAGACCATCATGAACTAACAATGTTTCCAGTCAAAAAACTATCCACAAGAATTATTTACGATAACTGCACATATATACTACAAACATTTGCCTACTAAAGTTGCAGACTAGAAATGTCTTGATTTGCCGACTAAACAACACAATACGTGGTATTATTTTCTTGCTCCAGATAACTCTAATTCATGTAATCTTGACGAAACAAACAACCAGACTGAGAAGGTTCAAGAATTTTTTCGTTGCCATAGAAAATGGAATGTGATCAGCGTGCCCATTCCCACCTCACAAGATTAGTAAACACTGCCCCTGAAGTAAAGCAAAAAAAATATTATATATATATATGGCCATCCTTTGCGGTCTTGGTACACTTGTACTTGGTTTTGGTGTAGTACCCTCAGTCCAAGAGCAATGTTAAGATGTCAAGCTAGGAAACATCTTCACTATGTATTATACAGAAACATAATAAGACATTTACAAACTCTGTTGAGTATTGGATCTTACAATGAAATAAGGAAAACATGTCGCAAATAAGTGTGTCGTAATTAAAAGAATTCAAGAACTTAGCATACAATTTTAAAAAGGCATGCTCTAAAATGATGTTTGTATCTTGGTGTTCCTTGTAAGAGAGAGAAGTTGACAAACAAAACCCCCCGTGCATTGATAAAACCCGCCTAAGAAAAAGAATGTGCAAAAAATATAGAAATATTGGGATCAAATGTAGGGAGTTCGGGACTAAAAGACTGACTAGAGACTGAGGAAGGACAGAAGGATGGAAGATCAATGCAGGACACCGAAAGACAGATGGAAAAATAATATTCTGAAGAATGAAAGATAACACAATAGATATAGACTTACTGAACTAATGAAGTCTGAGGATCTCAGAATGGAATGATAAAAACTGAAAACTTAAGAAATAAAATACAAGACAACTAAAATAAATTTCAGAAAGACAGAATGAATGGAACAATGAATAAAGACTGTTACTATAACTAAAGTACAAGACTTGAGAATAACGAGACAATGACTAAAGCGACAAAATATTGAACAAAGTGATGAACTGAAAACAAGAATGAACATGAATTACTATAAACCAAAACTAAACTGAGATAGAATGAGCGCTCCAGGCTAAAGAAAGAAATAGATGAAACAATTAACTAAAAGACAAAATGAGTGAAAACTGAATATTGAACAAAAACGAATCAAGTAAAACCTGAAGAATTGCAAAGCAAAGGCCCGGCTAATTGAAGACTAAAGAACGAGTCAAAATTGAAAGCGAAAAAATGAGTGAAACTGAATAATTGAAAATTGAAGATTGACTGAAAAGACTAAACAAAAATCTAAATAATTACAAAGCAAAGACTGGACTAATGGAAGACTAAATAATGAGTCAAAACCGAAGATTAAACTAAAATCTAAATAATTACAAAGTAATTGAGTCAATGAATACCTAAAAACAATGAAGCGGAATCTGAAGAATTACAAATAACTGAAACTAAAATAATGACAGAATACTGAAACTGAATAACTCAAGCATAAATGATGAACTGATCAGTTAAAGAAATTCAAATGCTAAGGAATGAAGACTGAAGTTGGGTTACTCGTGCAGATTGGATGTCTATCTACCAGTGTGTAACACCCTTTTTTTGCGGGGAGCAGAGTGTAACAGCTTGGACCCGAAACAAATTGCACACACAAAAACCTACACTAAGTGAAAAATCCAGGCAGGTGCAGATACACAAAATAATTTTTATAGGTGCTAAAGCAGATTAACAGAGCATAAGCTTAATTTTTGTACTAACAGGATTAACTCACACATCGCATCATATGATGTAGCACATTATAATAATTAAACAACCAAAACTAACTACCTTGCAGAAAGATAAAACATAAAACCAATGATGCAAGTCCAATCTGCATCCACTGAGCACTAACTAATCGAATCCCAGCACCACAACTACAAGATAATGTGGTATAAAATGGGAATCCAGTACATCACACTCTCTCGACGACAGAAACAACACACTCTCTCGACGACAGAAACAACAGGCCAACGACCTTGTCACAAATTTCGCTTCCAGTGCTCGACAGACACTAGTCAACCAGGGGCAGCGGAAATCCGACATGCTCCAACACCACCTGCCCCCTCCCGCTCACACCCTCAAGTACTCTAGCCGTGACTACCACCGCCCAACAAACAGACACCCTGCTACCAGAATCAGATAAGAGCATGAAGGGAATCTGCCTAAGCTCGAGGGACGAGCGGAAGATGAATACCCTTCTTGTCGACGCACTCTCCGCACGAACCAGGCACTCACCTCTACTCTCACCGCCAAACAAACCTTCAGCGCCGCGAGAACACAAACGAGAGATGGAGCACGAAGAAAACAGATGATAACCAGACAGATAAATTCGTCGTTCAGAGATTATTAGAAAGTTGGAATGGCTTGCTCACACGAAGTCGTGGATCGGGAAGCCAGCCCCGCCTCTGGCCATGCAGTTGGCCGCCAACAGCGTTCCCAGCGCGGGCCCCGTCCCCGCCGCCGTTGCCAACACGTCCACCGCCCCTGCCGCCGTTCCCGCCGCGAGCTCCGCCCCTGCCGCCGTTCCCGCCGCGGGCTCCGCCCCTGCCGCCGTTCCAGCCGCGGGCCCCGCCGCCTCCGCCACCCGGCGCCACTCCAGCCCTCGGAGCCTGCTGCTGTGCGCCCCTATGGCCACGAGCCTGTCTCCTGAACCGACCTCGACGGGCACCTCCGTCCATGGCTGGTATTTCGAACGAGCAGAGGATTAGCAAGCAGCATTCGAGAAAATTGGGCGAAGATCGAGATTCGATCGGGAGAAAACCTGATCAGAGTCGAGGGGGAGCGAGGCGGAGGAGGGTTGGGAGCGAGGAGGAAGAGGGTTTTGGGAGGGGACTGGGGAGGAAGAAGTGGGGAGAGGTTCTGGGGCCGACAGCCACGAGGGTGACGTTGTTTATACCTTCATTCGTTCAAGTTTCGACTCTCGCGGGGGCGGGTGTTTATCTAAGATTAATTGCCTCCCCTGCCGGTCGCTGACTTGTGGGTCCCGCGTAAATGGAACCATGCGTCCATTGAACACAGTAGAGCCCTGGACCACGGTTGAGCCGCGGTGAAAATCTGCAAGGACGATTACATTACAAGGAAAAAGGAGCTGCGGGTGAAAATCGACCAAATCGGCATTTTTGAAAGCACAAGCAAAAGGAAAAACAATTCGTTCCGAAAAGAATCCTTACTTGAAAACCATGATAAATCTTTATTGTAGGGAAGCTAGCGATTTTCTTGCTCCCACGGCATGTCACTGAACCACGGTCGGAGAGCCTTGAGCCTTGGGAGTCCAAAGAACATGGCAAACCGCCGGGGAGCCGTGAGCCGCCGGGGACAATCGCCATATTATGAGAGCGGAGATGCGACGAGAACTTGTACAGAAGTTTGCGATAGGGTCGGGCGGATTATATAGCAAGCGAACCAGACGTGCAAAAGGCCCGGCGCTAGAGTTGGAAACAAACAAACTTTACCAGATGTCGCGCCGAGGCTCGTGGCAACTCTGACTGGAAACACGTATGGCGAATGTGATCTTGCCACGTAGTATCATGTACGTCACGGCACGTCGACGTATCGCGACGACGTGCAATGGTGCGGGTGCCGTTGTACGTCTGTACCGATCCACCTGCACGTAGGGCGTGCCGCGCGATCCGCTTTCGCCACACGTTTCCTCCTTTACGCCTCCCCATCTGCATGCCCAAGGGGCCCGCACCTAGCCAGCACACACAACAGTGAAACGCGATTCTGAAAATGTTTATCGTAATGGAGTACTACGTAGACTAGCAAAATACCCGTGCGCTGCAACGGACGATGTATTTTTCGCAATATAACAACATGCGGGAGGAGTAATTTATATGACATTTTTTCCATAACAACTGATTCCATTACTAAGATGATAGTTTGTCTCACGTGGAACCACTATCCTTTCAACAAATATAAATCTAACCTATAAACAATCTGAATGGAACTAATGAATATCAAACACGATAGTTAGCTCCTACCAATTCTGGATGGTAGCAAAGACAGTCGCGATTCCTCGCTCCCATGCTTCTAGGCTACATTCGATTTTGTTATTGTGAAAAATGATTTTACCGGGAACAATGTTATCTTGAAGAATTAGAGTTGCTTTACTGTCGGGTCATGACACTATTAAG
This sequence comes from Alopecurus myosuroides, assembly GCA_028641055.1. Classification (NCBI taxonomy): domain Eukaryota; kingdom Viridiplantae; phylum Streptophyta; class Magnoliopsida; order Poales; family Poaceae; genus Alopecurus; species Alopecurus myosuroides. The sequence goes on along the minus strand of CM054061.1, from coordinate 205,182,250 downwards.
AGTTATGCTATTCTAAGCTACGTTTGACTTTGTTACCGTGAAAATTTATTGTACCGAAAACAATGCGACCATGAAGAATTAAAGTTACTTTTTTGTCGGGTCATGACACCTATTCCGGATATGGCGTCACATATATTACTGTCAAGAAATCTACTCTCTCGGTCTCAAATTAACTGCCATGAATTTGTCAAATATGGATGTATCTAGACGTATTTTAGTGTATAGATATATCCATATTTCGACAAATTCAAGACGATTAACTCGAGACAGAGGGAGTATTTAAACAGCCATATAGCATGACTGCCTTTGCTGACGAAACAGGCTTTCGCCCCGCTATATTAATATAGCAACCACCCGGTACAACTTCGAAGCCACCGCTGGGGCCAAACAGCACAATCAAGCCCAAACAAATACAGAGAAAAGAAAAAGAAAAGAATGCCAACTTCGGCGGATCGACGAACGAAAATGACCCGCAACCGTTGCGCCCTCCAAGAATTTCCACCACACTCCCTAGCGCTCTGAATTATCGCGTACCAAGCAGCACCTCCAAGAAGGAAAGCGACGACGACGACGCTACTGCCCGGACTGGTACGCCGCGGGAAGTGGAGAAGAGGTACATCCAACGCCCTTCAAGAAGGAACAACGACACTCGCAAGCGTCGCCGCGTCGGTGTCAAGATGACAGGGATTTCTCCCGACCCCCACAAAACCACATCGCCGGACAATCCATAGCGTTCCACCAGTCTTGCCGCCCACCAACGCGCGCTACCTCGGTCTTGTAGTCATCAACATCGTCTCACCATGGCAAACACGGCGAGGCCGGACCGAGAAGAGACCGCCGTCGCAGGGGCCGCATGACGACAACCACGCGGGAGGGAACAACCTCCACGGCCAAAGGCGGTAGCCGACCGGACGCCGACCGGACGCCGCAAGAGGATCATACCAGACCATTGAAGCCGGAGGGCGGCAACAGCACAATCACCTGGAGGGCGTCCTCCATCGCCATCGGCGGGTGCCGACCGGACGCGACAATAGAGACACACCAGGCCTCTCCGGCCCGGCCGAGCCCTGGAAGGGCCCGTAAAGTCTCCGCCGTCACGCTGCTGCGCGTAGGCCAGCGCCGTCACTACCCTCAAACGACACCATAGTCCAGCCGAACCCAAAAAAGATCCGTGAAGATCCGCCGCCACGCTGCAGCAAGGGTGGTGTCGTCGCAGTCACCCACGGTGCTTATCAGGTTCCATTAGATCACATGGTATTTTTCCCATACTCAAAGTGCCTCCACACCATATTTCAAGTGGCCAAGGGCATTCCAATCACCATATAATAAGAATCAACTATAACAGTATAGTAAGGATCTCCATTGTCCATTTGGTACCGATACATTTTAGTCCTCTTACGTAGAAATATTCATATTGCCTTCCGAAGAAAATATCCAAGTTAGGGATCGGCTCTTCCTTAATGCCTTCACCATGGATAAGTCAATATGGGCTCTCACTTCCGTTACTTGGCAACCTTTGGTAGTCCAACAATTCTAATCTTTCATAACTACATCAAAGTTTGTTGTCTAAATGGTAAACAGTTAGTAAATTTATAGCATGAAATTAAAAATTCTGCATAGAATCTGACAATAAAAACGGCCTCTCTCAATAGAACTCGATGACATTTATAATCTTGCACGGACGCAATGTGGTCTTGTAATGTCCCAGCGTTTAGAAACTCACGGGGGGGGGGGGGGGGGGGGTAGATTGTAATTTGTGCATTTGCATGCATTTATTTGAAAAAACCTGAATAAATTTTTCGCAAAGTTAAAACCCCGGAGTGACTGAGGTTCTACCCAGTAAATGGTGCTTTGGTAACAAATGTTACTATTAGCAGATGGGACTTTGGTATAATCTCTGGGTAATAATTGAATTTGAAATATTAGTGTTTAAAATATTTAAATGGTTTGAATAATTTGAATTGAGCTCAATTTGAAATTGAGTTTGAATTTAAATCAAATATAAATCAAATATAAAGGATAAGTTTATATCCTAAGCTTAAATCATTTGATTAAAATGAATATATCAAACAGGAGTTATTTCCACATATTTACAAGCATAATAAAAAGAAAACCCATATGCTTTATTAATAAGAATATAGATATTACAAAGTCTTTACAAGTGAACAAAAAGAAAATAGTAAATTACAATATCATTACAGGAATTTAAATCTAAAGCTAAAACTAGCTACACCAGTATGTCCAATTCTTCAAACCTGCAAAACAAAAACAAATAACAAAAATACAAAGTGTTAGTGGGGGGGTTAGTACCCTCAGGATTCAGTGAGGTGCACTGATTAATCATCATAGGGTTTTAAATCCAACAAGTAGTATCTGTTCTGAATTATTTGCCTCAGACCAACATCACAGGCATACTCCTGGAATTACACTTGGCAACATCAAATTTAAATCACCAGGCAAGGGATAAGGACAGTGAGTAACAAGTGCGGCAAGGGGATGAGACCAACCAGGTCAGGGAAAATATCCACACCATAGGTGGCAGCACATAACACACTGCTGAAGCATGCACACAGCTTAGTCACACACAAGCACACAGCACACTCATACCATCACTTTGGTGCTGTCAAAACACAATCTGGAGTATGAAAACTCCAGCAGCCGTAGGGGATGAGGTCACACCTCATAGCACCTGCTCAAGCACCAAATACCAGGAAAGGATAACATCCACACAAGCAAGCCATCAGTCACTAGAGCAAGTGTTTGCAAGTTGCAAGCAATCAAACAAGGCCAAGGTACCAGGGAGCACAAGGAGGAAAACAAGCAATCCACAAGCACCAAAATCCACCAACCACTTGATCTATAGCCAAGGTGAATCCCTAAGTACCCTCTAAGCCAAAATCTTTGGCTAAGTTGCACATAGGATTAGTGGGGTGCTAAAACCCTCAGGTTGGCATAGAAGTGCTATGCTAATCTCATCACAGGGCATTATTTCAAGCAAAGTATCTGTTCTTATCAGGGGATATTAGGAAATAAGATAGAGAGATAGATGGCAACAGAAATATGTGACTAGAGCACAACTAGAAGCACTGGAAGTGTCACACACACACACCTGGTTGCTGGGCATCAGATCAAAGGATCTGACAGCCCAGAACCAAAGGGATTTTATGAAAGGAAAGTAATATGAGGGATACAATCATTGAGGGCATATCCTCTGAACAAAAGTTCAGAGTAACACCTCCCAATTATTTTGCACACCCACAAATCATTAGGAAAATTGTATACACAGTGTTATTCCATACACAGACACAAGAAATTGTCACTAGGAGCAAACCCTAAGGGGATCAGTACCCAGAACAGCATGGGGATTAACCCAAATGATTTTCCAGCAACAGATCCATCACCACACCTATCCCACAGCACAAGCCAGCAGAGAAAGGAAAATAAGGGCATGATAAAACTCGCATCCACCACAGAGTCTAGCTAGGAACTCATCTATCACGCAGCCAGTAGGCATTTGGATGCAATCCAATGCTACTAAGTTCACACTAGGGCACAGGAGGCATCACAGGCACGCACAAGCACGAATCAGCTCGATGGCTGATTCCAGAGCAAGAAGGAGAAGGCAACAGTGAGAGGGAGAGGAAGAATAGAGGGCAGAGAGAGAGGGAAATCACTTACAGATGGACACCATAGTGGTGCCCATATCCGGTAGGAGAGGAAAGCACGGCGGCGAAGCCGCGGTTGCCCGTGGACCATCCCGGCGGCGGCGTCTCCGGAGAAGTCGCAGCAGCAGCAGCACAGCATCTCCAGCACCCAAGGCATGGCGCCACGGTCACCAGAGCAGAGGAGCAGCATCCAAGACCTAACCCTAGGGTTAGGGTTCAGAGATTCCGCGGGAGCCACACGAGAAGAGGAACAGATCGAGGAGGAGGGCGTGGGTGAGAGCAAGGAAGAGTGAGGAGGCGCAAGGTCGCGGCGGCGGTGGCACAGAGGAGGGGCCGGTGGAAATCGCCGGAGGCGAACGAACGCGTCGCCTCTGCGTCGCCTTCCGCGTAGCCTCGCGCGGAAGAGGAGGGGATAAGGTGCGGGGCGGAGTAGGTGCGGTGCGGCTGGTCTGGTCCAGCCTGACCAGACCAGGGGGTTGGGCTTAACCCTAACCCCGGGGTCCACCTGTCAGCCCTAGGGGCAGACAGGTAATTTGACTGAGTTTTAATAAAAAAATCAGAAAATTAAATAAAATAAATATAAACATACCTAAATTTCTAATTTAGAGTACTAAATAAAACAGTACAAATTTAATTTAAACACCAAAACAAATAGAACCTTACTAGTTGATTATTTGAAAATAATAATATATTCTAACAATTGCTAGAACCAAATAAATCAACTGATGGGCATATTATTTAAACTTCATTAGATTGTAATTTTTAAAAGAAATAAGTTATTACCATGTTATAAGAAAAACAATGAAAAACCAGTCAGCTAAAAGTTAAAGTAATAAGAATTTAGTAAATTCAACTAGAAGCACTATTTATAAAGAACTGGGTGATTAAGCAAAACAACTTGAACTAAAAAAATTAATATGGTCTTTCCAAAAATTGCATACATCTCATCGTTATGCATAATAGTATCATTTGCTTCTTTAAACATTGTCTTTACCGGACAATGATGGAATTTTGTAGAACAAGGAAGTCAGGATCCACCTCGAGCTTCAGACTTCATTACTTATCCATATCCAGGCAAGTTCATCACTTGCTCATGTCCATTGAATTATGTCATAACAACTATTTTCAAAACCCTATCGTATTACCACCTACTCCAAAAAGATTGCATGATCCTATTTTTATAATAATATGACTAATTGAATGACTACCCGAGTGGTAGTGTTCTGTTTGGTGGGCGGATGGAACCATGGTAAGATGAATAGGTCAAAGGAAGGTTCCATCTGCACGGGAACGTATTACCTAGGAACTAATCACAAATGCCGTCAGAACTCGGTGCGCCGTAGATATCGCGTTGACCATGGATCTTCTATGGGGGGAGTAAGTCAACCGTGATACTTTTCTCGTTCGCATGTCAACGGATGCGCCAGAGACGTACGCTGTAGATCTTGCGGGACTACATGCACATGGGTGGGAGCCCTTACGTCCCACGGACTCTGGGGTCTATGAGTGTCTGCCGGGGGCGCGTAGATCTCCATCGTGAGGGGTGGAATCAGCCGTTCAACCTACTGGCAGAAATGGGTGGGCATGCGTTGTGCGGAGAAGCACGGTTTGGCTTGGACCAACTACCGGGCCCCACACCTGAGTGGGAGTGGACAGGATCGCGCGCCTGGTTGTGCAACATGGTCTTGATCGTCCATGGGTAAAGTAACGCACCTCTGCAGAGTGTAAAATGATGTGGCATGTTACCCCTTGTTCCGGGATGGAACTGCGAACGCTACAGGAAAGGCAACTCCATGAAGTTCTAGTCCTGTGATGGTCTGGCGGGCATAGTTTTCATTATTAAAAGCAATCTCTTGAAGAAAGATTTGACAAAACTTGCATCTGTCTAGACTCCTTAGAGTCGAGGACCATAGTTAGTGCATACATTACTTCTGTACTTACAGGAACTTGCTGAGTAACGCTCGTTACTCATTCAATCCCATTTAACCCCTGCTTAGGTTATGAGAACCTAGAAGAAGCATCATTCAACATACTTGGAGGCCAGGAGGATATCTTCTACGAAGAACCGGACCTCTCCGGTGGAGTAGAAGGAGTTGACTATCTCATCCAGTACGGAGCAGACCCCAACAGGGAGGAGTCCGACTAGGTTTAGCCTAGTCTAGATACTACTTATTCACGGTTGAATCGAGCAGTCATAAACTCTTTTATTGACTGTTGAGTTCCCGTGCTAGCAACTGTTTACCTTTCGGTGATGGTTTTAACTTCAATAATGGATGACCTCCATGTGAGCTCATTCTGTTGTCAGTACTCTATGTTTGTAATATATTGGTGTATGTTAATCAGACCCGCAATGTTTCTGCTGTACCACCCTGAGGGATGTAATATTTGCGGAACGGTGTTCGGTGAGTGTTATATCAACGACTGGCGTACTACAACATGCAGTGGTATGCCGGGTCACCACAGCTGGTATCAGAGCAATTGCTTTGACCTTAGGTTGGAAACCTAGTAAAGGGATATACCCTGTCGGGTTTTAGAACGTACCAATAAAGAATTCACTGGAAGTATGATAGGTATTCACTTGAGAATATTCTGGTTATATTTCCAGTATGTCGAATCTTTATGAGGATCTAATAATAATATTTATGTTATTTGTGATCAGTGATCATGAACGGCGGAAGTTCCGGAAGAACGGTGGGGGTTAACCATGAGAGCCTGGACCAATACAATGGAGAGTTGACCGAGCAACTTCGAGCCTTGCTTCGAGCGTTCGGATGCGACACCAACATTAAAGTTAACACTTATACGTTTAAAGATGGGGAGGTAGTCCTGAAGTATAGGGTATTAATTTTAATACCTAGAGAATTAACCCCACATGTGACCACACCTAGTGGTGAAGGTAGGAATCAGATGGCAGCCTACCAGCAAGCCTTAGTGGAAGCTTTAGCTACCATCCGAGAGTTTAAGGCTAACCAGTTATCAGGCACTAGTCTCACAGCTATCCCACACGACCACTTAAGCACAGAATTGGCACTTGATCATTCAGTGTTAATTAAAACCAAGCCTAAACTAGCCACAAGTCTTTTAGATCGTTATAGGAAATTGGTGGGATCCTTCTATAAAACACATAAGGTCATCGTGGATGACAAGGATGGGATGTTGACGGATTTAACCAAGCCGTCTAGTCATGAGCAGAAGGGGAAACAGAAGGCTCAGGAGAGCAGTGAACCTTATTATACCCCAGGACCTGAAGCAGCTAGGAAATCCCATTATGACAGACCGTCCAGGTATTCTACCACACCAGAACATATACACTACCCTGTTATACCACCTAGCGAGCCAGAGCCATATGACCCGTTCGATATATCGGATACACCCAGAAATGTTGAACCAAATACTTTTGGTGGGGTCCCGGACTCAGATTCTTTTATGGAGAATTCTGAGGGTTGGAGGTATGACTGGTATCCTGGTACCAGCCAACATCCAATTCCTTGTGACAACATGTCCGAGGAGGAGCAGCAGGATAGTGTGGAGATTGTGGAACCCGAGGAGGCGGAGATAGTCGCCATAAATATCTCATCTGACGAGGAGGAGCCGGGGAAAGTCCAGCCGATGCAGGGGGAACTGTTTGATCACAGCCACTGCACGAGTACCACCTGCTTTGCAGAAGGTGAAGCCTCGCAGAACAATAGTACCAACGAGTTTGTGTCCTACCTTGACAACTATCTGGATAATGACTGGCTCTCTTTGAGCGATAATCAATCTATGGATACATCAGACACGGACTACGTGCCAACCGGGAGGCCATTTTATCCGGAGGCGGTGCGAAGGACTCCACGTCACACCGGATGGACTCCTGGTATGTACTCCGAGTAGTACAATGGCGTTCAAGGAGAGGATGTAAGGGCTCGAATTACGTAGTAGCTTGGTGATTCGGGCCGTGTATTTAAATAAGGGTCGGAATGTTAAGTGACCCAGTGGTGTTTCTTACAGTTGTACTCTAAAGTATTCACTGCGGTGAAAGCTTGTATCAACTTATAAACATATGTATAATATGTGAAGTATGTTGTTTGTATTTGGATTTGGATTTTGCTTCTCTTGTGTGATTAGTGTTGCATGTGAAGTGAGGCTCAGAAAGCATAAGCATGATGTAATTATGAGTTTTTTCGCTTCATATTGCAGGACTAAAGGGTAATGGAGAGTGGCGAGCCCGGTGTGGCTGACGCTCAGCGTCAGGAGAGAGAAAACAAGGCGAAAGCTGATGAAGATGCCGCAAGAGCTGAGTTACCACCACCACCACCACTCAGGCCACTGGCAGAGCAAAACTTCATGGAGTACATGCGATTTGTACAGGAAAACCAGAACAAGTTCATGCAGGAAATGCTCAACCAGGTGGGACCTGGGCGAGCAGCGGAACCTAGAAACCTCACACTGTCGGATTTCCTTAAAACCAAACCAGCACCGTTCGCTACGGCTAAGGACCCCATGGAAGCAGAAGACTGGTTGGTTGACACAGAGAGGAATCTGAAGGCTATTAAGGCCAGTGATGAAGAGAAGGTGCGTTTCGCTACACATCTTCTGAATGGTCCCGCAGCAGCTTGGTGGGATAATCAAATCATTATGAAGCCACCAGGGAGGGAATTTACCTGGAATGAGTTCAAGGAGATGTTCAGGGAATATCATGTCCCTGATAGCGTCATGGAAATTATGCGGAGGCAGTTTGAGGATCTGCAGCAGGGGACGCACCAGATGATATGGTACGTCAACGAATTCAGTAGACTGTCTCGCTATGCTGCAGATGAAGTGGATACAGATAAAAAGAGAATCAAGAGATTTCTGAGAGGGATGGATCCTTATGCAGCCATGCAATTAAGGACTTCCAAACCAGCGAACTTCCAAGAGCTGATGAACTCTGCGGTCACATGGGAGAATGACTACAAGTTGGTTCAGTTGAACCGACAGAAGAAGGCCAAGTTTGAGCCCAAGAAGTTCCAACCCAGTAAGCCTACTACAAACTTGAGCTTCAAACCCAGGATAAGGACGGGAGGAGTCCCGCTCAATCGTGGACCATTCAACCCCAGAAATCAGATAATCTGTCATGGTTGTGGACTTCCGGGACATATCAAGAGCGAGTGCAAGAAGCCCAGAGTTGTTTGCTTTGGTTGTGGAAAAGAAGGACATTATAAGCCAGATTGCCCTAACCAGGTAATTAAAGGAGGGTTCAACAAGGGTGGAGCAAAGCCTGGAGGAGCCAGCGGATTTTCTGCTGGAAGTGGTAGCAGCGGAAAGAACAATAATGGCAAAAGAGCTAGACACTTCGGGAAACTGAATTGCACATCTCTGGAGGAGGCTGACAACTCAGATACCGCCGTACTAGGTACGCTCAGTCTTCTTACCCAATATGGCAAAGTTTTATTTGATACTGGTGCCACCACATCATTCATCTCTAGTTATTTTGTGGATAAGTATGGGGTAAGGTGTTCACGTTTAGAATGTCCTCTTACCGTTATGACGGCGGGAGGTACGCTCTTAGTTACGCGTGCTAGGCCAGACCAAGTCATCATGATCTGTGGTTGCACATACTACGCGGACCTATTTGTTATTCCTTTGAAGAACATTGATGCTGTTCTTGGAATGGACTGGATGACGGAGAACGGAGCCTTGATTGATTGTGAGGAGAAGACAGTTTCTCTTAGAAGACCTGGAGGAGGAAGAGTTACTTATCAAGCAGATAAACATACTCACGTAGAGGCAGAACTCCAACTCAACTCACTCAATGAAGCTAAGTTAGAAGATATACCAGTAGTCAACGAGTTTCCAGATGTTTTTCCAGCAGAATTGCCGGGAATGCCACCAGATAGGGAGATAGAGTTTACCATTGACTTGATACCAGGTACATCACCCATTGCTCAGGCACCATACAAGATGGGTCCCAAGGAGTTAAAAGAACTTAAGGAACAGTTAGATGAGCTGGAAAGTAAGGGATTCATCAGAGAGAGTGTTTCACCATGGGGATCACCCGTGATATTTGTGGACAAGAGAGATGGAGGCAGAAGAATGTGTGGTGATTTTAGAAACCTGAATAATGTCACTATCAAGAACAAGTATCCGTTACCAAGAATACAAGATCTATTTGATCAAGTTTACGGAGCTGGAGTGTTCTCCAAGATTGATCTCAGGTCGGGGTACCATCAGATCAAGATCAAACCAGAAGATGTACCCAAAACACCTTTTGTTTCAAGGTACGGCCATCATGAATATTTGGTTGTTACTTTTGGGCTGACCAATGCACCTGCTATTTTCATGAATTTGATGAACAAGATCTTCATGCCATACTTGGATAAGTTCGTGATTGTGTTCATCGATGATATCTTGATATATTCAAAGAACAAAGAAGATCATGCCAAGCATTTAAGAATCGCGTTACAAGTTCTGAGGGAACATCAACTCTATGCAAAATTCAGCAAGTGTGAGTTCTGGTTAGACCAAGTGGAATTTCTTGGACATGTTATCAGCAAAGAAGGTATTGCCGTAAATCCTTACAAAGTACAGTCAGTCTTAGACTGGAAGGCACCAACCACTGTGAAGGAAGTTCGAGGATTCCTTGGAATGGCCGGGTATTACAGAAGATTCATTGAGGGATTCTCTAAAATAGCTGGGCCGATGACCAATTTGTTAAGGAAGAATACTCCTTTCATATGGTCAGATAAGTGTGAAGCCAGTTTTCAAGAGTTAAAGAAACGACTAACAACAGCTCCAATCTTAGCAGTACCAGAACCGGGTAAGGATTATACTGTTTATTGTGATGCATCCAAGAATGGATTGGGATGTGTGCTCATGCAAGATCGTAAGGTAATAGCTTATGGTTCAAGACAGCTCAAACCACATGAAGTTAATTACCCAACACATGACTTAGAATTGGCAGCGGTAGTGTTTGCTCTGAAGAGGTGGAGGTCATTTCTCTATGGATCAAAGTGCGAACTTTACACAGACCACAAGAGTCTCAAATATTTCTTCACTCAGAAAGAGTTAAACATGAGGCAGAGGAGATGGTTAGAATTGATCAAAGACTACGATCTTACTATCAATTATACCCCAGGGAAAGCCAATGTGGTAGCCGATGCTTTAAGTCGGAAGAGTACTGACAGTCCACCAATTCAATATGAGTTACCAAAAGAGTTGCAAAGAGAAATTGAACAAGCAGAGATTGAGGTACTAGAGGTATAATCTTTGGGAGGCTTGTATACCATGCAGGTCATGGAAGAAAGAACAAGTGATCTTAGAAATGAGATAATCCGGCGGCAAGACGAAGATCCATTCATAAAAGAAGAACTCCAGAGAATTGGGGAAGGAAGACCTTCTGAATTTCATTTAGGAGAACATGGTTCGTTATGGTTCAACAAGAGGCTTTGTATACCTGACATTCGGGAGATTAAGAAATTGATACTTCGGGAGGCACATGAAACGCCGTACTCTATTCATCCTGGAAGTGCCAAGATGTATATGGATCTCAGAGATATATTTTGGTGGAACAACATGAAAAGAGAGATTGCCAAGTATGTTGCTGAATGTCACACATGTCAGAGAGTAAAGGCTGAACATCAAAGTCCGGCAGGACCATTACAACCTTTGGAGATTCCTGAATGGAAGTGGGAGGAAATTGGTATGGATTTCATTACAGGATTACCAATGACTAAAACCCAAAAGGACATGATATGGGTTATTGTTGACAGGCTGACAAAAAGTGCACATTTCCTAGCCGTCAACCAGAAGGATAACGCGGAGAAGCTGGTGAATGTTTATGTCAAAGAGATAGTTAGTAAACATGGCATTCCAAAGAGAATAGTCTCAGATCGAGGATCAGTGTTCACTTCAGAATTTTGGAAGAAAATACATAAAGCTTTAGGATCTCAAATAGATTACAGCACTGCTTATCATCCTCAAACCGGAGGGCAAACGGAAAGAACTAATCAGATCCTTGAAGATATGCTTCGGGCATGTGTCCTTGATTTTGGAGGATCATGGGACGAACATTTACCATTAGCAGAATTCTCCTACAACAATAGTTATCAAAGCAGCCTTAAGGCAGCACCTTTTGAAGTACTGTATGGCCGAAAGTGTAGGTCACCGATTTGTTGGTTCGAGACCGGAGAAAAGTCTGAATTTGAACCAGATTACATCAAAGATCAGCAACGAGTTGTTGATATCATCCGAGATCGTTTGAAAATAGCTCAAAGCCGTCAAAAGAGTTATGCAGATCAGAAAAGAAGGACTTGGGAACCGGAAGTCGGGGATCTGGTTTATCTCCGAGTTAGTCCAATGAAAGGGCTTATGAGGTTCGGTGTTAAGGGAAAACTAAGTCCTCGGTATATAGGACCTTACAAGATCCTAGCTCAGAACAGGAATGTAGCTTATACCCTGCAGCTACCTGATCGGTTAAAACAAGTTCACAATGTTTTCCACGTATCCCAACTCCGAAAGTGTTTGAAGGAGCCGGAAGACTCGATTAATCAAGAGGAGTTAGAACTGGAATCAGATCTCACTTATGTCGAGGAACCAGAAAAGATTCTAGCCGAAGATTGGAAGAGACTCCGAAACCGAGCAATTAAGTACTGTAAGGTACAGTGGAAACATCATCCTGAACGAGAAGCTACCTGGGAGAAAGAAGAGGAACTACGACAGAACTACCCCGAGCTATTCAGGTATTATAGTTACAACTTCGGGACGAAGTTCTCGTTAAGGAGGGGAGACTGTAATGTCCCAGCGTTTAGAAACTCACGGGGGGTAGATTGTAATTTGTGCATTTGCATGCATTTATTTGAAAAAACCTGAATAAATTTTTCGCAAAGTTAAAACCCCGGAGTGACTGAGGTTCTACCCAGTAAATGGTGCTTTGGTAACAAATGTTACTATTAGCAGATGGGACTTTGGTATAATCTCTGGGTAATAATTGAATTTGAAATATTAGTGTTTAAAATATTTAAATGGTTTGAATAATTTGAATTGAGCTCAATTTGAAATTGAGTTTGAATTTAAATCAAATATAAATCAAATATAAAGGATAAGTTTATATCCTAAGCTTAAATCATTTGATTAAAATGAATATATCAAACAGGAGTTATTTCCACATATTTACAAGCATAATAAAAAGAAAACCCATATGCTTTATTAATAAGAATATAGATATTACAAAGTCTTTACAAGTGAACAAAAAGAAAATAGTAAATTACAATATCATTACAGGAATTTAAATCTAAAGCTAAAACTAGCTACACCAGTATGTCCAATTCTTCAAACCTGCAAAACAAAAACAAATAACAAAAATACAAAGTGTTAGTGGGGGGGGTTAGTACCCTCAGGATTCAGTGAGGTGCACTGATTAATCATCATAGGGTTTTAAATCCAACAAGTAGTATCTGTTCTGAATTATTTGCCTCAGACCAACATCACAGGCATACTCCTGGAATTACACTTGGCAACATCAAATTTAAATCACCAGGCAAGGGATAAGGACAGTGAGTAACAAGTGCGGCAAGGGGATGAGACCAACCAGGTCAGGGAAAATATCCACACCATAGGTGGCAGCACATAACACACTGCTGAAGCATGCACACAGCTTAGTCACACACAAGCACACAGCACACTCATACCATCACTTTGGTGCTGTCAAAACACAATCTGGAGTATAAAAACTCCAGCAGCCGTAGGGGATGAGGTCACACCTCATAGCACCTGCTCAAGCACCAAATACCAGGAAAGGATAACATCCACACAAGCAAGCCATCAGTCACTAGAGCAAGTGTTTGCAAGTTGCAAGCAATCAAACAAGGCCAAGGTACCAGGGAGCACAAGGAGGAAAACAAGCAATCCACAAGCACCAAAATCCACCAACCACTTGATCTATAGCCAAGGTGAATCCCTAAGTACCCTCTAAGCCAAAATCTTTGGCTAAGTTGCACATAGGATTAGTGGGGTGCTAAAACCCTCAGGTTGGCATAGAAGTGCTATGCTAATCTCATCACAGGGCATTATTTCAAGCAAAGTATCTGTTCTTATCAGGGGATATTAGGAAATAAGATAGAGAGATAGATGGCAACAGAAATATGTGACTAGAGCACAACTAGAAGCACTGGAAGTGTCACACACACACACCTGGTTGCTGGGCATCAGATCAAAGGATCTGACAGCCCAGAACCAAAGGGATTTTATGAAAGGAAAGTAATATGAGGGATACAATCATTGAGGGCATATCCTCTGAACAAAAGTTCAGAGTAACACCTCCCAATTATTTTGCACACCCACAAATCATTAGGAAAATTGTATACACAGTGTTATTCCATACACAGACACAAGAAATTGTCACTAGGAGCAAACCCTAAGGGGATCAGTACCCAGAACAGCATGGGGATTAACCCAAATGATTTTCCAGCAACAGATCCATCACCACACCTATCCCACAGCACAAGCCAGCAGAGAAAGGAAAATAAGGGCATGATAAAACTCGCATCCACCACGGAGTCTAGCTAGGAACTCATCTATCACGCAGCCAGTAGGCATTTGGATGCAATCCAATGCTACTAAGTTCACACTAGGGCACAGGAGGCATCACAGGCACGCACAAGCACGAATCAGCTCGATGGCTGATTCCAGAGCAAGAAGGAGAAGGCAACAGTGAGAGGGAGAGGAAGAATAGAGGGCAGAGAGAGAGGGAAATCACTTACAGATGGACACCATAGTGGTGCCCATATCCGGTAGGAGAGGAAAGCACGGCGGCGAAGCCGCGGTTGCCCGTGGACCATCCCGGCGGCGGCGTCTCCGGAGAAGTCGCAGCAGCAGCAGCACAGCATCTCCAGCACCCAAGGCATGGCGCCACGGTCACCAGAGCAGAGGAGCAGCATCCAAGACCTAACCCTAGGGTTAGGGTTCAGAGATTCCGCGGGAGCCACACGAGAAGAGGAACAGATCGAGGAGGAGGGCGTGGGTGAGAGCAAGGAAGAGTGAGGAGGCGCAAGGTCGCGGCGGCGGTGGCACAGAGGAGGGGCCGGTGGAAATCGCCGGAGGCGAACGAACGCGTCGCCTCTGCGTCGCCTTCCGCGTAGCCTCGCGCGGAAGAGGAGGGGATAAGGTGCGGGGCGGAGTAGGTGCGGTGCGGCTGGTCTGGTCCAGCCTGACCAGACCAGGGGGTTGGGCTTAACCCTAACCCCGGGGTCCACCTGTCAGCCCTAGGGGCAGACAGGTAATTTGACTGAGTTTTAATAAAAAAATCAGAAAATTAAATAAAATAAATATAAACATACCTAAATTTCTAATTTAGAGTACTAAATAAAACAGTACAAATTTAATTTAAACACCAAAACAAATAGAACCTTACTAGTTGATTATTTGAAAATAATAATATATTCTAACAATTGCTAGAACCAAATAAATCAACTGATGGGCATATTATTTAAACTTCATTAGATTGTAATTTTTAAAAGAAATAAGTTATTACCATGTTATAAGAAAAACAATGAAAAACCAGTCAGCTAAAAGTTAAAGTAATAAGAATTTAGTAAATTCAACTAGAAGCACTATTTATAAAGAACTGGGTGATTAAGCAAAACAACTTGAACTAAAAAAATTAATATGGTCTTTCCAAAAATTGCATACATCTCATCGTTATGCATAATAGTATCATTTGCTTCTTTAAACATTGTCTTTACCGGACAATGATGGAATTTTGTAGAACAAGGAAGTCAGGATCCACCTCGAGCTTCAGACTTCATTACTTATCCATATCCAGGCAAGTTCATCACTTGCTCATGTCCATTGAATTATGTCATAACAACTATTTTCAAAACCCTATCGTATTACCACCTACTCCAAAAAGATTGCATGATCCTATTTTTATAATAATATGACTAATTGAATGACTACCCGAGTGGTAGTGTTCTGTTTGGTGGGCGGATGGAACCATGGTAAGATGAATAGGTCAAAGGAAGGTTCCATCTGCACGGGAACGTATTACCTAGGAACTAATCACAAATGCCGTCAGAACTCGGTGCGCCGTAGATATCGCGTTGACCATGGATCTTCTATGGGGGGAGTAAGTCAACCGTGATACTTTTCTCGTTCGCATGTCAACGGATGCGCCAGAGACGTACGCTGTAGATCTTGCGGGACTACATGCACATGGGTGGGAGCCCTTACGTCCCACGGACTCTGGGGTCTATGAGTGTCTGCCGGGGGCGCGTAGATCTCCATCGTGAGGGGTGGAATCAGGCGTTCAACCTACTGGCAGAAATGGGTGGGCATGCGTTGTGCGGAGAAGCACGGTTTGGCTTGGACCAACTACCGGGCCCCACACCTGAGTGGGAGTGGACAGGATCGCGCGCCTGGTTGTGCAACATGGTCTTGGTCGTCCATGGGTAAAGTAACGCACCTCTGCATAGTGTAAAATGATGTGGCATGTTACCCCTTGTTCCGGGATGGAACTGCGAACGCTACAGGAAAGGCAACTCCATGAAGTTCTAGTCCTGTGATGGTCTGGCGGGCATAGTTTTCATTATTAAAAGCAATCTCTTGAAGAAAGATTTGACAAAACTTGCATCTGTCTAGACTCCTTAGAGTCGAGGACCATAGTTAGTGCATACATTACTTCTGTACTTACAGGAACTTGCTGAGTAACGCTCGTTACTCATTCAATCCCATTTAACCCCTGCTTAGGTTATGAGAACCTAGAAGAAGCATCATTCAACATACTTGGAGGCCAGGAGGATATCTTCTACGAAGAACCGGACCTCTCCGGTGGAGTAGAAGGAGTTGACTATCTCATCCAGTACGGAGCAGACCCCAACGGGGAGGAGTCCGACTAGGTTTAGCCTAGTCTAGATACTACTTATTCACGGTTGAATCGAGCAGTCATAAACTCTTTTATTGACTGTTGAGTTCCCGTGCTAGCAACTGTTTACCTTTCGGTGATGGTTTTAACTTCAATAATGGATGACCTCCATGTGAGCTCATTCTGTTGTCAGTACTCTATGTTTGTAATATATTGGTGTATGTTAATCAGACCCGCAATGTTTCTGCTGTACCACCCTGAGGGATGTAATATTTGCGGAACGGTGTTCGGTGAGTGTTATATCAACGACTGGCGTACTACAACATGCAGTGGTATGCCGGGTCACCACAGGTCTTCAACTGCTTCAATTTTAACACTCCCAAGTCTCCTTTTCTTCAAACACGCAACACACCACCAGAACTTGTTTTTTTTTTCACTGCATGCCTAGTGGGCTGCTGTTGCTATGCTTGCATTATCACCGCAGCAATATCTATGACAACAAAAAATTGTTGGAGCATCTATAAGTTACAGGTCCACTACAAAAAAATACAGGTATTCTTTGACCTCTAGGAGTTACACCGAATTATTCATCGCATGCAGAGCATTATGGTCATCAGATTTTTTCCACCAATATGGTTAGAATGCAATAGTTAGTACCAACTGCTCAATCCTAGAGTTTTCTGGAAGATATAGATTATATGGATATTATGTTGATGTTCTAGAAAACTCACAATGCTCTTGTGTTTTCCCTTGATTTCTCCTTGCAATGCCTCTCCTTAGAATCTAACAGAGGCACGATCAGCTCTCCACTCAATGCTGAAGCACGTATTATGCTGCAATGCATTCTATTAATTAGTAATATACCTATATTGTCATTTACCAAAAATAACTGCAGACTTTGTTCCCCAAAAATCAAAATACAGTAAGATCAACGTAAAACAGGAGACACTAACTGTAGTCCGTGAACTCCTTTGAAGTCTATATTTTTTTAATAACATTTTACACTGTGAGAACAAGTTCGCTGGGCTGCATCCTTGTTTTATAAGGAACACATCGGGTGTTTATGGAAGAGTATATAATTTAGCAATCTTGCAACACAAGGGTGCTCAGGATGTGATCAACTGTGAATAAGAACAGTAGGCTATGTGCAGTGAACGAAGAAGTATTGTGCTAAATGTTATATATTGGACAAACTACCGCTCTACTATGACAAAATGTAAGTTCAATCCTATTGATTAAGACAACATATACAGTCACACATGCTCAGCAGGACACTAACTTTAGCATGCCAGCAATATTATAGCTCTTGTGGTAATATTCCTGCACAGCATAGATGCAAAAAAGATCAAGCAGATGTAGCAAACGACACTTCCCCATGTGAGTACCCGAAGTTGTCAAAAATCTTAACAACACAAGGGGAGTCTTCACGGTCACCATCAGCAATCTGCCTCAAGATGTTGATAGCATCCATGGAAGCATCTTTGTAGTGTTGTTCGCCCTTCTGGATCTTCAGAGCCAAAAACCTCTGCACATATGAAAAACTAAATTCAGAAGAAAAAACTGGACAGAAGCACAACCTCTCGCCAGATGGGGTAAAAAGGATCAAAATATCTAGTGCGGGATGATATTATTGGCGGAAAGGACTCCAATTATGAGGAGGGAATCTTGCATTTCCGCCTATGCTGTAAGGAAATGGATCAAACTGTTGGTGGGCAGTCACACAGCTCTATCCAGATCGATACTTCCCACACATCATCGTGAATCCTAGAAGCATTAGGATGATTTGATATTTGGAGACACGAAGGCTTGGCGCAGATGGCAGGTCCTGAAGGCTGGCCACGGCCGCGACGGCCACCAGGAGCCCATGACATCGACCCGGCCATGCGAGCTTTCGCCCCTGCCTGTTTCACGCCGGGAAGGATATATGTAGAGGCTGGGGGCAGGGCCGGTCCCGAGGGGGGGCGAGAGGGGCGGCCGCCCCGGGCCCAAAAAATTTAAGGGCCCATTTTAGATATGTGTTAGTAGGCTTAGTTTATGTGTATGCAAAGAAAAACAAATAACTACCTCCGAAGTGTCGGGAGTTAGCCTATCAACCTGCACATAATTAGTTCATTTTCACCGACACTTATAGTGGATCGGAGGGAGTAACTTAATAGGTTGGTCAGCTCGTAGTTTTTTATGTGAATACATCAATTAATAGCTTAACAGGTCCATCCCATGTAATTAAAAAGCCCTTCACGAGCAATTGGGCATGAAGGCTGCCTCGTAACTACTGATACTCGAAGAGCCAGGGAGCACGGCTGGCTAGGCCAATAGGTGATCGACTCGGGACTCTGTGTACGTCGCCTAAATATAAGGATTTAGGATCGTATTACATTGACCATCGACTTGTCTGCTTCCGCCATCGCTCGTCCGCTCGTCCGTTGTCGCTCGTCCGTCACAACTTAGTTGGTTATATGATTCATCATCGCAGATATGGAAATTGAAAACTAGATTTGAAGAACTACGGGCATTCGTAAGTATATTTGGATTTTTAATGAGTTCAACAAATTTGAAGTCAATGGATGGTTCTCAAATTACAGACTCTTGCACTATATTTGCAAATACTTTCTCTCTAGATAAGAAATGTGATATCGAGTTAAATAATCTAATTTTCGAGTTAAGTGTTATGGAGTTGACCTTCCCGGATAGAACAATGTTTGATATGAAGATGTTTTAGTTTGTCAGAGAAGAAGATTGTATCCTAATATGTATGTTTCTTATCGGATATTATCTACTATGACTGTAACAGTTGCATTAGCTGAAAGAACGTTTTCAAAGTTGAAATTTATTTCAGATCGATAATATCACAAGAGAGATTAAATGGTTTGTCAACTCTATGCATCGAGAAGAAGTTATTGGATGAGATTGACATTGATTTCATCGTTGATAACTTTGCACCTAGACATGTAAGGAGAAAATTTAAGGTATTTCTTTTTCCCGCGAGAGATTTCGACTAAAAAAAGTGTCTTATTTTTCTTATTTGATTTTCTATTTCATCAATATATGTCTACTTGTACTAAGGGGGCCCAAATTTTCACCTCGCCCCGGGCCCCCGAAATCTCAGGACCGGCCCTGGCTGGGGGCGGAGGATTCCGTTCCTACCGCCGGGGGATGGTGGAGGCGCCGGTCGCCGGGGTTCAAGCTGGTGGCGGCGCGGTCATGCGGGACGCCGCCGATCAGGGATGGCTGGATGGTGCACGCCGGTGAGCGGATCCGCAGAGGCCGGCTGGTCGGGAACCCTGCCGCTAATTTTCCTCTCGTCGACCACCTGGACGGATCCGGTCGTCGTCGTTGGAAGGACCCACACATCGCCGGGCTTGTCGACGAAGCCCGTGGACAAGGCTTGGGGCGGAGCGCGCCGAGCAGGGATGGGCGGATTGGGGCGCGCCGCTGAGCGGAGCGGCGGATGCAGGCCGGCCCGGGACCCTGCCGCCGAGTTCCCCATAGTCCGTCGACCTCGCAGCATGTCGTGCAGGACAAAACGAACCAGGTCTCACTTCACGGTGGCATGGTTGTAATACAACCGAACTTATAGGGGTAAAATCGGAAATAAAAAATGATGTACGTACGGTCGTTAGGCCATACTATATACTACTAGCCAATTGCCCGTGCGTTGCAACGGGTCTAAACTAAATGAAACAACTTATGTTTGAAGTAAACTTTAATGTTGTTCTATCATAGTTTCAAAATTATGTTAAATATCTCACTGATTTCAGTTCTCTTACATATCCAACCCTCACAAAAGTAAAAGAAAAAAATGATGAATTGCTTCGTAATGTACTCACATATACATCATGGGTATCCAAAAGTATGAAATCATCCTGCAAAAAAAAACAGAAGTATGAAATCATCATGCAAAAACAAAAAACCCATCAAAGTACACAGAGAAAATACTATTCTTTTACGTATCAGACATATTTCAGAACCAATTATTTTCTCGGATGCACAACCAAATTAATCTTAGAGTAAGAAAATATAAGCGCAAATTGGAGCATCCTCAAGTAATTCAAAGTAAATAAACGAAGGAACAAGTAAAAAAATAAGGAGGGAGGGTAAACAAGTGGCTGTTATATCATATATATGCCCTCCAAGTGTAAACCAGATATATACTATATGAATTCTAAACTTGGGTTGTGTTTTTTAGCAAAAGGAGAAATAGTTCCATCGGCTCTATAAGCATGCCGGGCTAAATAAGCTAATACATGTTTTGCAGAATCGCCGTGAAAAAATTAAGTGCAAGATCATTCGTGATGCTCAATGATTGGAGTCGCAAATCTTTTGTCAATGAAGTACTGTACGGTTTTTGTTACTCTATCGACCAGGCCTTGTGTGCTCCAACCATCCCTATATATATAGGAGTAATATTTTTAAAGATTATGGTACATGTATAGAATCTTGGACCATTAGACAACTCATTTGTGCTGTTGTACGCTGCATCCAGAGGTAGTGTATGATTTTCGTGAAATAAAATGAGATTTTCGTGAAATAAAATGAGAGCTATATATGAACATGCATATTGTCCATATATGGAGAACAACATATCTAGCACGAACTCCTTGTATTTTTGGGAAAGAAAAACGAAGCGTAGGAGTCCATAACGACTGCGTGTGCTCTGAGCGGGGTATGTGCCGGATCAGAGCTCGCTGCGTGAAGGGTTTTTTCTCTTCTTTTTTTTTTTTTTTTTTTGAGGATTACACAACGACTACTAAGCAGTAGAACTAATGTTTACAGGAATATTGAGGTCCGAAGGTGGCTCGCCCAGCCACAGGTATCTTCCCTCCGGCAGTGAAACCACATATCTTGCAAGACGGTGAGCTTCGTCATTGTGGCGTCTTCCCTCATGCACGAACGTTAAATTACCTCGCTGCCAAGCCCTCGCCTTTATCTCGATGATCACGCTGCCAAAAACTCCCATATACTCCCGTTGGAGGCCCTTGATCACCTCCAAGCAGTCTGATGCCACGACTATCTTCCCCAGCGAGAGATCCTCCGCTGTATCAATTGCCTCCCTACACGCTAGGGCTTCAAGTGACCCTGGGTGGGTGATCCCTTGAAACACCAGCGCCGAGGCCCCCAGGTATTCTCCTTGGCTTGAGCGGCAAACAGCACTAACCGCGCCCTTTCCTTCCACCAGCGATACCGCAGCATCTACATTTATCTTCGAGGCATCACTAGGCGGTGGGAGCCAGTGCAAAGGTGATTGCGCCGTCCTCCTACTCCTCGTCTGGACCTCCGAATTGGCTTCAGACCCTGCTTCCAAATCAGCAAGAAACCGGTTAACAAAGCCGTAGGTTGCCATCGGGCTTTGGAACACCTCCTCATGGATTGCTTTTCTTCTAGCGTGCCAAATCGCCCACAATGTTACCGACATGCGTCTCAATTCCTCTCTATCCATCATCTCCATCATCGAGAATAACCATTCGCGGGCTCCCGCCTCCCGGGCAATGGACACTTTTTCGACCACCCCTTCCTCGGTGAGCGCCCAAACGCATCTCGCCATGTTGCAGTCTAGAAGAGAGTGGTGCCACGAATCCTCTTGCCCACAGATCACACACGCCGGGGTGGCCGCCATATGTCTGTGATTCCGAACGTCCCCTGTTGGTAATGAATGCTTAGCCAATCTCCAGAGGAAAATTTTCACTTTTGACGGTACATCAATCTTCCACATTCGCTTCCATTCCTGACTCCTCTCAGCACTCCTCGACGAGCTCGATCTCTCATCCAACCA
The DNA here is from genome assembly GCA_028641055.1 of Alopecurus myosuroides. Classification (NCBI taxonomy): domain Eukaryota; kingdom Viridiplantae; phylum Streptophyta; class Magnoliopsida; order Poales; family Poaceae; genus Alopecurus; species Alopecurus myosuroides. The sequence continues at coordinate 205,159,998 of CM054061.1, read as the reverse complement.
GTCCTCGCGTGTCCTCTTCGTGGACGCCAAAGCTCGGTAGCAAGACCTGACCGAAAAGATACCTCTGCGTTCGAAGTGCCAAGCCCAGAAATCCTCTTGTACCCGGTGGCTCAATGGGATGTTGAGTATAATTTCCGCATCCATCGGGAGGAACCACTCGTGTATCTTGTCCGCCCGCCATGATGCTGATGTGTGATCGAGGAAGTCCGCCACCTGAACTGGCGGATCCACTTTCATCAGTGCCACCGGACTTCTCCTCTCGTCCCTTGGTAGCCAGCTATCTTCCCAAGCTAGAGTGGATCGGCCGTCGCCGATTCTTCTGATCAGTCTGATTCTTAGCGTATCCCTCCCCTCGAGAATTGACCTCCAAACTTGAGACGGGTGTGACCCCAATTCAGCCGATAGGATGTCACCCCCCGGGTAGTACACTGCCTTGAGCACCCGCGCACTCAGCGACGCCGGCGTCTGTAATAATCTCCATGCCTGTCGAGCCAAAAGAGAGAGGTTAAACAGTTCAATGTCCCTGAACCCTAAACCTCCCGCATACTTGGGCTGGATCATAGCCCCCCCACGAGACCCAGCTTGTCCTCCTCTTGCCCTCCTTGCTCCCCCACCAAAATTTTCGGAGCATCGTGTTTATGTGTTCACATAACCCTCTTGGTAGTTTGAAGCAAGACATCGAATAGGTAGGGACTGCTTGCGCTACTGCCTTTATCAGTACCTCCTTCCCTCCCACGGACAAAAGTTGTTCCATCCAACCAAGGATCTTTTTCCAAACTTTATCCCTTAGATACTTGAAGGCCCCGTTCTTGTCAGAACCCACAACTGAGGGCATACCCAGGTACTTTTCATTGAGTGTTTCTCTCATGACCTCCAACTCTTCCTTTATTTGTGTTCTAATATCTTCCGGACAGCCCATACTAAAGAATAAAGAGGACTTATCCGTATTAATCTTCTGCCCCGAAGCATTGCAATACCTGGTCAGAACTTCCTTGATGTCCCTAGCACCCTCCATACTTGCTTGAAAGAACAGCAGGCTGTCATCTGCGAATAGTAAGTGGTTGACTGACGGGGCAGTAGCTGCCACTTTAATCCCTGTGAGCGTAGATGACCGATCTGTATTTTTTAAGAGGCACGAGAGGCCCTCTGCTGCCAACAAGAACAAGTACGGGGATATGGGATCACCTTGCCTAATCCCACGAGATGGTGAAAACTCCTCCTGGGGTACTCCATTGAAAAGTACCGAGAACGACACTGTCGTAACCAATCTCATGATCAATGCTACCCATGCTCTGCTGAATCCCAACTTCAGCATAATTGCCTGCAAGTAATTCCACTCCACTCTGTCATATGCCTTCCTCATGTCCAGCTTGAGGGCACACGTACGATGTTTCTTGGCCTTGTTGCGTTTCATGAAGTGAAGGCACTCGTAAGCGGTAATGATATTGTCCGTGATCAATCTTCCTGGGACAAAAGCTGACTGTTCCTCCGCCACAATTTCCGGGAGAATTTGTTTCAGTCTATTAGCCGCCACTTTTGAAGCCACCTTGTAGATCACGTTACATAAACTGATTGGGCGAAACTGTCCCAACTCACTCGGGCTGGCCACCTTCGGGATCATCACAATAAAGGTTTTGTTGACCACCCTAGGATCATCCTCCCCTGATAAAACTCTCAACACCACTCTTGTAACTTCGTCACCACAAATTGCCCAGTTTCTTTGAAAGAAGTGGGCTGGAAAGCCGTCGGGTCCCGGGGCCTTCGTGGGGTACATCTCGAACAATGCTGATTTCACTTCCGCTGTGGTGAAAGAAGCATCCAAAATTTCGTTCATCCACTCGGTCACCTTTGGAGGAACCATATCCAGTACCTCTTCCATCCTCTGTACTCCTTCTGATGAATACAGGTCCTCATAAAATTCTTTGGCCATGCTTCCCAGCCGTTCTGCCCTCGTTTCCATCGAGCCATCGGATTTTTTAAGCTCAATAATACGATTCTTTTTCCTGCGCTGACTCGCCCGTAAATGGAAGAAACGGGTATTCTTGTCACCTGCAGCTAACCACTGGACCCTCGATCGCTGGCGCCACATAATTTCCTCTTGTTCTAATAGTTCAACAAGATTCGCTACCACTGCCTTCTCCCTCTCACTCGGCCCCTGTCTGTTCGGATCGCCTCGTAGCCCTTCGAGCTCGTACTGCAGGTTTCGGATCTTGGCCTGGACATTACCCACCGTAGACCTCCCCCATCGAGCTAGGTCATCCGAAACTGTACTCAGCTTCTGGTGCAGCTCCTGTATCGTCTCACGCGGTCCTCCTTCTGACCACCGTTTAGCCAAAGCATCATCGAAATCCTTATGATTATCCCAAGCCACCTCGTATCTCCATGGCCGTTTAATTCCATTGGTCCTTGTTGTGTTGGGTGGTTTCCGGTGGAGTATGATCGGAAGATGATCCGAGCTCACCACGGATGTCAGGTGATGGACCTCCGCCTCTGGGTACCTCGCGCACCAAGCCGGGGATGCCAGGCACCGATCCAACCTTGTACGGCAGAAGGAGCCCCCCGCCACTTTCTTCTCAAAGGTCCAACCCACGCCTTTGAACCCAAGATCACATAGCCCACACACATCCACCATCTCGCGAAAACCCGCCATCTGGCTATAACTCCTCTCGTTCACCCCAACGTGTTCTGATCTATGAAGGACTTCATTGAAATCCCCGATACAGAGCCACGGAAGATCGTTTGCGGATCGAACAAACTTGAGCATATCCCATGTTTTGTGTCTCTCCGCCACTTGCGCCTCACCGTACACCACTGTCAATTGCCATGGATCAACGTCCTGTTCCATTACTATGACATCAAGGTGGTATTGTGAGTAAGGTAAAATCTCCACTTTTATTTCATTATTCCAGTACAAACCGATTCCACCACTTCGGCCACTACTGCTAATAGCAAAGCTATTGGCAAAACCCAAAGAACTAGATAAACGCTCCACAGACTCTTTGTGTAATTGTGTCTCAACTACACATAAAATCATGACGCCTCGCCACCTCGCGAAGCTCCCGAACTGTCGCGGCCCCTCCCAGCCCACGACAGTTCACGCTCAACACACTCATTGCGACTCGCGGCCCTCCACAACCGGGGCCGCGTCATCTTGGGCTTGCTTGTTCTTTGCCAACGGGTTAACCTTCTTAGGACGTTTGGTTTCTCTCGCAGACGGTGGGGGTGGAGGGGTACCCGTCCTTGACTCGTATTTCTTAGCTTGCCCATCCACAGAGAAATCCAGCTTGAGCTTTGCACTCGGTCCTTCTTCAGCCAGCGTGGTCTTCTTCCACTCAAGCAAAAGAACAGGTGCATTAGCTCCTTCCTTCTCCTGGCCATCCTTGATTGGACTTCTTTCCGTCAGCTTCGCCTCCGTGGAGGAGCGCTTACGATTTTCAGCGCTCATGTTAGCCTCACCCCTCCCAGCACCCATCCATCCTCGGCCCATCCCACGCCCCGGTGGTGGCCTGCTCGAGCTGAAAGTTCCCCTGCCCTCCTGCTTGTTTGGGTGATCATAGAACTGCGATCGATTCCATGCAGTTTCGGCCAACATCCACTTACCAAAGCTCACATCTTTCGAGGCATGCTCACCCGTTCCACATTCCTCTTTCTCATGGCCAAGCAATCCACAAACCTCACAGTACTTCGGGATCTTCTCGTATTTAACTTTCATGATCACCGGTTTCCCTCCCTCCGGTTTGAACGAGACAAAGCGAGTTAAGCTCCTTCTGACATCGAGCCACACCCGTACTCGTACATAGTCGCCCCCTTCAACACTTGGGCCACTCATATCAACCTGGACAACTTCTCCAATGCTCTTGGCAAGCCCCGTAATCAATTGTTTCTTACGGTATAGTTCTGGGACGTCATGGATCTGCACCCAAGCATGGATGCGGTTCAGCTCCACCGAGGACGCACTGCAGCTTCCATCGTACTTCTCGATCAAGAGCCCATAGTCCCAAAAAATCCAAGGTCCCTGTTCAGTGATCCTCTTCCAATCCCCCAGGCAACTAGCTTGGACTAGGATGCGATTCTCATCCAGATCCCTAAAGAACACCTCCTGCGCCGGCGCCCAAGCAAACAACATTGTCTTCTTTAACGACACCGCGCTGAACACCTTCGTCGTCAACAGTTTCATCACCGCAAGCCACTTGGTCCCCTCCTTCAACACCTCCACCTCACTCTTGGGCACAAAGATTCCTTCGATATCTTCTCCCTTCAGATGCAAGCTCTCCAAAAGGTCCTCCAGCAACGGTTCCTTAGCCGATCCGCTCCGTCCGCCGTTCCCATGATCCGCCGCCATCCACCTTCTCCCGAAAACCAATCTCACCCCGATCCCCTACCAAGGCCGGGTAGTTGGTCTAGCCAACCCCTTGTTCAGCCCGAGTAGGTTACCAGGAGAGGGAGGTCTGAGAGAAACTATGAATCCGATCAACCCCTGCCGGCTGGAGATCAAGATCGCCGGGAGGAAGTATGGAAACCCTAATCGCCTCGTTTTCGCCTGAGCCCTAACGAGAGCGAATCGGTACTCTTCTTCTTAACTTTTTTTTCTCTTTTGTTGAGACAAGCGTGTAGGTTAATCAAGAGCAAGGAGCATATGCAGTAGTCAGGCCCATTAAACATTGCCTCGGCAAAATAAAAAAAATTTGCCTCAGCCTACTTGGTGTAGGCATTAGATTAGGCTGCTAAAGATCGACGGACAGGCTCAGTAAAAATTGTCTCGGCCTACTTGGGTAGGTGTCAGATTGGATGAGTTGGGCCGCTAGCTATCGACATAACGCTCGTGAACGGACGGAGCGACAGAACGATCGCGAAATCAATAACGGAGCGACAGAGCGCTCGTGAGCGGACGTACGACGTACGCGTCGTTAAACAAAATTATATAGTAGAGAAGAGACTAGTAGAGAAGAGATTTTTTTTTTGAGAAAAATACCGGACTTTTATTGATCAATGACAAACTGAATGTTTACAAATTCTGGAGGATTAACTAGCCATAGATGTCTGCCAAAATCCATGCCTAGAGAACCCTTTGCAATATCATGGGCCTCCCAATTAGCCTCTCTGCACTCATGTATGAACTCCACATCTCCTAGTCTCACACTCCTTCTTGAAATTTCAGCTATTACTGAACCATACCTTCCTCTACTCGCCGCCTTAATATCTTGGATCACCGTTGCGCAGTCAGACGCCATCCTCACACCCTGCAGCCCCAAGTCCTCTGCCAGTGTAACTCCTTCCCTGCATGCCAGCGCTTCAAGCGTACCGGGGTCCGATTGTCCACGAACAACCAGAGCCGAAGCTCCCAGGAATCTACCATTTGCATCTCCGAAGATAGCTGCTGCAGCTCCCCGTGTGCCCATGCTATTAGTGGCTCCATCCACATTTCCTTTGGAGTAACCCACAGGTGGAGCTATCCACCTTTTCACTCTTCGATTAGTTGCAATTGGCCTAGTTCCCTTCTTATGATCCTTAATCATATCAAGATCACTAAGGTAATTAGTTATGAAACTAAACGTGGACAGTGGGCTTTGATATAATTCCTCATGTATTGCTTTCCGCCGAGCTGTCCAGATGGCCCATAAGGTGATCAGGAGCTTCACAAACTCTCTGTGGTTCAGTGATTCGATCATGTAAAAAAGCCAGTTCTGCGCATCCGGATAAGAGCAGTTCAGAGCATGCTCATATAAATCCTCGCCCACCAGAACCCACACACATCTGGCCATATTGCAATCCAGCAAACTGTGACGCCAATTATCAAGTGGAACGCCGCAAATGACACAGCCGGGCTCCGTTGACATGTTTCTGTGGCACCTGACCTCAGCCGTCGGGATACTTTGTTTTGCAAGTCGCCACGCGAACACACGAACTTTCCCCGGAACTTTAGTTGACCAAAGTCTCTTCCACGTCCCCTCGTTTGAATTTGAGGACCCAGCCGTGTGATCCATCCAATCCTCTCTCCTTCTTTTTTTGGCAATGATCATCCGATATGCAGACCGCACCGAGAAGACCCCGGAGCGCTCATAATGCCATGCCCACGTATCATCCATCGGTGTGGTACTGATGGGAATAGTACTGATCACATCAACATCAATTGGACGGAAAAACTCCTCCAGCACTGCCAAATTCCATGTAGCCGATGATGAATCAATCAGCTCACAGACTTTAACCGGACCCTCATCCCCTTGGGTAGTAAATGGACGTAAACATACATCCCGTGGGATCCAGTTATGAGTCCAGATGTTGGTCTCCCTTCCGTCACCAATTCTTCGAATAAGCCCTTGTTTTAAAATTTCTCTCCCATCCAAAATAGACCTCCATATTTGTGAAGGTTTTGTACCAAGCCTAGCTTCCAAGAAATCCGTGTCAGGAAAGTAAACTGCCTTTAGAATTCTTGCACTGAGAGAAGTTGGGTTTTCCAAAATTCTCCATCCTTGCTTTGCCAAGAGAGCAAGATTAAATAGCTCCATATCCCTAAACCCCAATCCTCCTAGGTGTTTCGGCTGGCACATATCTTCCCATGATACCCAAGCAGTTTTCCTTTTACCATCCTTGCTTCCCCACCAAAACCTTCTCATTAACAAATTCAAGTTCTCACATAAGCCTTTTGGCAATCTGAAACAAGACATAGAATATGTTGGTAATGCCTGCGCCACTGATTTAATCAGCACTTCTCATTAACAAATTTATTATGCATTTTTCCATAACCATTTTTATTATGCCCTTTTTAGTAAACAGAAGGAAACATGTTCAATTTTTATTCAATTGTGACCAAATAAAATACCACTGTGTAGAGTTTGTTAAGAAAATTTTTTAGAGCCCAAGTTTGCTCAATTTGGGTGAACCAAACTCAAGTTATGAATTCCCAAAGTTTCCAATTTTTATTGCATTTTCTGTATTTAATTATTTAGTGCAAAATTTATTACAGAAACATGTTGCAACTTTGTGACTAATAGAAAGAGCACAAGATTCTGAATCCACGGAAACTTGAATCATTGAAATTGGAGCAATTTTCAATTTGTTATGGATTTTACAAATAAAGCCTCAGATCTGTTTTTCTGGATTTCGGGAAATAAAAGAAAAAGGCCGAAAAAGGGGTGGCTTTTGCTACTCGGGGGATTCGAACTCGCGATCCAGGGGTGCGCTGAACGGGCCCAAGCCATTGGGCTGTTGCTGCGATTGGTGATGGATACAGATCGCGATGGGTTTTGAGGTGGGGGGTGCGGCTGGACGAAACTGAATCACGTTCAGTCGATCGGGACAGATCGACAACGACGACCCGGCGAGGCTGCTGCCATCGTGCGCGCCGTGCTGCGCGGTGAGCGGGGCGGTAGGGCGTGCGCTTGCCCGCGGTGCAGAGGGGAAAGGAAGAAGGGCAGGGCGTGCTCACCTCGATGGCCTGGGCGAGCGGGAGCAGGCGACAGGAAGAAGATGGCCGCGGCTCGACGGCGGAAAACGTGGACGGCGCGGTCGCCTGGGGCTGTCTCCGGCCGCGCCTCCTTCAGCAAAAACGAAGGTGGAACCCTCCCGGTTCCATTCCGGCCGAGAAGAGCCCGTGTCAACGACCACCGCAGCCGCTGCTCTACCTCCAATTTCCGGCCATGGAGGGTTTCAGGGAAAAAACAGAAAGTTCAGAGAAGAAAACCGGGGAGGAGAGGGGAAATCCGAGGGGAGAGATGGAGGTGGCGGCGGCTTGAGGAGGAGGAAGAAGGGAGGCTAGGGTTTGGGCCGATGGGGGGTTAAGTAGGTGGAGGGGGAGGAGGAAAAGCTTGCAGGTGGGGGAGCCTCCCCTTTTCTCTGTCTCCGTACAGAGGTAGAAGATGACCGCATCGTGAGGGGCGCCTGGGCCTTGTGGTTGAGGTGGGCTCAGCCCACTTGGCTGGCCTGCCCTCCCCCCTTTTTTCTGTTTCTTCTTTTTTTTGTAGAAAAGACAAGAGAAGAAAAGAAAGGAGAATTTGAACGAGTTTTTGAGTTTCAAAATTCATGAAATTAATTTCTAGTGATTAAGCATTGTAAATGCCCAGTTTCATGATGTTTTGTTTTCAAAAAAATTAAATATTTTTGGATGTATGAATATTAATTGAAATTGAGTGAATTTTGCAATAATTGCAAATATTGAAAAATTAGCAAGTTAATTATTTGGAAATTCAAGTTTATTGGAAACAACTAAATGTTTTGATTTGAATGTTTCCTTTGGAAAAAGTTGTAACAGATCAAGTGTGAAATAAAATGATTTGAAATTCAAACTCAACACATGGATGCATTATGATGACATGATGCACTTGAAACAAAAATAAGAAACAAACATTCTAAGTTGGGAGTTTTCATACTTGGGATATTACACCTTGGGCGGGGCAGCCTCCTTATTCCCTGAATCAGAATGACACCCACGCTTGCCTGCCTAGTCCTCTGTGTCCTCATTAGAGCTCTTATCAGCCATCTCATCATCATCATCTTTGGGCGGGGGAGGCGGAGAAGAGCCTCCCCCAGCAGCCCCTTCTCTACCTCAACCCGGACCTTGAACCCTTGATCATTGACAAACAGAGGGAAGCTGTCCACCACTCTCACCCCCTCCATGCAGCCGAATTGCATTCGGATAGGCAATAGGGGGTCTTCAAACGATGCTTCATCAACTTCCATTGGTCGACCGATGGGGAGCGCTCCCACCCGCAGATTGCTGGCAAAGCGGTAAGGAGGGGGGACGCCGTGTAGCTTAACCCATTTGGGCACCAGAACCTCGGTCGCTTGCTTGTGCATAGTCCCTTCCAAAAAAATTGCTCTAGCTTTAGAGATAAGAAGCTCCAGGCTACCTCCCCTAATGGCCATGCGAAGGTTGCCCGTTGAGGGGGAAGACAAGAGCAAAATCGGCCGCGCTTAGCTGCTTCACTTGCCAGTTCCATTCATCATCCACCAGCTCTTTGAACTCCCTCTCCACCTGCTCTGCGGTGAGCGTTGCCCCCTCAACAAAGACAGTAGCCGAGTTTGGGGGGGCTTCCCCAGTTCCCCCTCCTCAACCTCCAAGCACATGAATCTGATGCCGTCACGGCCATAACCTGCCCAGTAGGGGTCGAGACGTTCCTATGCCCTAGTGCACATAGCCGGCCGATGCCCCTTTGCATTACACTTCACACAATACGGATCATCGGTACACTCTGCTTGCAGGTGCCCAACTTTCCCACGGTTGTAGCACGTTTCCTTGCTTACATCTGAAACTCATGCCGCACTCCTAGCGCCCGAGGCGCCCCCAGCCCCCTCGGCCGGGTCCTCGAGGCCCTTCTTCTTGGTGGCGCCCTGGCGGTCTCCCTGTCTTGCTCCTCCATGTCCATACGAGCGCCCTCGCTGGTATGATCCGTGGCCGCCCTGACGTGGGCCCTCACACTGCCGGTCGCGTTGCTCCCGCTCTTTGCTGCAGCGCGGAGGCGAGGACCACCCATAGAACCTGCGGTTTTCCTCCGACTCCCGCTGGAAGCGGTCGTCGAGGTCACGCCGGTCCCCGGCGCTCGCGTAGTCCGCGAAGGTGCGCTTCCCCCTTTGGCCATCGTCGTTCCTATCGCGCTACATCGGTCGGAGAAAAGGGGAGGAGCCGGGAGGGTGGATGAATCGCTTGGCCCTTCTGTGGTGGCGGCGCACGTCCTCACATAAGGCTTGGAAACCTAGAATGAGATCTAGGGTTCCCTTTGGGAGCCACCACCACGGATAAGTAGCAGCCGGTGCGGTGCCACTAATTGGGCTGGCCCCTGCCCGCTACCACGCAGCCCGACCACAGGTCCACCAACTCAGAGCCCCCTGGTCCACTCCCGCAGAAACATCCTCCGACAGTTCCTAGGCCACCTCACAGCCCTCTGCGAGCGGCCCAACATCTGAAAACAGGCCCATCCCGCTATCAGCTTCGCCGCTCGCAAACCCTAGGTCGCGTCCGGGTCTCACGTCCGCCGCCGCCGTCTTGCTCGCCTCCGGTGCAAGTATCACCGACAGCGAGCCTACCATGAAGCTCTCAAGCCCCGGCGAGGACTCCCAGCGTGTCAACAACGAACCCGCAAGAAAGGCCCCCAGGGGAGGAAACTCCTCTGTCACCACCGCCGTGTCGCGATCCCACCGGTTAGATGCGGCTGACCGGGCATCCCCCGCCGCCACCAGGCCCTCCCGGAGCAAATCTGGCCGCACCGCCATCACGGCATCCAGGAAAGGAGCCAAGGTCACCCCCTTCAGAGATGCACGAGGACTCGGCCCCGTCGCGGAATCCCCGTCGGAGAGCGGCCCGCACCCTTGTGAGTCCTCCTCCAGTCGCCGCGTCTCCCCAGCCACCACTTCCCGCCTCGCCTCCGCCGCCCTGCGCCCCTTGCGCCGGCGGGCTTGGCGAGAATGTCGGCTGGAGCATGCCCCAGGCCCCGAGTCGCCAGCATGGTCGCCTAAGGGGTCGAGAGCGCAGCACCGCTTCATAACACCGAGAATAATTCAGTCACGGTTGAATCCGTCAAACTATATTTATTTGTCTATGCGATTTATGATGCATGGTTTAGTATAGTTTTGAGATCGAGGTCACATTTGAGGTGAGCGGATGAAGATGGACGCATTGGAAGTTATTCGACCCCTATCCGTGGACACGTCTATGTGGATGTTTAACATTTTTCATCGATATCAAGGCCACGATGACCGTCACGACGGTGGCAGACGCCGGGACGGAGCCGCGCGTGGGAAGGATGTCTGTCACTCCGTCGGGCTGCTTTCGATGGCCAGCACCTGCGAGTCAGGATGCAGGCGGACCGCCTGTCCGTCCGGTCCGGTCCGCTCCAAAGCCCTAAACGGCTGGCCCGTAAATTTTAGCCGGGCCCTAAACGGCCGCGACTCGCCTCGCGGGCGCGCTCCAATTCGTGAATGCGAACTCTCCGGTTCGCGCCGAGGGGACACGAATGTCGTTCCATCCCGCCACGCGACTCTCCGGTTAGAGCAAGTTCAATAGTAGAGTCGGCAGCCGGCTATAACAAATTGCCATGTCATCTATAGCCAACATATAGCCAAGGAGTACAATAGTTAGCTATAGAGCCATCTTAATATGGCCCACCTCTCACTCTCACAAAGTGCATAGGAGCACGTGCTGCAGCTAGCTCTTGCATGAGAGCCCACTCCACTTCTCTCTCCTCTTCTCTCTCCTCCATGTCATCACAATAATATTATTTTACCTCTTATAGCCTGCTGACTGTACCTTATTGTACTTGCTCTTAACGCTGCATCCGCACTTCCCGCGAACTCATAGCCGCGCACGCCAGTGCTGGGGGGTGCCACCTGCCACGCTTCACTCACTCCGGCTCGCATCCCCTGTTCAGCCGCTCTCCTATGTCACTGTCGCTGGATTCAGATGTCATGATTGCGTTGCCGTGAACTCTGTGTGCTGCTTCACGATCTGTAAGTACTCTTGTGTTGATGCTAGTTGGTCTGTAAGTACTCTTGTGTTGCTTCACTATCATGTATCAGTTGTTGTGTTTGTTCACGACTGCTTACCTTCTGTCGTTGTTCCATCAAGCTGCACTGTCGGCCATGCATTTCCAGACCCGGGCCGCCTCTGTTTACCCCTGTTGGGCCTGGGCGCTGGTTTTGGTTCTGTTTCGGCAAATCTGTAGCCTTGATCGCTTTATAAACGGGTTGCACAAGTGTTGAACAAGCGCAACTCATAGCGTGTCTGGAAGGTCTAAAACATATTGTTGATCTCCGCTGCTGGCCGACTATCCCATAAACGGATTGTCTCAGGTGGTGAAGGGAGTCGCATCATGTGATAGATCGCCATATTGGTGCATATATAGGGAAATCGAGATGCTTTTGCGCATTTATCCAGATATTTATATTCGTAAAGTTGACTGTACTCCCTCCGTTCCATAATATAAGATGTTTTAGACTTTTTCCACATTCACATACATACACATGTATCTAGACACATTTTAGTGTATATGTACACAGTGGCGGAGCCAGGAATTGAGATGAGCCGGGGCGAACAAATAAGATTAAAAAAAATGAACACAAAAGGAGGTTTATATAGCAACTAAAATGGTTCACAAATGACAATTTTTCATAATTCACGAAGTAGAACTACAAAAAACATGAAATCACATAAAATGACTTGGAAGCTACTAAAAGTGTCGAGGTAGATGACCACGACGGTTCTTGTAGGAATCAAAACGTCGCATAATCTTCTTGTCATCAATTTTTGCAAATAACTCTTTCTCAACATAGCAAATCATTAGATCGTTAAGCCAGTCATCACCTATCTTGTTTCGAAGATCTGTCTTTATAATATTCATGGCGGAGAAAACTCTCTCAACTGATGCTGTTGCCACCGGTAATGTCAATGCAAGTGTAATAAGCCGGTAGACCAATGGAAAAATCAGATGTTGTCTCTCCTGGACCAACTTGAGAGCAAGACCACTCAGACTATCACAAGCTAGGAATCCAGGACTTCTCTTCATGACATCAATATATATGTTCAGTTCATCAACCAGTAGACAACAATCATGTGAAGAGAAATCAACAGAGTAAATAGTTGCAAGCTCAACTAGCTTCTCATTATCAAATCCACTAAATGAGTCTCTAGGATCAAGGCATGCAGTGCACAATAATAGCCGTGTTGAAGTTTCAGAAAATCTGTGATTCATCTCAACTATGTTTCTATCAAGCACCTCATTAAAGATTTGTACCTTGTAATGATGGAAGCAAGTAACCATCTTGCGAGAGCTCCTTGGATAACCCCTAGCTGGAATGTTATCACCCATATTTGGCACTAAAATATTTCTGCCACCACAAAAGTTAGTAGCAGCAAGCAAGAGAGGCTCCCATCCATCATCCCTCAATTTTTGCAATAGACTTTTAACCGAGACAATCATATTCATAGCGCTAACTATGTTCTGATCCTTGGATTGCAATGCTTGTGACAAACCATTTGTTAAACCAAGCACTCGAAGCATCAAATGCAAGATAATAACAAATTCAAATGTTTCCATGTATATCATGTAACCTGAAGCCAAACCTCTCTCCTCGGTATCAGTCCCATCATGAGAAATACTGGATAGCACTTCAATGACTGAATCCCACATTTGTTGAATCCGAATTAGAGTTCTATGGTGTGACCCCCAACGAGTATCACCGGGTCTTACTAAACTTGTCTCTTGATTTTGGCCTCTTCCTGACGAGATCTCTCCACTCTCTAGCTGTGCTACCAAACGATCATGATGCAATTGCAACAATGCATCTTTCTTCTTACAAGAGGCACTCACCTACAAAAAAAAAGGCCATGTAGAAATTAGAATTGATATATACATATCGAGTTCAAGACAACTATTTGCAATTGTGTACGAGAGAAACTGACCATATTGACAATCTTGTTTAAGTGACCAAAGAAATCACCAACTGATAGAACTCCTTTCACTACAGCCACAACCACCAACTGAAGTTGGTGGGCAAAGCAATGCACATAAAAAGCATGAGGGTTATCTGCTAATACCAATGTTTTTAAACCATGTAGTTGCCCACGCATATTAGAGGCACCATCATATCCTTGTCCCCTTAATCTAGACATGGACAAATTATGTTTAACAAACATTGCATCTAGAGATCTTTTCAAAGAGGCCGATGTAGTATCAAGAACATGCTGGACACCAAGCAATCTTTCTAGAATCTCTCCTTTTTGGTTCACAAACCTACAAGCAAAAACATATAAGAATAGGCATTGAGTTGTGAAAGAATAACAATTGAGTTGTGAGAGTATAATGAATGAGTTGTGAGAGTACAAACCTCACCATGACGGCCATTTGCTCTTTAATAGATACATCACGAGACTCGTCGACAAGTAGAGAGAAACTAGCATTCCCAAGCTCACTCAATATAACTTGTGTAGTCTCTTCTGCACATGCTTTTACTATATCTAACTGGATTTCACGAGAGGTCAATTGACAATTTCCAGGAGCATTCTCATTGATCACACTGGCTACATCCTTGCATCTTGCGCCATACCAATCCAACATCTCACGAAAATTACCCTTGTTCAAGGAAGTGCTAGACTCGTCATGCCCACGAAAAGCTAGACCTTGTTCAAGTAGAAATCTGACAACATCCACAACAGCCCTCAAACGAATTTCATACTGAATATGTGATTGTTCTTCATGACAAGTGATAGCATATTCCACACTTTGCTTTTTATTTCTAAAATCTTCACAATATGCTCTTGCATTGTTGTGAATGCTGTTTGTTAAACCCACATGAGAATTGAAATTTTCCGGTCCTTTCTTCCAATTCTTAAAACCAGTTTTTGTGAAAACCTCACCTCCATAGCGTGAACTAATGCTTGAAGATTTGAACAGAAAACAATAGAAACAAAACGCAGCATCTTTGTCCACACTATACTCTAGCCAATCAAATTTGGTATACCAGACATCTAGGAATGAACGCCAATCTCGCCCAAATTTTGTTTTTGGAAACATGTGGCCAATTACATGGCTCGGGCCTCTCGATAAATATGCCCACCTCATTTTATCTCTAATTTCTGGGGTACCATATTCATCAATTTGTCTCCGAATTCCCGGATCAGCAACAACATTTGCTATATCAAATTCTTCCCGAACACTTGCTTGTGGAGTGTGCTGCAACATTGAAATCAAAATCAAAATTTTGTGTTATGAAATTGAGCTACACTACAGGCTACAGTCTACATATTGTACACTATATATCTCAAAATCGAAATCAGAAAGGGAGAAATAACCTGCTCTTCTTCCCGTCTCTGGTTATGGTTCTCTGGCTCCATCTCTTCTGGTGCGTCTTCTTCTTCTTCTACCTCACTTTCTGTCTCCATCTCTTGTGCTATCCACGCAGCCTCTTCAGGATCCATCGGCCAGCGGCGGTAGCACGTTGCTCGGAGTCGGAGGAGAGAGGCCCGGGCGCGGCGGAGCGAGGCAGAGAGGAGCAGCGGAACGGTGCCCTGGCTGTGGAGCGGGAGGGGCGGTGGTCGCGACAGCAGCCGGCGGGAGAGGCGCAGCAGTCAGCACGGGAGAAGAGCCGCGCGAGGAGATCCTCCCTCGACCCTCATGGTCCGACGGCGGCCTGGCTGCGGAGCGGGAGGAGGCTGGTAGCGAGCGGCGGCAGTTCGGCTCGCGTGGGGATTTCTGGACGAGCGAGCGACCAGAGTTAGGTCTAGCCTTCCAGTGCCTTAGTCCCGACCGGCCCAATTAAAAACAGGCCAAGCCCAAACGCTAGAGCCCAAATACCGGTTCGCTGTGTGCGCTGGAAGGCTGGAACGGAAGAACTGCATCGAGCTTTGCCTCGTAATGGAGCGCCGCCGCAAATAATTGACCAGTGGATCTCTGCTCCGCCCGAGGGAAGCCGGGGCGACCGCCCCTCCTCGCCCCCCCGTTGGCGCCGCCTGTGTATGTACACTCACTTTAGTGTGTATGTAGACAACATGTGAAATAGCTAAAACATCTTATATTATGGAACGGAGGGAGTACGAGTAATAAGGTGGCACATTGTTTAGCGCAGCTAGATAAGAGTGAGTCTTAGGGCATCTCCAGCCGTGTCGCCCCCAGGGCCCAAAACGCCGCCGTTTGGGGGTCACCGCGGCGCCAAACGGCGCTAATCTGGAACCTGGGGGCAGGGTTCCCAGTCGTCCCCCAGCCCAACAGTCGGCCCAAAATAACTCGGAAAATAAATTCGACGCAATTTTATTGATTCGACGTAATTTTCATAGATTACGACTGAAATTTAAACTAAACATTGCGAAAAACTTAAAAACTACGATCGCCCCGGCCTTGCAGCGACTACTCTAGGCGTCGTCCTCTTCCTCGTCGTCCTCCTCGCAGTCGTCGTAGGCCGACCAGTTGGAGGGGCCAGCTTCGTGGTCGTTCTCGGCGAAGGGCGGCGGGGCGCTCGTCGACGGGTTCGCCACCGTGGCGAGCCAGCGCCGCTCCGTCCTGCCTTGCATCCGCAGCCGGTGCAGCTGCGCCTGCTCGGAGGGCTGGCGGTTGCGCCGCTCGCTCTGCAGCACCACCTGGCGTCGGTTGCTCTTGTACTGCGCGACGAGCGCCTGCTGCTCGGCCAACGCGCGTTTGCGGTGAGCTGCCGGCAGGCCTCGCGCTCTGCCTCCTCCCTCTGGTGGGTCTCCAGGGATGCCCGAACGGCGGCAGCCTCGGCCGCCGCCGCCGCCTGCTCGAGGCCACCGCGAACCCGGTGAAACGTCTCCTCGTTCCGCCAGGTCTCGAAGGAGTAGTACGCCGTGTGCTGCTCGGGCCAGATTGGCTGCCTCCTCCGGTCCCTCCTCCAGCATCGTGCTTCCTGCGCCGGCTGTTGTTCGGGCGCCACCTCTTCCTACATCGGTTGCTGCTCGGGCGCCGCCTCCTGCGTCGGTTGCTCCTCGTAGTGGAACTCGCCGTCGCTGTGGCCACGCGTCGCGACCGTGGGCCGGCAGTACAACGAAGAGTTGCGGTGGGCACGGAACCGACGAGTCATCGTGTCTAGGTGGGTGCGGCGAGGGTGGCGAGAGAGAGCGCGGTGAGGGCGAGGAGGTGGACACCGAGAATGGGAGAGCGACGAGCGGCGAGGGGCCTTTTTTATAGCCTGGCAGGGCATTTACTGCGCCGCGCGTGCCTCCGCTGCCGCCACGCCATTACTCCGGCAGCCTTTGAGTGGGGCGCATGCACTGGCCGGCCGCCACGCCATTACTCTGGCAGCCTTGGACCGGCGCGGGCGCCGAGAAGAAGATCACGGACGGGGGTTTCTGTTCCCGCGTTTCGACGCGTCACTGATAGAGCTGGCCCGCGTGGGCTGCACCGTATTTTCGCCCCCCCAAGCCGAACCCAGCTGGCTGGGTTTCGCCTGGGTGCCGTGGCGCAAATTAGCATCGTTTCGGCGCTATTTAGGCTTCTGGGGGCGCCGGTTGGTGCGAAAACGGCGCTATTCGCCGCTTCCGGCGCTAAAAGGGCCGCCTGGGGGCTCTGGGGGGGCAACTGGAGATGCCCTTAGACTAGTCACAATGGAGAGTATCATATACTAGTACTAGCACAATGCCCGTGCTTTGCTACGGAATAAACGAAAATTCCATTAATAAGTTTTGTCGTAGGCCTAGGTTGTCGTGGTCGTGTCACCCCCCTCCCCAAAAAGTTGCGAGCGGTGTGACGTAATCAGGTGCTTGTCGAGGTGTGCTTAAAGTAGTAGGTTGGTGCTTCATGACAATCGGTGCTGGTGTCAAAGTAGAAGGTGATTGATAGGCTTATGTCGAGTGTCGGGATGGTCTGGTGGTACCGTTGGTAGTGCCGGGGATGGTTAGTGCTGTCTCGGGTATCCCGTTGTGGTTTGAAGGGCAACACCTTACTTCCAAGAGGTGGCGAGGGGAAGTACGAGACGGTCGTAGAAATCATGATGTGGCCGATGGACTCGAGAACGAACAATGACCCAGCGAGAACTCCGACCGATGGTGCGGCGAGAGCCGCCTGGATACCCACGGACATGGGGTGGGGGACGTCTCCCGCTCTCTATGGGGTCCTATCGGTTACCTACCCGACTTGGAGTGGGTGATGCCCCAGCGAGGCGAGAGGTGGTTTCGACTCTTGGACAACAACACATTTACACCACTTGGACCACGCGTGGCATGGCAACATGGATGGGGTTGGCAAGGCTACGTCGTGGTCGACGACTAATGAACGGAAAACCGGCCCATGACCGACCGACATATAAATAAGCTTCTCGTATATCGCCATGGTTTAGCTCTCACTCATGCAGGTATACGGTGACCAGTTGCTAACGTCGTATTCACTTCATCACCTAGATAGGTTGGAACACGTAGGCAAGTAACAACACATGAGTCGGCTGGGTACGTGTGAGTGGCTTGTTCTTCGTTGCTTTTCCCTAGCTGCTAGCGGGTGGAGATAGGGAGCAAGCGGTGGAGCGCGAATCAGATAGGAGATGGAGTACCACGACATGCGCGACCCGGACCTGGTTACTTGTCGCACCCGGACTTCTAGGGGATACTCACAGTCCGTTAAACAGTAGATAAATGGCTTACGGGGCATACCGGCACCCGCATCTCAATATGAGCAGGCCAACACGTAAACGTGTGACAACCATTCTCTTACTATTCATCGTCTGCGCAAACCATCCCATAGAAATCCAGATACTTCCATTGACGTACTTCAAAACATACACACATGGTACGTCAACGGCATTGGAACAAGTGATATCACAACAGATCTCTACGACACAAAAGATGAAAATAAGTTGCAAATGGCTCTCACTAGAGCAGAGATAGCAAATACAATCATCCAGAGGGCACATGCCCCAACAATACATCAGTACATCACAGCGGAAGCATTCAACATTTCTGAGTACAGACAAGAACCAAATAGGCCTAAGAGGCCGGAAACGAACAGACGGAGCCCATCCACGAAGTCTCGGATCCTGCCCGGGTCCGCTATCTACTCGTCAGCAGTCTCGTCATACTCCACGTAGTAGCCACCATGTAGATCTTCGGAAACGTCGTCTGCGGAAACCACAGCCCCAAAGGGGTCAGTACATAAACGTACTGGCAAGCAAGACTCACAGTTCACCAAAGTGTAACCCGTCAACACCAAGCACAGATGCTTTAGGTTCAACGGAAGAAAGGGGAGATAAAAGATGCTGCAACTGGCTGCTCTAACCAACTACAGAAACATACTACAACTTCCGGCTATCAGAAAGGAGATAAGATAGCGTATCGTAACCAACCTATCAACTAACTTCAAACAAACCCATCCTGGATCTCGCCCCTTATCCAAAGAAGCAATCCCAGGATAACTCACACAGTTGGATTAAAGATGAATCAAGTTATTGTGTCAATAATCCTATTACTAGTCAAGTTGTTAATCATTGGGTGTGAGAATGTGAATCATTAGGTTTAAGTTGTCCTGAGTACTTGTTAGCCAGTACTTTCACCAAGTAATCCATAACCGCGGAAAACACGGCTTTTCGAGAAGATTATCCCTGCAGGGTTGCACCAATTTGGCCGTACACGTATGAATAACCCGCCAAATGGAAAGGCCCTTCCACCAAGCGGGGCACTCAACACAACTCAACTCTTCTTCGCATCAAGCCCAAAGCACCACGTGCTGTGCGTGCGCGGCTAATCGAGCCCCACGAAGAAAAGGGGACCCTCATAGCACTGGAAGACCACGCCGCCCTAAATGCCGACTACAAAAGTTCCACCCTGGCCTGGGCTCGCAAGATCATGCATGCAGCAAATGGAAAGCCCGAACTACGTGTGGCGATTTGGACGAGATGTGAATCGAATCAAATTGAGGGGGGCGCCCATACTCGCTTCCCACATGCGGTTAGTGCGCTCATCATGGATCAGTAGACAAGACCCTTTTCCTATTAGGGTCGACACTAGCAGGCCTCAAAACCACCCTGGGCCTCCTGCCGGTGCCTTATCATCAAATTTATTATTAATAGTAACATTAGCATGATTGATTGATTAAACATCGAGCCCCCAGAACGTATTAGAAAATAGTAACAGAAAGTAACGGGTAACAGACTCGAGCAAAACAACCCTAAGCATGCTAGTAAGACACGGGCAACAAGCAATGGTTATAGGTATGGAGGTGAGGCAATATCCGGGTTAAAGGATACATGTGATAGTGTCGTGGGATAATCACGGCAGATGTTACCAGGGGTAACTGATCTTGGGGCAAGTCGACACAGGCGTTTGGGAGAGGGTTTAGCTCAAGGGAAGACATGGTACAACTTGATCTGGTAGCCGGCAATCGAAGTCGCCGGATCTCTATTCTCGATACGATAATTCGATTAGGGTTTACACTGGATACTCGATATCACGCGATATTGCTAGGGTTCTTAGATCTCTATCTAAAACTATACCTGAGGGTCGGTTTATAAAGCACCCGTACCCCCTAGCTTATTCGGCAGGGCATATTCCGGATCCTACATGGACACGGCGCACTAACCATAACTTTCCTTTACAATAGCCCATAACCCGGGCCGTTAAGCCCACAAGTTTGGGCCTCCACAAGCTTCTTTATTCTTAGCCGAATCCTGCACACCATCCTTTGGGACGGGTTATTTCCTCACAGCTTGGCATACCGGGTTAGCATCCCCCTGTCAGTAGTCCCCAGAATAGCCTGGGCTTCACGGATCTCCTTGAAGCGCTTGCTATTCCCTGCAAAGATATCGATCATACGGGCATATGAAGACCGGGTTAAGATGTTTTGATATTCGGCTAGGCCTCACTCCACGGTGGCCATGTGATAACCCGGATTTGGCCTCCAGACATTTAGGTTCAAATTCCCAGGTCCGGACTACAACAAAAACGCCAAGATCTCATGCTCGATAATCAGTCCCGTCATTACGGGGCAAATCCCTTCCTTCTTCTATCCCAATGCCTCGCCCAATACTTGACGCATATCTCGCAAGATCTTTGCTGATAACCATTACCCCGCGGTTTCCGGCTACTGGCCGTTAGGATAGGCTCACCCTTGCCTTATAAATAGCACTTAATGGGCAACCCTAAGCCCCTCACCACGCCACAACTTCCCCTCTTCTTCCTTGCTCCCAACACCCTCGTGCCGGGCAATTCCGGGTTCCACTAGTGGTTCCTGCGAATACCTCATCTGCTTCCAGTGGCGAGCTCCCACCGGATTACACCGTAAATGCCGGGTAAGTTTTTTCCATATTATTTCTTTTTGCATCTGACGAACTTTCATTCAAGCCGCCGTCATCATTAATAACTGCCTTTTTTCATCTTTCCTTCAGCGCTCAAGT
The DNA here is from genome assembly GCA_028641055.1 of Alopecurus myosuroides. Classification (NCBI taxonomy): domain Eukaryota; kingdom Viridiplantae; phylum Streptophyta; class Magnoliopsida; order Poales; family Poaceae; genus Alopecurus; species Alopecurus myosuroides. The sequence continues at coordinate 205,139,184 of CM054061.1, read as the reverse complement.
CACCGTCAGTGACCCGGAAAACACAGAAACGGATAACCTCCAGGTGGAGAAGCCGACTGATGACGCAGACGCTGCAACTGGTGGTGATGCGACAACTAACCGGGAACAAGGCCCTCTGAACAATCCACTTTCCCAAACCGTCGGATCTCCTTCCTTATCGGAACCAGTAGACGAAGAGATAGAAATTCTAGATACAAGGATGAGCTCTCCCAACCCGGACACTCAGACTGTCCGGGTCTCCACTCCAAATGCGAGGAGAACCCCCCTACCAGATGATCAAGCTGCCGGCTCTTCCGGGACTCGCTCCGAGGAGTTAACTTTTGCCCAGATGCTGGAAACTCTGCGCACCTTAAGGGCTAACGAGGAAAACATCTTGGGGTCTTTAATAACCAAACACGAGGTAAATTCGATTAATATTGCTTGTACCTTTGTCCAGTCCCCAAGTTCCGAGTGAGTTCATTCATGACTTGCTCGGTACTTTTATTATACCAATGACTGATAACTGTGCTCTTCTACCTGACTAATGCTTTTTTAACATCCATGCAGTCTTTCGTGACTCAATACAAGGAGAAACTTGCGGACGCCGCCAAGCTCATTGAAAAGGAGATATCTTTACGTGAAGCAGCCGAGGCTGAAGCCAGGAGGAATAGGCAATTAATGAAGAAGTACCGAAGAAGGGCTCACCAAGCCGAAGATGACCTGACAAGCCTTTCCGTCGAAATATCTGACACCTATCGTTCTTTGCTTGGTATGCTTCCTTCTCCGGGTTTATCCTTTTGACAAACAGCAAAAGTTTTCCGACTTATATCTTCATTTTACTTCAGGCCCGGACGAAGCCATGCCGGATGAAGATGACATTGCCAAGCTGAAAACCATAAAGAGTGTTATCCGGCAGCTATGTGCCGGAACCAGATGGATCCTTGACGAGTTGCGGTGTCCGGGTAGAGGACATGTTGATCTGAAGAGGCTGTTGGACGCCCTATCCACTATTCCCGAGTGGATTCGGCACTGGAAGCGCTCATCTTGCCGGGTTGGAGTGACCCGGGGGCTTGCACTTGCGAAAGCTTATCTCCCCAAGCTCGAGTTAGCGAGGCTTATGGGCGGCTTCCCAGAGTTCAAGCTTGACGGATCCAAGTTTTCAGTAAAGGATTTCCAGGCCGTCCAGAAGGAGGTCCGTTACCCGGCCAGCGTAATTGCTGATGAACTGGATGTTAACATACTTGTTCCAGCATATGATTCTGCCGATAAAGTAATTAAGTCGGATCTTCCTGAGCCGTATGACATGCTGGCTCGGTGGAAGGAGGAAGCTGCTGCGATAAGGGCGGAGGCTGCCAAGAAACAAGCTGAAGCCGGCTCTGCTCCTGCTGCCTCAACATCAGTCGTTCCGCCCCCTGCAGGGGCTGGCACCGCCGATCCGGGTGCTGCTGCTACCACCAATGATGGCAAGGGTAAGGCCAAGATGGGCGCCGAGTGATATATGGTTTCCAATGCCTCTTCTTAAGCGTCAGTCGGTCGACATACTTTTTGAAACAGTCATATTTTGGGCGGTGCACCTGTGCACCTTTGATATTTTTTCACCAGTATTTTGTAATGCACGCTAAGGCCTTGATATACTCGATGCCTGTTCCGACCTTTTTAAGTTTAAGCTCATCTGTTCTCGATATCTGGTTTTATTTATTGTTCCTTTTGTGAAAACTCAATTTCCGGGTCTCATAGGTATTGACAAGCGGATTTTGCTTCGAAGTCCCCAAGTCCCCAAGACTCGGATATTTGGATTTTTGCAACTATACAAGTAAGCCAGTTCTTTTCAAGATTTCAAGCTACCGGGCCCGGATTGCCGAGTCTAGGACACTTGATCTTGAAAAGGGAACAAAATGCTTATTGCTATTTTCACAAAGATCCATGAGTTGTTTCACATCGGTTTTGAAGTTATGCTTAATAGTCATTGAGTTTCCAGCTATTCAGCCTTGTACTCTGCATAACTTGTGGTTTAGATGACCCTTTTGACTGTCTTGTACTGTAAGCCGGCTTTCGCGTGGATACCATGTTGTTACATCAATACGAAGACGTAGCCAGCCAATCCCCGTCGGGTTTCATGACTAACTGCCATCGTAAGCGAACAAATCATGCCACTTTAATGCGAGTCACATCGAGCTTAAGTAAGAGTAGCCAAGAAATTTGGACTTCTTTGTCTGGTTATAAGATTGTAGCCGTACTCGTTTGCAAGTAATCGGCCCTTATAACTCATAGGCATCATGGCCGGGTCTTTGAGTTTGTAACTGTGCTATTTAAGCGACCAGCCCCCAAGACCTAGATATACGCATCGTACTGAGAACACATAACCTGATAACAACCATCTCTTTTCTTGATAACCACCTCTTTACTTGATATGAAAAACTGATAACAACCATCTCTTTTCTTGATAACCATCTCTTTACTTGATATGAAAAATGTAGGTCAGCAAGCCGCCTCATTAAAAACCCGTCCAGTCCCCAAAGGTACCCTGGATAGGAAAAGAGTACGTCAGAAAACCTGCTGCCTATTACATCGTGCAATTTCACTTGCCAATATAGTCTTTACTAAGTATAATACAGACGCAGCTGAGCCACGTTCCATGGTCTATCTCTTTCTTGCATAGATGAAGTGGTGTGTGCGGTGTCGTTGACTGTAGCCGACTCTTCCCTTGCATCTATCAAATAATATGATCCGTTATGTAGGCTCCGGCTTATGATAAATGGTCCTTCCCATGGTGGTGATAATTTGTGTTTTCCTTCGTTTGACTGTACCAGACGCAGAACCAAGTCTCCTTCCTGGAATACCCGGGTCTTCACACGCCGGCTATGATACCTCCGTAGATCTTGCTGATATATGGCTGATCTTTCCAGGGCTTGTTCTCTTTGCTCTTCTAACATATCTACGGCGTCCTGCCGGGTTTTTTCGTTCTCTACTTCGACGTAAGCTGATACTCTAGGCGAATCGTGAATAATATCACTCGGTAACACTGCTTCCGCACCATAGACCATGAAGAAGGGTGTCATCTGAGTGGATCTGTTAGGTGTAGTGTTGATACCCCAAACCACAGAAGGAAGTTCCTCGACCCATGCACCAGCGGCCCTGACACAGGGAACTCGCAATCGTGGTTTTAATCCGCGAAGCAATTCTTGGTTTGCCCTCTCCACTTGTCCATTGGCCTGGGGATGAGCCACCGATGCCACATCGAGCCGGATTCCATTGTTGCCACAAAACTTCTCCATCTCACCAAGGGACATGTTGGTTCCATTGTCGGTAATTATGCTGTGGGGGTACCCAAACCGGTAGATAATCCTTTTCAGGAACTTGACTGCTGTAGCTGCTTCGCAATTAGTAACTGGCATAACCTCAACCCACTTGGTAAACTTATCAATGGCCACCAAAAGATGTTTCTTCTTGCATGGTGACATATGGAAGGGGCCAACCATGTCCATACCCCAGACGGCAAACGGCCAAGTTAACGGGATAGTCCGCAACTCCATAGCCGGCACATGGGTTTGGCGAGCGTACCTTTGACATCCGTCACACCTTGCTACCAATCGCTCCGCATCTGTTAGGGCCGTGAGCCAGAAAAACCCGTGTCGATAAGCTTTAGCCACAAGAGACCTTGTGGACGCATGATGTCCGCAGTCGCCTTCATGGATTTCCTTGAGAATCTGTCTGCCTTCTTCCGGCGCTACATAGCGCAAAAAGACTCCTGCTGCACTTCTCTTGTACAATTCCCCATTGATGATAGAATACCCCTTTGCTCGCCTCAAGATTTGCCTTGCTAATACCTCCTGTTGTGGTAACTCGCCTCGTGATAGGTAGGCCAAAAACGGTTCTGTCCACTCGGGAATAGTACGTACAGTGGCTACGAGTCCTGAATCCGGGTCTTGATTTGCCAATTCCTCCTCTGACTCGATTTTAACTGATGGTCGCCATAATTCGTCCAGGAAAACATTAGGTGGAACCGGCTCTCTGCGCGAGCCGAGTCTGGCGAGGGCGTCGGCTGCCTCATTCTTTCTTCTGTTTATATGCTCCACCTCATACCCGGAAAAACATCCTGCAACCCTATCAATTTCCCTGCGGTATGCTGCCATAGTTGCGTCATTTCTATCCCACGTTCCTGACACCTGCTGTACCACAAGGTCCGAATCTCCGAAGCATCGTATCCTCTTGATGTTCATTTCTTTGGCTACCTTTAAGCCATGCAGTAGGGCCTCATACTCGGCCACGTTGTTGGAACAGTCGAAGTGAATTTGTAGCACGTAACTCAATTTGTCTCCTTTGGGTGATGTTAACACCACCCCAGCTCCTGATCCCTCGTACTGCTTTGATCCGTCGAAGTGCATGATCCATGACTCGGAATTTGGAACCGTTGTAGTCATGCCTGTATGTGTCCAGTCGTTAACGAAATCAATTAAAGCTTGAGATTTGATTGCTGACCTGGGTTCGTAGTTGATATGATAATCCCCCATCTCTATCGCCCATTTGGCTATTCTTCCCGTCGCGTCCGAGTTTCTGATGATATCCGACATTGGTATTGAACTAACCACTGTTATTTTCTTGGAAATACAGCTTCAGCTTCCGGCTGGCCATAAAGACCCCGAACACCAACTTTTGCCAATGTGGATAGCGCTGCTTTGCTTCTGATAATACCTCGCTGACGTAATAAACCGGCCTCTGAACCCGGTATCCTTTCCCATCCTCTTGGCGTTCCACAACGACTACCGCGCTGACGGCTCGGGGGCCAGCTGCCACATATAGTAACATAGGCTCTTTAGGACCCGGCGCCGCTAGTACTGGTGCTTCAGATAGCTGCTTCTTTAGTGCCTCAAATGCCTCGTCCGCCTCTTGATCCCACACGAACTTATCTGATTTCCGCAGGAGCCGGTACAAGGGTATTGCTTTTTCTCCGAGCCTGGATATGAATCGGCTCAAGGCTGCTACGCAGCCCGTGAGCTTTTGAACATGCTTCAAATTTTCCGGTTTTTTCAGACTCTGGATGGCCTTGATTTTATCCGGGTTTGCCTCGATTCCCTTCTCGGAAACTATGAATCCGAGTAATTTCCCAGCTGGAACTCCAAACACGCACTTCGTCGGGTTAAGCTTCATCTGGTACCTCCTCAAGTTTTTGAACGTCTCCTTTAGATCATCGATGAATGTCTCCGCCTTCCTAGTCTTGATGACCACGTCATCCACATAGGCATGGACGTTACGTCCGATTTGGTCCTCAAAGCACTTTTGAATACACCGTTGGTAAGTTGCGCCAGCGTTCTTCAACCCAAACGTCATAGTTTTATAACAAAAGGCCCCAAAAGGGGTTATGAATGATGTTTTCTCCCAATCCTCCCTTTTGAGCTTAATCTGATGATACCCGGAATATGCGTCCAGGAAGCATAACAGATCGCTTCCAGCTACTGCGTCTATAATCTGATCTATCCTTGGCAGCGCGAACGGATCCTTTGGACAATGTTTGTTGAGACTCGTGAAGTCAATGCACATCCTCCACTCGTTGGTCTTTTTCATCACCAGAACCGGGTTAGCCAACCAATCCGGGTGAAATACTTCCATGATAAAGCCGGCTGCCAATAGCCGAGCGATCTCTTCGCCTATAGCTTTCCTTCTTTCCTCATTCATTTTCCTCAAACCTTGTTTCACGGGCCTGGACTTGGGATCCACATGCAAACTGTGCTCAGCCAATTCTGTAGGGATACCCGGCATGTCGCTAGGTGTCCAGGCAAACACATCTGCATTCGAGCGAATGAACTCCACGAGCGCTCCCTCCTGCTCTTTTCCCAGGTTAGACCCTATGGTAAACTGCTTAGTAGAATCCCCTTCGACAAAATCTATCTTCTTGGTGTCTTGCGCTGCCTTGAATTTTGCTCTCTCATCCTCAGTATTCGGCTTTTTCAAGGCTGTTCTATCGTCCGGATTTACTTGAGACCGGTAATATTCGAGCTCTTCCTTCCTGCATGCCTGCTCGGCCATAACTGAATCTCCTTCGTCGCACTCGGCCGCTATATCCCGGTTCCCATGTATAGTGATGGTCCGTTTAGGACCCGGGATTTTCAGCTGCAAATACACGTAGCACGGCCTAGCCATGAATTGGGCGTAAGCCGGCCTCCCCAACAGCGCGTGGTAAGGACTGCGCAACTTGACCACCTCGAACGTGAGCCACTCAACTCGATAATTATCCGTCGATTCTCCAAAAGCAACTTCCAAGGTGATCCTTCCCTCGGGGCTCGCCGAGTGACCCGGTACGATCCCGTGAAAGATTGTCGAACTTTTCTGCAGCTGGGACTCTTTGAGACTCATCCGTAAGAAGGTCTCCCAATAAAGGATGTTGATGCTACTTCCACCGTCCATCAGGACCTTCTTCAGCTCGTAACCATTAACCTGTGGAGCAACCACCAACGCCAAGACTCCTGGACGCTCCATTTTTTCCGGATGATCTCTTCTACTCCACGTTATCTCTTGTTCTGCCCATCTAAGATATCCCGGCGCGGCTGATGAAACCGAATTTGCCGCTTGCTTTGACGTCTCTTTGTTCCGTGCCAACGAAGATGTTGATCCGGCCGATCGTCAATATAAATCCGGACTCGAGGTGATCCGACTCTGGCCCCCGGCCGGAATCGTCCACCATCTTTTCTTCTTCGTGGTCGATGTAGATTTCGCCAATGACAAGATTCTCCATGCCCTTCCGAGCTTCTCCCGTGATGTAAACACCTTTGGACGCAGGCCCCACGGTGGGCGCCAACTGTCGTGGGATAATCACGGCAGATGTTACCAGGGGTAACTGATCTTGGGGCAAGTCGACACAGGCGTTTGGGAGAGGGTTTAGCTCAAGGGAAGACATGGTACAACTTGATCTGGTAGCCGGCAATCGAAGTCGCCGGATCTCTATTCTCGATACGATAATTCGATTAGGGTTTACACTGGATACTCGATATCACGCGATATTGCTAGGGTTCTTAGATCTCTATCTAAAACTATACCTGAGGGTCGGTTTATAAAGCACCCGTACCCCCTAGCTTATTCGGCAGGGCATATTCCGGATCCTACATGGACACGGCACACTAACCATAACTTTCCTTTACAATAGCCCATAACCCGGGCCGTTAAGCCCACAAGTTTGGGCCTCCACAAGCTTCTTTATTCTTAGCCGAATCCTGCACACCATCCTTTGGGCCGGGTTATTTCCTCAGAGCTTGGCATACCGGGTTAGCATCCCCCTGTCAGATAGGTTCGTAACAGAAGCAACTAATCATAGGGCTAGCAGAAATAGGCAACGGAAAGTATCGGTAACCAAGGTTGAAAGGAACACAGTGGTTCATGTGAGTGATAACTTGCCTGCAAACCCAGTAGCCTGGTACTGAGCTAACTCCTTAGAAGGGGTGTCGTAAGTATCGTCGGTCTCAACGTCGTCGTTTATCCGAGAAGAAGCAAACAAACAATGCAGAAAGATAAACAATCAATAACATGGCATAGTGCACAAACATGGGATGATGCATGACCATTTACTTGATGCATCAAAATAAACTAGTCGACAAGATAACAACATGATTAAATGGACCCACATGCAATTTTGGATTGCATATGGAAAGCCCATGAATTATGGTTGAATTAATGGTTTTACAACTAAGCAACATGTGAAAGTGGATTAGCATGATGCATGGATGAGGAAAACAGCAAAATAACAACAATTGAATCAAATGGAAATAAGGTTTACCAAGTTTGGAAATTCATTCATTAAGTTAGGAAATTTTGGTTCCTTAAAGGTGTCACACAAGCATTGGTTGTTTTCACCACTTTAAATTGTTCAAAACAGATAACAAAGTGTATATTTGAAAATAACACAAGATTTTGGGTGGATTACATGTTTCAATTATTGAAAAAGGAATCACAAGGATTTAATTATGGATTAAACAAAATTAAACAAGTTTTAATTGAATTTAATTCAAGTGTGAAGATTATTTGAATTTTATTTGTTCAAAACATTAAGTGAAGTTCATATTTGAAAATATTATACTTTTATGGTTGGAAAACATATTTTATATGTCCCAAAGGAATTTGATTTGATCAAGTTATGAATTTAACAATTTTAAATGATTTAAACAAGGTTTAAATTATTTAGGCAATTTAAATTATTCAAACCATGAAACAAATTTTATATTTGAAAAGGTTATTTGAAATAGCATGGAAAACATATTTTATTTGCATTATTTGGATTAAGTATGAATTAGTTATTGAATTTAGAAAATTGCATTTGAATTATTTGAATTTGAATTTTAGATGCATTTGGAAATTTCAAAACAGTACACAATTGGATTATTTGGATAGACAATTAAATTTGGATCAGCAAACATATATAACTTTTATTAATTGGAGTTATATTTTAAAAGTTATTAAAGTTTTAGTTTTAGGGTTTAATCTGCAATTTAAAAGGATTAGAAATTAAAACAGAAACGTGTTTAAACATTTTGCACCGCACAGTGGGCTAGCCACAGCCACTGTGCGTGGGCCACGGGCCAGCGTGGCGTGCTGCGTGCTTGCATGGCCACCAGGGTCACTGCCTGGTGGGGCAGGCCTGTCAGGCACGCGGAGGAAAAAGATTTGGTTTAATTCGACCGCGAGGGATCGAACCAGTGACCTGCGGGTGCGCGCGCTAGGGTGTAACCAGTGCGCTGCGATTCCGTTTGTTGACAGTAGAGCGACGCAGAGAGGATGAGTTTCAGATATATGTGTTAACTGAAACTCAAACGCGCGCTCGCACTGAACCTGACAGAGAACAACTCGATGATCGCCGGCGGGGAGCGGTGGCCGTGCTCGATCTGGTGATGCGGTGAGGTGATGGTTGCGTGCGCACGCAGAGGGTAACAGAGAGGAGGAGGAGACGGTGATCTCACCACCGTTGGAGTCGATGCAGCGGCTCGGTGACGACTGCTGACTGCGGCGACAGCAGTGGGGTCGACGAGGACGGCGGCGCGTCTGTGGTGGCTCGCCGTGCTCCCTCCGGTGTCCAAAAGGAAGAGGGTGGCGAGGTGGTGCGATTTCAGTAGCTAGGTGGGTGCGTGGACCTCCATGGCGACGGCGGCGTGGACGGATTCAGAGCGGCGAAACTCCGGTGGGTGACAGAGGAAAATGGAAACGCGACGAGGAGATGCGATCGGCGGCGGAGACGAGGGGAACAGGAACTAGGGGCTAGGGTTAGGTGCCTAGGGTTCGTAGGGGTTCTTATAGGGCTCGGGAACCAAGGATTGCCGTCGGTGGCGATCTCCTGCCGCCGTGGCGTGCTCCGATGCGCGCCGTACAGAAGAAAAGCGACGGGGGCGTCGCCGAAGGGGTACCGGGCCAGGTGGGCTGCTGCGCGCGAGGAAAAGAAGTGGGCTGCGCGCAGCCCACTGCCCCTGGCTCCGTTTCCTTTTCTTTTTAAATTTTTCTTTTCTGTTTTTTTTGTAGGGTTTGGATTTGTAAGAAAAAGATGAGATTTAAGTTAGTAAAAAATTTAGAAAAAATTAGGTTAGGCTATTTAGAACAATAGCAAACAATTGCCAAGATTTGTTTTCAAAAAGTTTGAACTTTGCTTGCGGTTTGTATTTGAACCAAAATTGAATGAATTTTTATTATTAGGAAAACATTATTGGAAACAAACTTTTAATAGGGTGAACCCTATGATTTAATGTGATCAAATGAGTTGATTTGATTTGGAGATTTTTATAAACTCAAGTTGGCTGCTGTTTTGAAGATTTGATTTGAATTTGAAATGATTTGGAATTAATTGTTTGATTAAAACCATCATTTTAATAAGTGAGCATTATGGAATTATTTGGAAACAAATGTTGTTTGAGTTGAGCTTTTATTTGAAAACAAGATTGTAACATGACAAGTATGAAATAAAGCATTTGAAATTGTTTGAATTTCAATTGTTTTTGGTATTAGATGAATTTCTGTTAGAAACAACAACAGTTTGGAAATCACAGTTTAATGGAAACAATTGATTGTTTTATTTGAATATTCATTTGGAAATTGTAACATCACAAGGATGAAACAAAAGGTTTGAATTTTGGTTTGAAATTCAAATAGAAAACAAAGGAAAACAGTTGGAAAACAAATGAAAACAGAGGAAAACAAATGGAAAACAAGCAAAACAAATGCAATCAACATGATGCCATGATGCAAAACATAAAATAACAGAGAGCAAAACATTCTAATGGCTATTTTTCATACTTGGGATGTTACAAAACGCCCCCCCTTGAAGGAATCGCGCCCCGAGATTCCTACTGAGAAAAGAAAAGGTCCGGATACTTCTTGCGAAGATCCTTTTGAGCTGTGACACGTGAAACACATCGTGCACCTTGGATAGTTTTTCCTGGAAGTTCAAAACGATAGGAATTTCTGGCAACTCTTCTAGAAAGATGTCAGGGAATTTGGAAACCACCGGAACATTTTCAAGTAAAGGGAGAGGTTTTGTATCGAGGGTGTATAGCTGAACAGGTTTTGATTGATTTGTAGGATAGACTATCTGGAATGTGGTGATTCAGGAATGCTTCCTCGAAACAACCCCAGGTGATAGGAATGCCAGCTCTCATAGCCTGGTAGTTTTCGAAACAATAACAACCTTTCTGGCCAGATATACTTGATATTTGGGAAGTTTTGATTAGACGCCGGTAGAAGAACTGAAATAGAAAACAACAACAAGATTTCAACGGACGAAAAGGATGTTGAGAAGAACAGGATATCAACATCGGGGAAAACGAGAACAAAACTCCTGAGGTACTACGGAAAACCCATCCGGGCTTCTAAAGGATCAATATCTACTGCTTAAGGAATAGAGGATTTGCTTCCGGGGCTTACACGCCTCCGTTCTCAATCATGAGTAGGCAACATGATAAATCATGTCACAACCACCTCCATTCCTATGGTCTAGTAGATATAACCATCCTAGAGAAACCAGAATTTGTGAAATCCTAACTTGAAAGTTTAGATGAGAAGGGAAAACAACGTTACACTTCCTTACCAGGAAAAGGGGTGGGTGGGTGGGGAAAGAAGAAAAAGAACAGAATTCCTACTCTCACGTTTCATTTTTCCTATATAGCTACAAAATAGTTTCTAGACTCAACTGCGACCAGTAAAAAGGGATCCTACAGGCAGACAGACTCTGATACCATTTGTCGCACCCGGACTTCTAGGGGATACTCACAGTCCGTTAAACAGTAGATAAATGGCTTACGGGGCATACCGGCACCCGCATCTCAATATGAGCAGGCCAACACGTAAACGTGTGACAACCATTCTCTTACTATTCATCGTCTGCGCAAACCATCCCATAGAAATCCAGATACTTCCATTGACGTACTTCAAAACATACACACATGGTACGTCAACGGCATTGGAACAAGTGATATCACAACAGATCTCTACGACACAAAAGATGAAAATAAGTTGCAAATGGCTCTCACTAGAGCAGAGATAGCAAATACAATCATCCATAGGGCACATGCCCCAACAATACATCAGTACATCACAGCGGAAGCATTCAACATGTCTGAGTACAGACAAGAACCAAATAGGCCTAAGAGGCCGGAAACGAACAGACGGAGCCCATCTACAAAGTCTCGGATCCTGCCCGGGTCCGCTATCTACTCGTCAGCAGTCTCGTCATACTCCACGTAGTAGCCACCATGTAGATCTTCGGAAACATCGTCTGCGGAAACCACAGCCCCAAAGGGGTCAGTACATAAACGTACTGGCAAGCAAGACTCGCAGTTCACCAAAGTGTAACCCGTCAACACCAAGCACAGATGCTTTAGGTTCAACGGAAGAAAGGGGAGATAAAAGATGCTGCAACTGGCTGCTCTAACCAACTACAGAAACATACTACAACTTCCGGCTATCAGAAAGGAGATAAGATAGCGTATCGTAACCAACCTATCAACTAACTTCAAACAAACCCATCCTGGATCTCGCCCCTTATCCAAAGAAGCAATCCGAGGATAACTCACACAGTTGGATTAAAGATGAATCAAGTTATTGTGTCAATAATCCAATTACTAGTCAAGTTGTTAATCATTGGGTGTGAGAATGTGAATCATTAGGTTTAAGTTGTCCTGAGTACTTGTTAGCCAGTACTTTCACCAAGTAATCCATAACCGCGGAAAACACGGCTTCTCGAGAAGATTATCCCCGCAGGGTTGCACCAATTTGGCCGTACACGTATGAATAACCCGCCAGATGGAAAGGCCATTCCACCAAGCGGGGCACTCAACACAACTCAACTCTTCTTCGCATCAAGCCCAAAGCACCACGTGCTGTGCGTGCGCGGCTAATCGAGCCCCACGAAGAAAAGGGGACCCTCATAGCACTGGAAGACCACGCCGCCCTAAATGCCGACTACAAAAGTTCCACCCTGGCCTGGGCTCGCAAGATCATGCATGCAGCAAATGGAAAGCCCGAACTACGTGTGGCGATTTGGACGAGATGCGAATCGAATCAAATTGAGGGGGACGCCCATACTCGCTTCCCACATGCGGTTAGTGCGCTCATCATGGATCAGTAGACAAGACCCTTTTCCTATTAGGGTCGACACTAGCAGGCCTCAAAACCACCCTGGGCCTCCTGCCGGTGCCTTATCATCAAATTTATTATTAATAGTAACATTAGCATGATTGATTGATTAAACATCGAGCCCCCAGAACGTATTAGAAAATAGTAACAGAAAGTAACGGGTAACAGACTCGATCAAAACAACCCTAAGCATGCTAGTAAGACACGGGCAACAAGCAATGGTTATAGGTATGGAGGTGAGGCAATATCCGGGTTAAAGGATACATGTGATAGGTTCGTAACAGAAGCAACTAATCATAGGGCTAGCAGAAATAGGCAACGGAAAGTATCGGTAACCAAGGTTGAAAGGAACACAGTGGTTCATGTGAGTGATAACTTTCCTGCAAACCCAGTAGCCTGGTACTGAGCTAACTCCTTAGAAGGGGTGTCGTAAGTATCGTCGGTCTCAACGTCGTCGTTTATCCGAGAAGAAGCAAACAAACAATGCAGAAAGATAAACAATCAATAACATGGCATAGTGCACAAACATGGGATGATGCATGACCATTTATTTGATGCATCAAAATAAACTAGTCGACAAGATAACAACATGATTAAATGGACCCACATGCAATTTTGGATTGCATATGGAAAGCCCATGAATTATGGTTGAATTAATGGTTTTACAACTAAGCAACATGTGAAAGTGGATTAGCATGATGCATGGATGAGGAAAACAGCAAAATAACAACAATTGAATCAAATGGAAATAAGGTTTACCAAGTTTGGAAATTCATTCATTAAGTTAGGAAATTTTGGTTCCTTAAAGGTGTCACACAAGCATTGGTTGTTTTCACCACTTTAAATTGTTCAAAACAGATAACAAAGTGTATATTTGAAAAGAACACAAGATTTTGGGTGGATTACATGTTTCAATTATTGAAAAAGGAATTACAAGGATTTAATTATGGATTAAACAAAATTAAACAAGTTTTAATTGAATTTAATTCAAGTGTGAAGATTATTTGAATTTTATTTGTTCAAAACATTAAGTGAAGTTCATATTTGAAAAGATTATACTTTTATGGTTGGAAAACATATTTTATATGTCCCAAAGGAATTTGATTTGATCAAGTTATGAATTTAACAATTTTAAATGATTTAAACAAGGTTTAAATTATTTAGGCAATTTAAATTATTCAAACCATGAAACAAATTTTATATTTGAAAAGGTTATTTGAAATAGCATGGAAAACATATTTTATTTGCATTATTTGGATTAAGTATGAATTAGTTATTGAATTTAGAATATTGCATTTGAATTATTTGAATTTGAATTTTAAATGCATTTGGAAATTTCAAAACAGTACACAATTGGATTATTTGGATAGACAATTAAATTTGGATCAGCAAACATATATAACTTTTATTAATTGGAGTTATATTTTAAAAGTTATTAAAGTTTTAGTTTTAGGGTTTAATCTGCAATTTAAAAGGATTAGAAATTAAAACAGAAACGTGTTTAAACATTTTGCACCGCACAGTGGGCTAGCCACAGCCACTGTGCGTGGGCCACGGGCCAGCGTGGCGTGCTGCGTGCTTGCATGGCCACCAGGGTCACTGCCTGGTGGGGCAGGCCTGTCAGGCACGCGGAGGAAAAAGATTTGGTTTAATTCGACCGCGAGGGATCGAACCAGTGACCTGCGGGTGCGCGCGCTAGGGTGTAACCAGTGCGCTGCGATTCCGTTTGTTGACAGTAGAGCGACGCAGAGAGGATGAGTTTCAGATCCATGTGTTAACTGAAACTCAAACGTGCGCTCGCACTGAACCTGATAGAGAACAACTCGATGATCGCCGGCGGGGAGCGGTGGCCGTGCTCGACCTGGTGATGCGGTGAGGTGATGGTTCCGTGCGCACGCATAGGGTAACAGAGAGGAGGAGGAGACGGTGATCTCACCACCGTTGGAGTCGAAGCAGCGGCTCGGTGACGACTGCTGACGGCGGCGACAGCAGCGGGGTCGACGAGGACGGCGGCGCATCTGTGGTGGCTCGCCGTGCTCCCTCCGGTGTCCAAAAGGAAGAGGGTGGCGAGGTGGTGCGATTTCAGTAGCTAGGTGGGTGCGTGGACCTCCATGGCGACGGCGGCGTGGACGGATTCAGAGCGGCGAAACTCCGGTGGGTGACAGAGGAAAATGGAAACGCGACGAGGAGATGCGATCGGCGGCGGAGACGAGGGGAACAGGAACTAGGGGCTAGGGTTAGGTGCCTAGGGTTCGTAGGGGTTCTTATAGGGCTCGGGAACCAAGGATTGCCGTCGGTGGCGATCTCCTGCCGCCGTGGCGTGCTCCGATGCGCGCCGTATAGAAGAAAAGCGACGGGGGCGTCGCCGAAGGGGTACCGGGCCAGGTGGGCTGCTGCGCGCGAGGAAAAGAAGTGGGCTGCGCGCAGCCCACTGCCCCTGGCTCCGTTTCCTTTTCTTTTTAAATTTTTCTTTTCTGTTTTTTTTTGTAGGGTTTGGATTTGGAAGAAAAAGATGAGATTTAAGTTAGTAAAAATTTTAGAAAAAATTAGGTTAGGCTATTTAGATCAATAGCAAACAATTGCCAAGATTTGTTTTCAAAAAGTTTGAACTTTGCTTGCGGTTTGTATTTGAACCAAAATTGAATGAATTTTTATTATTAGGAAAACATTATTGGAAACAAACTTTTAATAGGGTGAACCCTATGATTTAATGTGATCAAATGAGTTGATTTGATTTGGAGATTTTTATAAACTCAAGTTGGCTGCTGTTTTGAAGATTTGATTTGAATTTGAAATGATTTGGAATTAATTGATTGAATTAATTGTTTGATTAAAACCATCATTTTAATAAGTGAGCATTATGGAATTATTTGGAAACAAATGTTGTTTGAGTTGAGCTTTTATTTGAAAACAAGATTGTAACATGATAAGTATGAAATAAAGCATTTGAAATTGTTTGAATTTCAATTGTTTTTGGTATTAGATGAATTTCTGTTAGAAACAACAACAGTTTGGAAATCACAGTTTAATGGAAACAATTGATTGTTTTATTTGAATATTCATTTGGAAATTGTAACATCACAAGGATGAAACAAAAGGTTTGAATTTTGGTTTGAAATTCAAATAGAAAACAAAGGAAAACAGTTGGAAAACAAATGAAAACAGAGGAAAACAAATGGAAAACAAGCAAAACAAATGCAATCAACATGATGCCATGATGCAAAACATAAAATAACAGAGAGCAAAACATTCTAATGGCTATTTTTCATACTTGGGATGTTACATTACTGAGGACGCAGTGCCCTCCCGCCCCGTCCGCTAGCCGTTGAAGGTAGAGGATGGACTCAAGGAGCGGTTCTTTTTTTCAGCCTCCGCTAGCTACTGAAGGTAGAAGATGGACTGAGGCAGCGGTTTTTTTTCCATCTATAGTCGATTGTTTTTGATTTTTTTACCGGGTGCTTTATATCGTGAGTTCACCACATTATACTCGTGTGCGCTTCAATGGATATTTACTGGGCGGTCCACACCAAACGATCACCATTGATCGGGCAAAGTCACGCTAGCGATGTATACTTGCTTAATTTTCGTGGATAATCCCTTAATAGTAGTACTAAAAATTGGACGGATAATTGGGTTAGTTGAGGTGGATATTGTTTGTTAGTGCATGCATGCGGTGTGTTAGTTAGTTCCGTGTGTATACGAGGAGAGAGAAGTGGAGTGGATATTGTTTGTTAGTGCATGCATGCATGTTAGTTAGTTCTCGTGTGTATACGAGCAGAGAGAGAAGTGGAGTGGCATTTGTCCCGTAATTTTTTAGATGTGTGACACCGCCTCACCGCCACTGTAACCTTAATAGTAAAGATCATGTACTACTCCCACAATGCATAGTAATATATATGTGGTACTTGATATCATATATTCGTATATTTTTAGGCAATAGACACATCTTGTCTTGAAATGCGCTATATTACGCTATCTACCTATGATACCACTAGCATCTTTATCCTCATTAAATAAGTGTCACGTCATCTTTTTTTTTGCCTATGTGACACTTATGTTACCACTTATATTACTTTCATTGTGACCAGTCTTATGGGGGTGTTGCTTGATTCAGCGCCGGGTTGCGTGTCAGTCGTATAAACATTATGACCTAAACAAATAAGGCTCATGATTTCCCTAAAAAAAAGAGAATCGTTCTCAACTGGAACGTGACAGCCTTAGTTGTCAGCTACTGAAGTTGGAAGTACTAGAGCTGACTCTGAAAAGGCACAATTTTAAAAGTCGCCATATCTAGATATTTTTTAGTTATCGCACGCTCAAGACCTAGACGATCCGACGATCGGTTTCCATCCTCCTCCGCCGGATCCTCTCTGGCGTGGAGTTCCCTCTCGCCTCCGACCAAAACTGGACCCATGAAATCGATCCCGATTACGATGGAGCCGCCTCTAGGGATAGTCTCCTCCTCCGCAAAGCACGCGACGTTGTCGATGACGCAGTCGAAGGCGCCGAACGTCATGACGAGGCCAGAGGCGACTGATATGTCTCCAACGTATCTATAATTTATGATGCTCCATGATCATATTATGCCAATTGCTACATGTTTTATCCCTTATTTATAACATTTTTATACGTTTTCCGGGACTAACCTATTAACAAGATGCCAAATGCCAGTTCCCTGTTTTCTGCTGTTTTTGGTTTCAAAAAAGTTGTTCTGCAAACATTCTCGGAATTGCACCCCACAAAGCCCGAAGTGCCTATTCCCTCGGAAGCATCCAGAAGACCGAAGGAGAGTCGAAGACGGGCACCAGGGGGGCCACACCATAGGGTGGCGCGGCCTCCCCCTGGTCGCGCCAGCTATGGGTGTGGGGCCCTCAGGCCTCCACCGACTTTGCCCTTTCGCCTATTTATTCCCCCCGGATGGAAAACCCTAGGCACCTGATAAAAAATCCTCGAAAAGTTCCGCAGCCGCCGTTGTCGTCAACTCTAGATCAGGGGGGTTCTGGAGCTGTCTCCCGGCTCCCTGCCGGAGAGGAAATCATCACCGGAGGCTTCTACATCACCATGCCTGTCTCTGGAGTGATGAATGAGTAGTTTATCCCTGAACTACGAGTCCATAGCAGTAGCTAGATGGTTGTCTTCTCCTCACATGCCTCCATGTTTAGATCTCATGAGTTTCCTATCATGATCGTGATTGATCTTATGTAATTCTATATGCTGTGTTTGCTGGAATCCGATGAATATTGAACTTATGCCAAGTTGATTATAGTCTTTATTGCATATGTTATTTGTGATCTTGCATTCTTTCCGTTGCTAGTGGTTGCTCTGGCCAAGTAGTTGCTAGTGACTCCAAGAGGAAGTATTTATGCTAGATAGTGGGTTCATGCCTCCTTTTCGTCTGTGCTCGAGTGACAGAAACGTGACGGGGGGGATGTGATGTTGCCACTAGGGAGAAAACAGCGGTGTGAGTGCCTACATGTACAATCATTGCTTATATTACACACATTGTTTAATGCAGTTATGTGTTGCCTGTAACTTAACACCTAAGTGGGTTCGGATGATAACCTGAGGGTGGATTATTAGTCATATATGCAGATGGATTTCAGTCTATCTATATTTTTGTAATGCGCGCACTAAATAGCATAGTAGTCATCATGTTATAATGTGCACTACGGTGCAAGCTCTATTTGTCAATTGCCCAACTGTAATTTGTTCACCCAACATGCTATCTTTATGGAGAGATGTGACGCCCCGAGATCGGGCACTATGCAGATTTCATCATTTCCGCCAAATCCGCATAATAACCGATTCCAGGTTGCCACTTATGATAACGTTACAACAGTTCACGAATATTCCACAATTACAACAGAAACAGACAGATACAAGACGACTCGAACGAGCCAAGGATACAACTGATACAACACAAAGATCCAAATAACAGCGGAAGAAAACAACATATCGTCCGACTACGGACAAGATACAAATTGGACTAAGAGTCCTGAAGATAACCGAGAGCGTCCAATCCCTGCCCAGGCCAAGCCAGAGGGATTCCCAAGTTAACGTCGTCAGACTTCAAACCTGTTGACTGCAATGTTGAATATGCAGCCACGAAAGAGATTCGTGGGTCAGTACGGTTAAGTACTGGCAAGTGGATAAACCATACTCACAAGATACCGGCGTAGCCAGTCATCACAAGATACAAATACTTTGGGAGCAACGGAAAGGAGGGGGTTATTGCAAATAAGCGACAGTGGGCTGCACTAACCAACTACAGAGAGATACTACAACTTCCGGCTAACAGAAAGAAGATAAGATCGAGTGTTGTAACCAACTGAAAGTAACTCCAAACAAACCCATCCTGGATCTCGCCCCTTATCCGAAGAAGCAATCCGAGGATAACTCACACAGTTGTATTAGAGGTGATTCAAGTTATTGTATGAATAAACCTATTACTAGTCAAGTTGTTAATCATTGGGTGTAACATGTTTGATCATTATGTTTAAGTTGTCCTGAGTACTTGTTAGCCAGTACTTTCACCAAGTAATCCATAACCGCGGAAAACACGGCTTCTCGAGAAGATTATCCCTGCAGGGTTGCACCAATTTGGCCGTACACGCAAGAATAACCCGCCAGATGGGATGCCTCCCACCAAGCGGGGTACTCTACACAACTCAACTCTTCTTCGCATCAAGCCCAAAGAACCACATGCTGTGCGTGCGCGGCTAATCGAGCCCCACGAAGAAAAGGGGACCCTCATAGCACTCTAAGACCACGCCGCCCTAAATGCCGACTACAAAAGTTCCACCCTGGCGCCAAGGGTTCGCACCTGCACATGCATGCATCAAATGGAAAGCCCGAACTAAGTGTGGCGATTTGGACGAGATGCGAATCGAATCAAATTGAGGGGGGCGCCCATACTCGCTTCCCACATGCGGTTAGTGCGCTCATCATGGATCAGTAGACAAGACCCTTTTCCTATTAGGGTCGACACTAGCAGGCCTCAAAACCACAAAGGGCCTCCTGCCGGTGCCTTATCATCAAATTTATTATTAAACAATAACAGTAGCATGATTGATTGATTAAACATCGAGCCCCCAGAACATAATAGAGTAGTAACAGAAGGTAACGGGTAACAGACTCGAGCAAAACAACCCTAATCATGATAGTAAGACACGGGCAACAAGCAATGGTTATAGGTATGGAGGTGAGGCAATATCAAGGTTAAGGGATTCATGTGATGGGTTCGTAACAGGAACAACAACTACTAAGGATAGCAGAAAAGAATCAACGAAAAGAATCGGTAACAAGTGATGAAAGGCAGCCATATGGCAGCAAGTGAGTATACTTGCCTGAGATCCCGCAAGGTAGCAGAACTTGTCGTTGCTCACATCATCTCAACGTCCTATCCGCGAAGAAGCAACGAACTAAAAGAAACACCGGATGCAATAATTACTACTACGGCAAAAGATCCAGCATGATCCTAGTTTATATGCATGACATGGCAAGATGCAACAGGGGAAACAATTTAAGCAATTTAATCGGAACCGGAGTCCGGAGAAATAGTAAATTGGTTCAAGTTGTTTAGCTAACCAACAAGTTAAATGTTGTTTAACCTGGAAAACAGTAAATAGGTGGGTTAAGCAATATTAAATGGAATAGGGCAACAATTGAATTAAATACCCCAACACATTCCATATTTATTTATTAGGTGAACATACATAACACTACTACAAATGCAACATGCAAGGTGCAAACATGAACATGGATGGCATGAACAGATTAAGTGCATTTTTCTGGTATGAAAACATATTTTATTTGTTGGATTTGGAATTAAAATGAGCAAGTTATCAAATTAGCAATTTTAAATGCATTAATTAAGAAATAGTTGTTTTCAACAATTTAATTTATTTGAAACAGAAAACAAAATTGATATTTGCAAAGTTTAGAGAATTTTGATTGGAAAACATATTTTACTTTTCAAATTTGGAGTTGAAATGAATTAGTTATGAGTTATGCAATTAAATCAATTTAAATTGAGCCGGAAGCCCAACATTTAATTTAGGAGGTTCACGTTATTTATTTACCCATCAAGATTAAATGTTGTTTAACATGGCGAGATAATATAAAGATGAGCTATGCAATTTTAAATGGAACCGGAACAATATTTAATTATCCCAGCTCATTCCATATTTAATTATTAGGTGATATTATTATTGTCCGCACCCACAAGATGCAATGCAACACAAGATGAATGATTTAATATGCACGATATAGATGACATTTAGAAAATAGGCATATAGGTTATAGGGTTGGGGTTTAGGTTCGCACGTTGGAAAGAGAATCGCCGGGGTCAACGCCGGAAACTTCGGAACGTGGAGGAAGTAGTCGACGTCGAGGAAGTAGACGAAGAAGAGGAAGTAGACGAAGTCATCGTAGCAGGGGAAGTAGACATTCCGTTGTCGATGTAGTCGAAGTCGAGGTCTTCGGGTCATAGAGGAAGTAGTCGACGTGGGCGTGGTAGTGGAAGTAGTCGACGTCGAGGAAGTAGTAAGTAATCGTTCTTATTCCGCAAATGAAGTAGTCGTCGCAGAAACGCAACATCATCTCCGTTGTTCTCGAGTTGCCGTGGTAGTTGGCGTAGTAGAGGAAGTAGTCGTTGTAGGCATTCTCGTTCCGTGTTGGAAGTAGTCGTGGTCGAACCGTACATCGGCATCTCTGGGGTTGGTGGCGAACTTGACAGGTTCGGTCTTCAGGCGCGCACGAAGGCGGCCGACGCAAAACGGACATGACGCAGATCTTGGCAAGAATCCACGGATATTGTCTTGTCGGAGAAGAACTTGGCGATCCTAGGTCGAGGACGCAACTTGGTGGCTTCCATCGAAGGTGAACTTGGCGCCTCCGGTGACGGAGTCCCATGGACGCGCACGAAGGCGGCCATCACACAGCGGAAGCAACGACAAGACATGACATATGGCCGAGGGGCGTCGTACCTCTTGCAGGACTTGCATCAAACACATGGCGGGCATCGAACAAGTAGGCACACGCGATCATGGTGAGTAAACAGCAACAACAACTAGATACAAAGGAGGCGTCGGGAGTTGTAGACGACCTTCAGTATGAAGACCTCGAGGAGGCGTGTCTCTGGCGACAGAGATGCTCGTGGAACTGACGAGCTTCGGGGCAGTAGCACGTGGATGGAGTCGGCAGGACAAGGTCGTGGCGGAGCTCGGGCAGCCATGGAAGGCGAAGAATCGGCCGTGGTAGTCCTCCGCCACGGACAGCAGCTGCGGCCAGGAGGTGGGGCCGGGCAGCAGCGGCCGGTGAGGAGCAGGGGCTCGGCCGTCCGGCGGGAGCAGAGGTGGAGAGGAACCATGGCCGGAGGCCGCGCGGCAGAGGCAGGGGACGGAGGCCGACGGAGGACGGCGGGCGCGCCATGGCGGCTGCCATACGTGCGGGCGCGAGGAGGCGCGGGGAAAGGGAGGAGGACGGCGGGACGGAGCGGCCACGGGAAGGCGGAGGACGGCGGGGCGGCGCCGGCGAAGGAGAGGACGCAGGCGTGGGAGGCGGACGCGAGGAGGGGACTGGGAGGCGGCCGGCGGCGTCCCTGCGATGGAGGAGAAGGACGAAGCGGTGGGAGGCAGAGACGATGGGGTTGGGGTTCGATCCCCTTCCCTGGCCTCGCGTGCGTTTCTGTGTGGGGTCGGGTGCGGTTTGGTGTGCGTGCGTTGTGTGTTTGTGTGGTGTGCGTGTGTTCTGGTGTGTGGGCGTGAGTCTGGGTGTGTGCGTGGTGTGCGTGTTGGTTAGGGTTAGGTGTAGCTAGCTGGACTGGGCCTTGTTGGCCTGGTCTGGCCACTCAAATATTTTTTTTTCTCTTTTTTTTTTATAAATCGAAATGCTAATAAAATAGGTTTTATGCACCACATAAACTCCAGAAAAATGTAGAAAAAATAGGGTGTGATTGATTTCAAACATATGCACATTTTAAATGCGAGAGAAAGCGTGATGCCATGATGCCATGCGATGCGAAAAGAAAAACGACGATCAACTATTTGGGGAAAAACCCCGGATGTTACAAGAGACACCACCAGTGAACCTATGAACCCCGGTCCATTTTCCACACTGTTAAACAAACCACAACAATTTTCTGCTTTCTTTACTTACTGCAAGCATGCACCATTTTCCACACTATACGTCTAATGTTTTTTTTTCAGCAAGACCGGTGAGATTGACAACCCCACTGTACCGTTGGGACAAAGTATTTTGGTTGTGTTGTGTGCAGGTTCCACGTTGTTGCTGACACCGGTGAGGCGCCATCACCACCGTCAGAGGCATCAACCTTTCTGAGATCCTCTTCCTCCTACTGGATTGATAATCTTGGTTCTTAAATGAGAGAAATTCTTACCGCTTGATCATCACACCCTCCTCTTGGGGTTCCCAACATGCAAGCATCAATGAAATTTCTGGCGCTGTTTCCGGGGAATTAATCATCATCAAGAAGCGTCCTCGTCAAGGCACCATCAAAGCGTAGCAAGGAAATTTCTGGCGCCGTTGCCGGGGGGGGAAGAAGTCTTCTGGCAAGGGGAGCCTCTCACTCTCAACCTCTTTATTTTTTTATTGTCTTGTTTTCTTCTCTATATTAAAAAAAATAGTTTACTTTATATCTGTTATTTATTTGCTTGCTTTTATGTCTAGTTTTGTTCCTGTCACTATGTCACCGGAAGAAACAATCTTCACTTTCAAGCAAGGGAGTGAGAAGAGTTTCAAGGAAGCTTGGTCTAGAATTTTTTATTCTTATAGTAAAACTGAACCCATGATGACCTTGAATTTACTTCTTAATAGTTTTTACTTTGGTCTTGTTTTTTGCTATAGATATGCTTTAGACTCTGCAATATGAGGAGACTTCCTACATTGTGATGGGGATCAAACTCTTGATTCCATTAAAAAGTTGATTGCAACTTCTAGCTCAATTAGTAAATTTGATTTATCCCTTGTGAGTTTTCAGGTTAGATTAAATACTCTTGAAACAAATATATCATGTTTAAAAGAAGTCTATAACCAGATTCGTGCTTGTTATGATTATGTGCCAATAAACTCTGAACCTTCAATATGGATCCCTACAATAAAATTAGTTAGAAATGATGAAACTTTTCATGCTCATTGCGATATCATGACTAAATTTTGTCTTATGCCTAGAAAAATCTACGAGTCTTTGAATCTTTGGAAACATTCTGAAGGGGGAGAAGAAGTACCCCTTATCAATAATACTACTGTTTTGCCTATTGGGGTAGCTGAGGGAGTGTTTACAAAAATCATGGAAAGTACAAATATCCACTGATTATCTTGTTATTGAATGTGTAGGAGAAGGACGAATTACGCTTGGAAGGTCCTTGCTGAAACTCCTGGGGGCAGTAATAGATGTGAAGAAAGGTACATTAAATTTTACCTTCACACCATGTGGCCACATATTCCCCAAAACCAAGAAGAAGGGTAAGAGGAGTAAAAGGAGAGTTCTTGGTATAAATTATGATGCTTCTTCACTTGAAAATACTTGACTAACTTTCTATGCCTAGCTGAAAGACGTTAAAGAAAATCGCTACCGGGAGACAACACGTTTTATTTCTCTGTTTTCAATAATTTTTTCTTTGTTTTCTTTTGGGTGCTTTGCACCTAGGTGTTTTCTATTTCCTTATAACCCCCCGTATCTTTTATTTTGTGTTTTTGTTGAGCCAAGTAAAGCCTCTAGTGGAAAGTTGAGACTATATTTCGGATTTCTGCGCAGGAAACAGATTTCTGCTGTCCACTGTTAAATACGTATAAAATCACAGAAAACTCGAAATAACCTGAGATTTTTTGTGCTTAATCCTGGGCTGTATACTCAACTTTTATTAGTTTACCACTTTTTTATTTGAGCAACAGAAGAGTTTCTAAAAAATCGATCTTTTGCTGTTGTTCTGTATTGACAGATTTCTGCCAATTATTGCATTTGCATCTTAATCTCTTTCTTTTGGTGTTATTTTGAGAAAAAGAGTTTTAAAAGAAGTTGTGACAGTAGATAATGTGTTTTTAATTTCTATGATTGTGTTGAAACTGAACCATGTGAATTTATTATTTCGATTGCACTAACATTGCTAATGAAGATTGTGAGAAGTTTGGTGTGAAGGAAGTTTTCAACGGTCAAGAGAAGAGGATGAAATGCTGTGATCAAGAGGAGTGAAGAGGTTAAGTTTGGGGATTCCCCGGTGGTACATCCCAGCAAATTCCAAGAAGACTCAAGCGTCTAAGCTTGGGGATTCCCAAGGCATCCCCTTCTTCATCGGCAAATTATCAGGTCACTTCTAGTGAAACTATATTTTTATTTGGTCACACCTTATGTGCTTTACTTGGAGCATCTTTTATTTTTTTCTTTCGGTTTGTTTATATTTTTACAATAATCTTGGTTGGAACCCATCATTCTTTTATTGGAGAGTGACACACTCCGCATTTTTATGAGAATACGTTGTATTCTTAATCTCTTTCTAGTTGCTGCATTTATTTAGCTCCTGTTTTGCATGCATCTCTTATCCGAGCTGTTAGTTTTAGTAGTGTTATATGAGTACTCTCATGTTTGCTTGCTGTATCATAAAGAGTATTTTTGTTAAAACATATCTTGTATGGTGCTTGTTGGGACAAGAAACTGTTGCTTGATGTAGAATCTATAACAGTGCAAATAGAAGATTGTATAGACTGTGGCTAGAACTTTTTCATGCCATGCTAAATTTATTTTAGTTTTACACCCTTGTGGTTATTGAGTAGAATGAATAGCCTTAAATATCCGAGAGTGTTTAATATGTCTTGAAAGATTCATAGTAAAACATCAATATATGGTATTTTGTTTCGAATATTTTATTTGGTTGACTTGGCGCATGTTCACACCATGTTTATGACTACGAACCAGTCACGAATAGCCTCCATGAACACTTAGTTTTTGAACTTGTGATACCGCTTATAATTTAATTAATGATGCTTATGTCGTTGTGCATGATTATGGCTCTTATGCTCTCTTGATTTATCGCTCTCAGTCTTTTGCTAGCCTCCACCTGTACTGAGTATGGAATTCTACCCGTGCATCCAAACTCCTTAAACCAAAATTTTACCATTATGTACACCATACCTACCTACATGTGGTATTTCAATGCCACTCCAAGTAAATTGCTCATGTGTTACCTTTAAAACTTTCAAAATTACTCCTGTTTTGTGTTCTTGCTTTTGCTCATGAGGACGTCAATAGAGAATCTTTATCTCACTTGTTGATTGGATTTCACACCCTAGACTAGTGGCTTCATACGCTTATCCAAATGATAGAAGAGCTGGCAGCAGGGTGCCCAGCCCCAAATTAATACAAACAGATTATCTTCACTATTTTATCCTGATTTATCATTCAAAGCATAATTGTGTAAACAAAAGAGAAACATGGATGACCTTCTACATCAGTTGCGTCCTTCACAATGGGATCCGCTCTTGTGAATCCAGTTGGCTTGTGACGTACTGTATTGTCTGTTTACCATTCGTTGACATTAACATACACCTCCCCTAAAATATAGACACTCCTCCACGGTATGTGATTGTTGGCAGGCACCCGAGGATTCGGTTAGCCATGGTTTGTGAAATATGGATGGGAGGAGTGTCAAATTTTTAATACCTCTGTTTAATAAAATAAAAAGCTCTAACACACGAGTGATCCCTGCTTTCCTCTGCGAAGGGCCTTTCTTTTACTTTTATGTTGAGTCTCCATCTTCTAACTTTATGCACAGTTGAGAGAGCATTTTTGCCATTCTGTGTTCTATGTGCATTTGTCCCATAAACATCAATAATTACTTCATGATGTGATATTATTTGTTCTTAAATTATTTGTTCTAGTCTTCCTCACGAACTTTGAAAGTGTCATGGCATTTATGTTTTGTCCCACTCTTAAGGACTAGCGAAATACCACTTTGCCATGCTTTCTCTATACCTGAAATAAACGTTTATCTTTCTTTGCATTATTATCCATGATCCTTTATTTAAGATACTCTTCATGATGCAAAGTGATTGCTATGCTTTATTATTAAAGTCCTATTTATCATGTTTTTGTTTGAAGTTCTATGATCTCAGCATACATATGCTTTTACAATATAATGATCAAGTTTATGATAGTAACATGTCACCTCAGAAATTATTGTGTTTTATCGTTTACCTACTCGAGGACGAGTTGGAACTAAGATTGGGATGCTTGATACGTCTCCAACGTATCTATAATTTCTGATGCTCCATGATCATATTATGCCAATTGCTACATGTTTTCTCCCTTATTTATAGCATTTTTATACGTTTTTCGGGACTAACCTATTAACAAGATGCCAAGTGTCAGTTCCCTGTTTTCTGCTGTTTTTGGTTTCAGAAAAGTTGTTCTCGAAACCTTCTCGGAATTGGACCCACAAAGCCTGAAGTGCCTATTTTCCCTGGAGCATCTAGAAGACCGAAGGAGAGTCGAAGACGGGCACCAGGGGGCCACACCATAGGGTGGCGCGGCCTTCCCCTGGCCGCGCCAGCTATGGGTGTGGGGCACCCAGGCCTCCACCGCCTTTGCCCTTTTGCCTAATTATTCCCCCGGATGGAACACCCTAGGCACCTGATCAAAAATCCCCGAAAAGTTCCGCAGCAGCCGTCGTCGTCAACCCTAGATCACGGGAAGTCTCGAGCTGTCTCCCGGCACCCTTCCGGAGAGGGAATCATCACCGGAGGCTTCTATATCACCATGCTTGCCTCCGGAGTGATGCGTGAATAGTTCATCCCTAGACTATGGGTCCATAGCAGTAGCTAGATGGTTGTCTTCTCCTCACATGCCTCCATGTTTAGATCTCGTGAGCTGCCTATCATGATCGAGATTAATCTTATGTAATTCTATATGTTGTGTTTGCTGGGATCCGATGAATACTGAACTTATGCCAAGTTGATTATAGTCTTTATTGTATATGTTATTTGTGATCTTGCATGCTTTTCGTTGCTAGGGGTTGCTCTGGCCAAGTAGTTGCTAGTGACTCTAAGAGGGAGTATTTATGCTAGGTAGTGGGTTCATGCCTCCTTTTCGCCTGTGCTCGAGTAACAAAAACGTGACGGGGGAGGATGTGATGTTGCCACTAGGGAGAAAACAGCGGTGTGAGTGCCCGCGTGTACAATCATTGCTTACATTACACACATTGTTTAATGCACTTATCTGTTGCTTGAAACTTAATACCTAAGGGGGTTCGGATGATAACCTGAGGGTGGATTATTAGTCATAGATGCAGATGGATTTCGGTCTATGTATATTGTTGTAATGCCCGCACTAAATATCATATTAGTCATCATGTTATAATGTGCACTGCGGTGCAACCTCTATTTGTCAATTTCCCAGCTATAATTTGTTCACCCAACATGCTATCTTTATGGAGAGACACCACTAGTAAACCTATGAACCCCGGTCAATTTTCCACTCTGTTAAACAAACCACACCAATTTCCTGCTTTCTTTACTTACTGCAAACATACACCATTTTCCATACTATACGTCTAATCTTTGTTTTCAGCAAGACCAGTGAGATTGAAAACCTCACTGTACCATTGGGACAAAGTATTTTCGTTGTCTTGTGTGCAGGTTCCACGTTGTTGCTGACACCGGTGAGGCTCCACCACCACCGTCAGTGGCATCAACCTTCCTGAGATCCTTTTCCTCCTACTGGATTGATAACCTTGGTTCTTAATTGTGGGAAATTCTTATAGCTTACTCATCACACCCTCCTCTTGTAGTTCCCAACACGCAAGCATCAGCGACGCGCTCGCCGGAGCCGACCGGAAGCCCTGCACGGAGTGAGACTCTAGTCGAACGGGTCCCGCGCGGAATAAAGCTCCGTACGCCGCTCTAGCCCCACGGTGGGCGCCAACTGTCGTGGTATCATGTGCGGCAACACCATTGCATTAGCAACAGAGTTAGGGACACAGGATGCGAGCGTCGGTATCCATGCGGGATTGGGCAACAAGCATGAAGAAGACACGATCTACCCAGGTTCGGTACCTCAACCTTGTGAGGTCCTTACTCCTGCGAGGATGAACTATGTGGTGGTGTATATGGTGTTACAAGACGAGGATCCCCGTAAAACTGAAAATGAGAAGGGAGAATACCATGAGCTTCTCAATTAGTACTCACCAAATCTTCCTATTACACACCCTCGTATAAACAATAGTGACGAGCCACCTAAAATTAGTGCACGCTCTTTAGCCCAATGACAATATTTTATGAAAACTCATTTGAACGGTTCTTGCATCGAGCTATGGAGAATCATTGGAGATGGATACAACCTCATTGATCCTAAGAACTTGATAAGGAGAAAAGTGGTTGATTGTGAACTCAACTTTGCGGCTTTGCACATGATTAAATAATATGTGGGAGAGAAGATCATGCCACACATTCAACAATTCTCCACCGACAAAGAAACATTGGGAGCTCTTATCTACATGTTTGAAGGAAATGAGAGCATTAAGAGAAACATATTTTATTCCTTGAGAAATGTGGCCGAAGAGTTCTATATGCTTGATACTGAAAATCATGAGGACATGTACGAAGGCTCAAGACCCTTACTACTTCCTTTAGTGGTTTTGGTGCCACAATTACCACAATTTTTTGTGAAGCTATCGGGTAGTTTTGATACACCAATCAGGGGTTTTTTAGACCAATTGCCACATTTTTATTACAATTACCTGATAGATTTTATACACCTATCATCTTTTTAGATATCAACAGGTACAATTTTTTTAGAAATATTAGGTTGTTTCATACATCTGTTAGGTTTTCACAAAAACAATTCACATGATCTTTAGCGTAGCGACTATTTTCAAAGTAGCCACAATATTTTTCGATGCAGGTACCATAAACCATTTTTAGAGAGAAATTACAAGATTTATATAAATGCAATTATTAGGTTTATTTGATACACCTAACAGGTGTCTTTTAGATCAATTACCACAATTTTTATTGTAGCTAATGGGTAGATTGAATACACCTATCAGATTTTTCGAGAGCAATGGATTGATTTCTAATATAGCGACTAGGTCCAAAAGTAGCCACACAATTTTTTTTGGTATATTAAACGAGTTTTTTCGACGTCGTATGGAAAAGTTATGGCCGTTTTACGTTTTGTTTTTGAATTTTGCATAAAAGGTCAAAATTCATATTTCAAAATTTCTATACCAACTAGACACTACAACCTACGCACAGATCAAAGGATTTTATTTTTTGAACATTTTATCATTTTCGTTCGTGCTTTAGAAAACTAAAAAGGCGGTCCGGGGGGTGTGTGGAGCGAAAAATTCAAATTTTACCGCTGGCGAACAAAAGAAATGTTCGCCAACGGTAGTAGCCGAAATAGCGCTGGCGAACCGTGCTACATGTTCGCCAGCGGTACAGTACCGCTGGCGAACATGTAGCATGATTCGCAAGCGGTATATTGCGCTTGGGGGTGGTGGGGAGCCCACCGTTAGCGCTGGCGAACACGCTTGCTGCTTCGCCAGCGGTACTAACTTAGTGTTGGCGAACGTTATAAACGCTTCGCCAGCGGTAATAGCACTGGACAACACTAAAACGTGTTCGCCCGCGCTAAGCTGGTGGCTATAAGTCTTTCCCAACTAGTGAGATTGTATTTCGCTTCTCCGGTCTTCCGCATGAAATATGTCTTATTGTTTTTTGGTAAATAAATCATTGTCATAAATACGGGAGGCGTCAAGACGGCTATCGAGTGAAGTGGAATGATAGGTTGTTGTGAGTCCAAATATATAGGACGGTTGATGTAGGGCTGCACGGTAATGCGTCCGAATGAGGCTACAGTTAGAACTTGTTGTTCCTTTTTATGTGTTAATGAGTCCTAAATACGATGGATGTTTGTTCAAGAATAAGGAAATATCGTTGCACTTGCTGGACGATGGCCTTTGTTCTCCACTCGCTGCTATGTAGCAGTCCGCGTTTTTTCCAAAAATGGGTATTTATCTATATCCGTTGAATAGATCTTTACATTTGTTTGTATCGGATAATTAGGTCGGCCAAGGAGGCGTGCCCCCAAGCCTCTATTTGCTAGTCTCAGTAATAATTTGTAAGTCAATTCAAATGTATCACTTTCTTCGTAAATTTTGTTCACTTTCTAGTCTTAAATATACAAGTTTGCAGAGTTCTTAAAAATTTCGAACTGCGCCAATCTTAAATGCACCCAGTGCGACGTTCCTCTCTTTACTGGTCTCAATAATTTGTAAGTCGCTATTTGCAGATTTTTTGATCTTAAAAATATACAAGTTTGCAGACTTCTTAAAAATTCCAAACTGAACCAATAAAATGACTACACGTCTAGCATTATAGTTTGCTGGACGTGTTTTTTCGAGATCTATACTCA